>CM026558.1:42728134-43928134 GCA_015143295.1 Tetracentron sinense | reverse complement strand
ATCTCCTTTGCAAAGGCTCCGGAACACTCCAGCCAAGGTGTTCTATCCAGAACAGGTTGATGGTTTGATAGAAATCATCACCTAGATGGACTCCTTCAAAGGACAAGTCCAAACAAGCAAAACTGGAACTTTTGGCTTGTAATCTCTAGGTTGAATGCACTAACAAAGGGTATTGAAAAAACTAGATTCCCTAGGTTTAATGACCTCTGGAGAAACTTAAAAATACTCTCCACACACTCCCTAATTTGTCCTCCACGAAGTGGAAGGGTTCACAATATATAGAGACCCAAAAACAGTGTTTAGAAGTTGCTAAAATCGGTTAAAAACCAAAGAGGCAAGCAAAGGGATGTTTTAGCAAAAATGCCATATCAGGGTCGACCCATAAGGATGGTTTGGTCAACCAAAATGTACACTTGGGCAATCCTCCAGGGTCGACCCCTAAAATTCCAACTTGCTGCCACAAAACCCCATACAGTTTTTTGGCACTTCAGGGTCGACCCTAAACGCCCAGGGTCGACCCTGAGACTAAAAATGAATTTAAAATTTTATTTTCAGTTCTCAATCCCTTCACAAAAGTTGTATCTCTTTTCGATGCGGTCGATTTAACATATTATGGAGCAAAATCTGAACTACGGTTTGGGAGATATGCCCAAAGCAAGCAACCTTGGTTTTTTGAAAAAATTTCAGCATTGTTAACTTGTTTTGCACTACTTATCTCATCACCTAGGGTCCGTATGATTAGACTAGGACACTTACCACCTAAGGCATCATGTTAAGATTATTCTAGGTCAAATCCCACCTATGGTCACATGGTATCTAGGTCACTTACCATCCTATGAAGGAAATGATCAACCGAGTGGATCAACCAGTCTTCTTTGGTCTTCAACTTCGCTTTGGCGTGGATGCTTGAAGGTAATGACACAAGACACACACCTAGACACCTAGACTCACTTGTTTTGACACCGGAATATGCCAACACAAAGAATATGAGAAAAAAAATTGAGACTCATTAGGAATATGAGAAAAAAACCAACCAACTTTTTTAACCTTGCTTCTATCATTATAATATTAGAGATAATAAATACATTTATCAAAATCATGAAGAATTAAAGAAAATAATTTTGTGAATCAAACTTGAGCCAACCTAAATCAACTCGACTTGAATAAATTAAATCGACTTGGATAAAGTTCGAGTTCGAACAAAGCTTGAGTTCGATCAAGTTTGTTCAAGCTAAAACATTCGAACTTGAATCAAGCTCAAGCATATTCAAGTGAAGCTCATGCTTGGCCAAGCTTGACTCTAATACACTCCTTATTTAGAAGTTGACCACCGCAAGACGTGCTTTTACAAACTGTACAAGTTTTTTTTTTTTTAAGTTTACTTTATACATATGAGGCAGAGTTCAGCTTGAAAACGTATTGATGACCTCACATTCCACAATTTAATGTTAACATGGTGATGGCTTTAAAATTATTGGGAAAGAGAAAAGATGTAACAATTTTGCAATATTTCTCAAACTAAGCCCTCTTGGGGTTACTTAAGAATAAGAAAGAGGGATCTCATGTAAATACCATGGAATAATGGTTGATCCTATTCATGGGATTCCGTGAATATCTTATTCCAAAAATAGAAAGCTCAAAAAAATTTGGACTTTTTTTAAAGATTGGAGTTACTGTAGAGACCTGAATTTAATTACATGCAATTATAGTAAATGGTGAGGGTAAATGTGTCATTTAAATGTCTTGATATGTGTTTGATGTTAATTAATGTTTAGAAATACTTAAAAGTAGTTGAAATGAAAAAGAATTGGGAGAAAGACAAAAATAAAGGGGAATCTGGGGAAATCGTTCGAACAAATCCTCATTCATTCGAATGGTGCCAGTGAAAAGCAATTGGACTGTTTTTTCAAACCCAAAACCGTTCGAAAGAGCCCAATTTGTTCAAACAAAACTCCATCAGTTTGAACGAATATGAGTTTGTTCGAACGGAGCCAGTCTGAGCAATTGCGACGAGTTTCCTGAATGTATTTTCTGGATTTTTTCGAAGGACTGTTCAAACGATCCTAAGTTCATTCGAACGGTGTCACACATAACAGTTTTTAAGAATCCCTAAGTCCTGGATTTGTAGGGTTTTGGACCCCACTACTATAAATAGGCCTTGTATTTTAGGGTTTTATATTGTTCTAAGAGTCTCTAACTTAATTTGGCAAAGGAGAGGAGAAAACCTTCAGTTTTCAAGGGAGATTGCTTGAAAAGAGAGAGAAAAGCTTAGAGGTTGCCCCTCAAGCCCTTCTCAAGTGTTTGGATTGTAGGGAGACGATCCCTAAGGTCGATATACTATCCAACTTAACTCTATTAAGGATTTATTACATGTTTAAGTTGATTAAGCTAAGATTATGGGATTATTGACATGATTATAGGTAAATGGTAGATTCTGCATGAAGCATGAAATCTGGGTTTATATGTGCTATTGATTTTATGAGTATGATTTGAGGATTTATGGAGGATTATGTGAAGCTTAACCTCATTAATAGGTGAAATAGAGGATGAGAATGCAGGGTGGATGTATTTTATAGAGATTTATGGTTTGGGAATGGTTGTTAAAGGCGAATGGATTGATGTGATGGAGGAAGGGCATCTTTAGGGTTTAACACTTATGAATTTTACTATGAAAATGCTAAGAATATGATAAAGTGATATATGTGATTGTTATGTTAAATTATGGCATAATTATGTCGTATGGTGATCGACATTCAGGTAGGTCATAAACTTAGGGAAGTCTTCTAGGTCAGGAATTCTCTTACCATCGTGGTAGGACCTTGGTGGAGTTTCCTAGCGAAGGATCGGAACCTAAGGGTTGACCGATTCGAATGTTAATTACAAAACTCATGTACAAGTTCATATGTGTGGTAAGTTAAGAGTCTCACAAGGGCACGCACAAGAAAGTATGATTCACGTATTGGTAAGGACATGACCATGTAAGATCACATGTATTAGTAAGGAAAAAACCTGAAGGGAATCCAGATAAAAAATTTATGCGGAAAACTAGATCCCGAAGATCTTTACACCATAGAAAGCAAATAATACTAACTACATGTTTAGTGAATTACCTCAGTGAATGATGTTCACCGGTGAAGCAAAAATCAACTCGAACTGTCAGAACTCTTTGTAGAGATTTCTCGAAGAAATACTCAAAGCTCAATCCTTGTTTTTCACTATCCCCGTGAAGCTTTTGAATCTTTACTTGGTCTTGAAGAAACAAAGAGAAGAAGATTATTGTTGGAGTAGACTTTCTATCTCACAAAACCCTTAGGGTTCAAAAGCCCAAGGCTTCAAATGTAGAGCCCCAAATCTTTATTGCACTAGGTGATGAATAGTGTGTGAATAGTGCTCAAGTGTGGTTTTGTGCACTAATGGGCTTTATGTGAATATACGAGGTTGGAAGTATGGAGTACATGTTCTAACGGGTCTATATATCATTAAGAAATATGTTTTAGGCATAAAAGAGTGTTAAAATTGGATTGGAGAAGTTTCAAGTAGTATAAACAAGGTTTTACAGCAAAACAGGGGATCACCGATCGCTCGGTGCCATCCTCCGATCGATCGATCAACTACCGATCGATCGGTATCAATCGACTGGTTAAATTTTTTGTATGGGGAAATTTTCCAAAGAGGGTGTTTTTCACCGATTGCTCGGCTGAAACCACCGATCGACCGGTAAGCCACCGATCGCTCGGTTGAAACCACCGATCGATCGGTTATACGCAGATTTTCTTCATTAAGGGTGTTTAAGACTTTAACCACCACCCTTTGCCTATAAAAAGGCTGGGTTCGTGCCTTAGGGTTTCAAAAACCCTTTGTGCATTATTTGGAGGATTTTGAAGAGGAGAAGAATGAGAGGAACTACTTGTTGATCAAGCTTGTGGAAGATCAAGGTTCTTTCATTTTCTTTGGTGATTCTCAACCAAGAACTCACGGTTCTTGCTTGCTCCAGCTTGTGGGAATCAAAGACGTTCATTTTACCAAGGTAGATACACTCTACTATCAATCTTGCAATCCTACTAAGTCATTAAATGATGTTCTTCTAAATCTATACTACTTATACATATATATCTTGGATGTTTATAATGTGAAAGCATGTAATTTATATACTTGGGTGAAAGATACTATTATGATGCACTCTAAGTGTTTGAGGAAATACCTCTAAGGGATTTTTATGCTTAAATATGATGATTTCTCTCATATGCTCATATGCTCGCATGTCTCGCATGAATCGATGTTTTCCATGGATTTCTCAACGTACGAAAATGTGTTTTTCATAAAAAGACTAATAAGGAACGATTCTAAGTAACTCTATGATTTCTCTAAGATCGTTTCACAAGCTCTACGGATCATACTACGCTCACAAGGAACTCTATGATAAGCTCTAAGATCGTCTCACAAGCTCTATGGATCATAAAGGAAATGCTCTAAGATCTCTATGGTATTGGCTCTATGTTGTGCTCTAAGGTATCTCTATGTATCTACGGATCATAAATGACTCTAAGTAACTCCATGAACTCACAAGAACTCACAAGGCTATGATTATCGATGTACTCACATGGTTACAGTATTGATTTTTGGATTTTGGATCTCATCTCACATGCTTTATATGGTTTCTACGCTCTTACATGCTTTAAGGATTTCAGTCTCCATGTTTCGTATGCTCCATGCTATATTGCTTTATTGTTATTGGTGTGTATATGCTGAGTATTTCACGCTCAGCCGATATTTGTTATCATCGGCAGGTGCTTGGACTCCGTTTGATCTATGTGGCACAGAACTATGGTTGGAGGAAGAGTACTTCGACCCAGAGCCTTCATGGATCATTATCAGGATGATGGTCTGATAGATAGGTGTCGAGACTTCGACTTTTGTTGATCGGCAGACTTAAAACTTTAAAATGTTATTTTGTTATGTGAGTGTGGGGTTTGTCCACTCCACTTTTGGGTTTCTCACATGTATATACTTTTGTTGGTTCATACTTGAACTGAGTTATAGGAGTATCGCTTTGTTTCCGCTATGTTTAGTATTTTATTCCGCTGTGCATTCTTTATCGTTTCCGCTACTTATGTTGTGTTTCTGACAGGTCTCCACGTGTGCCTTATGTATTATACTGGAGGTATGATACGGTGGTCACGAGTCAATGTATCCCTAACTCCTAGGGGGTATTTTGGGTCGTGACATCAAACAACTTGGAATCTCCCAAGGGGGGTCACGAAAATTAGAGGGAGAGAACTCTCTCTCTAAGCTCACGGTTTTGGAGGGGAGATCTTCAATAAATTATCACCCTCATGTTTTGGGGTGTTGGGGTTTAAATAAATTAGAATCTAATTCTAATCCTAATCCAATTAGAAATCATCCCTTTAAAAGAGTTACTAATTAATGATAACTCTTATAATTAGTTATAAGAAACTTTCTAATTTAGGTTTCATTTTCCTAAAAGGAGTCCTTAATTAAAGGGTGTAACTAATTCCCTAGACTCTAGGAATCCCAACAAACTCCTAACAATTAGGATCCTAATCCAATTAAATAATCATTATTAATAATCATTATTAATAATCATTATTAATATCCTTTAATTTAGATTAACTTTTAATCTAAACCATAGATTAACATTTAATCCATTTTATTAATGATTAACATTTAATCATTTAAATTATAAATTAACATTTAATTTATTATTGAGCTTGTATTTCTTATGTGAGCATCTCCACAGATTGCTCTGGGACATTCTAACCCTGGCTTATCCAATGTTATCATATTGACCCTTAAATAGAATGACATCAGAATTGCAAGTGACGTGAGATATCCATGTTGCAATTGAACCCCAGTATAAGAACATTAACCATTAAGAATCCCACCACATGAACTTTTTAATTCAATTGATCATTCCAACAACATTATCTCTAATGGGCCTTCGAGATTAATATACTATCTAACTCATAGCCCATTGCACATCATCTGGGTTTCCAAGACATTTTATTAAGCTATGAGAAACTTTTTCTCATGTAAAACATTTTGAGAAAAACTTTTGTTAAGTATAATATATTTTAATAAAAATATATTTCAAACTTGTTTGATTTTAAAATCACCTGTGTAGGATTTAAGCTTAATTGACTGTCTTACCCGGAACTTGGATAATCTCTCAATTTAATGAGCATAAATTTTTTGTTTGAAATTTATCATGACTCGAACAACTTTCTGATTATCAAACTGTCACCTTATCGTAGTCCCTCAGTTAGAGAGTATTTAGGTGCAATGAAAGCAATCAGATTACTGCTCAGTTATAAATGAACTCATCAGATCTAAGGATCATCGAAACTGTTCAATGTGAGTGAGAGACCAACTATCTGATAGTATGTTTATGCAAGAGGTCTCTTATTGCATGCAATCAGTCAGTGTACATTTAAGCACTCATATGTTGATGTATAGTCTCCACTACAATAGTTTGAGATAAAACTATATTTCAACCATTGAGAACATCTTAGCATTGTAGCAGCTATATAAGTGAAGTGCCCCGCTTCACCCATAGCTGTGACTTTATAAGGTATGAGGAACTGGAAAGTTATATCTACCTGTGATAGTCTAATCACATAGCTTTCCTACAATATATCCTATGGGCCTTTGTCGATATCTCATATCGTATAGATCATCTCATGATCATGGTCAATTACCCATAATGAATTCACAATAGATAAATAAGAAATCTCTATTAATCAAATTAATAAGAATCTTACAATCTAAATGACTTTTCTGGGCATCATGTCTAACAAGACCATGTAGGTAAGGACATGACCATGTAGGACTACATGTATTGGTACGCTATGTAGGACTGCATGTATTGGTACACTACTCACAAGAATATCATGTAGGATTGCATGTATTAGTGAGAAATCTCATTAAAAAAAGAAGAAGAAATCTCATAAGATATATATCTCATAAGTACACGAACCTCATAAGTACATGTATCTTATAGGCCCAAGAGTTTCACAAGTACATGAGTTAAGTTAATGATATGGTATGCTCACATAACTTCCACACTCTGATTTTGTAATATGCCTTGAATTATGATATGAAATATGTACATGTGATATTATATTGTTAGTTGGATTTTATATACAAGGAGTGCTTTTGTACTCAGTCAGACTGTTGTCTTCAACATGTCTAGAGCTAGAGGTAGCTACAGAGCCGTGGATTGAGGAACAATATTTAGAGGAGGAAGAAGAATGTGAGCTTCCCAAGGAGAGAGCTAGGGACTTGGATCGGTTCTCATATTACTAGACTTTGTTAGTATTTTATAAGGGTTGTAATATATATTTTGATACTTGTCTTATTTGAATTTATGATGTTGCTTAGGGTTATACATGCTTATATGGGTATTAGGCTATTGATCACACGATGGGATTAAAGTTTGAAATTGGTAAGGATGATTTGTTTAATATTGAATTTTATCATTATCATTTTGGAGACTCTTGTTTAATATGTCATGTATGCTATGAAATTAAGCAGGTTTAAACAGTGTCATGGCCCAAGGTCCTATCATGACTAAGATGAGATTTTGGGGCGCGACAGTTACTAATTCATGATCTATGGAGCTCTGTCAAAATGTCTTCAAGGGAGTTTCCCCTTACTCTTTTATGCTTGTGATTCCAATTTTTTTTAATTTTTTTTGACTTTCTGGTTAGTAGGTTTGATATCAGTTCTAGGTTAGGATAGGGTAGAGTATTCAAACACGCAAACTCTCACCGAACTGGATCCCGGACCAAATAGTGGTGCTTTGCACACACAGCAATGGGGCATGCATAGCGTCCCCTTGTGATTCAAGATTGAGAAGTGCTAGCCCCTTCACATTTACTCCAAATTTTTCCACAGATGCAAGAGTACTAACACATGGATTTATTTGATATTGTAACAGAATTAAAAAATAATATTCAGAAAATGATTGACATTTGGAGTGCCAACACGTGGATTTGTTTGATATTTTAACAGAATTAAAATATAATATTCAAAAAATGATTGACATTTGGAGTCTCAACACGTGGATTTGTTTTATATTTAACAGAATTAAAAAAAAATATTCAAAAAATGATTGACATTTGTAGCCACCTTGTGGTGATATTGAGTCTACCAAAAAAAAAGTTGTCTTAGGAAGTTTTGCAACTTTTCTTTTTGTTTTGAGAACTCAGACTAAACCACAGCCTACATAGGGGATACCTCCACCCCATGTAACCGATAGTGAAGGGAGCTAGGAAGATTTGCAACTGGGCTAGCAAAATCATTTTTAAATTTAAAGCCGGCTTTTAATTGATTGCTTTTATGCTTTTAAGTTTACGCTATGGGTCTTTGAAAGAGTATTTGGCCCCTTGTCTATGCTTTTTAGTTGACTCTATGGGTCTTTGAAAGAGTATTTGGCCCTTTGTCTTTAAGTTGTTTGTCTCGCAGTGTCACCCACATCAAAGACATTTAGTAGTCTTTAATGTGGGGGCAGTTTTTGGGGTAGCATAGACAGGTGTTGCACTCACTCTTAAGGCATTGAAAAAGTAGAAATCTGCGTATGGGCTTAGCACTTAGGAAAATAATCACCTCCTCCGTCGGTGGTGATGCGAGGTGGGGCCTCTCAGCTCCCATTTTCTTACCACATGTCCCTTTCTAACATTGTTTAACCCTTTCTAACCTTGTTTAATTGTGGTTAAGATCCATCCACCCTTTTAGGATTCACCCATCTACCTTTAGTTTAAAAAAAAAAAAAACAAAAAAAAATTAACTGAAGGTTGAAAAAGCTAACCCCAATTAATGGGAGTTCAAGGGTATGCCATGTGAGAGCGAGGAGCGAGGAGCACTAGTTCGCTCCTCACCAGTGGAGTGAATTATTGCTCTAACACTTAATGGCAGAGGCAGTGGCAATTCGTTTGGCGTGCAAGTTAGCTTTGCTTTGGAGCAGTGATTAGCGGTTCGTTTCATATCTTACCTCGTGTAAAAATTAAGATTTTGGTTTTTTTTTTGTTGAAAAATCATGGTTGGATTGTTAATCATAGGGGTGAGTGAATCTTAACCACGGTAGGTGAGTATTTAAAATTGGGACGTGGACCAATGAAGACCGGTCATTCCGTTACAAAATGGAAACTATGGTACGTTAACTATTTTCCCTTTGCAAACTATACACTGCCTGGCTTGCCCGTGGAAGTGTGTATATCTTCTAAGACTTCGGATCTTCTTCAGTTGGTGCTGATGAGGAGACTGCCAGCATCAATTGGAAGTCACCACACACCTACTTCATACAAATCGATGCATAGGTTGATGTAAAAGGAGTGTGGTGCCTTCCAATTGGTCCTTGCCAGCACCAACTAGAGATCCTATGTCATTTTCTAAGTGTGGTATTCATGGTTTCATTTTCTTCGGTGTCGACTGGTGGTTGATAAGCCCACTATGTTCAGCCTGCTTTCAAGTGGGGTGCTCGGCTCTCTAACTGCTAACTACTACTAACCATTGCTAATTTGGGATTGCAGCCTGACCATCAAAAAAGTCGCGTTGCAATTAAACTCATTTTGTCCCGACGGTGATAAGGGTCGACTCAAAAGTATAGGTTAACATCAACTTCTTCCTCTTTTATCATATGGTTTAGGTTCACAATGTGTTAAGATTCAATAGTCCCACATCGGTTAAGTATGGGCTTAACCTTGTGTATATAAGCTCCTAGGCACCCTCCCCTTGTAATCCGATTTTCAAGGGTGAGTTTTACCCCATAGGATCGTATCATTTGGTATCAGAGCTAGCACCACGTCGAGTATGAGCTTGGACGCAGTATGTGTTGCGGTTCTGTGGTCACCGCTTGGAAAAGGCTACCTGAGAAGGGTTATGGGAAAAAGGTCCTTGAGAAGTGTCCCGCCTCAGAGTGAAAGCCGCCATGGACATCGGTTGCGGAGCATGGTGGTATGTTAAGATCCAATAGTCCCACATCGGTTAAGTATGGGCTTGGCTTTGTGTATATAAGCTCCTGAGCACCCTCCCCTTGTAAGTCGGTTTTCAAGGGTGAGTAATCAAAATATTTTTAGATGATATTTTGAAATCAAGAATTAGAATGATATTTTTGCAAGTAATCAGAATTATAAGGATATTTTTAGAAATTTAATTAATTGGTTAGAGTCCGCAGATGGTTTGCATTCACCAATAAGAGAGATTTATCATACAGTTATTGTTGGAAGTAAAAATATTGTAATCAAGAATTAGAAGGGTATTTTTGGAAGCAGTCAAGAATTAGAAGAATATTTTAAAAAATAAAAAAAAAATTCCATCTCGAACTTGATATTTATGATTCAAATTTTAGATTTTTACTAGCTAGGCAACAAAGGACTTTTATGAACGGCTAAGAAGGATCGCTCTACGAGTGCATACTTAAATCTAATACTAAATCGGGAGGGGCTCAAGTTGCAAAATCAAGGACTAGTGCCTAAATGCTTGATTTGATCCTCAATTTCAAGGAGTGCATGGACAGTTGGAATGGCAAGACTCATTCTATTTTATCTAAGGTCAGGTAGGTGAAGCATCTAGCTTAAGGAGGCGTGTTGAATCGTTGAATTCAGGTCAACGAATGGTTTACGTATGCCAATAAGAGAGATTTATCATACGATAATTAAAAAATTGCAATCAAGAATTGAAAGGGTATTTTTTTAAGTAACCAAGACTTAGAAGGGCAAAAAAAAGTTATTTTATCATATGGTTTGGGTCCCAGATGGTTAATTATGTTTGCCAAGATAAGATAATTTTTGGAAGAAAAATGTTGTTATTAGGAATTAGAAGGCTAATTTGGAAGTAAACATGATTTTGAAGGGTATTTTGCCAAGATGGTTTGCGTCGGCCAAATAGAGAGATTTATCATCATACGGTTATTTTTGAAAGAAAATTAAAAGTTGTAATCAAGAATTAGAAGGGTATTTTTGAAAGAAAAAGGTTTATTGACACCAACTTTTATCATATGGTTTGGGTCCGCAAATGATTTGAGTAAATATATGGCTGTTTTTGGAAGAAAATGTTGCAATAAAGAATTAGAAGGTTATTTTTGGAAGTAATCAAGAATTAGAAGGTATTCTTAGAAATTTAATAAACTGGTTCAGGTCCGCAAATGGTTTGCATCTGAAGGGAAATTTTGGAAGTAATCAAGAATTAGAAAGTAATTTTTTTGAAATTCAATAAATTGGTTTGGGTCTGCCAATAAGAGAGATTTTATCCTATGGTTGTTTCTGGAATAAAATGAGAAAATCAAGAATTAGAAGGGTATTTTTGGAAGTAACCCAGAAATAGAAGGGTATTTGGAAGTAATCAAGAATTAGATGGGAATTTTTTGAAAGAAAAATATTGGTTGATATTAATTTCTCCCTCTTTTATCATAAGGTTTATGTTTTTAAAAGCTTAGGTTTAGAGCTAATGTGACATTAGAAAAGATAGAACTAAGTCAAGCTAAATCTTCGCCCTTAATGATTAATTATAAACTCAGTTAAAATTAGGGAGTACCCATAGACCACTCTTTTAAAATATTTAATAAACTAGTTTGGGTATTCCACCAGTAAGAAAGATTTATTGTACCCTTACTTTAGGGGAAAAAATGTTTTAGTCCAGAATCAGAATGGTATTTTTGGGAGTAAACAAGAATTAGAATGATATTTTTGGAAATAACTCAAATCAAAAAGGGTATTTTCTTAAGAGGAAAAATGTTGGTTGGCATCAACTTCTCCCTTTATCATACGGCGTGGGTCCACTGTCCACATATGGTTTACGTCCGTCAATATACAATTATTTTTGGAGAAAATTTTTCTAAATAAGAATTAGAAGGATTTGAAAGTAATCAAAAATTAGAGTGGTATTTTTAAAAGTTTAATAAAATGATTCGGATCCGTAGATGGTATGCCTCAGCCAATAAGAGATTTATCATATTATTATAAAAAATTTGAAAGATTTGTTTTGGAAAGGGATGTGATACTTTGTGCGCCGATGCGCGCCTAGCCGCCGAATGTCCTTTTTTTTTTTTCCCTTTTTAATAGTAGTGAAGTTTAATTAACTTGAGGTTAGATGGATGAACATTAGGAGTGAATAAATCTTAACCATAGTTATTGAATGTTAACTAACTTGAGGTTAGTAAATTTTTTCCTAAAAACCAAAGTTAGATGGATGAACCCTAGTGATGAGTGAATTTTAACCATAATTAATGAGTGTTAACTAACATGAGGTTAATATATATATATATCTGAAAAACCAAGGTTAGATGGATGAACCTAGGATGAGTGAATATTAACAACAACTAATGAGTATTAACTAACATGAGGTTATTATTAAATAATCTAAAAACTATGGTTAGATGGATGAACCCTAGGAGTGAATGAATCTTAATCACGGTTAATAAGTGTTCACTAACCTGAGGTTAATGTAATTTTTTTCTAAAAATCAATGTTAAATGGATGAACCTTAGGAGTGAGTGAATCTTAATAGGGACATGTGGCATCGTATGGAGGTGTGCGCATTCCGCCCCACGCAAAGTATCATTCTCCTTTTGAAAATGGGAAATGCTTCTTTGCGCCTCCGCATTCCACTAAGAAGGGCCTCCGCATTCCACTGTGTGGAATGCAGATGCCTTCCTAGGTTGTCACCTGATGCTTTAAGCATTTCAATAATTATGGCTAAGATTGACTCGTCCCTAGGATTCATCTAACCATAGTTTGAAAACTCGGGCGAGTCACCTGAGTAAATTGGTCGAGTTACTCGACTCAACTAAATTTCAAGTCAAGTCGTCTCAAAACTCGAAGGAGACACTATTTATCAAGTTACTCGGATGACTCGGTTGAGAATCTCCAAGTTACGGTTAAGATTCACTCAATCCTAGAGTTCATCGGTCTAACCTTGATTCTTAGAAAAAAAAAAAGGAAAAAAAAACCAAAATTTTTCAAGTTATTACATAAATATTCCAAGTTGGACCGAGTCGAGTTTTTTTTTCGAGTTTTCCGAGCTACTCGACCAAACTAACATTCGAGAGTTGAGTTTTCGGGTTTTTGAATCATGCATCTAACTAACCTTGGTTTTTAGAATAAAAAATAAAAGAAGGTATTAACCACAGGTTAGTTAACACTCAGTAATTGTGGTTAAGATTCACTCACCCTTAGGGTTCATCTAACTAATCTTGGTTTTTAGAATAAAAAATAAAAGAAGATATTAACCTTAGGTTAGTTAACACTCAGTAACTAGTAACTGTGGTTAAGATTCACTCACCCGGCTTAGGGTGCATCTAACTAATCTTGGTTTTTAGAATGAAAAATGAAAAAGTATTAACCTTAAGTTAGTTAACACTCATTAATTGTAGTTAAAATTCAGTCACTCGTAGAGTTCATCTAACTAATCTTGGTTTTTAGATAGAAAATAAAAAAGTATTAACCTCACTCGGATGACTCGGTTGAGAATCTCCAAGTTACGGTTAAGATTCACTCAATCCTAGAGTTCATCGGTCTAACCTTGATTCTTAGAAAAAAAAAAGGAAAAAAAAAATGGTAACCTCAAGTTAATTAAGCTTAACCACGAGGGCAATAAGTAAGAATCAAAAATATATATTTGAAAGGAAGGTTGACAAGAACTTCTCCCTGGCTCACACTCACTGTACATCTTTTAAGTAGATACATTAGGTACACGGTTATTAGGGTCTAGCAGTCAATGGGCATTTTAGTCATTTGACTTATCTTGGGGTTGGGTTTAGGGCTAGGATTAGGCTATATATATACATGAATCGTCTTTCGCTTCTCAATCTATAGAGAGAGAGAGAGAGAGAAATAAAGGGGTTGAAGGTGGGGGAAGGGAAAGGCTTCCTTGTGTGTTGTGATAGTAAGGCTTTAGCCTTCAGCCTCGTAAGTGAATGATCTTCCGATTTATTTTTTATTTTTTTAGGTCGGGAATGATATTTTGATCAAAAAGAAAGAAAAGCCAATTTGCAGAGCAAGGGCGTCTATAAATAGATGACGGAATACTTGCATTGAAGGTTGGCAACATCAACCCGCGATTCTCCGTGCCTCTCTGATCTTTCCCTTTTGGAGATGGCCTCGAACAAGTCGCTACATTTCTTTTTTCCTGGTTTTCAATTTTTATTACTTCATCTTCTTTTTAGAACATTCCTAGCAGCCTCACCAAAATAATTATTTTGATGAGCCAAATGACTAAAAAGGTGCTAAAATGACTCCCAGTAGCCTCACCAGTCAACAGAATGAAGAAATCCCTTTGATGAGTCTATAGGATTCACCAAGTTTGGTGAGTACGGTAGACTCATCAAACTTGGTGAATACTGTAGACTCACCAAAGTTAAATCTTCTCACCTTTGGGCCCACACAAATAATAAAATAAGGTTTCTCTCTCCCTTTCTTTTTTGTGGTCCCATACAAACAATAAAATAATATTTCTCTTTCTTCCTTTTTCGTTTTTGCACACAAATGATAAAATATTGCTTCTCTCCTTTTGTTTTGGTTAAAATGGTGAGGCTGTTGGGAGTGTTTTAAAAAAGTGGCTCATCAAAACCACTTTTTATGGGTTTTGGCTATTTTGGTGAGTGAAATTTGGTGAGGCTGCTAGGAATGCTCTTAGTTCCCCTTTTTTTTTTTTAAAAAAAAAAACAATATTAACCTTAGGGTTTGCTAATGAGTGTCTTACAAGGAAAATATTTAACGGGGGTTTCATTGTGTAACGAAATGGCTGATCCTCATTCTATTTTTAAACAAACATCAACTGTGGTTAAAATTCACTCACTCAGGATAAACAATTTAGAAGAAAATAATTTAATTAATTTTCTTAAGCTTAATCAAGGTTAAAAGGAGTGTTAAAAGGGATACGAGGGCATTGGTAAGATAGTGGACCGCCAGTAATCACTGTTCGAAAATAATCACACAGACGCAAAAACATGAAGAATTCCATGAAGAATTAGTCTAGGATACTTCCAAGATGTACTCCCAAATCCTGATTCAAAAATGAAAGGAAAATATTCACTTGCTCACGGGGCAGAGCTAGGTGGGGGCCTGTGAGGGGCACGTGCCCCCACTCAACTTATGAAAAAGAAAATTTTGTTTTCCTTTGTTTTAGCCATGGTTATGGGGACATGGTGAGATGAGATCACTCAATTGTGTTGGACTTGAGGAGAGTTCAGTTGCATGCAAGGTCAACACATGTTCCTTTTAACCTTTATTACTTGTGGTTAAAGATCACTAATCCTTGGGGTACAATAATATAACTTTGGGTTTTTAACAAAAAAAAAACAAAATTTTAACCCTAAGATTTAAAATTCTTAACCGAAGTAAAATATTTTTCTAATATTTTTTATTCTGAAAACCAAGGGTGGATTGTTGACCCAAGAGTTAGTAAATCTTATTCACAATTAGTAAAGGGCAAAAGGGATACCTGTTGATGCGTGGGTGTAATTAAACTCTCTCCTAAGTTCAATTGCAGTTGATTGTGATCAAATCTCCATACAGGTGTCCCTTGAACTTAAAAAAAGAATTTTTATATAAAATTATTTTTTTATTTTATCAGGCATAATAAAGATAAGGACAATTGTCCCTAAAAAATTATATTATATTATTTACTTATTTAATAGATGTAGCCATGAGGCAAGGGGGCAACATTCCCTCAATTATTGAAAACAAGTATATCTTTTATATCATGTTATTTAATTATTTAGTAGGGCATAGCCATGGGAGTAAGGGGATAGCTGCCCGTAAACAAGGAGAAACAATACTCGTAAGATATGTACAAAATGTATGGACGAAATGACCCAATAAATTAGTCATAAAAAATTTCTAGGGCGATCCCTCCAACCCCACACCCCCTAGACTTATAAATTTTTTTACTACCAACATAATAATTCTCCACAAATCCATCAACAATTACTACCATTTTTTATCAGCCATCACGTGCCCCCACTGTTAAAAAATCTCGGCTTCGCCCCTGAGGGAAGGGAGGCGTCTGAATTCCTTTTTGTCACGTGTCCTTTTTTAATTTTCTTTTAACTGTGTTTAAGTTTTATTAATCTTTCGGATTTAATCATCTTCTATAGTTAGTTTGCTACTTTTCCTCCCCCTTTTTTTTTTACTACTTTAGTCTTTTTAGGAAGGCAATGGATTTAGAGTCCTGAGAAGCGGACCCAAGCGTCTTGTGCCTCTATGCTCGTGCCTATGAAATTATTCTTTCAATTATATTCTTACAATTATTTAAAAATTAAATGCCTCATTCTAACTTCTTGTCATGTGTACCAACTGCGGTGAGTATTTAAGAGAAGAGCATCCCCCAATGAGGTGATGAGGTGGTGCTTTAGGTTTAGAAATGGATTTCATGGGTACGTTAACTATATCCCTTCATTTAAATGGTAGATTATATATTCTTAATGTTTTAACAAAAACCTTTGTAATGTTCAATCCATTTTTAGCCATATCATTTTTAATCATGGTATGCCATATTTACTTGCTGATTGAGTTTCGCTTAAATAAGCTTGAACTTGATTCAAATTGAGTAGGCTTAGGTTGTCTTAAGCTTGATTCGAATTTTATGATTACTGTTATCAATTTCACATGATTTTATAAAATTATTTATTGTTAAATTAGAATACAAGAATTACTCAAAATTAATGTAATCGTACACAATCAAATTTGATGAGTCTTCACTTAAAAGTAGAGAGTTAGGGTTAGGGTTTTTGATTTTACCTTCTCAACTTTCTTTTGTTATATTTACTTCTTAAACTTATTTATTACAAGTTAAAAAGTATCACTATATATTAATATGAGTTAGTTTATGGGTAATTCTAACTATACACCACAATCTTAATTGTTTATGGGTAACCACTAGGGGTACAGATTAATGTTGAGGTGACATATTGCTAAAAAAATGAAGTCAAACCTGTTGCGACCCAAATACCCCATAGGAGTTAAGGATACTTTAACTCGTGATGTGTCTTATTAAATCATATCATCCTGTGAAATACACAAGGCATAATATAACGGAAGTAATTTCAAAGTGGAAATAAATTTTCTAATAACATAAACCTGTATATGGTTACAAGTCTGAACCAACAGACAAAAAAAAGTACAAAGTCTAAAGTGAACATTCCCCGCTTTCAAAATACATAACACTCAACCTTACATCACTCAACAATAGTTTAGATAGGGCCACCTATCTAGAGCTCCATCATCCTCATGATGATCCATGGTAGGCTCTAACTCGTACTACTCCTCCTTAATCCAAGGCTCGGGAGCAATGTCGAATGATTCTGCCGAAGTCAACAATTTAACTGATCATGGAATACTCAGCGTATACAAGCTACTAGCTAACAGTATTATAAAACATTAACATGCACACAGTTCATCAACTCATCCAAAATCGTAGCGTGTAGAGCGAGAAACCTTACTTCAAAACTTAACTTAGAAAATGTGTAGTTTTCTAAACATAGTCTTATGAGTGTATTTTGAAATCAAATCTTACGAGTCCTTACAAGAAACCAAAACTTAGCTTATGAGTTCTTTTGAGACTCATGATTCGTATGAGATCTTTGAGCTTATGAGATTCACTAGTTCTTATGAGATCTTTGCTTATGAGTTTCTTATGAGACTTATGAGATTTCTTATGAGATACCTTATAAACTTATGAGATACCTTACGAGTTTATGAACTTATGAGCCTAGGAAATCAAAAGAGACTCTTCCTCTGGTAGAAAATACGAACTCAAGGTCACCGTTAAGAACACTTTGAAGGATTGTAGCTTTCCTTGCAAAATTTCCTAAATGATATTCTTTTAGGATTTGAGTAAATCAAACTCACGAATTTGAGTTCTATTTATAGGTCAAGGGTTGCCAAAAACTCAAAATACCATTTTCAAAATATCTCCCAGAGGTCGGTTACACGTTTCAGGTCAAAATGACCATTTTCTGGGCATGACTCGTCGACGAGTCAAAAAGCCCCAAACTCAGTCGTCGACGTGTGGCTCTTCTTAACTTTCTATTTTAACACTGTCATTGCAGTCGTCGACGAGTGTATCCTATTTTCCCTCTATTTTACTATTTTTTTTCCATATTTCTCACTAAGACCACTTTCCTACTTTGTTTCTAACACTTATAAACATAAAAGAACATACCTTAAGCCTCTCATACATGCCACAACATATTAATCACTATCATCAAATGTCAAAAACATTTTCTTCATTGATGATAATCAAGGAAAACACATAAAATTTCAATACCTCAAAACACTATTCACAGCACTATGAACTTGGTTTCGGGATTCTACAAAACCATACTGATTCAAGTCATTTTTATTATAATCTTAAATCTTAATTATTTGAATTAAATGGTTAGGAATTGGGAGTATACTTAGGAGTACCCATAGGGCCATAGATTGAATTTATTAATACAAATCACATTATATATATATATATATATTGAGTTGAGCCAAAGCCCTAAATAAGTTACTCCAAGCCGAATCAAACCTAGCTCAAGCTTGGCTTGTTTGAACTTTAAACATTTCAACTTAATCCCATTCGGTTGCACTTCTATTTTTTATTCTCTTTTTATAAACAACAAATTTAAAAATCAACACTTTTGTACATTTCAAGTTTTTAAATTTTGTTGAAATTTCACGAAATTTTGGTTTCTTCCAACCCCAATGTCATTGATACATATTAGATGTCGGAAAACATGATTTCAAAAATTTCGGGTTGACAATGTCGGATTTCTAAGATTTCAAAATTTCGGTGATATTTAAGAAATTTAATTTTAAATAGGTTTTTTTTATTAAAATTCTGAAATATTCCAAATATTTCGATATTTTTATTGAAATTTTGGAAATTTATATATTAATTTTAAAAATAAAATAATAATATTTATATAAATATATAAAATTTTAATAAATTACTATTTTTTTTAACATATATATATTTAATAAAATATTAATATTTCGGAATTCGAACTTTCGCCGAGATCCCACAATTTTTTGGGATTTCAGTTCGAGTTAGCTGACCAAAATCTCCGCAAAGTTCGAAATTTCAAACCTTGGTACAAGTTTCTGGTTTTTGTTTTTAAAAAGTAACAAATTTTTTGAAAACCAAACTAGCAAAAAATTTACGTTACCTCTGCTTTTAGAAATTAAAAATAATAATAAAAAAAATTGAGAACATAGAGTACTCCACACCACCACCAAAACTACCCCTCACCACCATCACCACCCACCCACCACCACCCCACCAATACCCCCCACCACCAACAGTCACAACCACCGCCCCACCACCATCCACAATCACCACTACCATGGATTGAAATGGTTATCCAAATTATTATGTTCATCATATTTATCAGCGGCATGTTTTTTTTTTTTTTTAAGTAACAGTTAGAAATGTCAAATGTCAAACGTGATTCTATTAATTTGAAAACAGAAAGTTGTTTCCAATATTTTTAAAAAGGAAAACAAAAACAGAAAAATGACAATGTATCCAAACGACTCAATAGTAGGGGTGTCAAAGGGCCGGGTTGGGGTAGGGCCGGGGTCAACCCTAGCCCTACCCTTCCTTATAAGAGTAGAGCCCTAGCCCGGCCCTAGCCCTTCAAGGGCCGGGGTTGATTGGGCCCTAGCCCAGCCCCTCAAGGGCCGGGGCCGAGCCGGGCCGGCCAAAGGGCCGGAAGAAAGAGCGAAATTTTTTTTGTCATCTAAGATGATAAATTATTTTTTTACTACACCGACTGTCAACCTGACATGGAAATTGATACCCTCATCTTTTATTCGGGTTTGGGATCGACATTGCAACAAAAAGAGCAATGACAGAGTTAAAAAAAAAAAAAAAACTTCCTTGTCAGTGACAGTCATTCATAATAAACCAAAACATAGTATAGGTAAACAAACAGAATAATAAACTATATAGAACAAAATTTAAAATATGTTTAAATATAAAACTGAGAGTAGAGAGTAAGATATGAGAGAGAGAGATGATCGATGAAGAGCCGAAGTGGTATGTGGCCTATGCGATTGAAGTTGAAGAATGAAGAGGCAAACTCTAATGTGAATACAAGTTAGGGTTTGGTCTGTGTTAGGTTGGTTTTTATTAGGTCTTTAGTTGGCGCAATTACAAACATAGCCTTACTTTCATAACGTTAATGAAAGGTTAAAGGGAGCATATTAGTAAAATTATTAAAAATATATTTATCTTAAGATAAAGTAGGGCCGGGCCGGGCCGGGCTAGGAAGGGCCGGGCAGGGGGAGCCCTAGCCCGGCCCTACAGAACAAGGGCTTCTAATTTTTTGGCCCTGCCCGGCCCAAGGGCTGGGGTAGGGCCGGGCTTTGGAGGGCCGGGCTAGGCCGGGTACCCTTCTATATGGGCTTTTTTGACAGCCTTACTCAATAGCTTGTTGATAGTCTATGGCGGTGTATAAAAGAAAATATTTTTATAAAGATGCTCTTTCTTTTACCTATCCTTGGTTTTTAGAAAAAATTATTTTAAAAATTTTAACTCTAAGAGTTAGTGAATATTAATCTAGGTTAAAAAAAAAATTAAGGTGGCGTTTAGTAACACAAATCTAAATAGGTAGAGCTCATTTGAAAATTGTGCTTAGTTGGACTTTAGATTGTTAAGTTGAAGGTTAATTAGATGTCTATTTCTTTTTGAAGTACGAGTTTTACCTCTTATTAAAAGCATAGCTATCGTACTTCAAAAAGATGTAGACATTCAATTAACCTTCAACTTAATAATCTAAAGTTAAGCACAATTTTCAAATAAGCTCTACCTATTTAGATTAGTGTTACCAAACGCCACATAAGAGTTTTTTTTTCCAAAAATCAAGGATAGGTGAGTGAACCCTAAAGGTGGGTGAATCTTAACCACATATAAGGGATGTCAAAAGGAACACATGGTAACCTCAATGGCATAAATGGACTCCAACGAGTCCAATTATAACTGAAGAGAGAATCCAGTTATAACTAGAGAGAATTTCAAGTCCCATGGTAATAACAGTTTCGTTATCACCCTCAAACCATTTTTTTTATGTTTCCCACTCAAAGCCAAATTAATTATGACCTAATTCAAGTCATTTTGATCCAAAACACAAAAAGATTTAGCAGAAAAATAATCAAAAATGTTTTTGTGGCATAATTCATTTCTTTTCATTTTTTTTTCTTTGTTTGCTTTTACGAGCTTAGGTCTTCCTCTTTAGTAGTTTTTTTATGAACATCTCACTCTATTTGAGTGAGGAGCACTCGATTGGGCAGTTTAAAGCCTGGCCCATTAGAGCCCACGACTCAATCAGCATTTATAGGGAGTTTTCAAAAAAGTTCAAAGCAATGAACTAGAGGAGAATTTATATTAGATGATGGAAGAACGGTGCTTCATGAAAGATAGTCTGGACATAGAAGGATATCTTAGATGAATGTATTATTGATCAAAGTTTTTTTTTTTTTTTAAAACAAGGATATTAAAGGAAAGAATTCTTTTGAATTAGGATTTTTAATTTAATCGATTAGAAAGATAGTACTGGCTGTATGGACATAGGCAACCCGAGATGGTTCTCTAGAAGATGAAATCCTAGGGCATCAAAAATAACTGGACGCACTTCCGAGTTGTTCATTTTGTAAAGTTTTTTCAAGTTATTTACTTGATTGAACCATACAATTCTATATTACTTGAATCAAAGTTGTTTTAATTAAGAATGAAAAGTCTTTCACTGAATGAACAAGTAATGGGTACTATAGGCATCTTAAAGTTTTTGACACTGTAGGATCCGTCATTGTAGGAATGTTCTCGAGTTGCCCTATGACCATACGATTTCAATAGTATTTCTAAACCTGTTAATTAGTTCCCTTGAAAATATGGTATGGAAAAGAAAACAGCAATAAAATATAATTTTATAGTTTGGTTGTCAGAAAGTCGTAGAAAAGAAAAGGGAGAAAATCAACCAAATTTTTTTTTTAGAAGTTCAAATTTTAATTTTTCTATAATAAATAGATTTGGGGATAATAAAGAGAAAATCTCCAATTTCATGCCCTCTTTACCCAAACCACTACCTCTACGGCTCCACCATCACAACCACTCCTCCCTCCAGGGACAGGCCAATTTTGGGCCAACCCTAGCCTGACTTGGGTCGATTAATAACAGGTTGGGCCGAACCAGCCACCTAAAAAATCTTGTGTAAAATTTTGCCTATGAACTAATTTAGCCTAATCGGGCCAGGTTAGTCAGGCCAAGACCGGTTACAAGCCTACCAAAACGGGCCATGGGCTTTGGACCCAAGCCCATCCCAACTACTAATTGGACCACCACCATGTTACCGCCATTATTGTCAACCACCGTTACCTTCTAGACAAGTCAATTTGGCCAGACGGCTTGGCGCTGAAAGCCTTTTTAAAGTCCGATTTTCAAGCCCTAAGAGTTAGGTCGGGCTAAAGTATAGAAACCCATTTTATGTCTGCTGGGTGAGGGCTTCGCTAATCGAAGCCCGACCCGAAGCATCTTTTGTATATGTATAGGATAGGGTTAGATTCATAGCTAGTTCACATATTCTATTGCTAGGTTATGTACAAAATAAAATTGTAATATCAGGCCCGAATTTTGCCCTAGCCTGGCGCTCGTGTTGGTGTAGGGCTTGGGCTTGCTCAAGCCCAGCTGGGCAAGAGCTCTGTTATTTTCTAATTACTTTGGGATTTGATAGATCCTTGTTCATCCCAAGCCGGGCCATTGGCATCCCTACTACCTGCACCACCACTGGTACCGCCTTCGTTGGTATTGCCACAGCCACTATCATTGTTGCCACAACTTCACCTCTGGTGTCATCGAATCCACCACTACCACTGGTGCCACCTTACCACAACCACCATTCCGGTCACTGTTGCCTCCATCATCGCTTCCTCCACTACCACCACCTCCGTCGCTGCATCCACCCCCAGTCCAGGGGGCCCAAATTTTTTTTGTAATTCTTGCTTGTTATGGTTTGAAATAGTGGGTCCCTCAAAAAAAAAAATTTAGTATACTTGGCTCCACCAAAATTTTTTGTTTTATATATATATATATATTGCCCCCCAATTTTTTTTGTCATATATATAGTGACCCCCCAATGGAATCCTGTTATGCCCTTTAGGTTGCCACATGTCCCTATTGACACCCCTTAACTATGGTTAAAATCCACCCACTCTTAGGGTTCCCTTACTTATCCTTGGTTTTTAGAAAAAATATTAATTTTTTTTAACCTTAGGAGTTAGTGAATTTTAACTAGGGTTTGAAAAAATAATTGATATTTAAAAAAAAAAAACCAAGGATATGTGGGTGAATCTTAACCATAGTTAAGAAGTATCAATAGGAGTAGGGGTGTAAAAATGGCCCGCGACATGTGGGCTAGCACGGCACACCCATTCCAAGGCAGGCCGGCACGGCACGACACGACACGACCCGCCTGGTGGGCTGTGCCTGGGCCCTATTTTTTTGCCACTGGGCCGGCACAGCATGACATGTGAGACAACCATGGGCACGGCCAGCCATAGCAAGACACGTGGGCCTCTAGGCACGGCCCATCAGGCACGACCCGCTTAGCCCACTTTCTCCAAAAGCTCTTTTTTTATATAAAAAAAAAGTTACATTTTTAGCCCCCCAACAGCTATAAAACGTATAGTTTGAGGGGTAAAAGTGGAAATCGGTCATTTAAGCTCACAAATGACCAAAATAGCCTTCCCAACAACTATATAATGGTTAGTTTTAGGGGTATTACAAATTTTAAAGATAAATAAAATGATACTTTTTTGAATTTTAGACTAATATTGATGTCATTGTATTTTAATTTTACAATTATAAATTTAATTTAAAAAAATTAATAATAAAAAAAGGCACGCGGGATGGCCCAGGCACAGCCCACTAGCATAGACGACACGGGCCTGCCATGGGCCGTGCCAATGGGCCGTGTCTGGGCCTCCATATTTTGTTAGTGGACCGGCACGACATAACACATTTAATTAGGTGGACCGACACAACGCGAAGCACGAATATGTTGCCCATTCATGGGCGGGGCTAGCACAGCACGACCCATTTGACACCTCTAATAGGAGCACTTGGCAACCTCAAGGACATTACTGAAAAAAAATTCTCAAAATAAAAAAATTACCCCCAAAATTTTTTATTGGGGGCGTAAACCCATTAGTTTTTACACATGTATTTTGTTTCCCCAATTTGTCCACCACCAATGTCCATTGCCCCTCCATCTCAACCATCACTACCTACACACTACCATTATTATTACAATCTTCTCTCTCTCTTTCTTTTTCTTTCTCCCATTTTTTAGATAATATTAGGTCCACTTTCCTTCTAATCCGCATTCTCTTTTTGAATAAGACAAAAAAAAAGTGATGAACCCCAAAACAAGTTGTCACATTTTTTGTCTTTTCTTTACAAGAAATGTAAATGAGAAGGGAAGTGGACATATCATTCCCTTTTTATTAGCAACCAAACAATAGGAAGGAAATTACTTTCCTTTTCTTTTTTTTTTCTTTTCTTTTTCGCTTTCCCTTAATTTTCTCTGCAACCAAATCTAACAAAAATAAGTTTTACAGCAAATTGGAAATGATTCTCTTTGTTATTTTGAGCATTAAAAGGATGGCTATTCACTTCTTAGGGTGTGTTCGTTTAGCGAGAAATTGAAAAAGTAAAAGAAATTAGAGTTTTCTTGCACTTTTCTTGTGTTTTATGAAACTCAGAACAAATTTGAGAACAATCTCAATACCTTCTCTAGTGTATTCATGTTATATACAAGAGAATGGGAAAAACCAAATCCCGTAAGAGGGAATTTGTTTATAGCAAACATAGGAACTTTCCAATGAGGGAAAGGAAAGAATATAAAAGAATATAAAATTTACAATATCTCCAGCTCATGGAACCTAACTATAGAAATATTCTAATACTCCCCTTCAAGTTGGAGCGTGAATGTCGAGAACACCCAACTTGGATGCAAGAAATAGAAACTGATCTTTGCCAAGGGTTTGGGTGAATATGTCAGCCTGTTGATCATGGGTGGAGATGTAATTTGTTTGAATTAAGTCTTGCTGAATCTTCTCAGGTACCAAGTGACAATCTAATTCGATGTGTTTGGTTTGCTCATGGAATACCGGATTGTTAGCAATGTGAAGGACAGCTTGGTTATCGCAAAACAGTGATATGAGCATAGAATGTGGGATACCAAGATTGGCCAAAAGATACTTGAGCCAAGTTAATTCACAACTAGCAGTAGCCATAGAGCGATATTAGGCTTTTGTTGAGGAGCTAGAAACTGTAGGTTGATTCTTATTCTATGAAATGGGACTATCACCAAGCATAGTACAATAACCTGTGACAAATCTCCTGGTCATGGGACAACTCGCCCAATCCGAATTACAATAGGTAGAGAGTTGTAGCTTGCTTGTGGAAGACATGAAAATACCTTAACCGGGTGTGCCTTTAAGGTAATGAAGGACATTAAGGGTTGCATCTAAGTGTGGTTTTTATGGTGCACTCATAAATTGACTTAGTATGTGCATAGAAAACACAAGTTCAGGCTGAGTAATGGTTAAGTAGATAAGTTGCCCAACCAATCAGCGATATGAGTGTAAGCACCCAATTTTTACACCCCATCCGAACCTAAACCCTTGGGCTCAAGGCCCATTACTCTAGGACAAACCCTAATAGAACCCTAGACAAGCCCTAGGTGAGCCCTAGATCCTAAAACCCTAGGTAAACCCTTTTGGGCTCATGGCCCATTAGCTTTTTGACACCCAAAACCTAAGACAAACCCTAGGAAAGCCCTAAGATCTAGTCCTAGACCAAACCCTAGCTAAACCCTAGCCCAAGCCCTAGGAAAAGCCCTATGGGCTCAAGGCCCAATACACAACCCAAAAGTCCCAAAAACCCAAAACCATAAAGCCCATAACCTTTAGGACCCACACTTGGGCCCACCTCAACCCATGAGGATCACATGGGTGGGACCCACAACCCCTCTACTCGAGGTTGGGCGGAATATGCCCGAAATAGTTGCCCACAACCCTTTTGGCCCAAGTGAGATTGGGCCTGGCCCGAAATAGCAATAAAACCTTAATGTCGGTAATTGAATTTACCTACATTCTAAATTAGCCTGATTTCGGAATGGAGGTAATTCGATTACCGCCATTCCTGGATTTATAGAATTAGCGTGTGCAGGCTCCCTGCAACCCACTTAAGCCACTTGGGACCTCCACCATGACTCACCTCCGACCACCGTAATGCTCGAAATACCCCTGAGGACCTCCCCTTCCTTTTCTATAAAATCCAAGACCACCCCCATGCAAACTCATGCTGTTTTTTTTACGTCCAAACCTCTGTTAAATTGTGTCTAGGCTACTAGCCACCTCGGTTGAGTCCCAGGACTTCCTAGGCTACTCCAGTCCTTCACCAGGCCCTCTAGTCCAGCTTAGGCCACCTACAGACGTCTGACTCCTCCCATAGCCACCGTAGAAGTCCCTTGACTGTGTAGGGCCACCCCCTACCCTCTCTCTTCATTCTCAATAGCTGTAAGACCCCCTGGTCCTATTCCAGGTGGTCCATTATTCTCTTTTTTCATGTACAGTAGCTCTGCAGTCGAGGATAGAGCTTCCACCACCTTAACCATAGGTGAGGGGATTCCCCTTGAGACTTTAAGTCGGGTTCAACACCCACCAGTTCATGGAAGACTCCTCATAGGGTCTGGGGGTCCTTCATTTCATGAGGGAACCCTCAGACCCCTGTTGGTGCAATACCAGTAGGGGAAAAATGTTTTTTTTCAACAAAACAGCTTAATGTCGGCAATACCAGTGCCGGCATTACTAAAAAACCCTAAAAAGCCTCTGTCCCCATTCAGTTTATCGACACTTGAGCTTATTTTTGCAATAACTTCGGGCCCCTGTGGGGCCCACATGCCAAGTGATCTGGGGTCCACCTCAGGCTTGTTGGAAAGCCCTTGACCCCCTCTAGCTCCTTGCAAAATTTCAGGGCCTAACTCAAAGTTTAACCCTAGTTACCAGAGCCCTTAACTCTGGTAAAATTCTGTTCTTGGTGTCGGCAGTCCAACTGCCGACACTTCAGAGTCATTTTTGCTTGACTTTGGGAGCCTGTGGGGCCCACACCTGGTTTATTCAGAGGTTGCCACCTGGTCTATTAGAAAGAGTGCACTCCAGGCTATCTTCCCATGCATTTACTTTACCCAGGGGAGGTCCCTAACCCCATTTACAGCCTCACAAACTCTGGTTAAAAAGTTATAGAAATGGAGATAATCTGATTACCTCCATTATGAAATTTTTTGATTTTGGGCTTTGTAAAGGGCCCAAACCTGGTAGGAGGCTACTCTAGGCCCTGCCATACCCTTTGGGCCCACTTTTGATTGACCTTGACCCTTAACCATGGTTAAAGTGGCTCCCGGTTAACTTTTAACCATGGTTAAGCACCACTTAACCCCACAAAAAATATGAAAAAATCTCTAAAAATTCATAAAAATATAAAAGACCAAAAAATCAACTCTTGAACTTTCTTTAACCCTGGTTAGCAATCCTAACCACGGTTAACTCCCTCTTAACCTCGGTTAGCAACCCTAACCCTCGGTTAACACCCCTTTGCCTACCGAGCCTCACCCTTGGCCTACTGGGCCTCACCCTAGTCTACCGGACTACCCCTCGACCTACCGGGCCCAACACTTTGCACATTGACCAACCTCGGTCAACCAAAACCCTAATCTACCGGATAAGGTCCATTAGCCGCCTTTTGGTGCACACACACACGCCCCCTCGCCTTAGCACGGGCTCAAGTGCTAGAACTACGCTTGGTCTGATCTCACCCCAATGTGAGTACGTAGGCAGCCCAACACGGGCCCGACCCTAGTTAGCTTTTACTTTCTTCTGGTTAGTTTTAACTTAAATACTAAATGGCATTCGATTAATCTTGCTCTTAATTTTGGCTTAAACCTAGCAAGTAGGGAACCACCAAGTGTGGAAGTGTCGGGGTGCCTAACCCCTTCCCCAAACTTAACCGAACCTCTTACCCCGATCCCTGATCGCAGACCAAGCCTTATCCAACATATCCCGGGGACTTATCCCTTCTGAATTAATAAGTGGCGACTCTAAATCCCGTGAGACATCTTTCTTAGGGAGTAAAATCCCATGCTCACAATGAGGTTGGATCCTCAAGAAGTGCCCCATCGGTGGCAGTTAACCGTAAATTTTGAAATGGGCTGCTCGTGAACCAAGTAACCCCATATCTTGCAAAATTTCAAGAGTATATTTCCTTTGAGAGAGGAAAATTTCTTTCGTAGAACGAGCAACTTCAATCCCTAAAAAATATTTGAGGGGTCCCAAATCCTTGATAAGAAATTTGTGATGGAGAAAATTCTTGAGCCAAGAGATATCAGAATTTTCATTGCCAGTGATGATGATGTCGTCGACATATACGAGCACAAGGGTGCTAGAAGTGCTATAAATGTGAGTAAATAAGGAGTAGTCGGCCTTGGACTGTATATAACCGGCATCGTGAAGTGCATGGGAGAATTTGGCAAACTAATTACATGAAGCTTGCTTGAAACCATAGAGAGATTTGTTGAGTTTGCAAACACGGGTCTCCCCCTGTCAAGAGAATTCTGGTGGTATGCGCATATACACATCTTAATGAAGATCACCATGAAGGAACGCATTCCAAACATCAAGTTGGTGTAAAGGCCAACCACGATTAGAGGCAACAACAAGAAAACAATGCATGGGAACAAGTTTCGCAACAGGGGCAAAAGTTTCATGATAGTTGAGCCCCTCTTGTTGAGTGAATCTCTTATCAACGAGACGGGCTTTGTAGCGCTCAATACTACCATCAGCCTGATGCTTGATTTTGTACACCCATTTACAACCAATTGGTTGTTTCCCAACTAGTAAAGGAAGAAAGATCCATGTATTATTGGCCTCCAAGGCATTTATTTCAGTGGTCATAGCATCACGCCATTTTGGGTTGCGAAGAAAAAGGTAGGTTCGGAAGTGATGGATATGGCTGCAACAAATGAATGAAAAGATGAAGAGAGTTTGGTATATGAAAGAACCGAACTGAGAGGGTAAGGAGTACCTATCTTCAATTTGAGCGTTGGAGATGGATCCAGAAGCACGGTGGCACAATGGTAATCCTGCAAGTAGGTGGGCGGGAGATGCAATCGAGTAGAAGGTCATGGTGCAGGGGTTGGTGCGGAAGGTAATGAGGAGGATGGTAGGGTGGTGGGTGAAGGGTCAATGGCATTGTGGGGAAGAAATGGGAGAGGGTGTGGTGTAGAAGTAGAGAAGTCTGAGATGGGTAAGGGTAAAACAGTGGAGGGTGGGAAAGGTGGTGGAGAAGAAGTTGCAAAGGGAAATATTGTCTCATGAAATATGACATCACAACTTGTTAAAATAGTGTGTGTCTCTAGATCATAGACACGAAAAGCCTTTTTTCCATGTGGGTGACCCAAAAAAATGCATGGACGAGCATGAGAATCAAACTTGCGACGGAAGTGAATGTTATGAGCATAACAAAGGCACCCAAGAACACGTAAATGGGTATAAGGGGGTTGGCGCTGAAATAAAAGTTCATATGGACTTTTGCCTTTCAAAATTGGTGTGGGCAAACGATTAATTAAAAAAGCAGAATGTAGGATGCAATGGCCCCAAAATTTAAGAGAGAGGTGTGCTTGAAATCGAAGAGCCCGAGCTATTTCAAGTAAATAGTGATATTTGCGTTCGGCTACATCATTTTGTTGAGGTGTAGCAACACAAGAATGTTGATGAATAACACCATTGGCTGGATATCTGTAGAGAAAAATTCAGTCCCATTGTTGGATCGAAAGATTCGGATGGGGCATTGGAACTGATTTTTAATCATAGTAAAAAAGTCTTTGAGAAGCTGATTTGTTTCAGATGTGTGGTTCATGAGATAAATCCACGTGCACCACCTAAAATCATCAATGAGTGTTATAAAATAGCAAGCACCCAAGATTGAAGGAGTAGAATAACTACCCCAAATATCACAATGAATAAGATCAAATGCAGCTTTTGTAGAAATAGAACTAGAATTAAAAGGCAATCTAGTTTGTTTTGCTTGAGGGCAAACAGTACAATGACATGGATTTGAAAAGAAAGTCTTTAAATCATTACTTATTAAAAACTTAAGACGGGGCATCTGAAGGATGCCCCAAGCGCCATTAATGCCAAAGGTCAAGGGAGTGGTGAGGGTAAGGGAGGATGCAAGAGGTGGTGAGGTTGGCGCTAGCAAAATGTATAGACCATCGTGCTCCTTAGCCACTCCAATCGTCTTCTTCGAGGATAGGTCCTGAAAAATACATTTATCAGGAAAAAAAAAACCAAGCAATTAGAATCTTTGGTTAACTTGCGAAGGGACAAAAGGTTGTATTTGAAAGAAGGGACATGAAGCACATGCTGTAAGAATAATTTTTCCGAAATTTTAACCGAACCAACAAATGAAATAATGGCAGTTTGCCCGTTAGGAAGTTTCATTGGATTGGAGGAAGGTGAAGAAGAAAAAAAAAATCAGAGCAAGTAATGTGATCAGAAGCTCCATTATCGACAATCCAATAATTTTGTAATGTAGAAAGTGAAGAATGACAAGAGATGTTACCTGCAAGGTTAGCCATAGGAGATGGGCTACCTGTATGGAGAAGGGATAGTAGCTATTGGACCTAATCTAGCATGAGCTGAGAGGAGGTCGAACCAACATTATTGGAAATACCAGTCTTTTTCGATTGGCGAGGAGGGTAGCCATTCAATTTATAGCATTGATCCTTTGTGTGGCCGGAATTGTGACAATAAGCACATATTTTATTAGGGCGTTGGTTGGCCTTGGCGTTACCCGAAGAAAAGTCTCGGGGAATTGCAAAAGCATGAGTCTCGGTAATGGGGGTAGTGGTATGGAGCTCACACAGTTTTTTTCTTGGAGAAGAAGAGATTAAGTGAATAAGTGCGACCGATGGAAGGTAGCGGGTCCATCAACAAAATCTGACTGCGAACAATATTAAAAGAGTCATTCAAACCCATAAGTAATTGCATGAGTTGTTCTTGATGCTGATAGTCTGTGAAGTTCTTCAAAGCACCTCAAGAACAAGGTGTAAACGAATAAAAAGAAGCCAACTCGTCCCAAGTATTTTTCATCTTCGTAAAATAAGAAGCAACCGACAGTTCATCTTGAGAGAAGGTTGCAATGAGTTTCTTCAATTGAAAAATACGCGGGGCATTTTGTTGGGAATAACGATCCTAAAGATCGTTCCAAACTTTATAAGTCATGGTAGTATAAAACACACTGTCAGCAAGATCCTTGGTTAGAGCATTCAATAACCAAGAGAAGACCATAGTATTGCTTTGTTCCCATAAGGGAAGAGATGAATCAGAAGGACCGGGTCGGCGTAGAGACCCGTTGATGAAGCTGATATTGTTTTTTTGCACGTAGGGCCATATGCATAGCATGAGACCATGTTGCATAGTTGTCACCTGTAAGTGGGTGAGAAACCAGGATGCTGCCTAGGTTATCTGAATGATGAAGAAAGTAAGGGCTGATGATGTTTGAAACGTCATCATTATTGATTGCGGGTGGTTTGATCGAAGAGTCTACGGTTGAAGAGTCTACATCCTCCATTAGAGAAAAATAGACAGAAGAATAACAGAAGGTTGAAGGATCAATGGCCACTTGATACCATTTAAAACTCAAAACAAATTTGAGAACAATCTCAATATATTCTCTAGTGTATTCATGTTGTTATATACAAGAGAATGGGAAAAATTCAAATCCCATACGAGGGAATTTGGGTATAGCAAAAATAGGAACTTTCCAATGAGGGAAATGAAAGAATATAAAAGAATATACAATTTACAATATCTCCAGCTCATGGAACCTAACTATAGAAATATTCTAATATGTTTGGTGTGCAAAAAACACACTTTCATTTTCTTGCACTTTCTCAATAGTGACAAACTTTCTCCCAAAAACTTCATCCATCTTTTGATGGTTATTTTATAAGAAAATTTTAATTTTTTTTCCTTTTCTTTCACCCACTTTCTCACCAAATGAACACCACCCTAGGTATCCATATTATATATTTGTTCAACACTAGAGTTCATAAAATCACATGTAGTGATAACAATCCAATATTCTTTATATTTGCTATTGAATATAGATGTATAATAAAGTTTCTTCAATTATGAGAGTTATTTGTTTAAATAACACAATTAAATATTAGATTTTATCCCAGCAAAAAGATTATTTTGGATTTTAGAAACGAAGAGAAAATAAATCTGTATTTCCTCCATATTTGTATTTTAGGAAATATAACATAGTATTATTTCATATCTTTTTAGGTTATTGTTTTAACCATTCGGAGATGAGAATTAGGGTGTGTTTGGTTCTTTTTTTTCCTAATTCAACCATTGAAAAGTGATTGAAATATTGTACCTTTACAATAATCCTGTTTGCAAGATTGATATAAGAAAAGGTCACTAATTCATTCCTCCTCCCTTTGGTGCAAGATTAGTATAGGAAGAGTTTCATCAACAATACTCATCGGTGGGAGATATTCTACTATAGCATACTAGGATTCCATTGTGTTTAAAGCAGCTCAAAATAGTGGGATACCAAGTTTAACATTCTCCAGAACTTCCCAATGTCAGATTCCGGAGACTGTAGTAGGCACAGAAGCTCACTGTTGGAACATGCAACTATCTGTTTTTTTAAAATGCCAAATTGGCAGCGGCTCCGGATTACTTCTGGTGGATGCCCCAGGTGGGACCTCGGGCATCCACACATCATTGGGCATGTGGCGTTAAAAAGGGGAAGAAGTCATTTCACTTTCTCCCCATGATTTTGACTTCTCCCCACATGATATCTCTCCCCCTTTTAATGCCACATGCCCAATGATGTGTGGATGCCCGAGGTCCCACCTGGGGTATCCACCAGAGGTAATCCGAAGCCATTGGTAGCACCAACATTACTGTTGTTCCAGCGAAGTTTTATTACTGCCAATTTGTAATCAAGCAGCATTGTTCCATCTGCTTTTGATTAAGGCACAAACTAAGCAATCCCCATTCCAAAACCTATTCAACTGACTTTTATAGTAGCAACAGTGTAAAACTACCGTGGATATCATATTGGCAAAAAAAAATTAAAAATACAAATTTTTTTTGAACTTGTATTTTGGTACCTGTAAGCAATAATAATTCACAATATTTATTTCTTTTATACCTAAAAGCAATTAGAATTCATAACAAGACTCATTTGTGAATCTGTATTTTGTGTACCTTTAAACAATTATTAATTCACATCATGATCAGGAGTACTCCTTTGAGTACATGTTTTTGGTATATCTATAAGCTTCAATAATTCAAAGCATTGTATATAACTTCAAATGGATCATGTTTCCCACCAAAAAAAAAAAAAAGGATCAAGTATAATTACATGTATACAATAAAACAAGTTGTGTTTATACAAGTCTCATGACAAATATCATCATAAAATAAAGTCTCTAAAAATACTATAAAGCTAGCTAGGGGGCCTCTGCGAATCAGGTCTGAACGCGACAATTGTGTGCTGGACTCCCTCCTAGAGAAACAAAAAAAATGAGAAATGTATTAGAATATAAAAATGCTAAAAATGTACGGTTAAGTTAAATGTAAACCTAACAACGCGCACCAAATCCTAACCAGGGCTCAGTTTTTTATGTCGTTTCTTCTAACGCGTGTATTTCAATATAACCTAAGTGTTGGAATTGGTTTCGAGGGAATCCAAGGTCGTTTGCACGATTTAGGCACCGAGAAGGTCAAAATCCATACAATTTAGCCTAAACCTACAACGTTCCACCAAATCCTAATCGGAGCTCAATATTTGATTTCGTTTCTTCTAGCGCGTGTATTTTAATATAACCTAAGTATTGGAATTGGTTTTGAGGGAATCCGAGGTCGTTTGCCCAATTTGGGCACCGAGAAACCCGAATCCCTACTTTTGAACTATACTTTGGCCTAAATCTACAACGTTCTACCAAATCATAACCGGGGCTCGGTTTTTGATGCCATTTCTTCTAATGTGTCTATTTCAATATAACCAAAGTGTTAGAATTGGTTTCGAGGGAATCCGAGGTCGTTTGCCCGATTTGGGCACCAAGAAGCCCAAATCCCAACTTTTGAACTATACTTTGCCTAAACCTACAACATTCCACCAAATCCTAACCGGGGCTCAGATTTTGATGTCGTTTCTTCTAACGCATCTGTTTCAATATAACCTAAGTGTTGGAATTGATTTCGAGGGAATTCGAGGTCGTTTGCCCGATTTAGGCACCGAGAAGCCCGAATCTAAACTTTTGAACTATACTTTGGCCTAAACCTACAATGTTCCATCAAATCCTAACTAGGGCTCAGGTTTTATTGTCATTTCTTCTAATGCATCTATTTCAATGTAATCTACGTGTTGGAATTGGTTTCGAGGGAATCCGATGTCGTTTGCCCGATTTGGGCACCAAGAAGCCCAAATCCCGACTTTTAAATTATACTTTGGTCTAAACTATACAACGTTCCACCAAATCATAACCGGGGTTCGGTTTTTTATGTCGTTTCTTCTAATGCATCTATTCCAATATAACCTAAGTGTTGGAATTGTTTTCAAGGGAATCCGAGGTCGTTTGCCCGATTTGGGCACCAAGAAGCCCGAATCCCTACTTTTGAACTATACTTTGGTCTAAACCTCTACAACGTTCCACCAAATCTTATCCGGGGCTCGATTTTTCATGTCGTTTCTTCTAAAGTGTCTATTTCAATATAACCTAAGTGTTGTCAGAGCGCAATTAAGCATAAAGAGACTCATAAACTAGTTTATAGTTAGAAATGAAATATTAGATTTTTTCAGCATTGAGCTCTATGTTAAAAGAGATAAATGAAGATTAATAGAAAACCAGTTTTAACTGATACACCCTTTAATCTTTTCTCCATTGTAGAAAAAACATTCCCACAATTGTAAAACCCTAAAACTATCAAAGTGATTAAGATAGTAGTTGTTGGAAGGAAGCATACCAAGGAAGTTGATAATGATTTCTTCTTCATGGTGGTTAAGACATTCAATCATCAGGTGCGTCTTAGCTAGTTACTAATCTATTGTTCATTGTTATTAATCATGCTCTCTTTTGTATCATGTTGGAAGTTGTCAGTGATCTCTATAACTGTTATCATATTATATAAAATGACCATGGAGATGAATGTGAAGAAGTTGTCGGGTGAGGATCCCTCACAATGCCCTTTTAACTGTTCTTGAACTATGGATAACAAGGTTTAACCCCTGCGGTTATTTTTTTCTTTTCTAAAAACCAAGGTTAGATGCTTTAATCCTAAGGATTAATGAATATTAACCACAGTTAAAGGGAGTTAAAAAGGGGACATGTGGCAAGAAAGGGGGGGGGGGGCGAGATGCCTTTGCTCCATCAGCGAGGAGGTGATTATCAAATCTTTGAAAATCCTAATTTAGCAATAGAATACTTGTTAAAACATATACCTGTCTATCTCGCACAAGCTCTAATACCAATCTTTGCAAGGCCTCGATCTGAGCTTTCTGCTCCTCTAGCTGAGCTCCCTGATGCTCCAATCATATTCACCGTCGTAGAATCAGATGATGAGGCACTGGCTACACTCGCAAATGACCCCCACAATTGGGTTGGAGTCAGGCCTAATCCGCATACACAGTTACGGCCCAGATGCTCAGGCCCCATTACCTGAGAGAATACATCATTTCTGCTCGTGCTATCCTGCGAGTCAGTCGGTGCCTAGGAGAGGAGTTTCTTCAAACGGTGCTGCAAACAATTATAAATTGTTGTTATATTGTATTCCAATTAAATTGTTATATGGTATAATGAATATTCAAATTACTTACAATATGTTCTCCTGCATGAGAGTTGACTGGCAAGCTCGTCTTGCTCGTGTGCATCTTGATCCACAACTGTGCACGTCCCGGAGCTATCCCTTCGGGATTCGCCAATCGCTATAGCAGTGACAATATTAGTATAACATAAAATTTTCAACCCAACATAAATAAATTTGTTAAATAAAATAAAAAATTAAGCCAAACATACCTCCTCCTCCTCTACTCTGGCAAAGCTTTTTGTGCCTGTCGTATGGCCAAGTGGTTGGCTCTCGCGATTCCTTTTATTTGTTTCACTTTGTTTCTACAATTATCACATTTATCAGACTAGTGGAATGCACGTGAGTGAGCAATTCTAATGATTACAAAAATAAACTCAATGACATGAGTGAGCAATTCTTATGATGGGTTCAAAATTCTTGATACATGCATATTTGGTGGCGTAGAGTTAGTAATCTTTCCCCATAGCAAAAAAGAGAAAAGCAAGACAAAAGACATAAGCAAAAATCATTTTGAATGTAACTATTCGCGATTCACAAAGTAACAGACTCGATGCACTTCCTTCTACCACTCTTAATTAACAAACCCACTATAAATCAACTATAACTTATACGTGTGTAACCATGTATATGTGAGGGATGGAACTCATAAAATCAACTATAAATTACATTAATACCTCTTGGTAACTAACTCATGTGCCAATAAGTTCATGTTATTGAAGTAAGCATACAATTTTAAGTAACTGTTATTCAGTACCAATATAGAATGACAGATTGCTAGGTTTTATAATCAATTAATGCCACCTATCCCTCTTTCGCCCATTATAATAGCAGTGAAGATAATAGTATAGAAATAACTATAGAATTTAATGGTCATTAACAAAAAGATCAATTATCACTTTTGACCCTAGCATTCTCTTTATAATAGTAGAGATGAGAGAAGGTTTAATTCAATTACATACAACCATAATTGAATTTAAATAAAATATACTTGGCCTTCCTCGGAATATTAGAAGTCCACGAGCCCATTCCATTGGTACTGCACCACATCAGTAGGGCACCTGGCATAGTTCTCCGCATTAAGGGCCATAAAATCAAAGTGCTCTCTCCCCAAGGCGGACTTATTGTCCCGCCATTTCTTATCTAGAGACTTTAATATGTACCCCTCTAGGATATCTGGGAACTTGAATTTCTCCTGCAAAAATGTCGTTCTCAAATGATTAATATATCAAAAAAAGAAAGAGAATTACATAAACCAATTTTAATAATAGATGACCAATTTTTTTGTTCTTGCCTGTATAAGAGCCAAAGCACATTTTTTGACATCATCATCAATGTCCTTCCAATTCACGTAATCCATACGAAATAAATGGCAATCTTGGGCAAGATTACCACATAAAGCAGCCATAGTTTGGGCTTCTTCCCCTATGGGCTGTTTTTTTTATTCATTCTGACTTTCATTTTTTCACCAGGATGTAGCTTGGCTAACTTGAACAGCTTGGCCTTACCTCGTTTGACCCTACTTGCAACCTCGACAGCGGGTTCAGAAGTCCCTGCACTAGGTGGGGTACTCTGCATAGGATCTATCTGCAAAATTAAAATAGGAAAATGGATTTAGAGCACGAATACAAAACATAGAACAATGAAAAGAAAGACAAAAATAAAACATATCTATTGCATTACACATGCATCACATCACAAAATTAAAATAACAATTACTAGTTTAGACTATATTACATAATGTTAGCATATCTACTGAAGATGTGCTAATGGAAGAATATATGTATTTTATACAATGTAAGTTCAAGGTTAATTGGATGTGTAGAACTTATTGAAAAATTGAGCTTAGTTGGACTTTAGATTTTTAAGTTCAAGGTTAATTGGATGTGTAGATCTTCTTGAAGTAGAGGTTTTACCTCAAAAGTAACGAGACATGAGGTACTTTTTTATTTAGAGTAAAACCTAAATAAGCTCAATGTTCAAATAAGCTCTACCTATTTTTGATGTCGTACAATCATTTAGCTAATAGGAGTGATAGCAACATACTTACTAGCACAAATCATAAATATAAGAAATCAGAAATTACTGCTTACATATTAGTCGTTTGTATCTGTTTCATCGTTATACTCTGATTCAACTTCTTTATCACTATAATCAGTTGAAGGAGCTTGTTGTTGTAGCACTTGGGGAGGCGCATCAACAATTGCTCCAGTAATCCCTAATCTCACCCAACTGACACCCCCGTCATCGTCATTATCAGTGTCATGTAACTGTTGGTCGTTGAAGGACTCGTTCTCCTTAAATGCATAATCGTCCACAACAAATTCCTCATTCATGTCAAAGAAGTCTCTTGGTTTAGTCTTGATGACAACATTCCAATCTTCTTCCGTTAGGTCTTTGAAATAAAATACCTGATTGCTTGTTTTTGCTTGTTGCTTCTTCAAGGAGAGAAAATAACTATTTCTTTTCTTCTCTGTACTTTCTAGAGGATTTTCCTCTCTTTCTTCGTATGGGTTTCTTATGAAGAACCCTCCTTTTATAGGTTGAAAGAGTCATTTTTGGTCTCTTTCTCTTTCACTCCCTTATTTTAGGGAGTCAACTTGGACTCTTTTCTTAGAGGAGGCCAGCTCACAGGTCTCCTTTATTTAAGAAACTCCTAAAGCTAAAGAGAGTCCTCTTCTTTTGAGGACTCTTGTACTAGGTTTTCCCTTTTTGGGAGGAATCCTAGTACCTTTCAAAAAGAGAGAAGAAGATAATATTTTCTCCTCAAAAAGGGGATGTTAAGTCACATCCTTTCCTAGGATATAGGACAAAGTCCTAGTCTTTTCATGATTATGGGGTGTCATGTTGCTTCCCATGGGATTTTAAAAGAGAGAGATCCTTATCTTAGGATCCCCAAAGTTAGGAGAATCTCTCTTTGAGATCCTCTAGGATGTGGCAATCAATTATTGGCTGCCATTTTAATACATAAGATTTAATCTCATGGACACATGTGAGTCTCTCAGAGACTGACACCTAAATGATTGATCCATGAGATTTTTCTTCTTGGATCATCCACGTGTCAGCCTCTCAGAGGCTGGTACTCAAGAGTCATCCGTGAGATTTTTTCCCTCACGGATTGAATACGTGTTAGCCTCTTGAAGATTGGCACTAAAGAGTCATACGTGAGGTTTTGACCCTCACAGATTGAATATGTGTCAGCCTCTCGGAGGTTGGCATTAAAGAGTCATCCATGAGGCTTTGGCCCTCACAGATTGAATAGATGTCAGCCTCTCAGAGACTGGCACTAAAAAATTATCTGTGAGGTTTTGGCCCTCATGGTTTGGATACATGTTAGCCTCTCAGAGGCTGATACTTAGAAGTTGGGTCCATGAGATTTGTTCTCACAAATCAGACGTGTGTCAACCTCTCGGAGGCTGGCATTCAAAGAATGGATTCGTGAGGTTTATCCTCTCGGGTCATCCCCTGCCATGCTTAGTGGTATGATGGGCCAGCCATCAGCATTTAATATTGACAACCAAAAGGACTACACGTGCCATAGGCACGCGCGAATCCAAATCGTCTCTCTGAGAGACTATGATCAGGTTTGTGCCTTTGCATATACATCTGGGCAATGGACGATGAGATTTCACCTTGATTCTACAATATTTAGTTATCTTGAACTGAATGTTAAGCATTCTTCTGCCAAGTACCCTTTTGCAATACAACCCTCCGACTGAACTCAATTGCACACATACGATTTCAGTGTAAATAAGTACTTATGTGAATTACATTAGGGTAAGACATTCTTCAACAAAACTAGCAATATTTTGACTCATTTTATATATTATAATTGAAGACGTACCTTTCGATGGGATACATCCACCGGTATTATACGGGTCCACCTAACCTTACTTCAGTGGCAAGATGTATAGGCAAGTGCACCATAACTTCAAAGAATGTCGGGGGGAAAATACTCTCTAGATGACAAAGCGTAAGAGCAATTTTCTCCTCTAATGATATGAAATCCTCGACCTGACAGACTTTGGAACATAATACTCGAAAAAAGTTGCTTCATTCAGTTAGGACTGAAGTTAGATTCTTCAGTAATGTCTTCCTCACAGCTAGTAGTAGGAATTGTTGCATTATGACATAAGAGTCGTGGCTCTTCAATCCATAAACTTTACACTTACTGATATTATCATGTCTTGCAATATTTGATGAGCAACCATTTGAAATTTCCTCCCAATTCATCATCTTCTGTCTTCCATCTTGATTCACCACATATATCACATACTTGCTTGTTTGTAGACTCTTTCCAAAAAAAACATGCAATCATTGGGACATGCATCGATTTTGTCATAATTAAACCCCAAGTTGGACATCGCTTTTTCTGTCTAAAAGTAAGTATCCGGTAGTGTTGACCCATCGGAGAGTACCTCCTCAACAACTTCAGCAACAAGGTGAAAGATTTGTTGCTTCATCCACTAAGACACTGTAGACACCCTGTGTTTGCCCAAATTCTTCTATGCTCATATACCTCAAACTTCTTCTTTTTCTTCTCCAAGGCAAGGCGGACTCCACAAGGCCAAATTGAACCCTGTTCACCCACTTACAAGCACCCTGATACCATCTACAGATCACCTAAGCATCAATTCCAATATAGGGTATTTTAGTCATTTAACACTCAAAGGCGAGACCGGACCCAAGTTAACAATCCAAGGTTTTTGTAACCCCAGTTAGACCCTAAATTAACCCGAAAAGATGAAGAAAACAACCCCAAATGTATTAGAATGACTAAATCTGGTTTTGGCACCAAAGTGTTTACCGCCCATCATTAAATAGTAAAGTTAATGATTGGCAATAAATTATTTACCGCTCAACATAAATACAGAGAGTTACTGATTGGCGGTAGATCAATTATAGCCCTTATTGTGCAAAGTTTGGGTTGGCGGTAATTGGTTTACCATCCATTATTAATTCTCATGATTAGTGGCTGGCGGTAAAGTTATTACCTACCTTGTTTTTGTAAAAGACATTTTGGGCCAAACGGTTACACCTTTACACATCGGATTTCGGAAATTAACCCATTGGCCCTAATTGGCGGTAATAAGTTTACAGCAATTTCAATTTTAGGCTTATTGAAGAATGTCGTCATTTACTTTACCGACATTTAAGGGGATATTTTCAGAAATCAGTTACAACACCATGTGCAAGACTCCCTAGAGTGTCTGATCACCAAATTTAAGAATCAAGTCTACAATGTCGGTAAACATATTGGGCACATTAAATTTTAGCCTATGTTTGCAATGGAGGTAAAGTTATTACCTCCATTTTGGTATTTCTGTAATTCTAGCATGGTTTCTTCTAGAAAATTCTTATGCTTTGGACGACTTATACCCCTGAAAACCTAGAAATTTCTTGAAGGATGATCTCTCTTTAATTACCAAAATGCCTCTAAATGGCTAAAATGCCCATAAGAGTGTTTAGTCCCATATTGGAATTGGATGGGTTTTTTTCCTCAACCTCTCCCCTATAAATACCCCAGCCATTTACCCCATTTGAGACAACTCTTGCTAGCCAAAATTCTGCTCAAAAGAGACTAAAGAAAGCCATGCACTTTGCAAGGCATTCTAAGTCTTAAAAACTTTTCATCCCTCCACTTTTGCCCAAAAAACCAAGAATTCTCTAAGTCCCTAGAGCATTAGAAAGAGAAGGTTTTGGAGAGGAGGAAGTTGGAGAAGAAGGAAAAGCTTGGAGATCTTGGGAAAGCTTGAAGAATTTATTTCAAGGGGGTCTCCAACCCACATAGGTAGGCCAACATTCTATTTCATCTTATTTCATTTGTGCTAATTCTCTTCTTCACCCTCTATTTTTCTATTTCTTGTAATGATGTGAGCCTTAGATAAATTTTAAGGCCTATCCCCTTTTCTTCGGGTAGTTTGGACTCTCCTATCATGCGTTTCGCCGATTAGGGGGCTTCAAATGGAAGGAAGAGGAAAAGGAACCTATAGGTTTTTTTAGAACCCCTTTTCTTTTCTTTAAAAAATGTATGGGCCAAGTTGTTGAAAAATTTTCCTCTCTTTGCTCTAAAACTCACTAAGGACCCCCTATGACGCGTTTCATCGAATTGGGGTTCTTTGTGAAATATTGAGATATGGAGATATCCTTTAGTTTTAGAACCCTCATTTTCAATCTCGTTATGCTCAGACATTGTAGTGGTATGTTTCTCTCTTCCTTAAAAACGTTCATTAAGGACCCCCTATGACTCGTTTCGCCAAATTAGGGCTCTTTGTGAATAATAGGGAAAAGATGGGTATTCCACTCATTGTTAGACACTTGGTTGCTTTTGAAAAATCATTTTATTTTCTTTTTATCATCATTTTATGCATTATAATGATGTCTAATCTTCCTAAATTAGAGTCGTTATAATGCTCATTTTTAGATAGCTTTCATCACCATTTTATGCATTTATAACAATGTCTAATCTTTCTAGATTAGAGTTGTTATAATGCCCGTTTTTAGATAGATTTCTATCATCATTTTATGCATTTATAACGATGTCTAATCTTTCTAGATTAGAGTTGTTATAATGCTCGGTTTTAGATAACTTTTTGTGTCGTTTTATGCATACATAACAATGTCTAATTTTTCTAGATTAGAGTCGTTATAATGCTCATTTTTAGATAGCTTTTATCATCATTTTATGCATTTTTAATGATGTCTAATCTTCCTAGATTAGAGTCGTTATAATGCCCATTTTTAGAGAATTTTAATCATGTTTTTGTGTCATTTCATGCATTTATAATGATGTCTAATCTTCCTAGATTAGAGTCGTTATAATGTCCATTTTTGGAGAATTTTAATCATGCTTTTGTGTCATTTCCTAGACTTGAGTCGTTATGCTCGCTTTTTAGAGAGTCTTAATCATTTTGTCGTATTATTCAAGTTTCAGTCTCATGTTTTTATTCTTTTTCAAGCCGGTATTTTAAATTTAATTCTTAGGGAATTTTGAAAGCATAGTTAACCGTCTTTGGACAGGTGATTTAGGGTACTTAACACCCTCCCCCGAATCACAATAGAACCTCCCTTCCCAGACTTTCACCATGGTTTCGCATTGATTTTATTTTAAATGAATTTCGGTGACCAATCACACCATAACTCGATGATTGATGGTAACTCGGTTTCTTTTTTAAAAAATATTTTTGAAAAAGGTCGCTATATCACAACTGGCGACTCTGCTGAGAACTTGAGGGTTCGACCCTAGAATGCTTTCATTATTTCCTTCGTTTTTTTTAATTTATCGGCTTATTTGTTTTCAAAAAAAAAAAAACAAATGATGATAAAAAAAAATAAAGGTTTTAGAAAGTTTGCATGTTTCCATCTTTTGCATATCTTGAGTGCCTATGTCCTTTCTGATTCATTTATCATGCTATCACATGCTTCTATTGTATGTTTTGGATGTTAATTTCGATCTTCCTTTCTAAATGCACTGAGCACCTCATGTTTGTATCATGCCACAACCTATCATACCTACTAGGATTAGTAGGGGATAAAGTAACTGAGCACCCGTGGATAGCATCCCGGTAGCGGCAACGAAACATCCCCGACCCGAATCACCAACCAAAGAAGCGTATGCTTACATACGTGGAGGTTTGAAGATTTGGGAGCCAAGCCTTCTAGGTTGAATTAGTGAACCCCAAACTCATGAGCATATAGAAGGGATATCATGTCGAAATGACTCTACGACACATCTTCAAAATCATGTGATAAAAATTGTTTCTTGCCTCATTATATCAATGATGATGTGTTGAAATGCCATATCGTGATGTTTTTTTCTATCATGAATTGTTATACTTGTTGTGCTAAGCTTGTGATGTCATATTTTGTTGCAATAATCTTATGCTCATCGATGATATGTTTAAATGTTGTTGGATAATGATGTTGTATTGTTGAATTTTTTTATATGAATGTCACGATTAATGTTCATTTTCAAAACCTCATATGCAATTCATTATGTCATGCATATATGCATAAGAGTTCATGGAAGGCAAGAGTTTCCAACCCTAGCTTCTTGCATGTCAAGAGTTCATCCCTTCATGTGAGTACCACACCCATACTTGGTCTTATCATGTTCAAATGCAACCCCTTTGGTGAGTCATTGACTCGCTCTTTAGAGTGATCTCCCATTTGGTTTAGGGTAGTGATTACCCAAAACCTTTTCATAAGCATTTATGCATGACTCATGTCAAATGGTACCTTCACCCTTGTAAGCATTGGTTCATTTCAAGATGAGAGATGTGTTATTCTCACCTAAACATGCATTAAAAAAATCGAAATTCTCATTGTATAAATATGATGTTTAGGTGAGAAGATTCAAGGAAGCGAGCAAGGAGAATTCGAAATAACAAGCCCAAGCCCCAGCCCAAGCAAGGACAGCTCAAGACTTTCATTTTTGTTGACCTCGAAGGCCCTATTTGTAAAAAGATTTTCTTTTTCACCCTTGAAGGCCCCCTTGTATTTCTTTATAGCATCTTGTAATAAAATCTTTTGATTCTTGGAATGAAATTAAAGAGGACAACTCATCTGTGGTGGCATAAATCCTTCGGGTAGCTCCTTTCCTTGCTAAGGATTCCAAAAAACCTAAAGCAATCTCACTTTAAAATCAATGATAAAATTCATTCAATTCATATTTGGCGGCATAAATCCTTCAGGTAACTCATTTCATTGCTAAGAGTTCCAAAAACCCTAAAGCAATCTCATTTTAAAATCAATGATAAAGTTCATTCAAGTCATCTTTGGTGGCATAAATCCTTCGGGTAGCTTATTTCATTGCTAAGGGTTTCAAAAACCCTAAAGCAATCTCACTTTAAAATCAATGATAAAATCCATTCAAGTCATCTTTGGTGGCATAAATCCTTCGGATAGCCTATTTCATTGCTAAGGGTTTCAAAAACCCTAAAGCAATCTCATTTAAAATCAATGATAAAATTCATCTTTAATGGTGTAAATCCTTCCGGTAGTCCATCTTTTCTTCTGCTAAAAGGGTCTAGGACCCCAAAAGCGAGAATATTTTTAAAAAATTTGTCAACCAATCGATGTAATTCCTTCAGGTCGCCAACCTTTTCAGGGGATAATTCCTTCGGATAGTCCTTTTCAGTTAAAAGATTCAAATTCAACCAATTAAATCAAAATTTTCTGAGTTGCCATATCAGACTTCATGCAATGGTATTCTCTTTACTTTTCGAGGTATCACATCAAACTTCATGCCGTGATATTCTCTTTTCTTTGTTAGGTATCACATTAGACTTCATGCAATGATATCCTCTTTTTTTTGTTGGGTGTCATATCAGACTTCATGTAGTGACATTCTCTTTACTTTCCCAAAAAAATATATAAAAACAAAAAAATAGCGGAATATAAATCCTTTGGGTATCTCCAAGTTCACATTATTCACTTAGAATTTTTACCCACGGGTAATCCCTTTAAGGCATGGTCATCATAGTCGTGCACTTCATTGTGTCTTTGAAGCCTTCAAGGTTCAATTGCATCTTGGGTCAAGCATCTCATCATTCATACATTTTGAATATTATTTCCATCATTTAACTATCAACTTGTTCTGGCTTTGTATTCATATAGGTAGGGGGCAAGATTGGATGCTCCAAAAGGCTCACCCGTTTCGTATCAGTTCGAAGTCCAATAGTCACTCGTTCAAAATCAAACATAATATAAAGTGCTGGCAATGACAATGCTCCTCCTCCACCTCTCAATATGCCAGAGTATGCCTCTGCTACTAAAATGTATCAAGTTAATGAAAAACTTGATAAGCTCACTCAAATGTTCATGAATTTCATGCAAAGCCAAAATCAGTCGAATCAGTATCACCCAAATTACACACTTATCCCACCACCAGATCAACCCCAGGCTCCCCCTGATCAACCACAAGGTCAACCTCACCCGACAGGTCCATCCAGCTCCACAAATGTCAGATTACATCCGCTGAAACAGACTATGATATTCCATACCGGTGGCCAACTAGAGGATGACACTTATGAAGAAGAAGAGTGGAGATCTAAAGGTAAACAGAAGGCTGAAATGAGTGTTCAGATTGCACAGCTCCAATCAGAACTCCGATCAGAACTCAGATCAAAAGTTAAACAATTGAAAGGTGCGGATACCTATGAAAAGATTGACCTAGAGGATCTCTGCCTGCATCCTGGGTCCAAGATGCCTCCAAAATTCAAGTGCCCAGAACTCTCCAAGTATAATGGAAAGGGATGCCCTCTGGCTCACTTAAAGTTGAACATCGGGTCTTTATGTGATTTTATTGACAATGAACCACTATTGCTTCAACTCTTTCAAAGAAGTCTGACCGATGAAGCATTAGACTGGTACTCCACAATTGACCATACTAAGTTGAAAGTATGGAGGGATCTAGCCGAGGTATTTCTAAATCATTTTCGGTTCAATACCATTGATGTTGCCAACCATATGGATGTGCAAAGGATGTATAAGAAAAACACTGAAACTTTCAAGCAGTACGCACATAGATGGAGAGGAGTTGTTGCTCGGGTAAAACCTTCAATGACTGAAATAGAGATGGTCTCCACTTTATATCCACACTCAAGCAGCCTTACTATGGTTATCTATTGAGATATTATGCTTCAAATTTCGCAAAAATCATTCATATCGGAGATGGAGTTGATGATGAGATCAAAACATGTAAGCTTGCAGATTATGAATATTTGCACAACATGTTTGAGCAACAGACTGCATCAAATGTGACAACCAAGAGGCCAATAAATGGGAGAAGAGACAATGGGAAGAAGGAAGGGGATATTCAGGCAGTTATGGTTAATCACCCTCAAAACTCTTATGCTCAACCCATGTACACTCAACCATCTTACCCAAGCTACCCAGTATATGGCCAACCCCCTCGACCCAATTATCCAATGTATGCTCAACTTCCTCCGCCTGCCCATGCCCAAGCAGTTCAGCCAACTCAACCTACGGTTGCACCACCTGTCGGGGCTTCCCCTTCCCGGTCTATGTAATAGGGCCCCGAATCAATCAAATACAAGGAAGTATTGGGTCTTCACTAAGCTCCCTGTTCGGCCCTCTGAACTCCTCCTAGCCCTGCTTGAAGGTCAATTGGTTAAGTTGCTAGAACCTAAAAATGACAATGGAGCAAATTCCAAATTCTTCAATGCAAATGAACAATATGATTTCCACATGGGAGCAGCAGGCCATTCCACAGATAGGTGCTACCCTCTCAAGCATGCAATCTAGGACTTGATAAACAATAACCTTCTTAAATTCGACACTGAACCTGCTACCCAGAATACCAACATCAACCAGAACCTTTTCCTACTCATGCAAACAATAATGCTAGTTCGTCTCGAATGACTAACATGATTGAAACAGAAGCAATAGGACTTGACCCATCCCAGGTAATCACGCCAGCTGGTGCAAAAATTCGAGTATACTTAGACAAGAAGATGTCTTTTCCAACTATCAATGTCATTTCCAACAACAATTACACTCAAAACCGACCAACCCAATCACCAACCCCTCACAACCCCATCCCACAATTCCAGCACCTTAGCCTAAACCCCTCTGGACCTATGACCATCAATAGACCCCCACAGCCACAGCCAATCATCTTCAACTACCCATCACCACAACCTATCGCTGTCAACTATCCTCCTCAACCTCACCCAATCACTATCCAAGGCCAATCTTAATCCAATCCAATCATCATCCAAGACAACCTTCGACCTCGACCTATCATTTTCAACTATACATCCCCTACACCCATTGTCATCAATAGCCTATCCGAACCTAAACCAATTACCGTCAAAACTGAACCAAACCCAAAACCCATCATCATAAATACCCCAAAACCCTTCCCATTTGCAGACACTAGGGCAACCCCTTGGAACTATGACATTCGAGTATCTCTGGTCAAAGAGGAGACTGGAGAAAATGAGATAGCTAAGGTTAGGAACATGACCAGGTCAGGCAGGTATCATAAATCAAATGAGAAAGGTAAAGCACAGAAGGCAGATGATGATGAGAATATCACTCTAGCTGAACTGAGGAAAAGAAAGACTAGAGGGGTCATAACTAAAAAAGATAAAGAGGCAGTGAAAAATGCAGAGATGGAAGCTGAAAGGGTGAAGAAGCAAGCATAAAAGAAAAAGCAGAGAAACAAGCTGAGAAAGAGAAAGAGTTGGAAAAATAAAAAGAAATAGGGGAAAGTGCAGAGGCATCGGAAAATGAGAAAGATGAAATTTCAAGGCAACCCTTAAGGAAGAAAGGGAGGGTATCAAATGAGCAAGCAGTAGATTTTGTCAAAATTGTTCAGAAGAGCCAATTCAATGTGGTAGAACATTTGAGCAAAATATCGGCTAGGATATCCATCCTCAACCTTTTGTTGTCATCAGAAAGTCATAAAATATCTCTCCTCAAAGTCCTGAATGAAGCTCATGTACCCTCTGACATATCCTCCCAAGGGTTGGAATATCTAGTAGGCCAAATCATGTCTCCTAATGTCATAACTTTCACGGAAGAAGAGTTAAGCCATGATGAACAAGGAAATATCAAGTCATTAAACATCACCATCATTTGCAAAAGCATGGTGATTGCTTGAGTTCTAATTGACAATGGCTCAGCATTGAATATCTACTCGTGGGCTACAGTTCAGAGATTGGGACTTGATGAGTCACATATCCAACCCAACGGCATGACAGTCAGAGAATTTGACAATTCGAAGAGGGAAGTGATGGAAGAAATTGAGATGCCCGTAACCATTGACCCGTACACATTTGATGTCACTTTTCAAGTAGTAAAAATTCCAACGGCATTCAATTTATTGCTTGGTCGATCATGGATTCTCACGGTCGGAGCTGTACCATCTACCCTTCACCAAAGGGTCAAATACATTGTCGACAACCAGCTTGTCATGGTTCTGGCTAAAGAGGATCTACTAGTTCAACCATCTCTGGACATACCCTAAATCGATGTTGAGCTTTCAAAAGACCAGAGCATGTTCCACTCATTTGAAATTTTTTTTACAATAGACGTTTCTGTGATAAAAGAACTCAAGTCATGCAATGCAAATTTGATGGTGGCAAGGGTAATGATGGACAAAGGATTTCAACCAAGAAAAGGTTTGGGTTTAAACTCACAAGGGATATCAGAGCCCATACCGGAAATAACTTACATTCCATGGTTTGGCTTAGGTTACAAGCCTAAAGGAAAAGATTGGATTGAAAGAGGGAAAAAAATCAGAGAAAAAAGAAGGGTCACACTACAAAATTTAAGACTTTTAACGGCGTTTTTAAATCGCCGTAAAAAACCCCAAAAACGTTGTTATAGTCAATAACAGCGTTTCAAACCAAACGCCGTTATTGCCTGCATCGGGGAAAGTAAAGGCAGCATTTATATTGATGGCACTTGTAAAACGCTGCTAGATATGACCCTATAACGGCGTTTATAAAAACGCCGACATAGACACCCTTTTACGGCGTTTACAAAAACGCTGTCATAGACTCACCTTTAACGGCGTTTCTATAAACGCCATCATATACCGAATCTTTGGCGGCATTTTTATAAATGCTGTAATAGGGTGACATTTCACGGCATTTTATAAAACGCCGTTATATTCACCAATAGCAATTATGGCGTTTCCAAAACGCCGCGAATAGTCATGACATAAAAAAAAATGAAAATATTTTTTCAATTTTTTTTTAACCTGTTTTGTACCTGTCAATAATATAAATATTTTTTTTTACCTGTTTTCTACTTGTCAATAATATAAATATATTTTTTTTACCTGTTAACAATATTTTTTTACCTGTGTTATACCTTTCAACAATATAAAATAAACAAAATAGTGTCCATAATGACATTATATATAAAAAGAAATATTCTACATGGAAATTAGTATAAAATAAATACATCCAATCACATGTAATAATACAATACACATGTCTATAAAAAAAGTGTCAATAAATCGTAAGTCTAACTATCTTCATCTCGCTGGTTCCCTCCCGCACCTCTAAAACTCGACAGGTGTGTGCTCCCTGCTCCGTCCTACAACACAATTAAATAAAATTATTTATTAGAATATTGAAATGATAAAATTTACAGATTTCATAATTAATATGCAAAGAAAGTTCAATCACTAACATGCATGCAAACTTATCACTAACCGCACACCACACCAAATCCTAACCGGGTCTCGGTTTTCGATTACCCTAGACTAATAGATTCTTTACAATAATTAACTAACTATTGTGGAATTTAGAACACTAACTAAACATGCATAGGTTACAAAAGAGCTAACTAAAACTCTATGACATTTACAGATTTTAGAAGGGACTAACTATTAAGCTACTTACTGGTTTTCAAAGCACTAACAAACTTTAAAGGAGCTAACTAACTGATCATTCACAGATTACACAATGTTAACTAGACTATTACAAAAACTGTGGAAGCTAACTTAGACTAACAGATTCTTTATAGGAATTAACTAACTATTGCAGAATTTAGAACACTAACTAAACAAGCCTAGGTTACAAAAGAACTAACTAAAACTAAATAATGTTTAGAGCATTCCTAGCAGCCTCACCAAAATAGTTTTTTAGCTATTTTGGTGAGCCAATAGGCTAAAAAGTATGAAATTCCCTCTCCAGCAACCTCACCAATTTGCATATTTCAGTTTTTTAGCTACTCACATGAAGTTACTGTTGTTGCCACCGCTTTTGTTGATATGGCGCAAGATTTTCCGCCATGTCTTCCGTGCCATTTTTTAAAAAACGCCGTGATAGATCCCCCAACAACGGCTTTTTTTTCATAAATAGCCGCGATAGCCAGCTAATTGGCAGCGTTTTCTAAAAACGCCGTGTTTTAATGCCTTTTGAGGCATTTTTGTTAAACGCCGTTAAAAAATTGCCACTAATGGCCTTTTTTTTGTAGTGTCAGGTTAGAAGGAAGAGAATCCAAAGAAAAGTTGGGACCGATCCCTCACATCCGTGAAACTTTTCCCCGATCTACCCACTTCATCTTACCCGACACCCAACCCCATGAGTATTTAAACCTATCTTCATCCAGTCAGTCCTCACCACCTGCCTCCACTTATCCAAATCCTATGGTTATGCATGAAACCATGAACATTAATGAGCCAACTCCATTAGTATCAGAGGCATCCTTTGAAGAGTACGATTGGATGAATGATGAAGAACTGATGCAGAAACTGTTCGAGGAGGAGCAAGAGCGGGAGATGGAAGAATGGGAGATGGAAGCACCACCAACAATAAACCAAGAGGACATCCCAACCTTTGATGGGGAAGAAGAGTTCCTGAACCAGTTTCCAAGAAGCACTGATGCTAAGGTATTAATGGTTGATCATCACAGAGTGGTCAAGGTTTCTGATTTGATTTACCCCGTCAAGGGTAATTATGAGTTATTGAACTGGGAGATCACTCCACTCACTTACGAGGTCGCTTGCAGTAGCGATACTACAGCGGCTTCCAAAAAAAAAACGTCTATGAGAGAATGCCCATTGCCTGAGGGTTTTTGTAATAAACCTTCAACCTCAAGCACTTTAAAATATGAAGGTAAATTTTCAAAAGAAAACCTCAAAAATATTTTTTTTTTCCCTAAAAATTATATTTTAGAAAAAAATTAAAAAAAAACCTCCCTTATCAGTGTATGACAAAGTGGATAAAACTGAATATGAGCAAAATGAGTATAACTTTAACGTCGTCATCGATTATAAGCTCTTTGAGCAAGAATGCAAAGATGATGTCATTCCAGAGGAAGAACCTCCAAAAGAAATTATAGACCTTTTGGAATGCTACGAGCGATGCCCTCAACCCAACATAGACGAAGCTAAATCCATTAATTTGGGTTCGGAAGATCTCAAGATAGTGAAGATTGGTGTTCATCTAGCCCCACAATTCGGGTTGTCAAAGGGTAGGGCCAGAGCAGGGTTGGGGTCAACCCTAGTCCTACCCTTCCCTATAAGAGTAGGGCCCTAGCCCAGCCCTAGCTCTTCAAGGGCCAGGATTGATTGGGCCCTAGCCCTGCCCTCGAGGGCCAGGGCAGGGCCAAAGGGCCGAAAGAAAGAGCAGGATTTTTTTGTGATTTGAGATGACGAGATTTTTTTTCTACATCGACTATCAACTTGACATGGAAATGGATACCCTCTTCTTTTATCTGGGCTTGGGACCGACATTGCAACAAAAAAAGCAATGACAAAGTTAAATTTTTTTTCCTTGTCAGTGACAAGCATATATGGTGGAATAAAACAAAGTAAAACTATATAGAACAAAATTTATATATCAAAATCGTCTAAGCAAGAGGAGGCGAGGAGGTGATTTCGCATACGAGATTAGGGTTAGGGTTCGTAATGAGTGTCGAGGCCTCGAGGGGTTTTATAACGATGGTCTTGTGAAATTACTCATTTAACCCTACTATTAAAACGTTTGAAATGGTGAAATGAGTAATTTCATAAATATATAATGTGTATATATATATATATTATATACTTTTATGGTTTATAGACCTTAGCTACCATGTAGCAACTAAGGAGAAGGGTAGGGCTTTAAAGGGCAGGGCTGGGGTGAGCCCTGGCCCAGCCCTCTAGAAGCAGGGCTTCTGGATTTTGAACCCTTCCCGACCCAAGGGTTAGGAAGGGCAGGGCTTCAGAGGGCTTTGGAGAGTAGGACAGGGCCGGGTACCCTTCTACATGAGCTTTTTTGATAGCCCTACCCACAACAAAGGACAAACATGATTGAATTTTTGAAAAGCTATCAAGACCTTTTTGCTTGGTCTTATCGCGACATGCCTGGTTTAGATACAGATCTTGTAGCGCATTGTTTGCCTTTGTTAGCCGGATTCAAGTCAATCAAGCAGAAGCTCAGGAGACTCAGACCATAATGGACTTTAAAAATCAAAGATGAGGTTATGAAGTAGTTTGAAGCTGGATTCTTGGATGTCTCAACATATCCAGAGTGGCTCTCCAACATTGTTCCAGTTCCTAAGAAAGATGGAAAAGTCAGAATGTGCTCTACTATCAGAACCTGAATAAAGCTAGCCCTAAAGATGACTTTCCTCTGCCTCACATTGATGTCCTGGTAGACAACACGGCAGGGTATGGCATGTTATCCTTTATAGATGGTTTTTCAGGTTATAATCAAACTAAGATGGCGGAGGAGGATAAAGAGAAAACGACGTTCATCACTCCATGGGGGACCTTCTGTTATAATGTTATGCCATTTGGACTCAAGAATGCTGGAGCGACGTATCAAAGAGCCATAATGGCAATTTTTCATGACATGATCCACAAAGACATGGAAGTCTATGTGGACGATATGATTGTGAAGTCCAAGGATGAAGAAGACCACTTGATTAATTTGAAAAAGCTATTTGATAGACTGAGAAAGTACTCCCTTCATTTGAACTCGGCTAAATGTGTATTTGGAGTCTATGCAGGAAAATTGTTGGGTTTTAACGTCAGCAGAAGAGGAAACGAGGTTGATCCAATGAAAGCCAAAGCAATCATTGACATGCCACCACCGAGGACCCAAAAGGAGGTAAGGAGTTTCCTGGGGAGATTGCAATATATCAGTCGTTTCATTGCCCAGCTCACACCCATTTGTGAGCCCATCTTCAAGCTCCTCAGGAAAAACCAACCTACCAATTGGAATCCAGATTGTCAAGAAGCATTTGATAAAATAAAGAGATACTTGCTTAGTCCGCCTATCTTGGTGTCACCCACACCGGGTTGACCTCTGTTGATGTACCTTTTGATATCCGAGAATTCCATGGGTTGTGTTCTTGGTCAGCATGATGAGTTAGCAAGAAAAGAGAGAGCAATATACTACTTGAGCAAGAAGTTCATAGATTATGAGGCAAAGTATAATTCAGTTGAGAAAACATGTTGTGCACTTGTCTGGGCCTCTCAATGCCTAAGATACTATATATTGGATTATACCACTATGTTGATTGCAAGGATGGACCCGTTGATATACCTTTTTGAGAAGCCAGCTCTTACTGGTCGTACAGCTAGGTGGCAGATGCTTTTGTATGAATTTGATATTACATACATGACTCAAAAGGCGATTAAAGGGCAGGCTATTTCAGATCATTTGGCAGAACATCCGATTTCTGACTATGAGCCACTGAAGATTAACTTTCTCGATGAGTCCATTCTGGCTGCAACAGGTGAAGATGAAGCAGATGTCTCACCGAGCTGAAAAATGTACTTTGATGGAACAGTTAATAGATATGGAAATGGAGTGGGTGCAGTACTTGTATCTCCAAATGGAAATCATATCCCTATCTCTGTAAAAATGAGATTTCATTGTACAAACAACATTGCTGAATATGAAGCTTGTGTAATTGGTCTTCAAGCAGCCCTTGACATGCAAATCAAAAAGCTCGATGTGTACGGTGATTCAGCTTTGGTGATTCTTTAGACTAAAGGTAATTACAAAACAAAGGATACAAAGTTGATTCCATATCATGAGTACTTGGAGGAGATCATAGAGAAGTTTCACCGTATCTCGTTCAACTACATTGAGAGGATAGAGAACCATTTTGCAAATGCATTGGCTACCCTTGCCTCTATGATTCGCATACCAGATGGAGTCGATATCAGGCCAATTGAGATTGAAATTAGAGATGATCCAGCATACTGTCTAGCTCTTGAGGAAGGTGAGTCAGATGGGAAGCCTTGGTTTTATGACATAATGAGGTATCTTGAAGATCAAGTTTTTCCTCCCGATGTAACGCCTACTGATTGAAAGACAATTCAAAGGTTAGCCAGACAATTTTTCCTTGCTGCGGGAAAGCTCTACAAGAAGCCACATAATCAGATTTTGTTGAGATGTGTTGATGAAGAAGAAGCAAAAACGATTATGATGGAATGATGGAATGCCATGAAGGGATTTGTGAACCGCACATGAACAGGCATATGCTAGCAAAGAAGATTATGCGGCTGGGATATTATTGGTCCACCATGGAATGTGATTGCAACGATCATGTCAGAAAGTGTCACCTATGTCAGATTTATGCCAACCGAATCAATACACCTGCGTCTGAGCTTCATAACATGACTACTCCATAGCCATTCTCAATGTGGGGTTTGGACATCATCAGCCCGATTTCCCCGAAAGCATCAAACGGGGAATCGCTTCATCTCGGTAGCAATCGATTATTTCACCAAGTGGGTAGAAGCAGCTGCATACACTAATGTCATTGCAAATCATGTCGCTAAGTTCTTAAAAAATGACATGATCTGCCGCTATGGATTACCGAGCGCAATCATAACAGATAATGGAACTAATTTCAAGAACAGGCGCATGATGGCATTATGTGAAGAGTTCAAGATCAAGCACCACAATTCTACTCCATACAGACCTCAGATGAACAGAGTCGTTGAAGCTGCTAACAAGAATTTCAAAAAGATTATCAAGAAGATGACAACCACTTACAAAGATTGGCACAAGATGCTCCTGTTTGCTCTTCAAGCGTACCAAACTTCCACAAGAACGTCAATCGCAGCAACGCCGTATTCCTTGGTATACGGTATGGAGGCGGTCTTACCCATAGAGGTTGATATACCCTCTCTCAGAGTGTTGATGGAAGCAAAGATTGAAGAAGCTGAATGGATGAGGACAAGGTTCGACTAGCTCAATTTGATCGAGGAGAAACGCTTGAACGCTATATGTCATGGCCAATGTTACCAGAGGAGGATGGCAAGGGCATATGCGAAGAAAGTGCGACCTCGACAGTTCAAAGAAGGTGACCTAGTGCTAAAGAAGATGCTTCATCATCAACCTGATCCGCGTGGGAAATTCAAGCCAAATTACGAATGACCCTATGTGATCAAGAAGGTACTCTCGGGCGGGGCCGTTTTTCTAGCCGAAATGGATGGTGAAGACCTTCCTGAACCGGTAAATTCTGATTCAATTAAAAGGTATTTTGCATAATTCACTTTAAGATTAAACAGTCAAAATTGAAAGAAAGAGAGGCCATTTTTTTATTCTCCCGTAGAAATTTCGTAAAAACCCTAGTCAACCCATTTGAGCCTTCATTTCGTTTCTCAAACCAAACCGGGACAATTGCACCCCACACTGGGGCAGTTTTTATAAAAAAATTTCGTCAAGCCCCATACACTGGGGTAATTTTTATCTTTGTAAATCAAAGCAAAAAGGAAAAAAAAAAGTGCGGAAAAGTTAGTGAAAAAGCAAAAGAAAAGCAAAAAAGGAATAGAAAAATGAAAAGACAAAAAATATATACTTATGATAGTTTACTTTTTCGCAATTGATCTCGGTCGTCCCATTTCATCCTTTACTTTGGGCCTTCTTATCCATCTATTTCTAAACCCAACCTAGCTTACGTTTCATCCTATAATAAAGTCCTTTTAGATCAAGATTGACTGTATAAATCTCAAAATGAAACACATTTTTAAATCCAATCAGAATTCCAGTGATGACGGAAGCTTACAAGTAAAGCTTTATAAAGAAAAGCATGATTTGAAAGGGCGTGGTGAAAACCCGAAAGGGTGTCACGAGTAAAAAAATGAAGTCACGGCAAGATCCAAATACCACGGGCTAGATGAAAACCTTTCGAGGCGTCCTTGCGCAAAAATTACGTGGGCCAGACCTAGTGAAAACCATAAAAGGCACTAGGGGTAAAAAAAGGCATTCAAAAAGGAAAAAAAGAAGAAAAATAACAGAAAAAATCATCAAATCAAATCAACCCAAGCAAGTATGTTGGCACACTCTGAAGCGAATGGATTCTTCTACAATTCAGTTGTCTCAGATCAGTATAACTCAAGCCAATTGTTTCAAACCAATGCAGTGATATGCCCTACACTAGGGCATTATGAGGATTGATAGTTTCAGAGATTGTGGACTGGGGCATTTTGGCCCCAATTTGATCTATTGAGGGTGAATCTAACAAATCCAAAGTACATGCGAGGAAATTGTAGACTATGATGGTTTGAGCGCCTCGAATGTGGTTTAAATTTCACTCATTTGCTTACTCTCATTTAATTCCTCTTATGTCATACCCTTGGGTTTCAAAAAAAAAAAAAAAGACCAAAACTAATATTTTGGCCTATGAGGAAAATTTTGGGATATTCACAAAGCAAAAAAATCAGTTTTTATGCAAGAATGATAGACAAATTCTAAAGCCAATAAATACCGAAACCTATTTTGTTTCATTTCATCATATATGACTTTCTTTACATTAAGCTCCTTTCTTTGAAACAAAAGATATAGACAAAAACAGTAAAAAACATAAGTGAAAAAGAGTGGTCCTCTAGTCAATCAGACTCATCAGATGAAACATGACCCAAGTTCCTCAAAGTCTTCCGCAAACGAGCAAGGTCAGCATTCATAGAAAGGATCACCACTTCTTGAGAACCAACGGGGGCTTGAACATATCGGAAATGCTCATTGATGCACTCCAAAGTGGATACTTGCTTTCTCAATTCCAAGGCTTCATCCATCCATGCAAGGTGGTTAATGTCATACCCAACGAGCGAGCCTTGTAACTCCGCCACCTTAGCTCATAGACTCACTATCTCCTCCATCAAACTCGCTACCTCAGTCGTTGAGGAAGCATCATCACTGGGCAAGGATGCCGATGTGCCTGCTCTATCCTTCAAAAAGGTATTCTCACCAAGCAGGGAAGCATTTTGTTCTTTAAGCTCCGCAATTTCCTTTTGTGCTACCCGAATTAGATTCTCAAGACGCACTCTTTCTTTTGTAATGAAATCTATATGCGATATTGCCACAGGTTGCTGAAATTTCCTCTTTTTGTAGGACGGAAGCGAAGGAACCTCCTCCACAAGCTGTCGGATCCATAATGCATACTCCTTGTTAGCCGAGGGCTCTTCGCACTTATCATTATAAGCTTTCCAGGTTTCCCGTTCCTTCCAAGCTTTGGCCAATTGGGTGATAAGAGTACCCGAAGAAGGGCCGAAATCAACCACATCACATGTCTCTTCATCAACCACTGGGATGTCTTGGGTCTATCCAAATTGCCTAACCACTCGGTTAGGGGTATATAAAGCGGATCCGTGGAGGCCAACCAAGATCATATGATTCTGACAAGGAAAATTAAGGACGGGTTTGAAGTCATGGAACCATAAACACCTCCACACAAAGTTGTCCTGCTGAAAAGAGATAAGGTGAGCACGTCATTCTTCCAGTCCACACAATGAAGAGGGCGGCTCACTGAAATGGCAATGAAGATGTATCAAGTCCTGGCGAAACAAACCCACCGACCTTAGGGGGTTGCAAAAGGAAAGATGTTTGAGGAGCCAAACCTGGAAATCCAAAGCATGAACACAATTGCAAATGCCGGAAATTTGCATACTTGAAGTGATAAAATTACCTGAAGAAGTGATGAGCAGCCCTTGAAGAATCCTCCTCTTTGAAGAGAGCATTGTTTCAATGCCCTAAAGGTTTCGGCCAAAATCATCGGTACAAAGGTGTGATCGGACTCAACTTGCATGATGATATCCACCAAAGCGGCGTCGATGCACACATAAGATATCGGAAACAAGTGCCCCATAATTGCCAATGCAATGCAAGGGCGTTTGTCCTATGTTTGGGCCACTCCTCCTTCCCGGTGTACATGGGAGTATTAATCCAAGTGGGACTTCGAGGCACAAAGTGATCGATCAAAAACTTTAGCGTGCACCTTTTGAATGAACCTTCCACATCAAGTTTTTCAAGTGAATTTCGCCTTATTCCAAGAAGCCTCACAAGCTTATTTTTATAACTTTAAGGGAAAATGGGCATGGCAATATCAGACTCGAGGGAAACACGCAAAAGGCGAGCATATTCCTCCAAAGTAGGAGTGATTTCCATGGAGCCAAATCGGAAAACCTAAGTGCTTGGATTCCAACATGCCAAAGTGGCCTCCATCAAGTGACCATTCAATTCAACATTTAAAAGAGGATGGGCGTTACCTAACTTCATCGAATCAAGCATGCTCCGCTCTTCTCAATCGAGTGATTGAACCCATGACTTCAAAGATTTGTTGAAACCCTATGATTCTCAAGATTTGGGAGCATTTGGGAGTTTCCAACAGGGGCATCGGATGCCCAAGCTGAGGTCGCCATTGCATTGCGAACGGGTCAAAATGGGGGGGTGCAAAGTCTTAAAACTTTTGGATGCTTGTGGAAGATTCCAAGAATCCCTAAAACCTGGAAAAGCTGGTTTCCGAGCGTGTTTTGTGAAAAAAATGAGCTCACTGTTAAAAAGTGACTTACTATTTTAATTGGGGCAAAAACGTGAAAATGGCAGTATATTTATTACTGACATTTAGTATCGAGCATATTTTATTAATGTCGGTAATGTAATTACCGCCAATTGAAAAAAAACATAAATGGTGGCATTACTGATATTTCGAAATTACACCATATATTTAATGTCGGCAATAGAATTGCCGACATTTTCAGTTTAAAACATGCTCAATCTGTTTGGTTATACTCAGAGTGCGACCCTGACCCTGAACCTGGATTTGGAGCATTTCCCTGCAGATCGTTACATTACAGTAGGCCATGAAGACCCATAAAAGGTCTGGACTTGGGCATTTTTCTGTAGATCATAGTATCAATAATGTTTGAAAATTCATGAATGAAATCCATAATAGATGGATACTTTAAGAACATGATTACAATTGGAATAAATGCCTATCTTTTCTCATTCATGTAATTAAAATAATCATCCCATAATAAAAGTTTAGACCAAATAAAATGTTCTGTTGCATCATCCAAGAGAAACAAAAAGAAAAAAAAATCTATTTTCATGAAATAATAAGGAGCAAATCAGATTCCCCTAATCTTCATCATCATCGCCATCATCCCCATCCTCGCTTCCATCGGAGTCCCCGTCATCCTCGTCACCCTCATCAAAGTCCTCGCCCTCATAGGACTCCATGTCCTCATCTGCATCATCAGGTGAGCCTCCCTGTAGCCAATCAGAACACATTTAGAGCTCCATGGTAAGAGCCAATGTTTACAATAATTTAGATTATTATTCTACCATGCCAATTATCCTTATACCAAAGCTAATCAAGTGTTTCTTTTCAGGAATGTGAAATTGCTAATCTAATGGGAAACGAGAAGGCTGTCCCACAATAAATGCAGGAGACAGTACGTATCAAATATTATACAGTGATCTTACCCGTGCAGGAAGGGAACTAGACGAGGGACCAGAAACGTCAGCACCCAGATCAGTCCTACCAACCTGCAAAAGACAAGATAAGAGGGAAAAATAAATGTGAAAGGTAAATGTGAAGGCCAAGAGAACAAAAAGGGTTGGGTGAGAATCTTACAAAAGATGGGACTGCAGAAGAAGCTCCGTGGCATATAGAACAGCTGGCCATGATAGACCTCAACTGATGCTGCAAGTTTAAACAAGAGGGTTAGATCAGACAACTGAACCAAGTGAGAGTTTTAGAATTTACAATTTCATTTTCCAGCTCGGAGTTCTGAAGTTGGTAAAAAGGAATCTGCCAAGATAAACAAACAGTGAATCAGGGTTATATCATGGGGGGAATAGAGGAAGAAGAAAGATAGTGGGATATAGGCCTTTACCCCAGTTCTAAACGCCTCCACGGCCTTGCCCCCAATGTCAGTGGCTCCCACCCGAACTGCAATTGGCTTCAGAAGATAACCAATCGACATCTCTTTGTACCAGGAAGCATAATCCTTTCCCAGAACCAGAAAATCTGAAGCCGGTAATCCTTTCTGTCGCATTTGCCTCACACATTTCCGAACTGAGAGGCGAAGGGCCATAGGCGAGGGCGGATCAACAGGAACATGGAGTCTCCCCTCAGTCTGCAGTGTCATCCTCTCACCCAGATAATACTCGTCCGAGAGGAAGGAACTGAAAAATATCCGCCTTTTGGACAAGGAATTAGCAGCTACCACCTCCGGATGGGCACAGACAGACTGATCTAAGTCGCGATAGGGGCAAGGGGTAATCTGGAAAAGGAAAAAGAAAAAAATGAGAGAAGAAAAGAAAGAAAGAACACAAAAAAGAGAAAAAAAAAGAGAGAAGAAAAAAAAAAGAGGAGAGGAAAGTATATTACCCCGGAGAGGTCCAAGTGATCCAGCTCTTCCCGAGCCTTGTGCAGCAAGTGCTTCTTCGTCTCAGCAGAGGGAAGCTCCCAACGGTGCGATCGGGGGTAGTATGATCTAATGGCCGGACCAGTAATATGAGGACGGAAAGGAGCAAGATACTCCCGAGCCCATAACTGCACGAGCAAAATCCGTAAACTCAGACTATGAATGCATCAAAAATAATTAAACTAGGTTGAAGGATAATTGTTACCTCCAAGAGGGGTGAGAAAAAGCGGCAAGAATGGCGCCTGAGTCGGGTCACCCTCCGTAATCCCCGAAGAATAATGGCATAAATGGTGGATCCCCAATCGTAAGCACCAATCTCATCCAGAGGATCCATCCACTGCAAGTACCTCCCATCGACAGATGATCGATCCTCCGGGAAGAAGCACTGACCGAAAATATAGAGAAGCAATCGCCGGATCACGAAGGGAAACTCGGGCTCATCTACGGATAGAAGGTCGAGGTGAGCATCCATCAGGGACTCCTTCAACCATACCACTCTCACCTTCAAGCCTCGATCGAAGATCCTCTTATCTAAAGCAATCCTATCCTTTAGAGGGATGCCCATCAGGTCTAAGATTCGAGCTTTACTGGTCCTCCTCAGTCGAAGCGGTGTACCACCGAATCTAATACCAGTCAGCATCACAAAGTCTGTAGGGGTGATACCCATCTCGCAGCAAGGAAAGTGAAAGGTGTTCGTCTTATCGAACCACCTCTCACAAAGTGCCAGCATCCACTTCCGGTCACTTCGGAATGGTCGAATTGTGATGAAATAGCCAAATCCGAATGCAGACAGCTGATCTCGGATATCCTCGGAAGCCGTGGAATATAGGTCATATGCTTTCTGCCAAGCTCCTCGGAAGCCGGAATAAATACTGGGCTCACCCTGAAGGAAAACAAACGGTGATATCAAGGTTATGGACACTCACATGTGTAAACAAAGATAAAATCATATGCAGGTTTTGAAAGAACTCACCGGATTAGGACGAGCATACACCGACAGGTGTGAACTCAACCCTGACAAGAGAGGGGTGTCAGGTAAGTCCCTATACTCCTCCGGAACTTCCCTCCACCCAATGACCTCTTCATCAGAAGACTCCTCAATTCGGGCAGGCTCCCCTCCCGAATCTAGAACCTCATCCCCTTCATCGTTCCGTTTCCTCCCCCTTCTACTCTGCCTAGCCCGGACATCTGGGAGAGGGGCTTCATCCCCTAACGGATCAACCTGAGCTTCATCCGCATCTAGCTCCGAGTCCCTCACTGCAGCAGTAGATGAAGAGGCTGCTGGGTCATGGAATCTTTTGCTTCTTTTCTCTCGACCCATTCTCTGCATTTTTATACAATGAATACAAGTCAAAATGTGCATGTAGATGTGCTCCATTCATACTAATAACAGATAACGCCTTATCATAGATGCAATGCATAAATCCAAAAATCTGTCAGGTATGGATATTCTCATGTCTTTTCAATTTCAAGATTTAGTGTTAGCCATGAAAACCATAACATCTTACACCAGCACCCCTATACTCATTAGTTGTTTTGGTCTACTTTACAGGGGAAATACATGAATAACCAGGTTTAAATAAGGAAATTTTATAGGCAGTACAATAATCAGCATTTGTCCTAAAACATCAAAAAAGAAAAAAAAATCAGAAAGAATAAAGTCAAGAATTGGTTGTCACCAGTAGTCATTTTCCTAACTTTGAGGTTCATACACAAGCATTCGACGACAGGTAAGGCCTCACAAATCAGAAATTTGGTTTAAACTATTCAGGTATGCATATTCCCTAAATTCAAAGTCCTATCATCATTATAAAAGTAAGAAAGAATCTACATGAGTGCAAATATTCACTCAGTTCTCCTTTCATTTTGCAGGAACAGGCACACGATATGAATGATACAACAGAAAAAAAAAGAACAGAGAGTGTGTTGAGAGGATGATGTCAATCAGGATCCTGCAGCTGATACATGTGATGTCAATGAGGACTATGGAGATGATCAGGACGAAGATATTGAGGATGAGAAACTGCAATCTGCAATGGGGAAAAACTTGGATAACAGTGAAATAATCAATGAAAAGCTGTGGAGTAAGGATGAGGATGGAAATCAAATGAGAAATATGAATCAGGTCCATTAATCAGGGACACAGATTCCAGATGTAGGGAGCTCAAAGCTAAAGAAGATGGTGCTGCTAGTGTACTGAAGAGCTTAATCCTTCAGGCTTAGAACTTGATTAGCCAAATCAAGGTTTGGAAGAAGATTTGAAAATGGAAGAAGTTGAAGGAGCTGATACCATGGATGAATCAGGTCCAGAAGAGCATGACGACTCTGCCGAGGAAAGGATTGATGAGGGAAGAATAGTTCAAATGGAAGAACTCAAACCCTCAGGAATGCGAAAACTACCACAAAGATCAATTTTTAAGGGATTATCATCCAAATCAAAGTGGAAAATACTGTCTGGGGTTAAAACATGCATATGACTGTGAATCAATCATAAGGTCCAAGTCCAAAACCCACACAATCTTTGCCTGCCAACAGGAACTTCTGTGATTGACATTATTTTGGCGACGAAGTGTCGCTTCGGGAAACATGGGTATTGAAAATCTTAAAAACCCACTTACTGTCAGATCAAATTTTTAGGGGAAACTTACCTTTGTCCTCAAGAGAACCATTGGGACATTTGAGAGGTCTCAACAAACCAAAAACAAAATAAAGAAAGAAAAAAAAAATGAGAGAGGATTAGGAAAGACCAGAACATTCAATTTGGGGAAGAAGTTCGAAAAAGGGGTTTTTAAACCCTCATGGCTAACCAAGCAACCAAGAAATGTGGATTGAAAGCACAAAAGTGTGAGTCCAAGGGTGAATCAGGACGTCAGAATTCAAAACCCCCCCAATTTGGATCACCAAGATCAAATTTTTATGCGATATTTCTGTCAAAACTGTGTGGCAAAATTGGAATTTTTTTCTTTTTTTTTAATCATTCAAGGGAAATAAAGCATGACATTCGGATTCTAGGGCATGCAAATTGAGAGAAAAGAAAAGAAATGGGGAAGAGAGCATACCCGATTCAAGCCTTGTAACCGTAGGAGTTTTGGGGAGATCACCAAAGGCGAAATACACCACTGTTTAAGGATGGAGGGCCACTGCCGAGAAGGAACTCGGTGGAGAAGGGTGTCATCATTGGAGGAATGATCGGATAGGGAAACCTTTTTCTTTTGAGACCTAGAAGGATTTGGCCTTGAGAAATAGGAGTAGACTTGCGCCGATTCTGAGACTCCAGCCTTAATTGTTTTCATAAAATTTTAATATATATATATATATATATATATATATATATATATATATATATATATATATTCATAAATAAAATATAAAAATAATAATAATAATAACAATAAAAAAATAAATAACAATAATAAACAAAATAAATAATAATAAATTTAAAATAAATAAAAAACCTTTGGTTCTCTTTTTCATAATAACAACCAAGTCTTAATGGTATTCATAAATAAATAAAAAATAATAATAATAATAATAATAAATTAAAATTAAAAATTTTAAAAAAAAAAACAAGAAGAGAGAAATAAATACCGCATGTGTATCACTTATGCCTTCGGTCAGTCAATGATCGCTAGGTCGAACATCATGCGATATCAAAAAAAAATAAGTCTAAATAATTTTAGATTTAATAAGGTTGGAAAATCAATGGGTCGACTCAGTCAATAGTCGAAACCATTTGACCCATTTGTTTGAAAGATGATGTGTTTAACCCGAATCGACAATTAGATGACCCCATAAAATCTTTTTAAAGAAATTTGAAGGCTTACAAAAACAAAATTTGTTTCTCTTTTTCAGTTGCGCTATTCGCGGGTCCCAGATGAGGCGATAAGTCACGAGGCCGATTTAGTGAGGGAACTAAATTCCACATCAGACTTCATGCAGTGGCTCTAGTTCCGTTTTCTTTTACATCTTAAAAATATATATTTTTTTTTTTAAAAAATCAAGAGCTTTCGAAAGGTTTTAAAGAAATTTTAAATAATCATCATTCATTTATTTGGGATAGGATTGTTAACTTGGGTCCGGTCTTGCCTTAGAGTGTTAAATGACTAAAATACCCCTATATTGGAATTGATGTTTAGGTGATCTGAAGATGGTATCGGGGTGCTTGTAAATGGGTGAACAGGGTTCAATTTGGCCTTGTGGAGTCCGCCTTGCTTTGGAGAAAAAAAAGTAGAAGTATGAGGTATAGGAGCATAGAAGAATCCGGGCAAACACAGGGTGTCTATAGCTGTCTCTCTTTGCCAGATTTGCTTGCAAAGAATGGCAAAGATAAAAAGACACAAGTCTGTTTTGCTCGGGAAAGATGACGTATGTAACCCTAGTTAGACCCTAAATTAACCTGAAAAGATGAAGAAAACAACCCCAAATGTATTAAAATGACTAAATCTGGTTTTGGCACCAAAGTGTTTACCGCCCATCATTAAATAACGAAGTTAATGATTGGCGATAAATTATTTACCGCTCAACATAAATACAGAAAGTTCCTGATTGGCGGTAAATCAATTACCACCCATAATTAATATGCGAAGTTTCGGTTGGCGGTAATTGGTTTACCACCCATTATTAATTCTCGTGATTAGTGGTTGTCAGTAAAGTTATTACCGACCTTGTTTTTGTAAAAAGACATTTTGGGCCAAACGGTTACACCTTTACACATCGGATTTTGGAAATTACCCCATTGGCACTAATTGGCGGTAATAAGTTTCCAGCCATTTATATTTTAGGCTTATTGAAGAATGTCGCCATTTACTTTACCGACATTTAAGGGGATATTTTCAAAAATCAGTTCCAGCACCATGTGCAAGACTCCCACGAGTGTCTGATCACCAAATTTAAGAATCATGTCTAAAATGTCGGTAAACATATTGGAGACATTAAATTTTAGTCTATGTTTGAAATGGAGGTAAAGTTATTATCTCCATTTTGGTATTTCTGTAATTCCAGCAGAGTTTCTTCTATAGAATTCTTATGCTTTGGACGACTTATATCCCTGAAAACTTGGAAATTTCTTGAAGGATGATGTCTCTTTAATTACCAAAATGCCCCTAAATGACTAAAATGCCCCTAAGAGTGTTTAGTCCCACATTGGAATTGGATTCGTTTTTTTCCTCAACCTCTCCCCTATAAATACCCCAGCCATTTACCCCATTTGAGACAACTCTTGCTAGCCAAAATTCTACTCAAAAGAGACTAAAGAAAGTCATGCACTTTACAAGGCATTCTAAGTCTTAAAAACTTTTCATCCCTCCCCTTTTGCCCAAAAACCCAAGAATTCCCTAAGTCCCTAGAGCATTAGAAGGAGAAGGCCTTCGAGAGGAGAAAGTTGGAGAAGAAGGAAAAGCTTGGAGATCTTGGAAAAGCTTGAAGAATTTATTTCAAGGGGGTATCCAACCCACATAGGTAGGCCAACATTCTATCTCATCCCATTTCATTTGTGCTAATTCTCTTCTTCACCCTCTATTTTTTTATTTCTTGTAATGATATGAACCTTAGATAAATTTTGAGACCTATCCCTTTTTTTCGGGTAGTTTGGACTCTCCTCTAACGCGTTTCGCCGATTAGGGGGTTTCAAATGGAAGGAAGAGGGATAAGAACCTATAGGTTTTTTTAAAACCTCTTTTCTTTTCTTTAAAAAATGTATGGGCCAAGTTGTTGAAAAATTTCCCTCTCTTTGCTCTAAAACTCACTAAGGACCCCTTATGACGCGTTTCACCGAATTAGGGTTCCTTGTGAGATATTGAGATATCCTTTAGTTTTAAAACCTCATTTTCAATCTCGTTATGCTCAAACATTGTAGTGGTATGTTTCTCTCTTCCTTAAAAACCATGCTTTTGAAAAATCATTTTATTTTCTTTTTGTCATCATTTTATGCATTATAATGATGTCTAATCTTCCTAGATTAGAGTCGTTATAATGCTCATTTTTAGATAGCTTTCATCATCATTTTATACATTTATGACGATGTCTAATCTTTCTAAATTAGAGTCGTTATAATGCCTGTTTTTAGATAGATTTCTATCATCATTTTATACATTTATAACGATGTTTAATCTTTCTAAATTAAAGTCGTTATAATGCTCAGTTTTAGATAAATTTTTGTGTCGTTTTATGCATACATAACAATGTTGAATCTTTCTAGATTAGAGTCGTTATAATACTCATTTTTAGATAGCTTTTATTATCATTTTATGCATTTTTAATGATGTTTAATCTTCCTAGATTAGAGTCGTTATAATGCCTATATTTAGAGAATTTTAATCATGTTTTTGTATCATTTCATGCATTTATAATGATGTCTAATCTTCCTAGATTAGAGTCGTTATAATGCCCATTTTTTGAGAATTTTAATCATGTTTTTGTGTCATTTCATGCATTCATAATGATGTCTAATCTTCCTAGATTTGAGTCGTTATGATGCTCGCTTTTTAGAGAGTCTTAATCATTTTGTCGTATTATTCAAGTTTGAGTCTCATGTTTTCATTCTTTTTAAAACCGGTCTTTTAAATTTAATTTTTAGGGAATTTTGAAAGCATAGGTTATCATCTTTGGACGGGTGATTTGGGGTGCTTAACACCTTCCCCGAATCACAATAGAACCTCCCTTCCCAGACTCTCACCATGGTTTCGCATTGATTTTATTTTAAATGAATTTCAGTGACCAATCACACCATAACTCGATGATTGGTGGCGATTTAGTTTCTTTTTTTTAAAATAGTTTTGAAAAAGGTCAATAAATCACAGACACTTAATCTGATATAATCTTACGATGGAAGACAACTTCGTGTGATTCAGAAATCCAGGATACAAAGCCTATCCCTCATCCCGTACCAATTGGAAAAATCTATCAAATTCAGGATTGGGATCCCGACTACTGGTACCCTCATCTTCGTTTGGTGTCCCGAACAAATCGTGCACCAAATCCTCCATCTCATTTTGTCTATCTTGCACATCAGGATTTTGAGGCACTTGGCCAACGGGTGTGTGTTGTAAAATGTCTTCCCCATGATAAACCAGATTTTATAATTCAAGTCGAATCAATAGCAAACCATATGGTTGTACGCTATGACTTTATCTTGATAAACCGCATTGTTGCATTTGGGACATAGACACTTTATACTGTTAATGTTATTAGTCGCTCCACGAACTAATACATAATCTATAAACTGCTTCACCCCTTCTATATATTCCTATGACACCTTATGTAATACAAAAAATGCATTCACAATTGCTTAAGTACTAACACTTTATCATTTGGTACTTCATAAAAACTTATGCACAAAAAGTACCTTGACATTCCAATCCAACTCCTCTCTATTAAGTATAAGATTAGTGTTCTCTAAAACCTTCTTAGTTAGATATTTTGAGAAATAGCAAAAGTTTATCACATTAGTCAATTACAAAAAACATGTGTGAACTAACTTCACCATCTACAAAATATGTATGCATACATGCTTCCTATCTTCATCAACTCCTCTTCTAATGGGTGGGGTGTTCATATCCCATTCAGGAATGCATAATCCCCAAAAGTCAATAGCTCAAGTGTTTTGTTCCATTTGAAGGAAGTTTTGGCAGCATTTCCCTATGGTTCTCCAAGTACATGACTTCGACTAGGGGCAAGCATGTCACATTGTCAAAATACTGTCAAAATTTTTTCAATCTAGACAAACCATAAGCAACTGACAATACTGGAGATTATGCATTCTCAAACTATCCAACTGGACAATTCAAGAATCATATACGGACAAATACACGTTATCACAAACAAGACTGAAAAGTTGTTATCCTGCACTTAGCCCCATAAGAGAACTAAACGTCATAATTTACAACTAATCCGTCCAAATAAGTGATACAAGAAATGCACTTGTCACACAATGATTCTTAAACGGGGAGATCTAAGGTTCAATGCATGCATATGTATGGACTTAAACCAATATAAAAATTCAACCATCATAAAAATAAAGTTTAAACACCCCTAAGCATTTTAAACAGTTAACATAGATACTCTATGGCCAGCTCAGTATTACAAGCACAACAATCATGACTTACATGTCTGAATCTCGGAATACCAAGGATAGAGAACAAAGCGAACAAGATTCACCCTCAAGGAAATCAAAAAAAAAAGATCCTTGGGCTGGTTCTCCCATGGGGAGTCCAACAAGTGTCGAACAAGATTCACACTCAAGGAAATCAATTTTGCACTCCGTGAAGTGTAAAATTTCTAAGTTCATTTCTTACATTATAAAATAAACCCCCATCAAATTTCTAAGTTCTAACAATTCCATGAGAAAAGATGGAGAGAACCCAGTGTTTAGAACAGCCAAGTTTCTGTCCCTAACCTCCTAAATCACTAATTTTCAAACCCACAAAACCCTATCTTGAACTTTAAAGAGAAACTCAGATTTAAGTCCAAGTTTTATGAGTACCCGTGAATCAAAGAGGAAAAGAACCTAGCTTTTAGAATAGCCAAGATTCCATTCCTAAGTTACAAAACCACTAAACCCAAGTTTTTTTTGGAAATCCCCAAGCTAAAAAGCCTCAAAATCTTCATCTCTTGCAGTTTTTTTTTCTATTTGAAAAGAAAAAAACAAGGGAATGTAAGAGGATTTATCCATGCATGTATTTTTTTTTTTTCTATTTGAAAAGAAAAAAACAAGGGAATGTAAAAGGATTTATCCATGCATGTATTTTTATTTTTAATACGGAGGATTTATCCTAACCTAAGATCAACCACATGATTTTCATATGCTGCACATAAAAGAAATGTAGAAAGATCTTCCAATCCACATCAAATTAACCAAACAAGCAGAACTAATACAAAAACGTAGTTTGTGGGAACAACTCAATAATAACAAAGAACTGAAAGGAAAAAAAAAATCATATCCTGAAATGAGAGTAATCATTCAAAGAAATATGAAATGGAAAGAAAATAACAGTAGGAAAAGCAAGTTTTAGAAGTTATAATTCTAATTAACTATGCACAGAGAGCATAGTTAATAACATAATCGCCATCTAGATAGAATATGAAAAGTGTTACGCTAATTATTGTTAATTACAGTATCACATTAACATGACATCCTATAAGAAGCTATATTAACAGCATAATCGATTACCCAAAAAAAAAAAAGCATAATCTGATAAAGCAATTATTATCTAATGTAAGAGGGTCACAAATTATGAAAATCAATTACCCTCATAAGTTGAGAGCATTTCCACACCAATTAAGGAAAAACATAATTGATTAGCATAAAATGGTACAAGAAATCCTAATATAGAAGAAAAAATTGAATCTTTAAGATCAAACATATATCAAACATTTACAAAAAAAAAAAAAACACGACTCAACAAATATCCAATAAATTAAAGAACCCATATCACAAAATCCATGAAATCAATCGAAACGCAACAAATTAAGAGAGAGAGAGAGAGATGCACAGAGATTACAGAGAGAGAGAGAGACAACGTCAAGGGGTACTGAGCTTCCGAAGGAGGAGGAGAGAACCTACACAGAGAGCATAGAGAGAGAATGAGAGAGCAGAGAGAGAAGAGAGTAACAAATAATTTCTAGAATTGAAGGAGTGTCCCCTTTTAAGTCCCTTTAACTGTAGTTAATATTCACCAACCCTTATGGTTAAAGCATCTACTATTGTTTTTTAGAAAAAAAAATTAAAAATCAATCACAAGGGTTAAAAAAAATTGTTAACCATAGTTCAAGGGTAGTTAATGGGTTGTTTTATTTTAACACCCTTTAGCTATGGTTAATTAAGATCCACTTACCTTAGAGTTAAAGCATCTAACCTTGATTTTTAGATTTTTTTTAAATGAATCATAGGGTTTAAAACTAGTTAACCATAGTTCAAGAGTAGTTAGAGGGGCTTTGTGAGGTTAGGGAATATCTTAAGGGCATAATAGTCCTTCTATTAACAATTATAACCGAATGGCCAACTGAAGTAAGGATTGAGGCCCTTTGCCTAACTGTTCAAAAACCATGAGTTAATTTGTAAATCTGTTTTACAACAGTGTATTTGCAAAGTAAGCTAAACCTAGCAGCTGATATGCAAAAACCCCATAAAGGAATAGTAAAGGTACTAATCAAATTCATTTCATCACATGCTTATTCGGATAATCATCCGAACAGACGAATTATGATGCAAATAAGATACAGTTATGATAATATTTGCATATGTTGATACCCTACCCATGACCCCTACATAAAGGGAGACAAGTCACAAAACATTCCTCAGAGGGACTCATTTAGTTTCAATGGATCAAGAATCCATCATTGAGGGACACAAAATTACGATAATGATTGATAAAACCAACAACCAGTGCAACCAATTTGGGTATCCCTTAATACCCACAAATGGTTAAGTTTTCCTTTTGTATCCGAACTGGGTATTCACCATTTTGCACTCTTTCATGAATTTAATAAACTAGGTATCCCTTAATGCCCACATATATACCAATATAAGCATCCAAAACAGTGAAATTTTCTGAAAATTTCATTACAAATTGAAATGGGTTTTCCATTAATTCAAATACAGAAAAACCTAGGCATCATCAAGAAGGAATAATTAAACCCCATACGAAATCAAAGAAGCATGAATCTACAAACAATCATATGCCAAAAAAAAAACAATCTATTACAAACAAAGAACAGAGGAAAAACATGTCAGTAACATTACTGCAATTGAAAAAACAAATAAATAAATGGAAACTATGATGATAATGTGTCATACTTGTAACCATAGAAGCAAAAGGGGAATAGAAAAAAGCCCAGTCTTTGTTACAGATTACAAGCATTACCATTCCTTTACAAAACCCAAAAATTCTACTCTTTCACCTCCGTTTCATCAAATGAATCCAAATAGAAAAACCCAAATACTATACTTTCAGTTAAGAACCCCAAATCCTCATCAATAAAGCCAACTTTTCAAATTTCTGTTCAAAAACTCAGAGACCCATCAAAGCAAAGTCTCATAACACAAAACCAAATCCCAAATTTGCAGTACAAATCCAACTCTTTAATTAAAATTTCCTAAAATCTTAGACAAAATTAACCATTACCCAATAACCCAAAACACAAACTTTAACCCTCCAAGGAAAAAAGAAAAAAAAATTAAAAAAACACACGCATGCAATTGCTTACTATCACTAAAAATCCAAACTTTTACTTACCTTATAAATGGACTACAAAAGATGGGTTTGTGGGGATTCAGAGAGAGAAGTGATGAATCTCATACACGCATGCCCAATATAACCAAAAAAATTGAGAGAGAGAATGAGAGGAGAGAACCTGCTGAGGGGTGAGTTGCCGAGGAGAGAGAGAGAGAGCTTGAGAGAGAATGAGAGATAATGAAAGCAGAGAGAGAGAATAGAGAAAGCAGAGAGAGAAGAGAGCATACAGAGAGAGAAAAGAGTAGAGAGAGAGAGAACCAGAGAGCAACGCGTCGGAGCGTGGGACCTCGCCGGAGAACGCGTTGAAGTGGCATCAGAGCTCGCCAGAGTAACGTCGGAGGTGGCCGGCGACGGGAGCAGAGAGGGGAGAGAGCAACAGGAGCAGAGAGGGGAGAGAGCAGGATGAGAAATAGGGAAAGAAATCACGATCACTAAATACAACTTTATAGCGGCGGTTAGGCTAATCTGCCTCTACTAACAATGGTTTAAAGGCAGTTATGTGAACACCACCTCTGATAAGTGTGTTTTCTACGGCGGTTTTTTAAAAATTGCCTCGAATAAGTTTGCGGAATGGTTAGGCGGGAATGCGAAAAATGATGGTGGGAAATCTTTCTGAGGCGGATTCGTAAAAACCGCCTCAACTGAATAAGTATATGAGGTGGTTTCATAAAACACCGCCGTAATAAACTTTTCTTTTTTTTTTTGGTAAACTCAATAACACCACAAGGTGATTACTGAAGGCAATTGAAGGAAAACACTCACACCACCCATGCAAACACATACACACACAACATGCAAACACACACCACACATGCAACCCTAATAAGCTTCACCCTAGAGCTCCTCAAAACGGGTACCAACTGTTTGAGGCGCCAAGGAACTTATTAGGGGAAGCATGCTCGGATAGTTATCCGATATGGGACTAACTGACACCCTAAGGCTTTAGTTTTTTTTTTGGTAAACTTAATAACACCACAAAGTGATCATGTGGCATGATGGTTAATTAAGAACCACTTACCTTAGAGTTAAAGCATCTAACCTTGATTTTTAGATTTTTCTTAAATGAATCATAGGGTTTAAAACTAGTTAATCATAGTTCAAGAGTAGTTAGGGGGGCTTTGTGAGGTTAGGGAATATCTTAAGGGCATAATAGTCCTTCTATTAACAATTATAATCGAATGGCCAACGGAAGTAAGGATTGAGGCCCTTTGCTTAACTGTTCAAAAACCATGAATTAATTTGCAAATTTGTTTTACAACAGTGTATTTGTAAAGTAAGCTATACAATATTTTATCGTATAACGATTTAGAATGAAGGATAAGAGTAAATAACGATAAACTATTTTTACTCTTGGTTGAAAAATAGTATGATGATGCTATGTTGATATGTATATACTTTATATGATAAAGTATATTATATAGCTTACTTTGCAAATACAATGTTGTAAAACAGATTTGCAAATTAACTCATGGTTTTTGAACAGTTAGGCAAAGGGCCTCAATCCTTACTTCCGTTGGTCATTCGGTTATAATTGTTAATAGAAGGACTATTATGCCCTCAAGATATTCCCTAACCTCACAAAGCCCCTCTAACTACTCTTGAACTATGGTTAACTAGTTTTAAACCCTATGATTTATTTTTAAAAATTCTAAAAATCAAGGTTAGATGCTTTAACTCTAAGGTAAGTGGATCTTAATTAACCATAGCTAAAGGGTGTTAAAATAAGACTGCCGTTAATATAGTAACGTGAGAGGCGGTTCAATATAACCGCCTCTAAAACCTCGCCGCTAAAGGCCTTTAATTTTGTAGTGCTCTCTCAACAAGTCAAGCAACATGGTGAATGACTTATTGCTTCTTCCACTAAGATACTTAATGTGATATAATCTTACGATGAAAGACAATTTCGTGTGATTCTTATATGCTGGATACAAAGCCTATCCCACGCCCCTTATCAACTGAAAAATCTATCAGACACAAGATTGGGATCCCGACTACTAGTACCCTCATCATAATGAAACCAGATTTTATAATTCAAGTAGAATCCATCCCAGATCATATGGTCATACATTGTAACCTTATCTTGATAAAGGACATTGTTGCATTTGGGACACGATTACTTTATATCACCGATGTTATCGGTCACTCTATGAGTTATCCCAAACTCTATGAACTCCTTCACCCATTTTATATATTCCTTTGAAACCCTATTTAATACAAAAAATGCACTCACAATTACTTACATACTAACACTTTATCATTCAATGCTTCTTAAAAAATTATGGACAAAAAATACCTTCAATGCTTCTTAAAAAATTATGGACAAAAAGTACCTTGACATTTCAATCCAACTCCTATCCACGACGGATAATATTAGATTTCTAAGTTCTTCATTTACGATTATGAGAAATAGCAACAATTTGATATCATCAGTCAATTGCAATATGTATGCATGTTTCCTATCGCCATCAACTCCTCTTCAAAAGGGTAGGGTGCTCATGTCCCATTCAGGAATGTATAATCCCCAAAAGTCAATAGCTCAAGTGCTTTGTTCCATTTCAAGAAAATTTCGACAGCATTTCCCTATGGTTCTCCAAGTACACGACTTAGACTAGGGGCAAGTGTGACAACCTGAATATTTTTAGAAATAAAAATATTAAATATATATTTGGTAATTCCTATTATTACTTAAGCATATGATTTAATAAAGGTAAATATTGCCTAAGTATATAATTATATACTATGTATTAAACCAAGTATTAATACAACTATAGAATGAAGCATTAGGTAGGATCATGACATGTGGTAAGTGCCACATGGCAACATCCTAAGGTGGGACGCCCAATCAATAAAGGGAAAGTTAATCATGAGTTAGCTAAACTAGTTGAGTTAAGAAAGAGATGATGAGTTAATCATAGATTAAATGATGAGTTAAGCATGAGATTAGATGATGAGTTAATTATGAGCTACATGATGAGTTAATCATGAGTTTGATGATGAGTTAATCATGAGCTAGATGAGTTAATCATGAGTTTGATGATGAGTTAATCATGAGCTAGATGAGGAGTTAATCATGAGATTGATGATGAGTTAATCATGAGTTAACAAGGTTAACTAGAGGAGTTAATCAAGGAATCAAATAGGAATTAAAAATGATCATGTGGCATGATGGACGATCAAGATTAAATGATGGATGACAAGTGCCACATGGCACCTTCATTAATGATGTCATGAAACAAGAGAAGCAAGTAAGATACGTGTATGAGATAAAGGGGAAGAACCCAAATCTTATGCCTAGAATCATGCTCACGCCCATTTATTGATAACCTAAGGTTAATACCTCATCTTGGTTAGTTAAGTTAAGAAAATAAACTTGGTTAGTAATAGCATGAATCCATTTATGGGTAATGCATGAATGAGATCCATAAGTGATGAAACTAATTAATACAAGAAGGGATGAATCCTTTGAATGAGGAAGTACTACACGCCCAACTATGCTTAACCCCATAGTTAGTGACTTACTTAGGTCAAGCAAACCATGAAGTTAACTTGTGGAAAGAATCTAATTTAATAAGATACATGTATTATATATTAAAATAATAGGATCAACCATGAGTTTAGGGTGAACTACGGTTAGGTTAGTATCATGTGTCATGAATCTAAAGTGATTCATGAACTAATATGAGTGAATCTAATTTAAGTGCATGAACTCATTTAATTACATGCATGGAAATAATGAGATTCATGAACTTAAATGAGTTGAATCTAATTTAAGGGAATGAACCCATTTAATTAGATGCATGGAAATAATAAAATTCATGAATCATGAATTATTAAAAGGAATGAATCAAGAGTTAATGAAGGGCAAACCCTTTGCCTATATATACTCACACGCCCATCCCTTGATGCTCACTTGAATTGGTGCCCAAGCCATGAGGAAATTGAGAAAGAAAGGAAGAGAAAGAGGAAAGAAAGAAGAAAGAAAGAAAGAAAGGAGAAAGAAAGAAAGAAAACCGTGCTGATCAAACTGACTTCGGATTCGGAAAAGGGTAAGTACGTTTCGGTAATATTATTGTAAATGACGATTTAAAAGAAAGATTAATAATGATAAATATTTTCGAAATAAGATGAAATAAGTAAGGGATATCCAGTAATATTATTCTAAAATGACAATTTAGGATGAAGGGTAAGAGTAAATAACGATAAGGTATATTTTTACTCTTGGTTGAAAAATAGTATGATGATGCTATGTTGATATGTATATACTTTATACGTATAATCTCTTCTAATGCTATGTTAGAAAATGAATATTTTTTAAAAGGGAAAAATTATAGTAATTCTACAAGAGTAATAGTTATGGAAAAGAATTATGAAATAACTATAATAAAGATATTTTGAATGGAAAAGGTATAATCATAATGATGATGATTTTTAATGTATAAAATCATAATGAGATGATTTTTAGACATATTTTGATAATTCCTAAAAGAAATGGAAGAAATGAGTTAATTTATCTTGTAAGGTCTTAAGCTAAGAGAAGACAACTGAAATAAGATAAATAAAATTATCTTAAAGCTAGGAGTCTTAAGACAGTAGCGAGGTAAAGGAAGGTCGTTCGACAAAAATTCATAAGGGGGTTAATGAGAACTCCAAGAGGGGGTGAGTCTAAAGAGGTGTATCTTTCGGCGATTATCTTGAAAGACGAATTTAAGATAATGAAGAAAGATTAAGGGAAAAGATAAAGACGCTTATCTTAAAAAGGTCTCAAGACAGTGACGAGATAAAGAAATACCGTTCGGCAAAAACTCATCAGGAATTAATGCGAACTCCAAGAAGAGGTGAGTCTAAAAAGGTGTCCCTTTCAGCGATCATCTTGAGAGGCACGAAGTAAGATAAGTCTAAAAAATAAATGAAAAGATAAAAAAAAGATAAATAATGTTTATCTTAAAAATGTCTCAAGACAATGGCGAGGTAAAGGAAGATCATTCGACAAAAACTCATGAGAGGTTAACGAGAACTCCAAGAGGGGGTAAGTCTAAAGAGGTGTACCTTTCGGCAATTATCTTAAGAGCCAAGTTTAAAATAAACCGGATCCAAGTAAAAGATGTTTAAAAGAAATGTCGAAAGTAATATTAAAAGATTAATATTATATTCTTGTGTAAAAGATGCTTAAAAATGTCTAAAGTAATATTAAATGGTTTAATATTATATTCTTGTGATAAAGTTGTTATCTAAATATTATATTATGTTTATTCTAAGTTGTTATTTAGCATAATGTTATTGAAACTTCTTATTGGGCTTTATAGCTCACTGACATTTTACGTCACCAGATAAACAGTGAAGGAACGATTTAGAAGTGACGTTTGAGGAAGGATAGAGTCGCTTTTGATATGCTTTTATATTTTGTTTCAATTTGATGTAATTGAATTGGTTATGTAAACTTTAAGTTTTATATGGACATAATATGATGGCAATTGCAAATGGATAAGGAAAAGTTTAAAAGTTTAAATTCCCTTGGTATTTTACGGTTCCGCAATATATGAGAAGATTCTCACTGTCGGATTTACACTTAAATTTCATTAGTGAAATATTAAATTTAAGTCGGATCGTGACAGCAAGCCCCTCACGTTGTCTAAATATGTACCTAGAAAACAAGAAAAACGACTGATAAAATTTTCCTCAATCTGGACAAACCATGAGCAACTGACTATACTGGAGATTATGCATTCCCAAACAGTACAACCGGACAATCCAAGAATCATAGACAGACAAATACATTTTATTACAAACAAGACCGAAAAGTTGTTAACTTGCATTTAGCCCCACAAGAGAACTAAACGTCATAATTTACAACTAATTCGTCCAAATAAATGATACAAGAAATGCATGATTCTTGAAAGAAGGTTCAATGCATGCATGTGTATGAACTTAAACCAATACAAAATCCAATCATTATAAACACAATTTAAACACCCCTAAGCATTTTAAACAGTTAACATAGATACTAATTTCTAATTATCATCAAAAAGACATTTCAAAGAGGAATCATATGCTTAAAGTTTTTTAACACAATTTATCTATAGCCAAAATATCCTTGCATCTGAGGCATATGAAGCAAATGAAACCCCATCACCTAAGGTGCTTACAATGGCTAGCTACCATACTCTTCATTGATAGTATGAAACTCATTAAAAAAATAAGCACTTAATTATGGGCTAATCATTTATCTAGGGTTAAGAGATAGGGGGTTAGAACACATGGTGGGCGTTCAACGGCAACACCAAGACTCGAAATCGAGTCACACCTCCCCAAAGGGAGATACACAACCACTGGGACAAGCTCATGGTGTGTAAGCCCAACTTAAAATGGTAGGCATCTAACAACATATGCTAACACCACTAATTGGGAGAGTACCAAAAAAAAAAGTAATGGTGTGACTCAAGTTCCCCACTTAGAAATTGACTAAGTTGGTGGGCCTATCAACCGTCACATTGGTACTAAAGGAAATGGATGTGTGATTAGGGTTGCATTCAAGCTAAGCTATCTCGTGAGCTCGACTCATTCAAGCCAAACTCAAGTTAGTATTTTAGGGTTAAATAATCAAAGCTAAGGTGGTGTTCAGTAATACTAATCTAAATAGGGAGAGCTTATTTCAAAATTGTGCTTAGTTGGACTTTAGATTGTTAAGTTGACATCTTTTTGAAGTAATAAGATCTACTTCAAAAAGAATTAGACATCCAATTAACCTTCAACTTAACAATTTAAAGTTCAACTAAGCACAACTTTGAAATAATCTCTCCCTATTTGGATTAGTGTACCAAACACCACCTAAGCTTTCCTTTTTTCTAAGTCTCATTTCCATTCATACTACTTTGCAATGGTTTTCCTATTGTGAAGTAATAAGAACTCATCTCAAAGAAGAAAGCCAAGAATCCATAGACCCATAAAAAACCATTTTTTTAGTCTAAGAAACCATAAACTCATGCTTTTGATTAGTTAGCCAAAAAACTATATCTGATAAGTTTCATCACACAAACATTCGTTGATATTCTAATTATACATAAAACAAAATTACAGAATTTCATCTAATTAAAACTAACCTGAAAATTAATCTAAAATTAACAAAACTAACAATACACTATGACTTTGACTCTTATCTAAAATTATCGATATGGCTTATCATACTCCCACCCCATTCAACTCACTTTACAATAATGGGCCCCTGGGATCAAGTCATAGTTCCTAAAATTTAAAGTAGCATTCTTAATCTACAAAATAGTGGGAACTTGACTTGGGTCGGGTTAGATAAGGTCCTTATAAGGATAGGATAGAATTCATAAATTGTGCATCTAATCTATCTTATTAATTAAATTAAATTCAGATATAAGATTATTATTTAGTAACCATACAAAATTATTTATTTAATCAAAAAATAATTATGGATAGGGACTCGTTAGGTTCAAGGATCATAATCCCTACCAATAAATAAGATTAGAAAACAAAACTAAACCCAAAGAATGGGTGACAGAGAGAAACCAAACCCAATTCAATAAGGGACCCTTCAATCTTAACATGTCTCCTCTTTCCATTTAAAAATAAATAAATATATAATGTAATTTTAAATTTATTAATAATACTTAATGAAAATATTAATTATATAACTATATATTATTAATAAATTAAATTTTTATCGTAGCTCATAAGGTCTAGGGAGCCCAAACAAACTCAACCCAAAGTAAAACTATGTTTGATGTTTTAGTTATAAATTGGTCTATTTTATTTTAGTTTTCAATAATTTCACTTATATTTCAAATTTTGTTTGGTTTACTTTTATTTTATATTACAATTTGACGGGATGACCAAATCGATTAATCCAAAATAAACTCATTCCACAATAAGTCATGCTCGAAGTAGCATCCAGAAGCACAATAATTCCTAGAAATTAACTCATCTCATGAACAATAATTTAAGAAAAATATCTATAACATCCCATTCCACAATAGAAGCTAGGTATCAAACAATATCTATAACAATATCTATAGGACTCTAGGTATTGAACAATTTTGTTCCTATATTCAAAAAAAGGTTTAATAAATATTGAGCAGATTACTAAAAAAACCAGTTTGAAAAAATTATTGAATCAAGATTAGGCCCCACTCATTCTCATAAACTACAGATAATTCTAAATTTAAGTACCAATCAAAACTAACCTAAAATTAAAGATTAGGTAGATTCAACTTGTAGATTGAGAAATTCAGCTCTAGAGAAGAGTAGACTAGCACATAGTTAAAACTAACCATTAATTAATTAAAACTAACCTAAATTAAAAATGAGAAGGGAGAGAGACAGAGAGAGAACCAGAGAGAGGGACTGAGGGATTGAGAGAGAGAGATTGAGTAGAGAGTTAGAGAGAGAGAGATAGAGACTGAGGGATTGAGAGAGAGGGATTGAGCGGAGAGTTAGAGAGAGACGAAAGATAGAGATTGGGGGATTGAGAGAGGTTATCAGAGTAGGCGGCCGGAGCAGGAGCACAAGCCGGAGAGGGTGATGTCGTGGAGGTGATGCAGTGGAGGGTGATGTCGTGGAGGGTGTCAGAGAGGGAGCCATGGAGGGTGTCCGAGAGGATGCTGGAGAGGGAGCCGTGGAGGGTGTCGAAGAGGATGCCGAAGACGGTGTCAGAGAGGGGATAGCAGAAGAGAGAAGAGGGTAGAGAAAATTCGCATAGGAAAGGTGAAATGAGGGGAAACTATCGGGGCCCTATTTAAAGATTTGTCACGACGGTTTTTAATACCACTATTGTAATTAAGTAATAACAACGTTTATTTTTTAATCGACGTTACTATTAACATTTATAACGACTGTTATTAAACAAACCGTCATTGTAATCAAGGCGGGAATTGACAGGGGCGGGAAGCCAAAAAGGTGGTGGGAACTCTTTACCACAGCGGTTATTAATAAACCGTCGTGACAACCTATTTACAACGGTGGTGTATTAATAACCGCCGTGGTAAACAATGCAGTTGAGGCAATAATTAATACACCGATGTTACAAAGAGGCGGGGACCATGCTTTTACTGCAGTTATTGTAAACTATCGTGACAAATAACCTTCTACTACGATTATTGGAAACCGTCGTTACAGACCCGTAATTTTGTAGTGTGTTCTTCTACAAATAGGCTTGATCTTCGCCCGTAAGAAGATTGTAAAGGTCTGATCCTCACCTGTAAGGAGATTTTAAAGGTTTGGTCTTCTCCCGTAACTATAAGAAGACTGAGTAAAATCATGGTGAATCCTCTAGCGGGTATAGTTTGAGGCAGAACAATAGGCGGGATTGCCGAACCTCGTGAACAATATCTTGTGTTTGCATTCTCTCTCCCTACTCTTTATTTTATTGTTTTACATTGTTTGTGTAGAATTGCATAGTTTCTTTCCCGTTTAATTAATATAATTGAAATTCCGCTTAAGGGATTAAGAATCATTTTTAAATTGTCATAAACCCTATTCACCCCCCTATAGGGTCAAATCCTTGGGCAACAACCTTAACTTAATGGCTAGTGGTGACTCTATATTCAATATATTAACATGTTTTATGTGTGTTAATGTAGAGAATAGTTAAACTTTATTGTAAAGAATTTTAAAAATCGTTGTCACAGTCACCCGCGTCGGATCCCCAAGAGCTCATGCACTCTCTCCTCGCCCAATGATGGGTAATCAAAAGCTCACAACTTGGGAGATGGAATGTGTTGGCATCACCAAACCACCTCTCGCTCAAAATAAGTCTTTGATCACACTGTAGGGGCAGGATTATGAGGAAATAGCCAAATTCGAATCTGCCCAACTTGGTCCACAAGTCCATTGATGCCCCTTTTACCTGCCTATAGGCTAGGGCCCAAGACCCCCTCTATCCAGAATCAACAATGGGAGGGAACTCAATGAAAAGATAATTTGAATCATAAATCCAATTGAAAATCAAACAATTCAAGCAAAACAATGGGAAAAATACTTACGATGTTTGGCCTATACTTGGCAAGCTGTGGGGCCTGCATAGCAATCTCCATGCCAGATGGAGCGGCCTCCTCATAATCCCCATGCATGCTGGGCTCGACCTGATCTGGATGATTAGAACCAACCTCGCCATGATGAATCTCAACTGTTGGCTCCACCCTAGGCTCGCTTGTGTCGATGGGTGAAGGAGGAGAAGGGATTTCGGCCCGAGGATGTTTGGCTAATGTTTTCTTCTTGGCCATGATGAGACTTGTGCATAAATTGAAAAAAAAAATCGAGTCAGGCAACGGGTGCAACATAAAAGGCATACATCAATTGTAAAAGAAATGAACTGATATGTGCATGCAATGTAAAATTGTGCAATACAAGCATATTGAAGGTATGTGCACATGTTTTATTATTTTTTTGAGGTCCATAACACGGTGAGTGAACATTTTCATTTTGATTTCGATACATCTAAAATCAATTCAAGAACTCTTGTTGCACGTATCAAAGCGAGAAAAGTAGGTCAAAAGGAGGGGCAAATCATAAGGAGTTTACAAGCATGCATGCATATGCATGATTAGACAATGTGCTAAATCATTGGTTATTGAGTAAAATAGTGCACTTGAAACTATTATGATCATATGAGAACAGTCATAACCATAGTATGCATAAATTAAAGATATGCAGGCCTGAATGGTGCACATGTACACATGAGCAATCACCCATACCTGTGTACTCAACAAGGTCGTGCAGACACTAATCATGCATAAATGAGAGTCTAAACTACCATAAATGTGTATGTGTAAATCCTCGATTATTGGTATACATGGGTGACTTTTGGTATGATTGAGACCCCCTTCCTACACAAGGCTAAAGAGGTGTGGAGAAAGAACAGGTTGATCTCCTTAAATTAGCCTCAATTGAATAACGCTTCATCGAAAATAGTTCACTGCTAGCTGATTGGGAGAAAGCCAATGATGCAGAATTTGTAATAATCAATGAAGTTTTGCATCTTCTACTGTCAGGGAATTAAAAAAATGTTATATGATGGGAAGAAATCAGCTGATTCCTGCCTTGAGGGAAGTACTTGGCCAACAGGAGCAAGACTGAATGAGAAGTAATTGGTCACAACTGGTCTGACAACACATTGAGAAATTGCCTAAGTTTGAGAAGCATCTGGTAAGTTTACCATTTTACGTACAAAGCGGAGCTCTGCTTCACGGCATTGAAGTGGAGCTCCCCTTTTTAGTTTATGTCGGTGGCAATCTTGTCATTATGGACGAAAAAGTCGCACAAAACTGCCACTATCTCTCTCAATAATTACAAAAGTGTCACCAAAATCTATTATCTATTACAAAATAAAAGAGGAGATTGCACAAAAGATAAGTTTCCATTCGTTCAAGATCCGTTTCCTATAATACCCATTATTATAGATTTGTTTCCCATCATACCTTCACAAGATTTATTTCATATAATACGCCAAAATAAGTTTATTTCTTATATACCCGTTCTTAAGATTTGTTTATTCCCATAATACCTTTCTCAAGATATATTTATTCCCATAATACCCATTTCCAAGATTTACTTCCCATAATACCCTTAAATAAGTTTTATTTTTCATAAGATTTGTTTATTTTAGTACCAAATTAAGATTTTTATTCCCATAATACCCTTCTAAAGATTTATTTTTTTCCATAATACCTCTTCTCAACCATAATACCCTTATTAAGATTTCTTTCCCATAATACCCCTTAATAAGATTTTATTCTCATAATACCACTTCTTAAAATGTGTATTTCATAATACTCCTTCTGAAGATTTATTTATTCCCCTTATTTTTTGATTTCCAAATACCACAGTTGATCTATCTTTCCACCTCTATATTTTTTTATTTCCTGAATGCCCTTATTAATTAAAGTCTTTATGTCCTAAAATACACTTGTAGATTAATTTTTTTTATTTACTATAATTCCCATAGTAATTAACTTTTTTTTATTTCTCAAAATAGCTCTATTAATACTTTTGCACAGTCTCTATGTGAAATGCCTTTGTCCCATAATACCCCTTAATAAAATTTATTTCCCTTAATTCCACTTCTTAAAATTTGTTTCTTAGAATACCCTTCTTAAGATTTATTTATTTTCATAATACCTCTATATTTTTCAATTTCTGAAATGACCCTATTAATGAATTTTTTTTATTTTTTTAAATACCTCTATTAAAATTTTAAATTTTAAAAATACCCCTATTATCACTCTTTTTACTGCTTCTCTATTGTATTTTTCAAAATATCCCTATTACTCACTCTTTTCACCTTTTCTATTAATTTTTTTTTTACAATTGACAACAAAATAAAATAATAGTTGAAGCAATAAGTTTGCACGGGCACAACCAACTAGTACACTAAAAAGGGAAGCTACGCTTCAACGCCATGAAGCAGAGCTCCGCCTCAAAATTAGTCTCTAGGTTTAAACTCAGGCGAGCATGAAGTCAAATTAGTAATTAAGCAACCCCTTTAAGTGTCATACACAAGCAGTCAACAATCAACGAGTGCTTTGCCAGAAATCGGTGCCGGAAGTTACAAAAATCATTTGAAGCCGAGTCCAGCAAAGGACATGGATGGACAGATACAGTGCCTAAGAGCTTAAAGAAGAAAAAAAATCCAACCCTGAACAGACTGAAGATAACAGTAATATCGATTCAAGAAGGAAGGAAGCGGACTCTGCCTGAACGTCTGAAAAGGGCATTAGAGCTTTAGCTAATGACAAAGACAAACCTCAAGGGAAGTATAAGGATCCTGCTTGTCCAACCCTGAAGGTTTCTCGGAATTTTCTCCTCCTCATCTTTTCACTACAATTTTTCAATACTGTTTGCAGACACTCTGTTGCAAAACATAGCTATCGGAAAATGATTTCCAAAGAAACTGCAGCGAAAGAAATACACAAGCCCGAAATGCTTTCTTACATACCAAAGGGTTATCAAGGGAAAGAGATTGCAGGAACTTGAAAAACAGGGACTAACCTGGGAAAAAAAAATTAATAAGAAGGGAAAATGAAAGGGACGGTCAGAAGAAAAAGGAGAGATGATAAATTGGGGAAATCCAGAAAAACAAGGACTCACCTTGTTCGGACCAAGAGAAATCCTCGACCACGCCCGAATTACTGACCACCGAGAATCACCGGAGACTCAGAAGAAGGGGGACCCAAAAAGATGGATTTGAAAGAAAAGGGATTTGAAGCGTTTTAAAAAACAAAAAACCTCTGACCACCGTAGACACCCCATTTTTGCATGTCCCGATGATTTAACTTCAAGTGTCGAAAGGCGAGCTTCAAATGACGAGATCCGGACTCCGAAATAGCCCCAAACACACTCCAAGGTCGAAGCCTAAAACAAGCCCAACCCAAGCCCGAGCGTAAATCAGCCAAGACCCACAGGATAGGGCCTTTTAATGCCTAGAAAATCCCGCGCCCTTTAAAAGGGCGCGCCACCTATTGTTGCCATAAATCCTCTCCGCAGCTTCTTAAAGGGCGCGGCACGGAAAACCCGAAATCCGTCTTCGTTTTGCGTGCTACCTCGTTTTTTGGCTTTTTGGTTATTTTTTTAGTTCCACATCGGGAAAAAACGTGAAAATCATATTGTTTCACCTTATAAAAGGAGCCTTACTCCAACCCATAACTCATCTTGGAAAATCCGGAAAGTCTTGAAGACTTGAAAAAGACGGAGAAAAGTCTTGAAAACTGGGGGAAAATCCTTGAGAGTTTTGAAATTCCGAAGCTTGGGAGAACTCCAAACAAGTTTAACCTAGCCCTCGAATCCCAGAAATTCCAGCCATCAAGCCATCAACCTAGGAAGGATCTTCACCAACTTTGGGAGAAAATCTTGGGAGTTCGGATCTCGTCGAAGCGTTCTCTTCAAACACTTGGAGCATTAAAAAGGAAAAAGGTATGTCACATCCCCATCCTCGGTTTCTACCCGTCCAAGTCTCTTCTTCCCTCACTTTCTCTAAGTAGCTCAGAGATTTCCCTCTTCACGGTTGTGCGGACGAGGGAATCCGGGTGAAGAAAATGGCCGGAAGACTAGATCTTCGACTTCTCTTTCATTTTTTTTATTAGTATTTTGTCTCTTTTCCACCCAAAGGTAGGCGGGGCCCCTCTTAACTATGTTGAGGAGAGATGTGTGGCCGTTCGCCGATTTAGGGAAAAGGGATTTTGCAGCGCAAGTAGAGAGAAACGTACCCTAACTCGGTCGAGGAGAGGTGGCTTTCCAATCTCGAAATAAAAGAAAACAAGTAGGGATGAAATCGCCTTAACTCGGTCGAGGAGGGGTGGTTTTTCTCGAAATAATAATAATAAAATAGACAATAATTTCGAATTAATTTAATGGAGAAAGTTAAGAGGTAACCGTCGCTCGACGGATGAGGTAGGGTGCCTAACACCTCCCCAACTCATAAAAGAATCCCCGGACCCGTTCTCGGTTTTTTATTTAATCGAGGGTTCTTAATTGTGGGTGACCAATCACACCCAGAATCTTGATTGGTGGCGACTCTAATAGATCTCGGCTCCTCATCGGTTGAAAAACATGGATGTGGGGAGGGGATCGACCCGGGCCGGCTATCGCACAGCTGGCGACTCCACTGGGGATCTAGAGGATTCAAGCCTCGATTTAATTTTCTCCATTAAATTAATTTTTTGTTATTTTCATTTTTTTTATTTGTCGTTTTCTTCTATTTAATCTTGTACACCGTACACGGCATTCACTTTCCCCCATGTTGTCCGAAACCGGACTTACCCCCATCTTTGGAACTAAGTAGTTGAACGACCGTGGATAGCATCCCGGAAACGGCGACGAAACATTCCAACCCCGATCGTTTTGAATAAAGGAAGTGCACAGGTTGTGCATAGATATTCTAAGATTGAGGGACCCTTTTTAGGAGGAACTTGTGAATCCCATATAGAATTATTTGTGAGGACACATTGACTTGCATGGTTTTGATAACAATATTGAATGATGAAATTGTTTAGAATAATCATCTGCACAATGTTCAACTGAGTGGTGCCGTAAGTCTTTGGTATCCGCACTGGATATTACAGAGCAACTACCCAAAAAGCTCAGGCATTAGAACATTCCATGTTCACTATTTTGGTTATCTCCATGCTTTGTTAAATGTTGATGATTCAAGATTTTTAAGTCTCTGTTGATGGATACTTAGTTGTGGGTAATTTTTCTTTAGCTAAAGCTTCGGACCTCGAAAAAAATAATAATTATAAATAAAAGAATTGAGTCATTGTTTTATCCCCTAAGTCCTACGGGCAACCTTGTTAGAGGCTAAAAACCTATATCCCGCCTTTGTGTTAAAATTCCCCTAAGTCCTACGGGCAACCTTGTTAGAGGTCTCACCTCTATCCCGCCTTTGCGTTTTTCCCCTAAGTCCTACGGGCAACCTTGTTAGAGGTTAAAACCTCTATCCCGCCTTTGTGTGTTTTTCCCCGAAGTCCTACGGGCAACCTTGTTAGAGGTTAAAACCTCTATCCCGCCTTTGTTTTTTTTTTCCCTAAGTCCTACGGGCAACCTTGTTAGAGGTTATACCTCTATCCCGCCTTTGCAACCTTGACTCATTTGTTTTGAAAAAAATAAAAATAAAATAATTTTCGAATCGAATCAAAATTTTAGCTTGAGGAAAGTTTCTCACCAACAAAAGTGTCCATCGTCAGAGATTTTTCTATATTTGATCTTTTGGTTTTCAAAGTTATTCTTAAAAGCTCTAGGGAAGGAAGTATCGTCTGCATTAACTCAGCTTAAAAGGAGCTCATATTTACTGAGGTCTAGATAAAGCATACTCGGGATGGAAGAAGGCAATGGCCCCGCCCGAGCAAAATTTAGGCAAGAAACCGAAGCTGGTTTGGCCGAGTTAAAAGGCAACCTTCAGAACTTGACACTAATGATGGAACGGCTCTTGGCTCGATATGACCGGAACAAGGGACCGAAGATCCCTGGAACATCTGATGTACCTCCCCCAAATTCTTCAAAGCAGACGCGGATAGATGCTCCGCCACCATATCCACCACATGGGGATCAAAAAAATCCAGTCTACCTTCAAAAGAAAGAAGAATGGCGTCATGAGAGACCCAAGAGTGCGCTAGCCACACAAGTAGAAAAGCTTGCAAAAGATCTGAGATCAGTCAAAGGCTCCGACCCCTTTTCTAAGATTGGTATTGACGATCTCTGCCCTTATTCCGTATCAAGTCTCCCGCCAAATTTTGAGATTCCCAAGTTCAACAAGTATAGTGGCCAAAGCTGTCCTGTGGCACATTTAAAACTCTATGGAGGTACTCTGGGGATATACGGGAAGAATGAGCAGCTGATGTTGCAGCTTTTTCAAATGAGTCTGTCAGGAGGAGCTCTTCAATGGTTTGCAGAACTTGATCACTCCAGAATCAAGTGCTGGATGGACCTAGCAGAAATGTTTGTGGCTCGATATCGGTACAATATGGAGGTAACTCCCACCCGGTTAGATCTCCTCAAAATGGAGAGAAAGGCATCAGAATCATTCAGGGAACATGCATACCGGTGGCGCGATACAGCCGCCAAGGTCAGGCCTCCCATGATGGAAGAGGAGATAGTCAGTACTTTCATTTCAACGTTGAAGGCCCCGTATTACGAGCGCCTAGTGACACAAACAAAGTCGAGCTTCGTAACTATTGTCCGGTATGGGGATGACATTGATGAAGGGGTCAGGACTGGGAGAATCATGGATTATACCACTTTTCAGAATGTAATGTACTATCATGGCGGTGAGAACTCTGCCCCAACAAAAGCATATGAGGGGAAATTTCAACCGTTTCAGGTGCACTCTCAGCCTCAACCATCAGAATGATATATGCAACCCACTCAAGTGGAAATGCCTCAACAAGAGCAACAATGCATAAATCAGAGTCAAAATTAGCCCTCGATGTATGATGAGGACATCACAACTACCTCTCGGGCAATCAATGTCATAGACATGGAAGGATGCAATGTTGGCCCGTCTCCATCTCAAGCCCAATTTCAAGCTCATTTGAACAAGAGTCAAGTCTCCCCTATCTCCAACACCGTATCCAAACAGCAACCATCAGTTAGACAACAGCTTGTCGTCTTTAGCCAACCCTCTCCCATCATTATCTCATCCAATCCCACACCACCACAAGTAGTGTTTGATTGGCCTACCCCTCCACCACCTACTCCTATGCCACGACCAATCGTGTTTGATTGGCCTACCCCTCCATCCAACCAAACTCTCACCCCAACAGACTTGAAAAGGGCTCCCTACGATTGCAACAATATCCAACCAATAAGGAATGAAGTCCCAGGAGAGGTAGTTGTCGAGGTCGAAGATTTCAGTAAGTGCAGACAAACTTGTAAACCAGACTTGGCCAAAGAAATGAGGAAAATTAGAGAAGATGAGGAAGAAAGAGAAGAGGAGGAAGAAAGAGAAGGGGAGGAAGGAAAAGAGACTGAGGGAGAAAAGAAAGAAATAGAGACTGAGAGAGAGGAAAAAAGAGAGGATGAAAGAGAAGAAAAAGAAAAAGAGGATGGGAGAGAAGAAGAAGAAGAAGAAAGAGATGATGAAGGGGAAAAAAGAGAAAGAAGAAGAGAAGATGAAAGAAAAGAATTTGGAAAAGCGAAAGGGTACACAATCTTCAATGGCTCTCTGGAGAACATCTTTGAGCAGGTTGAGAAAACAGAGTATTCTGTCTTTGAACAGATGAGTCCACAAGAAAAGGCATCCAAGGAAGATTGGGATAAAGGTCAGAAAGAAGGTTCAAACCAATCAGATATTTTCTCTTGTGCAGGTAAGGAAAATTCAATTTACCATTCAAGGGCGAATGGAAATGTGATGAATTGGGAGGTGGCTCCCATCTGGTGGCGCAAGCTCGACCATACCTCAATGGTCCCTGGAAAGCAAGGTTTCATTAGTTGTTTGGTTACAACCCGAGGATAGGCCTTCGGCCTCGGGTGGTATTAATTTAGAAGGCAACTCTTTTTGTAAAAAAAACAAAAACAAAAAAAAAAAAAAAAAAACAAAAAAAAATGGAAAATTAAAAATGAAAAAAAATTGTTTGAGTTTTTTATTAGGCTATTTTTTATTTACTAGTATTTTGTTTTTGTTTAAAAAAAAAAAAAAAAAACTTTGGAAAAATATGATGAAAAGAATTTGACTGAAATAAATGAAAATGGGCAAAATGGATCCTCTAAGGAAATTTCAGATTCTTTCTGGACCATCATGAGAAAGACATTAAGAGTTAAGACTAATATAGGGGAATCTGAATCAAAAAACCTAGGTTCAAAGGAGAAACCCAAGATGGACCATCAGAGGTAGCAAGCTAATGTGATTGACATGCAGATATGAGATCTAATGAAATAACTTCAAGAACAAGCAGATGAAAGTACTATGCGAGCAATCCAAGATCACCCATCACAATTCCTCCTGATATAGACAACGGGTGAATGGAGTCATAGAGGCAGCAAATAAGAGACCTGAAGTGGATAATTGAAGGATGTTCATCGAATATCAGGTGTTGTCATTCTATGATGAAAGCCAAAACATGATGACACGAGTTTACCTCAAAGATGATGGTGCTTCCACACAAATGACTCACTTCAAGAATCCATGTCAAATCATCTCAACATAATCAGAATGGTATTTTCCGGGAGAGCTCTCATCATGATAGACAAAGAATTTGGACTCTATCAAAATTCAAAAGGTATTATGCATAGTTCAATCTTGAGTTATATGATTAAAATTGAAAGGAAGAGAGGCCATCCTTGCATTTCTCTCATCAACATTCTATGTCATCTAGTCAGCCCCTTTAAGCCTTAGCATTCGTTTCACAACCTAACTGGGACATTTTGCACCCACATTGGGGCATTTTGGGTACAATCGGGTAAAGCCGAAAGTTCAAGGTACCCCAATGTCCATAAACTGGGGCAATTTTTGTGATTAATTATGAAAGAAAAAAGAGGTCAATTGCTTTCGCCAAAATTCAGGGTACCCCAGTGTCCGTACACTGGGGCAGTTTTTTTTCCCCCATTAAAAAAAAAAAAAAAAAAAAAAAAGAGAAAAAAGGGGGTACAAAAATGAAAAAATCAAAGCAGTACAAGTAGGCAAAAGCGAAAAGTTAGAGTAACCCCAGTGTCTATACACTGGGGCAGTTTTTTGAAATGTCCCATGAAAAAGTTGGGAAGGGAAAAGCAAGACAAGCGGGAAAATCGCCCAACGAGAAAAGGAACAAAACTCAAAAGCAAGCAAATGTCTAAGTTCCTCCCAATTATCACAACCTTTGAGCCTTCATCATTTCTTTTAAAAACCCTAACCATAGCCTACGTTTCGTCCTACCATTAAAGTCCTCTCGGATCAGTGATAATCATAAAATCTTAAAATTGGACTACGCATATGCATGCATGAGTTCAGGGGATGACGGATTGGAGTGACTGAGAGAAATCACAAGAAAAGCATGGCTTAGAGGGGCACAATGAAAACCTGAAAGGGCGTTGTGAGAAAAAAAAAAGTCAAGTCAGGGTAAGATCAAATTACTGCGGGCATGATGAAAATCCCTTTGGGGGTGTCAATGCGCAAAAATTACACTGGCCAGACCTGTTGAAAACCATAATTGGCATCAGGGGTAACAAAGGCACAAAAAAAAAAAAAAAAAAAAAAAGCTTCAGCAGTCAATTTTACATCATAAGCAGGTCTCAATGCTCAGGATGAGAAAAAAAGCAGTTACAGGTCGGACAATATCATATAGTTGTTGCACCATTGAGGGTTAATCCAAAGGACTTAGGCGAAAGTGATAAATTGGATACTATGTTGGTCTAAACATTCTGAAAGTGGTCTGAATCATGCCCATCAATTTTAATCTTATCATAATTCTCATCATCATATTTTTTCAAAAAAAAAAAAAAAAAGTGTGTGCTTGCTTGGATGTTTTTGAACTACGCTGGTCTGATTCTCTTTTCAAGGGATACGTAGGCAACCGTCATAGGTGCGACCCCACTGGTGGAAAGTTTTCTGTTTGTTTATTTATTTTTCTTTCTTAAAAAAAAAAAGAAAAAGAGAGAGAGTTTGTGATCCCCATTCCATTGGACTCTGCAATGATTTCCAATAATATTCTTCATTTGTTTTATTACAAATCACATACAAAATCATAAATGCAGAAAGTGAAATCTCTAAATCTTTTCCAATGGTTCTCGGCTCAGTTGACTTCAGCGACACCATGCCCATCATCAGCCTCCGGCTCTCTTCTGCTCCGCCTACCTACAAAGGCACAAATACAGGGAGTAAAGTACATTGTTTCTTTTTGACATAATAATACTGCATAAACTGACAACTTTCAGAGAATCAAATGGTAAATGTCAAGGTATAAACATGCATGTTTTGAAAGAAATATCAACTAACCAGTACTTACCTGTGCAGGACCAGGGGCAATATCAAAGTTCATATCCGAGTCGAAAAAGTACTTTCAGCTGGAGCTCTATGCTGCAAAGCAAGAAGAGAATCAACAATGGATCACAAAAAAAAATAAAAAATTTTAAGCATGCTTACCTCGCTTACCTGCAATCAATCAATGGTTGTATGGTTGGAAACCGTGCTACATTAAACTTTGGGTTCGTTTTTCGAACTTAATATGCATACCAATCGACAGTCTGATTCATGCCATAATCATGATTGTTTGACTATTGCTACTATGAAAATGATGTGAGCATCCTCGAACTGAGTTACAAATTTGAAAAAAAAAAATATATATATTTTTGAAAAATTGTTTAAAAGCTTTCAAATCTACCTTATTTACCACCCCCTTTGCGCAGGTTCGGATCGAACCTGTGAGGGAGATTGAGGTCCATGATAGTGCCCACGTGCCGGATCCGTCTCCGTTTTCCTTTTAAACTACCCCCTTTGCGCAGGTTCGGATCGAACTTGTGAGAGAGATTGAGGTCCATGATAGTGCCCACGTGCCGGATCCGTCTCCGTTTTCCTTTACCTTTTTTAACCGAGCTTTTAAATTATTTTGAAAAAATTGATTTGTGAAAAATGTTTGACTCAATCACGGATGCACACATTAGTTTTCAAGTGCAAAATGGGCCTATGTCTATTCTTCTTTGTCGTTCTTTGCAAGCAAATCCGACAAAGAGGGGCAGCTGTAGACACCCCATTTTTGCATGCCCCGATGATTTAACTCCAAGTGTCGAAAGGCGAGCTTCAAATGACGAGATCCGGACTCCGAAATAGCCCCAAACACACTCCAAGGTCGAAGCCTAAAACAAGCCCAACCCAAGCCCGAGCGTAAATCAGCCAAGACCCAAAGGATAGGGCCTTTTAAGGCCTAGAAAATCCCGCGCCCTTTAAAAGGGCGCGCCACCTATTGTTGCCATAAATCCTCTCCGCGGCTTCTTAAAGGGCGCGGCACGGAAAACCCGAAATCCGTCTTCGTTTTGCGTGCTACCTCGTTTTTTGGGTTTTGGGTTATTTTTTTAGTCCCACATCGGGAAAAAACGTGAAAATCCTATTGTTTCACCTTATAAAAGGAGCCTTACTCCAACCCATAACTCATCGGGGAAAATCCGGAAAGTCTTGAAGACTTTGAAAAGACTGAGAAAAGTCTTGAAAACTGAGGGAAAATCCTTGAGAGCTTTGAAATTCCGAAGCTTTGGAGAAATCCAAACAAGTTTAACCTAGCCCTCGAATCCCAGAAATTCCAGCCATCAAGCCATCAACCTAGGAAGGATCTTCACCAACTTTGGGGGAAAATCTTGGAAGTTCGGATCTCGTCGAAGCGTTTTCTTCAAACACTTGGAGCATTAAAAAGGGAAAAGGTATGCCACATCCCCATCCTCGGTTTCTACCCGTCCAAGTCTCTTCTTCCCTCACTTTCTCTGAGTAGCTCGGAGATTTCCCTCTTCACGGTTGTGCGGACGAGGAAATCCGGGTGAAGGAAAGGGCCGGAAGACTAGATCTTCGACTTCTCTTTCATTTTTTTTATTATTAGTATTTTTCCCCTTTTCCACCCAAAGGTAGGCGGGGCCCCTCTTAACTCGGTTGAGGATAGATGTGTGGCCGTTCACCGATTTAGGGAAAAGGGATTTTGCCGCGCAAGTAGAGAGAAACTCACCCTAACTCGGTCGAGGAGGGGTGGCTTTCCAATCTCGAAATAAAAAAAAACAAGTAGGGATGAAATCGCCTTAACTCGGTCGAGGAGGGGTGGTTTTTCTCGAAATAATAATAAAAAAATAGAGAATAATTTCGAATTAATTTAATGGAGAAAGTTAAGAGGTAACCGTCGCTCGACGGATGAGGTGGGGTGCCTAACACCTTCCCCAACTCATAAAAGAATCCCCGGACCCATTTTCGGTTTTTTATTTAATCGAGGGTTCTTAATTGTGGGTGACCAATCACACCCAGAATCTTGATTGGTGGCGACTCTAACAGATCTCGGCTTCACATCGGTTGAAAAACACGGATGTGGGGAGGGGATCGACCCGGGCCGGCTATCACACAACCACAGTTAATCGCGTGGGCTCGTGATCCTCTTCAGTTATAACCGGCCCCAGCAAAACCAGTTATAACCTCTTGCCAACACGTGCTCCAAAATTTAAGCGCCAAAATTCGCCATTAGGCTCCCCTTACTTGTCTCTCCGTCTATTTTGGTTGTCGAAATAGAAAGAGAAAGCTTTAAAAAAATATATTGTTCATACATTCTACACTCTTGGTTTTCAAAATAGAGTTGGGAAAAACACACAACTCGTGGGACCCTCTCACCATTCCGGCGATTTTCAATCGTGATTCCGGCAAATTTTGGGGCTTCTGATTGAAATAGGAGAGAGAGAAAGTGAAACATTGTTCACTTGTTTGGGTTTGCAAAACAAAGTCAAGCTCGTGGAACCCTCACACCATTCCGGCCATTTTTGATCCTGATTCCGTCGAATTTTGGGACTTCTGATTGATCTTGTTTTCAGAGTCGGTATTTTGTGGATTTTCGGATTTGGGGTTGAAGTGAGGAGGACGAAAGCTAGAGAGAAGAAGAGGTACTGGGTTTGTCTGTATATGGGATTTTGGGTGGTTTTTTTGGGAGTTCGATTCACCGTAGAAGTGGTTTCGCACGCAAGCTTCATTTTGACAAGGTGCTCCATTCCAGCGAGGTTTGAAATCTATAGTATCTCCATCTTTCACGCATTTGAATATTCTATTTAAGGCCAAGGTTTGAATATGCTAGAAACTTCATTAACTCCAAATAAAAATTAAAGATATTCCTATCATGTTTTTTATTCTATGTTTGAATTTATTGGAATATTTTGATCCAAGAAATCAGATGGGTTACTGCTAATTTTGTAATTTGTTGCTCTATTTTTCTATGTACAATGATGATTGAGACTTGGGTACTTTTAATTATTTTCATGTTTTTTTTAGATCTATGAAGAGTTCTATAACTGTCCCTTGGATTAACAATAGCTCTTACTCATTTCGTTACTGTCTCTAGTTATTTCAAGAGATCCCCGAGATGGGTATTGGGTTTGGGTAGTAGAAACTTTTAACAAATAGATTTCTCAGATAAACTGGATTTTTGGACCTAGTTTCCTGATGATTTGCGTCTCAAAAATGTTTTGAAATGTTTTTTGCCCTTTTTTTTTGCTTAATTTTTTTTTTTACTTTATTTATACACATAAACACACACTGTAATTGCCCCTAGTAGGTTGTTTCTCTTCGATTCTGAGGGACTGCAAGCAACTTCCTAGATCATTGATCAGTTGCAACATGAATCCTGGATGTTCAAAAGTTAGATGTTTAACTCACCCATAGTCATGAGTTTAGAGTGTGTTTCAATTTTTTGATGAAATGCTATTATGTAACTAACACACACGCTAAACTCACACATAGCTAGATCTAAGGTAGCCGCTAAGGTTCCATAAGGGTAAGTCCAAGCAAACACTCCAAAATGGCCTGTCTTAAGGGTAGCTGAATTCCAAATCCTGTATCTAGAAAATATGTGAAAAGCCTTCCCAATGCTCTATATATTGATCTCTTCAAGATTTTAGGATCTGGGTAGTACTAGGACAATATACCATGTTTGGGTTACTACTTGATACCATCCACACAAAAACTAGTGGCAAATCGGCATCCCTAATATAGGGTTGTAAAATTGCAACAGACATAACAAAGAGATTGTGAATTTCAGGGGGAAAAAAAGAACTTGAACCTTGAAGAACTTAATCACTTAGATTAGGAGAACATCTAACTTGCGACTATAAATCCCTTCCAACTAAACAACCATAGAGTTGCCCAAATGTATTTTTTTTTCTTGGTTTTTGATTCCATGGTGCTTATATTTTATCTTTAACACTTGTTCTTGAATTGTGTAAATATGTTCTAAATGTTTTAACATGCTTATCTTTGTTCACATGTCTCTATAGTGTGGATATGGATTCCGAACAACATAATATTCATGAAGAAGGTATTGATAAGGAGGTTCGAACAGCACGGATGTTATCATTTGATATAGAAGAGAGTGTGCAAAAATCAAAATCAGTTGGGGAAGACAATATTGAGGGTCATATTGGCAATGGAGGTGAAGCAATTGAAGATCAATCACAGAGTATTGATACACCGAATCCCAAACTTGGAATGGAGTTTCAAACCCCAAACATCGCATATGACTTTTATAATGAATATGCTAGAAGAATTGGTTTTAGCATTCGAAAGAAATGGGGTAACAAAAATAAGTTTGGTGCAATGAAGAGTAGAAAGTTTTGTTGTTCGAGAGAAGGTAGTAGAAAAGAGGATAAACAGACTGTGAAACAAAACCGTGACTCTATTAGAGTCAATTGCAATGCAGAAATGGTTGTTTCATTGCAATTAAATGGTAAATATGCGGTTTCAAAGTTTGAGTCAACTCAAAACCATCAATATACACCAAAGAAAGCCTACATGTGCAGGTCACGCAGACAAATTAGTGTTGCTCAAGCTATTCAAACTAATATAGCAGAGAGTGTTGGTATAGCACCAAAGGTAGCATATGACTTGATTAGTGCACAAGTTGGAGGGCAGGAGAATGTTGGTTTTCTTCCTGTAGACTATAGAAATCATCTACGTTCAAAGCGGATGAGATCCATGGAGAGGAGAGATGCAGGGGGCATATTACAGCATTTGCAGAAGATGTCAGTAGAGGACTTGGGTTCTTTTTATGCCATACAAGTTGATCTTGAAGATCAAATAACAAACATCTTTTGGGCGGATTCACAAATGGTGACGGACTACGAAGCATTTGAGGACGTAGTTTGTTTCGACACAACATATAGGACAAACAATTATGATCGGTCATTTGCACCATTCACAAATGCCCCGCAATCGCGACTCATAACATCAGATATCAAAACTAGTCCCGTAGAAAAACTAGATAAATCAGATATCAGAGAAACACAAACCCATGTAAGCTATCAAAGACAAATAATCATGATGGAAAAAATCGCCCATTGATTATATTGCTATTTTTTCGTTGTTTAGTAATCACTTGATACCCAATGATGAGGGGTTTTACTTTTCACCTATAATCTTACTATTGGCCAATTGATTAGATTGCTATTTTTTTGTTGTTCTCGCCCATCTAAATGATGGCAAATTCAACAGACAAATTTGTGTTTTGACAATATGAATGCCTAATCCAACAATTGGTCTGAGGCCATAAGACCTGTTACATGAGATACTAAAGTAAAGCCGTGGAATTGAGAATTAAGCAATTTAGAGGCTGTTAGAGCTACTGGTATAAATGGAGGTACATGCAGAAACTGCTACTCAGTAGTTTATCTGAAAACAAAATGATAAGCCCAAATGGGGTGTATTCAGTTTGATAATTTTTGGTACCAACATCTAAAGATGAAGCTAAATCCAACTAAGAAGAATAAATAGGAAAACAAGAACTACACATCAAAGTGCAAAGCCACAGAAGTGAAAACATTATATTTTTTTTAGGTAAACAAGGTACATATAAAAATTAATAATTAAGAAATGCAAAAGTCACCACCAAGGGATCAGGTATTAGAAAGAATCATCTAAGCTCCCTATTCAAATAAAGAATGGATGAATTAATGCATACAAAGTCCAAAGTCAATACAAAAATACCATCTACCAAAAGGTTAGAAATTTCCAATCGGATTCGTCCAATAGATGCTCCATGGCCCCAGCAATCTAAATGTTGAACCACTTTGAGTTCTTACCTATGCAACTTTTTGACACAAGGAGTTTCATTGCTCTCTTTAACATTACCACAAACACTTAAACACCCTAAAATTTTAGGGTCTGTTATACCCTAAAATTTTAGGGTGGTGAATTAAACTCCCAAAAAAACCACCCTCATTTTAGTCCTAATTGCATCTCTCCCAAAGCACTTGGATAATTAAGACTATAATGAGGGGAATGAGACTGAAAGTCTTGTACTGGATAGAAACTCTCCACAAGTTCAACGGGAAGAACAAGCGAAGAGACCAATGTTTGTAAAACACTATGGGTGTGTTCGTTTGCCGAGAAAATGAAAGAAAGTAAAAGAAAATAAGGAAGAGAAGTGTTCGGTTGAGAGGAAAAGAAATTGCAAGAATCTATGGGACCCACATATTCTTGTCTTTTAGTACATAACTTTCTTTCACTTTCTTTCAAAATTTTCCTTCAAAAAGGTAATTTCTTTTGCAAGAAAGTAATGTTAAAAGTTTTGAATTTCTATTTTGTCATTAATTAATGTCACTTCATCTACTACATTTTATATAAAAATGAATTATTAGGAAGGATAATTTAGAAATATCAACCTACTTTATTTTACTTTTTTTTTCCCTGATACCAAACATCCAAAAGAAAATTCATTTTCTTTTCTATCACTTTCTTTTCATTTACTTTCTCTCATTTTTTTTTTCGTTCACCCATTTCTTGTAAAAACATACCTAATAATTTATTTTTACATAAAATGTAATAGATGATGTGACATTAATTAATGACAAAATAGAAATTCAAAACTTTTAACATTATTTTCTTACAAAAGAAATTACCTTTTTGAAGGAAAATTTTGAAAGTACGCAAAAGAAAGTTATGCACTAAAAGATAAGAATTTGTGGGCCCCACGGATTCTTACAATTTTTTTTCCTCTCAACAAACACTTCTCTCCCTTCGCTATGTTTGGTTGCCGACTAAATAGGTGAAAATATGGAAAAGAAAAGAAAATTTTGGATTTCTAATAAATTTTTAGTTGTGTTTTGTCCCATTTTATTTTCTTTTCTATGTTTTTACTTATTTTTACGACAACCAAACATAGGGTTATTTTCTTTTACTTTATTTCATTTTCTCGCCAAACGAGCACACCCTAGTTCAATGAAATTTGTAGAAAGTCCATTGAGAAATGCGTGAGTCAAATCAAACTAATCCAACTAGTTTTCTCAGGGGAAGAAAAATGAAAAAAAAAGGAAATAAAATGGACCCTAGTATCAGATTCACACAAAAAGGAAAAAGAAGAAGGTGTTCACCTGCGTAAAGAGGGGTCTACCTGAATCGCCCTTTAGCTGCTTGCGAGTCTCTCTGGAATTGTCACAGACCTGTTCTTCCCCTTCCCTAGAAAGTGTTTTCTCTCTCTTTTGGAAACTATCAACTTTCTCTCTCTTCGTTTGAAAAAGAAAACGTAACGGGAGCTTAGCGTCGATTTTTGCCGTCCAAAATTTGGGACACACGTTGGCTGGAGGTTATAACCGGACTTGCAAAAAGCCCGGTTATAACTGGAGAGGGAGGATCACCTGCCTAGCGAGTGAACTCAGGAGAGTTTAACCGCATTTGTGGCGCTTGACTATTGGTAGTGACTTTTTTGTTTTTTCATTACCCGCTGTTTTTTTCTTCTCCCCTCCAATAGTCGAGATGGAATTCAATCGCAACCCGCGTCTATTTTAACCCCTATCTTTATCTTCTCTACTATTATAATGCAAGAAAGCTGGATAGCGTTACCTAAAAAACGTATTACATTAATTTAAAAATCTCTATTCTTATAATGCAAGAAGGGTAAATAGCGTTACCTAAAAATATATCCTTAAAATTATATTTATAGATTAGATAAGTATTTTAAGGTATTATATTAATTTAAAAATAACTATTATAATGCAAGAAGGGTGGATAGCGTTACCTAAAAATATATCCTTAAATTATATTTCTAGATTAGATAAGTATTTTAGGGTATTATATTAATTTAAAAATAACTAACCACATCTCTACTAATTAGGAGCTATTTTAGGAGATTGGGATAAGAGGACATGAGAGTGTTTTAAATGTGTAGGGTAACTCTCCTAGATCTTCTCCTAACAAGGATTCCGTTCCAAATGAAACGATTTTACCATTATTCTCTCCTAAATTTTTTCTTACAATAATAATCTATTAAATCCCACAATAGTTAAATTCATTGTTTGCGGTTACTTCCCGTTCATATAAAAATTTATTTATCATTTAATTTAATATCTTATAATTGTTTGGATTGTACACTCACGTGCATTGCGTTGTTTTTTCATTTCCCGCTGTTTTTTTCTCATCCCCTCCAATAGTCGAGATCGAATTCAATCGCAACACGTGTCTCTTTTAACCCCTATCTTTATCTTTACTATTATAATGGGAGAGGCGGGCGTACATGATTTTTCTGAAATTCCCATATTACCCTTATATAAAAACAAAATTTTGATTTAATGTTTTGCTTTAAAACCCAAACTACCCCTTGCCTTTGATTTAATTTTCAAATTACCCCTTGCTCATCTATCTATTTAGAATCACAGCTAATCACGATTGAACTCGGGGAGAGTTCAATTGCACCTGTGGGTTAACACGTGTCCCTTCTAACTCCTATTAACTGTGGTTAACTCCTACCCCTCTCTTTCCTGTGCATCGCACGTGCCACTAGCGAGTTCAATCGCACCCGCAAGTTAACACGTGTCCCTGTTAACTCCTATTAACTGTGGTTAACTCCTTCCCCTCACTCTCACGTGCATCGCACGTGCCACCCATAGTTAATTATTTATAGTTAAAATTCTCCAAAGTGTTTTGAAAAAAATATTAACTTTGGAATTAAAAAGTATTAACCTAAGTTAAATATTTTTTTGATTTTTTGTGAAAAGCTAAAATTAGATTATTGAACACTAAGAGTTAGAAAATCTTAACCATAGCTAATAAGGGTTAAAGGGGACACATGTTGACCTGTGGGTGTGATCGAACTCTCTTTAAATTCAGTCACCATCTCGCTATGATTCGATCTCCCAATAGTCAATAGCCTGTGATTCAGATCTTGATAAGACCGTAAAGCCCAAACAACTAACAAAAATTGATTTTTTTTTTTTTTTACCAATGCAACTCTCTGATAGTTTTTCCTATTTTTTAAACAAGATAACAAAATAAAAGATGAGTCCTATAAATTTTTTTAAAAAAAGTGTCATACTAATTTGTCTTATTATGCAAAAATAAGGAGAGAAAGACAACCAAAAAGTGGACATAGCATTGCTCTCCTTTTTTTTCTTCTTTTCATTTGGTATATACAAAACATACAAACACACACACAACTCATGCAACAAAGCACACAGCACACAGCGCACAGCACCCAGATATATTAGTAATGAGTGATGCTACGACCACTTTCTGATTGTTGTCTTTTTTAATTTTAAACAAAAATATAAAATAAAAGTGATGGGACTAAAAAAATGTTATACTATTTTGTCATCTTGTATAAAAATAAGAGAGAGTGGACAATGGACATAACTTAGAAAGGAGGAATAGCCCAGTAGTAGGTGTATCCCTTCCTTAGGAAGAAGGTTCCAGGATCCATTCCCGAGAGGGTGAGAGCGTTGTACTCTCCACCCACCCTTAACTGAGAACAAATAATAACTTCTAACCGGGGTTGCGGCCTAACTGCGTGTCTCAATACCAAAATAAAAAGACAATAGACGTAACATTACTCATTAGTAATAAGATCTTGTGCATCCATTCTGGAACAATAATCAGCTACAAAGGGTGTTTTGCAGCTTGGGGCTACAAAAGCTTCCTCACAATGTCACGTAAGAAAATAGGGCTTGGCCCCACCATTTGAATACATGTCAGACTAACGAACAGCTCGACTGTGAGGCCCACTCTAACTGAACAAGCCAGCCCTATTTCCTTATGTGACATTATGAGGGAGCTTTTAGCCCCGAGCTGCAAAACACTCTTTGCAACTTATTATTGTTCTCCATAGTGCATAGTACATACCATGTTAGTAATGGGTATGAGTTATGAAGGGTGAATTTAATTTCAATTTTTTTACTAATATATTCATAATTAGTGTATGGGGTGCTCAAACTAGGAGTATTCATGTTGAGCTGGCTCGAGCTCAAATCAAACTGCAATGTCTAAGCTTGAAACTCGGTTTGAATAGGGTTAATCAAGTTTGAACTTGAATTGATTCAAACTCGAATTGGGCGTCCATTTTGCGGTGTGTTCATTCTATACCGAGATCAGATCACAGCCAATTGTGATTGAACTCAGGAGAGTTCAATCGCATATATGTCATGACTTGATTGAAGGAAAAAAAAATATAAAAGTGAAAATTTTAAATTCAAAATTTTTCCTTCAAATCAAAATTTTTTCGTCTCTATATGTAAAATTATTTTTAAAAATATATATTAAATGTTGAAATATGCAGTAAAGATGGAGCATTAGTGATGGTTTTAAATGTCGAAATATGCATATCTATAGGTATGTAGACGATTTTATAATCCGTATCTAAATTTTTTGTCTCTAATCGGTAGATTTCTTGTAGTGAGAACATCTCCAGATCCAAGATGTTCCCAACAAGGGAATGCTTTGATCATCTCTCTGCAACCATTGACACTCAATTTGCCTAGCCATCACATTCTCATACCAGTTGACGGGGCTGTGAATAAACCTGAAAATTGTATCGGCATGGGTTGTACCGGGTTGTATTGTACAAAACTCTTCTAGGCAACAGTTAGGCTATGCGTTTTTTGGGTGCATGAGCACCTCATCCATTCTAGCGAAAGCTTTGATCATCTGGTTGGATAACTACTTCTTATGGTCAGATGCAATAGTAATTGTGCAATCCAAGCATTTTGCAGCAGGTGATTGTACCTTGGGAAATTATCAATGTCATTGCCGACATCCAATCTTTTTTAGTCCACGTGAATAGCCTGCAAATTCATGTTCAGCTTCACAATGCACCTCGAAGCTATGTTCAACCAGCGCTTCGTCTGGCAAGAAAAACCACGAATACAAGTGGTAAACCTTCATTTTGTTTAATAATATTATTATCATAGTTTCTTACCCAACATAAAAAAAAGAAGGTTGAACCGAGTTTGCTTGATGCATATTCATAATGGTTTGTTCATGTAATAAAAAAACCAATGTGAATGAGACATTTTTTGAACATATGTTGAGTCCAAAAATTTATAGAAAATTCAAACCCACTTTATTGTGGTTGGCATGGTCAGAACAAGTATTAGGTTGGCTATTAAATATAGTGATATTACATATTGTAAGCTCTAATAAATAAAAAATAAGGATTGGAATGCATACATTGAGGTAGTGAGATTGAATGATTAATCTAAGCTTGAACGAGCCTAGCCTCAGAGCCAACTTGGCTTGTGTGCAACCCTATCTCTAATCACGGGGCACACCAGATCTGTGTGTCAAGTTAAACACAAAATAGACTATTGCTGGTCTGACAATGACATTATATATACTTGTGTTAATTTTTTGTGTGCTCTTCAAGCGTGTGTATCAAATAATGTCTACGATTAGTTAACTATGGTCGTGTGAATGAAAAACATGAAATATAAAAGTCAAGTCTAATTGAAGATGATTAGACTTAAAAATGCCAAGAGGCGGACGAACTGACTTTATCAATGGTCAAGACTACCCGATCCCTCCTTTCAAAAGATGATATGTATAACCAAGTTTGTGATAATGGTCATAGGAAAATCATTTTAAGGAATGATTTGAAAGTTTGTAAAAGCTGTCATTTTCACTTTCTTGTGCTATCCGGTCTATATAGGCAGAGTGGCCCAGAAATTGAATTATTGAGGAAACTAGAGCCCAAATGAAACAAAGTGTCGGGCTCAAATTCCGTTTTACCTACCCTTCTCTCATTTCCCATCAAAGTTTTAAAATATTTTTAGAAAATAAATTTCTTAAAAAATTTGTCTCATACTTGTGTGAGCGCGGGATTTTACCACATTTCCTTCTGAACCGGGCCCTACGGAGGAACGACGCTAAACGCCATTTTAGGACCCAGGTTGATAGATAAGGACCTACAGTCTCAGTCGAAGTCTAGGTAAGTGATTCGATTAAGCATCGGGGAAGGTGTTAGGTACTCTGAGACCCCCATTTTACAATGGTTACCTATTCCCTAGGTATAAGCCAAACAAGGGTAAAATACAAGAAAAATGCTTAAGTCATTTGGGGCGTGCTAACCCAAGAAGGGGAAAAGACTAACCTAGGGGTCGAACCCAATGGATGGGCTGCCTACATACCTGTCAGGGCAGGATCAGGCTAGGTGTAGTTCGGGTGGTACCTTAAACCCATACAGGGGTTAGGGGTTATATGTGTGTGCACCAGAGCAGTGTTTTAAAACACGAAAACTCGGATCGACTCGAAACCTTGTTGAGTCGAGTTAACTCGATAACTCGGCCAAAACTCGATAAAACTCGAAACTTAAAACTCGAAAAATATAATATATTTTTAATATGTATATATAATTAATATAAATAATATTACAAATAAATATTATAAAATACATTAGAAAAATTATTTAAAAACTTATATAATGAAGTATTAATTACTATTTTACCAATTGCTATTTTTTACATGTTATAAATGATTAATTAATAAATGATTCATCAATCATATTCTTATTCAATAATATCATTCAACATCAACCAATCATATAATAAACTAAAAATATAAAATAAACTAAAGAGGTTATCATCTATCGATGGCTTAAAACGTAACCACCAATTAACAAACTAATTATTACAAGTTCAAATGTTTAATTCTTTAAATCAATATCGAAATCAGAATAAGAGTCTGGTGGCAAAGTCTCACTTCCAGTCTCGAGCTCTCCTATGCTAGCTTCTAACAACCAATTGTCTTCTCCAAATCTACTATGATCAGGAATTGGTGTGTTTGCTTGTGTATCCTCATCATCATGTTCACAGGCAACCCACTCATCCTCACAACCCTCTAGCAAGATGTTGTCTAATAGGATTGGATCGTAATCTGAAGCGTGTCTCCTGAGTTGTCGCTCCCTAAGCCTCAAGTTGTAATGGACGAACACCAACTTATCTAACTTCTCTTGCTTCAATCGATTCCTCTTCTTGGTATGGATTTGATCAAATGTACTCCAGTTCATTTTGCATTCAGTTGAGGAACATGTTTGGCTTAAAATGCGAATGGCAATCCGTTTGAGATTGGGAGTTCCCCAACCATAATTTTCCCACCAAGAAACTGTAAAATAATAAATATAATCATAATCTGTAATATAAAAAAGAAGATTATTGTAAAAGTATAATTTACTAATATATTAAACAAAACTCATTCACCTGGAGTAAGTTTAGTTCGGGTTCTTATTGCCATGTCCGTCCCAAAGTCTCCTTGAGCCTTTTCATATAAAGATAACTAGAAAAAATGATGAAGTAGAAATTAGTTATTGATAATTTTCTATTTAAAGTTTGAATGTTATAATTTCAAATAGCGTACCTCTTTAATAGACTCAATTTTTTTTTCCACATCGTCCTCCATAGACATAAGCACCCTATGTAATCAACTCCGAACTTCTCCATCTTCTGAAAATTCAGGGTTGTAGCGTATAGCTGGATTAAAGAAGTATCTTGTTACATGGAGTGGATAGTGAAAAGTGGAATTTCGTCTCTCATCAATTATTTTCCAAAATTTAATGTACTTCTTCTCGTCGTTGTCATTAACTTCAGCAATTTTTATTTTTGTTTTATCAATGGTGTGATATATCAAACCCATAGTTGGTTCTTTATCAGCATCGACTAGGCGCAATAACTCAACAAGTGGAGTGACTGATCTTTGAAGCTTTTCAAGTCTTCTCCAAAAGTCATTATTCAACAAGTTTTTTTCAATTTCTTTCCCTTCCGCCAAACTTGCAAATCTTGATTTAACCCAATTTTCAGATAACATCATAGCTTTTAACCTAGCTCTTTGTGTTAAACAAATAATATTTAGAATTAATTTATCAAGTTAAAAAAAAAAAATATTAGATTTTTAAAAAAAGTATATAATCATTTACTTGTTCTAGAAGACTTCCTGTGAGGATAAAATTTGTAGCAAATCTTGTTGCTCCTGGTCTCAAAATTTCTCTTCCCTTTGTATGTGTTCTCGTCAGACTTAACACTTGAGCATGATTATAAATAAATTTGGCTGCTTTTTTAGCCATCTCAATCAAATCACTTACTCTTTAGTTTTCCAATCTTCTCTAAAATAAGATCCACATTATGGGTAGCACATGAAGTCCAGAAGAGATGTTTTATTTTTGCCATCAATATTTTACCTGTAGTCACATAATTTGCTGTATTGTCAGTTATTACTTGAACAACATTTTTTTTTACAACTTCTTCCACAGTGCCATCAAGGAGGTAGAAAAGATTTGTTGTACTCTTCACAATGTTTGAGGCATCTACCGATTTGATAAACATTGTTCCCCTCGGACATGAGACCAAAAAGTTTATGATAGATCTTTCATGTTGGTCTGTCCACCCATCTGACAATATGGAACAACATGTTTCAGCCCAAGAATCTCTTAATTCCTTGAAATACAATTCCAAATTCTGAACCTACCCATCTAACATTGGACCTGACAGTTCATAAGGAGTCGGTGCCTTTAATCCCGGACCATAATTCCCAATTGCTTCAACAAATTTAGGAAAAAAGACAAAATCAGCTGCATTAAATGGAATTGCAGCATGATAAAACCATCTCCCAACCGCATCTACAACCCTCTTTCGTGTATTCTTATCCATAGCAGTTGGCAACTTTAATTGGACTGTATTTGAATCTTTAGCAGCCTCTTTTCCCTTTCCTATTCTTGATAATTGTTCCACTTCATCATCATCACCAGACTTTTTCTCCCCAAATTCTCTCCAACTTCGTTTTTTGTTTACCTTAGAAGTTTTCATATCTTTTTTCTTGGTAAGAATTTCCATCATCTCTTTAGCCACACTTTTATCAACTTTAGGATATTTTGCGGCGTCTCCAGGCATCCTTGCAATGTGTTGTTTTAACCTGTGAATCCCTTCCCACATTGTTTTCCCACAATAGTTGCAACGAACATGTTTTTTATCCGCTGAGATAGTCGTGCAATGAGCCCAACCGATTCAATAGCCAATTGACTTGATGTATCAGGTGTACTTATTGGCTCATTTTCACATCTTTCCAATGAATCCATAACACACAAAAACTGAAATTTAAAAGAAAACATTAGTTGACATGGTTTGTATTCTAATTAATCTAATTGGTTTAAAAGCAATGAGATACGACTATATCAGAATATTCTAGAGATTCCTACACGCTTTAACATTAAAAATATATTTATTTTTTATTTTAACTTGCGTGAGATAAATTAGATAAAAGATTTTTTTGTTTGGATGGACGAATTAAGAAGATTTCTTAACCCAAAAAAAAATAAGAAGAAGATTTGAAAGGTAATTTGTTTTCTTTATTAACTTTGCATATGAACTATAATACTATTCTTTTAATTTTTTTTTTTCTAAAATTAAATAAATTGTCCCACTCAAAGACTCAGAGGACTAACACTAGCATTTAATAGTTCAGACTACCATCCAATCACCTACATGAAAGAATAATATTTTATTTTTAAAATATTTATTTCCTACATCATACCTTTTCTTTGCTTTAATAGTGATGGAAGCTTTTAGGACGTTCTGTGACTTCTGTCACTTATCACAAAGACATCTTTATTTTTTATATTATATATTATAATGAATCACAAGAATCTTTATTTTACGTATCTGATTTTTGAAAGAGAAGATCAAAGAAGTCATCAGACTAGAGTTCTTACGGAGAGACGAAGAACTTCGGAATGTAGCTGCAGAGATCAAGTCGAGCACTTATCTCGCCGGTGAGTACCTATCTCGCCTCCTTCTTCTTCTTCAAACCCTTATCTCGCCTCCTTATTCTTCTTATTCAAACCCTTATCTCGCCTCCTTCTTCAAACGTGTTAGAGGAGATTAGAGATCTGACTAAAATAAAAGGGGGGTGATCTCTTATTCTCATGATCTTTACTTTTTTAGGGTTTTTTTTTTTTTATCATACATTCGAGGATCGTTCGATCTACTCGACTCAGTCGAGTTGAGTCCACTCGGCCGAGTCCGATGAGTTTTAGGCCGAGTAATGATATTGCCGAGTTTCTAACCAAGTTGACTCGAAATCCGACCGATTCGAGTCAACCTGGTTGAGTTTCGAGTCAACTCATTGATTTTTTAAACACTGCACCAGAGTGACTTAGGGTTAGCCTGGGGGCTAAGATTGGTTAGCTGAGGTGACTAAGGATTGCACCAGAGTGGCTAGAGTTATTAACCATGGTTAAGGCTATTAACCATGGTTAGGGAGTGCACTGGAGTGGCTTAGATGGATGTGCACTAGAGTGGCTTAGTGCACCAGAGTGACTAGGTTTTTGGTCTTTTTATTTTGTATTTTTTTTGGGTTTTGAAAGTTTTTCTATTTTTTTGGGTTTTTAAATAATAGTTTAGGCTCATTGAGGAGCATAAGTAAAGGGCTTCAAAATTTAACCAGGGTTAAACATTAAACCGAGTGAGGTTAAAAGTTGACCCAGGTTAGGGCAGGGGCTTAAATGGACAAGGGAATTTCAGGGTCGGCCTGCAAAGTCCAATGGGCCTAGGGGTGGCCCGAACCTAAACTGATCTAACATTGATCGAGGTTGGGCTGTAATCACAGTAACACCCGATTGCTCCATGATGCAGATGCATCCGATAACCTTGCTATTATAGCCCATCTTTCTAGATGAAACCAATTTGTTAAAGGTTGACAGAGGTGTGCTATCAAGGGTTTTTCTAAAGAAACCCAAGGTGCAAATGCATTCTTGGGTTTACTATAATAGCAAGCACATGGTTTGTTCTATCATAAACCCCATTGGAACATGGAATGGCAGTAAGGGTGTTAAGGTTTAAGAGGATGCTAGAGTCTAGGGCAAGGTTAGGGGAGAATCCAAACCTGTCCTATGGGATTTGGATTTAAGGCAGTGTATTGCCTAGCAGGGCCTATGTTATCGGTAAAGGCTTGAATGTCTGCACCAAGCCATGCTGTAAAACATCTATGCAGCCATGGACAGAGGTATATGGAATGACCGGGGGTGCAACCTAATGCCCATGCATGATATAGGCCTGGTTAAGAAACCAGCCAGGGAGAAATGAGTAAGGTGATGTCTGTAGCACTACTGATATGGCTGGTAGACACAGTGCTGCCCATAAAGATCTTGCTGTAAATGACGCAAAACCGGTGATAAAAGGGGGCCTTTAATTTCAGTAGACCCGAGGAGGTGTACATGAGCCTTGCGACACTTCAGACATCTCAAGAAGGCAACTTTTGCAAGAGATTTTACGATGAGAGGGACTGGAAACAGGACCAGTGCGCCTCTAGGATTTCTAGATTACCTGAAGGCTCACATACTCCTCAAACTAAATAGATAATGCCCATGAAAAACCAAAAGGATAAACTTTCCTTTCTTCATGAGGGCCCCTCTTTTATCTCATTGAGATTGAGATAGGGGCCCTCCCCATATTTTGTAAATGGAAGAATACTACAATTGGTCCTATAATAGGACTAGAAACCTGGATAGATAGAAAGAACAACAAAAATAAAAGAAAAAGGAAACAAGAAGAAAAGACCTACCCTCTAAGAGTTTTCTTAAGGCTTCATAAGGGTGGGCTTGCGTCGGCTAGGAGAAGTGTTTGATAATCGCTTAAAAGTGCTTATTTCCACTATTATCTTTTGTAGCATTATCAAAATCTCCCATGTAAAACTTTAATTTTTACAAACTTTTCTATGTAAGGGTTCTCTCCATTGTATAATGCACACATTTCTGGTAAAAATGGTACATTTGCATGAATTTAACAAGTTTCTGAAAGTCTAGATGCAAAGTTGCTTTTATGAACTCTCATTACGCACTTTAATGTTTCAGGACCCCAGATTAGAAGAAATACCTTGGTCTCTAACATGATCTCCCCCGGCCTTTGCCAATTAATCTTGCTTCTTTCTTTGTCTTATAGTGAATATTTATCAATTGAGTCACTTTCTTTTGGAAATGTATTCTTTGGTTCTTTGGTCTTCTTCAGTCACTAGCTCAGCCCATACTTGACCCATCTCTAGATGATTTAGCATGTTGGCCTTTTAATTTTCAATAATGGAGCTTCGATGGTTGCTTTTGGCTTCCTGATTACTGGGTCTGGTTCTGGGCCTCTGGATTATGAGTCAAGGTCACCATCTTCTCCATTGAGGTCAAGGTCCACCATTAATAGAGATCTCCAGGTTAGGGTCCTCCTAAGAGGTCTTTGGTATGGAGTCATCCTGATGGACTATGGCTGACTCGAAATAGACTAGACCAGGGTGCACCTACTCTGGTCTGGTGGCTCACTGGTCTCCTTCTTGGCTCATTAGACTAGGTCCATGGATTTGGACTGGTCTGAGTTCCAACAGAACCCAGAACCTCACCAAGGCTCTTTATTTATAGAGGACCGAGGCCCCAACGCATGTGCGTGGGCTCAGTCACCTGGCTAAGCCCTTCTTGCCCCAGGCAGGTCATACTGAGGCCACTTGGCACTCTGGGTCAAGCCTTGGTCAGACCATCTTATGATGGGCCTGCACCCACTGACCCAAGCACTCATTGGGTCTGATCCACCTGACACACCCATGTGTGTCCTCGGATCTCACACACCTAGATCCGATGGCCCAAATCCAATCCGAGTATGAGACTTGATCAGACAGCTCTGATCAACCACGATGATCATCCGATCAGGATCAACATTGGTCAACAGTTCTGATTAGATGGATGGTCCTGATTTAGTCAAAATAAATAGCGACTCAAGCGACTTGCGAAGTGCAAAGTATGCCTCATAGCGCCCAAAACCCTATGCCCACACCGCACCCGCACCCAAGCCCGTGGGTGTGCGCTCGCACTCGCTACGAGCGTAGCTTGCGCACCCAAGATATATATCATCTAAAAGATTTGGTGGGTACTAGTCTACACCACATGCTTAGTTGTTGACAACTAAGCAAACAATGAGGTAATTAAACCCTTTAGATTTTCTCTACTTTTCCGATGTGGGACTAAAGAACTAAGGGAAAACCACTAAAAGTGTGTGTTTTCTCTCTTTTAGGAGATCAAACACCCACCCTAAACAAAGATTAAATCATGGGGGGTTTTAGTCCTTAATTAAAACCAAACCAAAACCCCGGATCCTAATGATCTGGTTTTATTATTTTAAGAAACCAATTTTGAATCAAAATCAACAATCCCCCACTTGATTTAAAATTAGTAAAGTAATTAAGAATTAAGTAAAAAAAATTCGGGCATCCGAGACTATCCTGTGCATAGATGTAGGTGTCTTTCAACTTGAACCTACACTTAGTGCAAACAAATCAAGAAAGACCAGAGAACCTAGTGGACTATACCTTGAACTGCAAAACTCGTATTGACTAATCGGATTCGTTGCACACACATTCCTTTAAGAAGATATGTGTATTCATTCAGTTTAGCACTTTAACGTCCATGCCTGACCCCGGTCTTATAGAGAGCTCTAAAAATTTAGCCAGAATCTCATAGAAGGTGACGAGTCTCTGACACTCAGAAAGGTGAGTCTATGAAGAGTGCTTCTTCAACACTCCAGCCTATTACAGGCCTATAGTTACTCATTAAGAAAATTCATTTAAGTTCTCAACCTCATCGCAGAATCATCTATAGATCTACTGTGTATACACTTGCACTATTGACATCATCCTTAGGAAATGACAAAACTTGAAATGACATTTCATTTATAGTGCATTTGCAGTTTTTTACAAGGTTATTATTCTCATTGAACCTAAGAGACTCATCAGATTAGGTTTCCACCTAGTTCAATTGCTCAACTGGCTTCAGTCTCATTCCTCTAAATGTCTTCATCACAAGGTCCGTGCCAAGTCCCTTGGACAAGGGGTTAGTCAAATTCTCTTTGGATTTCACATACTGGATTGCGATTTTGACATCAGCAATCAGACCCCTAACATGGTTATGCTTCAGGCGGACCTGTATGGACTTGCCATTGTAGCTCTCACTGTATGCTTTGAGCATTGCCGCCTGATTATCACAGTAGATTGTGACTACTGGCATCGATGTCTCCCAGGTTGGTACATCAACCAGAATACTCTTGAGCCATTCAACTTCCTCTCCAGCTAACGATAGTGCAAATGAACTCTGATTCTATGGTGAAATGAGTTATGCATGTTTGCTTCTTGGACTTCCAAGAGCTGGCTCCTCCTCCTATCGAGAAGATCCATACAGTGACCGACTTTAATTCATCTGGGCATGAATTCCATGTCGTGTCACTAAATCCTTCAAGCACGACGGGTCATCTTCCGTAATGTAGAGCATAGGATAATGTACCCTTTAAGTACCTCAAAATTCTTATCAATGCTTTTCAGTGTAATTTACCAGGGTTACTAATATATTTGCACAACATCCCCACTGCTTGGGCTATATCCGACCTAGTGCAATGCATCGCATACATTAGACTGCCGATTATCTGTTAGTACTCCAGTTAAGAAACACCTTTGTCTTCATTCTTTGTTAGTTTAATACTTGAATCAACTGGTGTAGGAGCCAGAGTACAGTCAAACTGATCAAACCTCCTGAGAATCTTCTCAATGTAGCTTGACTGAGAAAGCACAATTCCTTCGCTGCTCCTAACAATCTTGATTCCAAGTATAACGTCTGCTTTGTTCGTACCTTTCATATCAAAGTTAGACGACATGAACTCTTTTCTGTTGGTAACACTTTGATCATCAATTCCAAATATAAGTATGTCGTCAACATATAAGCAAATTATCACCCCAAAATTATCTTTGAATTTGCTATATACACAAATATCACCACTGTTGACTTGATATTCATCAGCTAGAAGGACACTTCTAAATTTGTCATGCCATTGTTTTGGAGCTTGCTTTAATTTGTACAATGACTTTAGAAGTTTGCAGACTTTCTTCTCGTTCTTTGGTAGAACATATCCTTCAAGCTGATCCATGTATATTTCTTCTTCAAGATCACCATTGAGGAATGCAGTTATGACGTCCATCTGATGAATGATCAGATCCTTGATTGAGGCCAACGTAATCAATATCCTAATGGTGGTCAACCTAGCCACAAGAGCATAGGTGTCAAAATAGTCAAAACCCATTTGCTGTCTGAATCCCTTCGCAACCAGTCTAGCCTTGAACTTTTCTATGGATCCATCTTGTTTCAATTTCCTCTTGAAGATCCACTTGCCCCCTACTGTCTTGTTTCCTGGAGGTAGGTCCACGAGGATCCAAGTGTTGTTGGAGTTGATAGAGTGCATCTCATCATCCATTGCTTCTTTTCAAAGATCAACGTCTTTAAATATCATAGCTTCAGTGTAGCTCGTTGGATCCTTCTCGATCAAACAAATATACTCGGGGTCAAAATCCTTTGGAATTCTTGGTCGAGTACTTCTTCTTGGTTCAGAAGGAATTGAGTCTTCAGACTCTTTCTACTTGGAACTGGATTCCGGTTGGTGCCTCACTACTTCTTGACTTCTCTTGTATGAGAATACATTTTCAAAGAACTCAGCACCAATAGCTTCCACAACTAAGTATGGTGTAGGAGTTTCTAGATTTAGAAACCTATACGCTTTACTTGACATTGAGTAGCCGATGAAGACGCAGTCAGTACCTCTGGTTCCTACTTTGAGGTTATTCAAGTTAAGCAATCTTACTTGTGCTAGACAACCCCAAACCCTAAGGTACTACAGTTTGGGTTTTCTTCCCTTCCACAATGTATATGGAATTGATTCGGCTTTCCTTTGAGGAACTCTGTTGAGAATGTGACAGACAGACAAAAGTGCTTCACCCCAAAGATTTGGTTAAACACCAGAGTTGGTTAACATGGTATTAACCATTTATGTCAGGTATTAATCATTTCTATCTAGTGAAAAGGCTACTGGAATTGTACTTAATTACTTAGACATTACTGACATTAAACCCGAGAGCAATTTGCTTGAGCTAGCATAATTCGCTTGATCTAGGATCTTTGCGCGAGCCATACAGGACTCGCTCGAGCCAACTAGTCTGCAAAATCATAACAACATATGTTATGACCGGAATTCCCAAACATGGTCAAGCCACTCATCACTTAAGGTAAGAGTAATTGTCTAAGTCAAATCACCTAAGGTATAAACTAGGTATTTAAATCACTTACCATCATAAGTGGTGAGAGCGAAGTTTTAGGCGGAATGTTCTTCGGTTGAACCTTATCAAGCTTTATCTTCATGAACAATGCATACATGGATGGATAGGACTCAAGACTAACTACTAGATTTAGTTTTGGCATTGAAATTCGCCAATTACAAACTTGGACTTTAAAAAGGCTATCTCCAAAACTTTGTAATTTGCAATTTGTGTCTGAATGATTTGATACCTTCTTTGAGCAAGTTCCTGCAATAATAAAAATCCAAAAAAAATAGAGGAACCTGTTAGGTGAGGCGCGGACATTAGCGCTCTCTTTAAGACGATTCACGCCTCCACTGAGATGCAAAAGGTTGCTGATGTGACGCTTCTAGGATACAATAGCTTATGGAACCGAATTTGGACTATATTGCGCATAAATAAAAGTCTCACACCTTTTTTTTGGGTTAAAAGTCTCACACCTTACTCTTGTCGAATTTGGACTATATCGTGCATAAATAATAGTCTCACACCTTACTCCTGTAATTTACCTAATAACTCATAAAGACATAAGAAAAAATAGTGATGAAGAACAACATAAAGTATTTTCGTATCTTTAGGAAGAAGGAAGAGAGGTCTTTATATAAAAAACTAAACTCATTGAAATACTCACATTAGATGAGTTTAGCCTAGACATTCTATAACAGATTCTCCACTAACCAAATGTGAAACGGTAGCAAAGGAATAAAAGAATTACTTAATATTTAATTAGTTGTATAATATTGGGGTTTTGTAAATAATTGATGAGAATAAATAAGAATACCACACGCCACTAAATCTCATTTGTTTTGAAATACTTTGAAATTTTTTTAAAACCACACCATCTCCAACTCAATGGGATAACCTAGCATAGCCTTCGAATATTTGGAACACCTCTTTTGGGCCGCTTTCAATTTCATTAAGAATATTATGTTGGGGCTATGGATGGACATCTAGGCCTTAAGCACTTGAACTCTCAGAGGTTGCCCTAATCCCGGGCAATTCCAACTTAGAATTTTTATGGCTGTTTCGGGTACAACCACCGCAACCTCATTGTGTCGGTCCAACACAGGCAATAGATTTATAAATTTAGATTGAGTTATAGGTGAGAGTACCTTTTTTTGAAGGAAACTAAACAGTTGAAGACACGCACAAGCCAACACACACAAACACACACAGACATACAAGATTGAACCCAACACATCTCATCAAAATGGCCTATCTTAAGGAGATAGGAAGGAGAGGTACCTCAAATTGCTCACTGTTGGTCTTTGGACGTGAAATCGTCCTTGCCGGAGAACCTCCAATCTTTTTGATGTTCTGAACTTCGACAACACCTCTTCCTTTGTACATTCATATGCAAAGCAATATCATTCTCTACATGGATGTCCACGTGAATGGTAACTTCTTTCTCATATTCACTCTCGCTCTCAATGGGCTAGCTAGGGACTTCTAGGCCCATTCCTAAGTGGAAAGTATTCAGCCAAAACCCTATATAGCTCGACTCTAACACGGGGTTGGGCCAGGCTTGGGCCTATAAAAAAATTCTCCTTTGAAAACATGTTTGAATTGAGAAATACACGTCATTAAAAATAAAAATGTAATTACACCAAAAAAAAAATACATAGCATTTCAATACTTAAGTTTAAGGGTAAACTAATATTATTTTAAATATATATTATGTATAGTTCATATACTATAAATAAATATACATATAGGACTGGGCCGAGGCTGGGCTTCAATCCAAAGTCCTATCCCGATCCTAAATTATGCTGGCTTCCATTTATCGAGTTTCGCCCTACTATTTAGGGCTTAAAAATCAGGTTTAGCCAATTCCGGTCCCATCACTTCCCCCATCGACACCTACTCGATCGCCATGCTAGAAAAAAGAAAAGAAAAAAGAATTGGGATCATATTCAATAGCTATTGAAGTCGGGAGAGTCCCTTTTAATCCTTATTAACCATGGTTAAGATTTATTTACCTTAATTTCAACAATCTAAACTTAGTTTTTAGAAGAAGAAAAAAATATTAACTCTAAGGGATAAAATTATTTAACAGAGTTAAAAAGGGAAGTTCAAGGGCTCTGAGGTGCGATTGAACTCTGGCAATTGGACAGGATCCGGTGTCGTAGCGATGTAGGGGAAGAATAAAACGCCAGAAAACGTATATCCACATCTCTATGCGGTTGCGTTTCTACATTTCCAGAGAAAATTCTCTCTCAAGTCTCTCACTTTTGCCATTGATCGGTCAAAAATTGTATTTTGATCATATCTCTCCCTCTCTCTCTTTCAGTGAGATCGTATTTCCCTGAAAAATCCGATATTTGAAGATCGAGGACGTCCCAATCAGATATCTCTTAAAGGTAACCAATGCATTTCTTCTCGAAATCACCTGCTTCTTTGTTGTTATTGTTTCTGCTTGAATCTCTGGACTAGGATTGTGGCATCTAGATTTGTGATTGTTATTCAAATTGATTCGATTTTATTGCTTAATTTATTGAATTGGTGGTCGCTTTACTGAAATCTGTCAATTTAGGGGTTTTATGATGAAGTTCATGCTTATTGTCAAATTTCCTCTTTTTTGTTGCAATAGGTTTTGATTCTAGTGCTAATATCAGTGGGTATAACTTCTCTGTTTGGTGAATTCTACTTAATCATTGAGAATTTGAGAGACCACTGTTACATCATTCTAGATTTGAGCTTGCTATTTGTTGAATTCATTCATCTCTCTCTCTCTCTCTCTCTCTCTATATATATATATATATATGTGTGTGTGTGTGTGTGTGTGTGTGTGTGTGTGACTGAAAGCTGTAGAATTTGACTTCTTTTGATGATCTTAGTGCATGCTAATAGTCCGGAGACAAAGGTTCTCCTTGCCTTAGTCCCCTCAAACTTATGAAGTATCCATGTGGGGCTCCAAAATTTAGCTTCAATTGATTTTGTTTATTTGATTGGAATATGTCAAACCTAGGGTTCTGAACATGATTTTAGTGCATTTCAACAGTAAAAAGGAATAGAGGTTTTCAACAGTAGCGCACACTTGGGTTGCGTTTGGTAACACTAATTTAATTAGGTAGAGCTTATTTGAAAATTGTGTTTAGTTGGACTTTAGATTGTTAAGTTGAAGGTTAATTGGATGTCTACATCTTTTTGAAGTAGAGGTTTTCCTCTTATTAAAAAAGTAGCTATACCTATTCAATAAGAGGTAAAACCTCTACTTCAAAAAGATGTAGACATCCAATTAACCTTCAACTTAACAATCTAAAGTCCAACTATGCACAATTTTCAAATAAACTCTACCTATTTAGAATGTTCACAATTTGCAATGGAATATTGGAATGAGGTGAGACCAAAAAAGAAAAACTCCTTTGGTTGGGATGGGACGACCTAGGAGTGACGAGCAAACTTTACCATAAAGGGGCCAACCAAATGGAATAGAGAGAAGCCCCCAAAAAAACTGTTTACAGAAATTTTGCTGTTTTTTTCAACAAATCTTCGTATCTCCTCCAATATTTATCCAAAACACTTGATCTATGATTCAAAAAACTCGAAAAATCAAGATCTATCAAACCTTGTAAGCAAACTAAGCCTTACCGCTGTACAGCTGATGATGCCAATGACTCTCAAGCTCCTCTCTTGGTCCTTTGAGGTTTGTAGATTTAGAAAAACCTTTGAGAATCTGAACTATGCTCTGATACCAACTAGGTTTATGTGATTGGGTTTAGGAAGGAGATGAAGAAAAAGGAGAAGAGGGAAGATAAGAAGAGGGTGAGAGAGTGTTGTATCTACACTCTATGCACCAAGACAATATATATTATGCCTAATAATTAGGGTGCAGGGCCAATACAAGAGAAAAACCAAAGAGAGGAGAAAGAGGGCCCTTTACAATAAGTGCCTAGTAAACTATACAACTCAACAGATAAAAACCCGAAAACGAGATTTGTAACACTAAGCCATACTTGGTGGATCTTTAAAATCATCCTAGCTAGCTGATCCTGGCCAGTCAAAAAAATAGCATTTTCTCCTAAACCGTTTCTACTTCCAAAAGATGCAATTCATCTGATGGTTAGGACCATGAATCAAGCTAATTATTGTTTAAGGAAATATTCGAAATACGTCTTATTGATTGGGTTGGCCAGATTGATAAGCACACACCCTCTTTTTATGCTAAAGAGTATGGAGGCCTCATGGTATTATACTTGAAATAATCCAGATTAGTATTACTCTGCATTTGGAAGTAACAATGAGGAGATTGTAATGATCCCTTGTATCTTGATTAAATTAGCTGCGGTGGTAGGATCTCTATAAACCTTGTACTTTTATTGTTTTCCTTGCACACTAGTTTCCTCTGCCACCTCTCAATAAATGTTTGTATCTGTCCCTTAACATTTTTATAATAAATGATGCTGTCTGCCATTACCAGACAAATGTGACTGTGTCTTTACATGAATGTTTCTACGAGTATATGTGAATATGGAGCAGAGGAATTCTGTGTAACACAAAGATGGGTAACTTTGCAATTCTTCTTCTTCTTCTTCTTCACAGCCAGTTAATTGTTCAATACTTTTGCTATTATTGTTAAACATACGCACATGAAATATTTTTCTTTTTTCTCATCTGCAGTTGTGAGTCTTGTGGATGGCCTCTGAACTTGACTTCTCTTCGTATTGCCTCTGACATAGGCTCCTTTTCCGTCTAAATCCATCAAAAAAGGTTTTAGGTCCTTCATATCTTGTGATCTTAGCCAATGCACAATTGCACACAGGTTGACGAGGTAAACTGTCTACTCATCTCTCGGGGTCGTTATGGTTAAAAAACCAAACTTTTGTCGGAGGTTAGGAGTTCCTATTAGCTATAGAAATGGAGACTAACCTTCCTCTCTGCAGCTTTGACTCCCCCACCTCATCTGGCTCAGCTTATAAGATATTCACCACAAAGATCTGAGCTCCACAGCCTTCAGAAGAGTGCTAACAAGGCCAAAATGGAGGACCCTTGTAATGACAGTCCGACCTCCATTATGCACCTCCCTGATGACTGTCTCCTTGTTATTTTCGGATGGCTTGAAAGTGGCACCGATCGTGACTCCTTTGGCTTGACTTGCCATCGCTGGCTTCAGATTCAAAACTTGAGTCGTCGTTCATTACAATTTCAGTGTTCTTTCTCCCAACCCATCCTCTCCCCATTGTCTCAGAGTGGCCCTAGCATCAACTCTTTCCATCTCTATAGGCTGCTCACCCGTTTTCAGCAACTCAGCTCGTTGTCTCTTTCTGGGTGCATCGAGTTGCCAGATCCAGGGTTAACCCCATTACAATACTTCGGGTCGAATTTGCAAACTCTATATCTGGACTGTTGTTTCGGAATCACAGACAATGGACTTGCTTTGGTGGCTATTGGGTGTCCCTCTTTGACATCAATCAGTCTTCGCCGGTGTAGCATCACTGACATTGGATTAGAAACCTTGGCTGAATCTTGCTCAGCCTTAAGAGATGTTAATCTCTCTTTCTGTTCACTCATATCCGACTGTGGGATAAGAGCGCTCTCACAAAAATGCCGCCAGCTCCAGGCTGTAAGGATCTCATTCTGCAGGGACATAACAGGTACTGGATTTAAAAGCTGCTCCCAAACTTTGGCTTATCTGGAAGCCGATTCTTGTAAGCTTGAACCAGAGGGGATATTGGGGGTTGTTAGTGGAGGAGGGCTGGAGTATCTGAATGTCTCTGGTCTGAACTGGTGCATTCATGGGGATGGATTGGCAGGGATTGGGGCAGGATTTGCCATGACGCTCCAAGTTCTTAACCTTCGAATGTGCCGAAGTGTAAGTGATGAGTCCATTGCGGCCATAGCCAAAGGATGCCCTGCACTTCAGGAGTGGAACCTAGCACTGTGTCACGGGGTCAGGCTCTCTGGATGGAAGGCAATTGGTTTAAGCTGTCGTAATTTAGAGACTCTTCATGTGAACCGGTGCCGTAATTTATGTGATCGTGGATTGGAGGCTTTGCGGGATGGGTGCAAGAGTCTGTCTGTGTTATACATGTATAGGTGTCGTCAGATCACTCCCTTAGCGGTAGAGTTGTTTAAGTGCCAAAGGGGTAATGTGGAAATCAAGGAAGAGGAATTGATGTCTATTGTTCCGTCCAAATGGGCATTTCATTGGTGACAGTGATTTTTTGTGGCTTAACACCCTCAACCCTGCTCTTTTGGCCACATTGAATTATAGAACATGAAATCTGGGGTCTAAAACAGGTACCAAATTAACCCACCTTTTTAATTTAAACATATGGTCTAATTGAAGATATGGCTCTTGATAGACTAGAAGGGCAGAACAGTACTCATGGTGCCGACTCCGAATAGTTGGGATAAGGCATTGAAAGAAATATCAAGAATTGGCTCTGAGCTTGAATGCTTGAACCAAGGCAAAAAGGTGTATGCTTATAGAGCTGCTGTTAAGGTGTAACACGTTGGCTTCAGCCCAAGTCGAGAGTCCTTTAATGTTTAAATTTTTTTGAAAGTTCCTGTAACCATTGTTTTTGTTTAAGAACTGAGATTAAATTGTGGTCTTTAATGATAATTGGTGTCTCTGTCTCTACTCCTTATTGTATTTATTGTCTTCCCAATTGGAGTGTCTATCTTTTGTTTTTGTTGCGAATCTATTGCCTTAGAATTAGAGACTGGGATTAAGGCAGACACTAGTTTTTTTTTTTCCAAGTGCTTTTGGTGTTTTCAGCCCAAAAGTGCTTTCCGTGGTAGAGACTGTATGATGTACTGTAGAACTGAAAGTATTTTTTTCAGGCATCAATGGCAATCCTAAAAGCATTATTCATGGCGCATAACTTCTTGCCTCGAAGTTTCTCAGTCCTCCCCCCATGGAGGATTCAAGTTAATCTTCTCAAATAAGGGGAAATACCTTGTTCATTCATTCTCAGCCGGAGCTTTGCTTGGTTTGGGTGCAGGAACAATGGTTACAGCTTGTCCTGATGGTGGAAGAATTATAGGGCCTATGTTGAGCTCAACCTTTTACCAATGATTTAAAATCCAGACCCCGTGGGTTGAACTGGTTAACCCGGGACCTGTTAACCTTAATGGGTTGATTAACAAAACTGGAGTGGTGACCTAGTTAAAACTGTCCGACCTGGGCGGTTTTTGTTGAACCGGCCAGGACATGGAAAAAAACATTTTTTCACTTTTTCATTCTAAAACATAATATATCAAAACAAAATTAGTGGTTTTGAAACAAAACTTAGAGAAAAAGGAAAGGCCACGAAGGAAATATAGGACATTGGAGATAGTAGCCGCTCAAGCTGAGGATAAAAACATGCTGTTTCCATTGATTTGAGGATAAAAACATGCTGTAAATATATATATATATATATATTTACTTTAGTTTAAAATTTTGAATAATAATCTCATAGTTTAATAGTTTATAATAGGTTTTTCTCAAGAGAGGTTTCCTGTAGCAGAAGTGTAAAGTATACTGTAGGAATGTTTTGATGAGCGATCATATTCTCAGGGTAGGATGAGACCCATTTCCCTGCATTAGACTCGCACATGCATACCTAACGTTAAGGAATTTTTTAATGGAAAAGACGATCCTCCTACATCATTAGGTTCTTCAACCAGGCTTTCCACAGGCGAAGAAACTATTGTATTTGGTTTCATACCAGGAACCCGGATTGAAAGATCCTCTAGAAAAGGACCCTTCATCCACAAGCTCTTCCCCAAGCATTCACTCGTGGAGTTTTTTTTTTTTTGACCAATTGCTACATATGGTTATCCTTTCTTGGACTTGTTAACTTCTTTCTTATTTAAGTTATGTATTATTTTAATCTCTAGGATTTAAGAAAAAAAAAGACATTTCTTAAATCAAATCTGTTAATAGAGGAAAAATAGGAAAGAATATTAATATTAAATATTTTTATGGCATTACTTAGTGCCATCGGGTTAACCAGACGGTCCGACTGGTTTGGACCGACCCGTCTGTTGGCCGAGCTAGTGTTCCGTCTGGGTTTTAAAACATTGCCTTTTATTGCAAAATTGAGAGTGACCAGGAATGACATTCTACCCGCTATAGGGTGGAAGCAAGCCATGGTAGTGGTGTCACAACAATTAATTCCTTCTTCATATCCCAGCATATGGGAAACCGATGCTCATATTTTGGGTGTTCGTTATATGCTTCTCAATTTTCTCACACTTCTTATTGCTGGGAACAACTTTGCTCGTAGCATGGCTTCCTACGCACTTATCTGTTCATCCCTAGAACCAGATTCTCAGTTCTTGGTATTGCAGGAAGATCATTTCAGAGGGGAAGGGGGGGCCTCCCTTCCCAATGGGAAATGGGGCAGCTCATCTTATGTCTAGAAAAACGCTTCTGTCATCATAAACAGGGAAAACGTTTGTCCTGATTGGGAACATTCCGAGTGGGTTGGTGCGGACACCCAAAGGGACTAGTCCTTGCCTCGAAAGGTTTGGAACACCTTCCCGTTATCCCCAAAAAAAGATTTAGCTTTCTTTTGAGCATATTCTTTAATATTTATTTTAAAAAAATTTTGTTGATGATATTATTTACCTCCGGTTAGTAGCATTAGTTAATGGTTAGCAACGGAGAGTGGACCACTTGCAAGTCGCATTCCCACGACCTCTCATAAGAGAGGCCACACCTTACCATACCATTGGAGCATGTGGTACTCTCTCCAACCAAACACAAAGTCAATGATCAGTAAGAAAAAGATGCGATTATGGGTAGAAGAAGAAGAAATGCCATTTACATATAACACAACTCTATTGGTAAATTACCTATTGGTTGCACAGGCACTGGCACAAGGGTTATGTCTGACAGGTATACAAGATGTCAGATTCCACAACCCCAAAAATGGCAAAAGATTAGCTCTAGTGGATGCCTGTGGGCATCCGTAAATGATTGGGCACGTAACGATAATTTGGGGAAGAAGTTATTTCATTTTCTCCCTATGATTTTGATTTCTCCCCACATGATATCTCCCCCTTTTAAAACGCCACATGTCCCATCATTTGTAGATGCCCGAGTGCTTGGCTCGGGAGTCCACCAGAGCTAAATCTTTTTCACCCGAAAATTAGTATTTGAAGATTGGGGGAATAAGTCAATTTTTTAGTACATTGTTAATTGACCATCAAAATAAACTTTTAAATAAGGACATATCAATATATCAATGTTATAGTCACCATGACACGTGTGCAAGATGTCAGATTCGACGAACCTTCAAAAAGTATTAATCAATGATGCATGCAAGATGTCGGATTCAACAACCCAAAAATTTAGTATATTCGAAAGAATCGGGGAATAACTTGTTCTTTTGGTGCATTGTTAATTGATTATCAAAATATACTTATTAGTAAGACACAGGTGTTATGCTCACCATCAATAAACCTTATTTTTTAAGTAGGCTCAGGATCCTCTCGAGTTCAAACTGGGGAGACTCTCCAGTTTGAACCCTAGAGGTCTCCACGTGTCTCCTTTGACACCCCTTAACCATGGGTAAGGTTCACCCATCCATCCTTGATTTTAAAAAAAAATATTAATTCTTTTTTTAAAATTAAAAACTGTTTTTAATTTTAAAAAAACCCTAAAAAACAATTTTTTTAAATAAAAAAATAATAATTAATATTAAAAAAAAAAACCAAGGATGGGTGGGTGAACCTTACCCATGGTTAAAAGGTGTCAAAAGAGACACGTGACAACCTCTAGGGGTTCAAAACGGAGAGACTCTCTCCGGTTTGAACTCGAGAGGATCCTGAGCCTTTTAAGTAACAAATTGGAGAAAAAATAAAATCCAAAATTGTCCCAGAGTCTAATGTTAGGCAAGCTTGTAACGAAATCATGATACACTTGCAGTTATCTGCATGCATTTGGATAAACTTTTAAATTAATTTCTATTAACTTTTGAAGATAGAAATCATTTGAAGATAGAAATCACGATTTGTAACTATAAAAATCACAATTTGATTCTCCGCATAACTTGACTTTCTGCCAAAATTAAAAGCCGGGTCGGTAATAGTCACATAATAACTTTTTAGGAAGCTAGCCCAAGAAACTTATGCAGAAAGTCAACATTTAGCTTTTCTGAAAAGTTACTCTTCTTGAAAGTTCTCATAGAAATCTTTTTTCTAAAAGAAAAGTTTACCCCAACAAGCTCTAATACTCATTGGAGTCCGACATGTGTCTGACAGACATCACCCATTTAAGAAAAGTTGGTGCAACACAGATTATTATTACCTGGTTAACATAATAAGGTTATGTTTGGTTAGCGGGGCGGCTTCTAGTGACTTTCTTGGTGCCAAAGGAATAGAAACTTCCTAAAAATGAGGCAGAGCCGAGCTTAGAGAGACTGAACAATTTCTTCGTAGAGCTTTTATGGAGCTTAGAGACTGAACAGTTTCTTCCTTGAGCTTTTATGGTCCAATGGGAGTAATTCTCCTAATGTTTATTCAGGGACTCCGAATCATTATAATATAATGATTCGAGGTAGTCTCCGTGGCATTTCAGCTCTTCAACTGGAGCAGTCAAAGAATCGAAACTGATCCGGTATCAGGAATCACCGATTTAAATGCCTACTTCAAATTATCAGTGCAAATTCTCCCAATTTGTGACCTACCATACGATCTAGGTACCGTATGAGCAGGCCCGGCAAAACCACCCTTGTGAAGTGAATGGTTTGATTACTGAATATGATTCTTTCTTCAACTTGGAATCGATTCACAATTTCTCTTGCCATTTCGTATTTTTGATCTCATATAACATATTTTACAAATTTGATCATCAGTAAGAGAGAAATCCCAAAAGGGCAAAAGATCTCTGAGAGTTGTTTCCTGGATCCGAAAGAGTGGGATCATATGAACGGGATGCTCTTATTTTAGATCTAAGCAATTCAATGAATTTGATAAGCATATAATATCTAAATATTCTATTCCATTTTTTTTTTTAATTCAAAATTATATGCCATCCAATATCCATACCATTTTTTTTTTTTTCCTATTTTCCATCTTATCTTTGGCTGGTGAAGAAACAAAGCCTTGTGGTGTTCCAGTAATTAAATATTACAGTGATAAAGAGTCCATGACATTGTCTTGAGACCAAATAACAACGCCAGTGAGAACATATGATATAGACCCTTTAAAGAACACTGAGCTTCCCAAGTTGAAAGATCGTTCACATACCAAATATAGTTTCCCGTCTGTCAATCTATCGAGACCAAACAAGAGAAACAAACATATCTACAACTTCCATCCAGCGTCACTCCCATCTCCTCTCACACAAAAAGGAAGAATGAAAAGGAATTGAAATGAAAATGCAAGCATAAATATTATACTTATATTTATGATTCAGTGAGAAGATATGATGGGAAAGTGTCTGTAACTGACCTTACTTCCATGCTGCATTTAAAGCTTCACTTCTCTATCAAAAATCCAGCTGAAAGGAATGGTGGGTGCTTGCTTGGCCCTTCCTTGAGCTCTCTCATCCAGCCTTCTGATCCTTGGAGCTAATCCACAGACATAGTCCTGAGCCTTCCGCCCCTCACCGGAAAGACCTGTTAACTTCTCCACATTCCACCGACCCACCAAAAATTCCAGTATATCAGCGTAGTCCTTGGCCGTGTAGACGCCCAGCCGTTGGGCAATGGCCGAGAAGTGCTCAAACAGGTTATCATCACGGCCATCGTACATCAAATGGGCTGGCATCGAGATCTTCTTCCTCATCATGTCTGCAAAAGCCAAGACAGTACCATCCGGATCGATCTCAAAGAGCTTTTCTGTAATCTTGGTGTATGCAGTCTCATGGCGCTTCTCATCTGCAGCAATGGTACCACATATCTGTGCCAGCTTCAAGTCCCCATAATCCTTGGCATGCCTGGCCGTGTTCCCATGAGAGATGAAGGTTGCCCTCTCTTGGAACGACGTGTAGATGAACCCAAGGTAAGGGCTGTTCTCCGTCCGGGGATCCTATAAAAATATTGCGAAAAGAGAGACAAACTTCAAATAATAAGGAATATATGAGCATTGCAAAGAGAAACACCATAGAGTCCTTAGATAGAGCTCGAAAGGAACAATGCCTGCCTATCCTGAACACCAAATCAAGAGCACTATTCGGACATTGGTTTGGATAGCCTAGGAAATCTCCTAGGCAGGAACTATCAGATGATGTCCCAAGCCTTTGCATGACTGCCACATGTACTGGCATGTATTGGATAAATTAACTTTACAGTCTACGTAAGGTTTTTTTAGACTTCTGCATTGAAACTATCAATTGGAAAGTTGGAAGACTGAGAAGAAACTGCAGTGCGGACAATCAAGCAACATTAATATTTTCTTAAAATTTCAGATAAAGATAATTGAGGTCTTGTTCTTATGTAGTACTTTTATTTTCTTGATGTAAGAAGCTTCAAAAATTTAACGATAAGGTTTGTGACAAAGAACTTACCATTCCTGACCCAATCAGATACTGGATTGACTTCTCAATTTGCCTCATATCCACTCTTCCAGACAGGTAGAGGTATTTATTGAGAAGGTCCCCATGCCTATTCTCTTCGGCGGTCCACGCCCTTGTCCAGACTGCCCAAGAAGTGGGGCTTGCACCCGTTTCATCCCGAACTCCATCTAGGGTATTAAGCATTGTTTGGTAAGTCGGAAGAGCTTCCTCTGTGATCATATCTCCAACCAACACAACAAAATATTCATCCGGGATCTCCATTGATCGCTCTCTCAGTTCCTTGACTTGCTCAAAAAATCCTTCCGATGCAGGATCTGGCAGAAAATCCTGTGGTTGCCAGCACTTCTCGACAGGCTTCAGGTGTACCAAGATGTTCTTCTCTGCCCAACCCTCCATGGATTTGAAGATCTCGATCTTTTGTGGTGGCATGGAGTGTGTTACTTGAACATGTACCTCACGCGGAGGGCTGAAGGGCCTCTTGATATTCTCAACCTCCCTTAAATTCAAAAGACGAAATTGAAATGATAAAACTTTCAATTCAGACAGGGATTATTAAAAACAATAAACACAGATCTAATGCCCAAAATGTACATAAGTACATAAATGTATACATACAAACTAGAGTTTAAATATTAGCTGAAGCTCCACTTCAAAAGGTTGGGCGGAGCTCCCCCTTTTCCATTGTAATGGGTGGCATTTCTGTAATTACAAGGAAAGAGTGGCAGTTTTGTAGCATGATTTGATTTCTCCCATAATTAAATAAACTGCAACTGTTTACAAAGGGAAAGGGAAGCTCCGCCTTGAAGTACATATGATATACATCAGCAAAGGGAATAAAGGGACATACCGTCTTACAAGTATAATACTATATGGTCTGTAAACATACATGCACATTGATCCAACCTTTCAGTTGATGGGCCCTATGTAAATGCCAAACCAGATGACCTTATCTGTGATAAATTGCATTATCTACATGGTCAACGGCACAGTCGAGGGGAAAAAAAGAGAGACCCACTTATCGAATGACTTGAATTAGTGAATCGGGTTGGTTTAGGAGCCAGGAGATCTATAATTTGAGGCCCCATTGACTGGATTTTCTGGATTCTACTGCAGTACACCATGTATTGGACATTCACCTGGTATATTGTGCTTAATAATACTAAAATAGAGTTAATCATCATCGGGCCCTAACTGAACAACACTTGTGCAGGCACAAAGTTGTAATAACATATCTTTTAAAGCTATAGGATTTTCACCTGTTATACTAAGATAGCATTTATAATCATCATTGGCCCCTAACTGGACCACACTATTGGTGGTACAGTGTTGTAATTAAATATCTTTTCAAGCTTTATATTAACTGCATGACTGTATGCACCTCGATTTGTTTCCTGTTGGGTTCGCTGAGATCTGTCTGACAGCTCACTTCAGTGTCCTAAATAGAGACATGGTTGTCAGATGAATCACATGGATCAGATCTTGTTTCCTTATACATACCATTACTGTAGTACAAGACCCTGCTGTCTATTAGGTACATGAACCACAAATTCGGCCATCTAATGGGTGGGCCACCTCTGTGGACTACTGGACTGTGATGGGTCATATCCAAGATTGGATTTGGTCTGGCCCTTGCCAGGCCAAAACCGTCTGGCCCACTCACAAAGCCTCTTCAACTGCTCTTTTAACTCTAGTTAACAAATTTTAACCCTTAAGAGTTAAAATTTGTTAATCTCTTTTTTCTAAAAACCACGTTGAACCCTAAGGGTTAGTGAATCTTAACCACATTTAAGGGGTGTTGAAAGGGACACGTGTTGAGCTATGGGATGGAAGGCCAGACGGATCTGGTCTAATGAGAGCCAAACCAAATCCCATTCCATCATATCCACAGTGTGGACCACATTCCATAGCTCTAATGACTTTCCAAAATCAAGTTTCCAGTCAGATGGTTAGGGCAGCTTCATTGGTAGAGCTCTTGGAGTATGGTCCATCTAAGAGGTAGCTCATCAATTAGATGGTCTGGATTGAAAGCACATGTATTTATTGGAAGGAAAATAGCCGATCATACTATTTTCTCAATAGTATTAAGACTCGCAGTGATTTATTATCACCCTATACAATTGGTCGGAGGACAATCTCAAACCACAGGGTCAGCTAAGAGATTGCAGATGGAGGAGACAACCCAAAGAAACAAGACAGCGTAGGGAAAAAATCAGTAAAGCAAGCAACTGATAAAAGTGAGGTATTTTTTATTGATAGGTATTTAGGTACCTCGGAGAATGCCATTTGAATGTGTAAACCAAACAGAAAACAAGACATAGCAGAGTAGCTGACTGATATCTACCAAATACAAGGAAAAAAGGGGAAGAAAAGAAGAACAAAAAACACCAACCATCTCCTTACAGGCATGACCAAAAATTACAAGTTAGAAAAAGTCAAAGATTCACCACCAAATTCTAAAAAATTAGAAATCATATAAGTAATGCGGAGAAACAGAATCAGTAGAAATGTGGCTCAATATATCACAACAAGATTCACCAACTTGAATTTCAAAATCGAAAAACTAAGTTCCATCATTCAGGCTATCAACAATCTCCATATTAGAATATATATATATGTCGAAGGGGGGAAAATATCAGAAATCAAATTACATTATACAAAAAGCTTAGAAAGTCGATCAATTTATAAGAAAGAGGATGCTCAGCAGATAAATAGAAGTGTTACACATGAATTACCCTTCAAATCAGAGAAATAGGAGGGGGAGGAGAATTTTCGAACAGGAAAAAAAACGCATGCATCAAACAGCCTACAAATGTTAATTCAATCAAATGCATTTTCCCATTGAAATAAGCAAAGAACAAATCGAAAATCATGCACCTATCAACTAAAACCTATATTAGAAAATTTGATGAAATCAACCCAAATACAAAAGCAATAATATGAATCAGCTAGCCAATAACAGAAGCCTGTCTGCATTACCACCAGAGGAGAAAAACACAGAAGAATTACTTGTACACCTCAAATAAGGCCAGTTAAAATTTATATATATATATATATGGTCAATCAAAAGGACCCAACTCAGAACAAACACCCCACAAAATCAAACCTAATTTTCAACAAATTAAATAAAAGATTAAAATATACAAATGCAATGATGATCGTCTGAATAAATAAAAAGACAAACCTGGCATACACTTAACTCCTGCATACAAAAGGGAAGGACAAACAGAAAACACGCATGCACCATATAGATCTCAGAGAGGAACAGATTATCAAATGGATTCAGTTCAACCCCTCCAAATAAAATGAATAGATAAACCAATTATATGAATTATGAACCATCACCAAAGCACAAGAATCACATAAACCCAACAAAAAAAGAACAGAAAAATCATGCACACATCAATTATATTTTTTAAATAGAAATATAGTACCCAAAAAAAAAAAAACATTCCAGAGCGATTTATCTATGAATTTATATATATTTTTAAAAAAAACGAAATTAGACAGAAAAATAAACAGGCACATAAATGAATCATCTCATCCTCAAATAACAAAAAACCACACACATTTTTAGCAACATGCATGAACCAAATCCATTGATAGAAAAACAAGAAACAAACCTTGAAAAAAATCCATGATATAGAACACCCTCAATCAATTAAATAAAAAGAAAAAAGACCCAGACCTGAAAACAACATTTGAAAGACAAAAAACGATAAGAGATCTCAGGAACCTCTCAATTCTCAGCCAAACAAAAGCAAACAAAGAACAACCCAGATCCAGAAAAAGAAATGTGAACTCACTTGGAGCTGGAGCTAAGGGTGGAAGCCATGAAAACCCTTGGAGATCTGAGATTGGACGCTGGAGGGAGGGCAAAAGACGGGATCTTTTGATGTTGAAAGGTGAGGGGACTGAGTTTCAGAGCCATTTCTCTCTTTCTCTTCCTTCAGCTGCTTTTGCCTTCCTTTTTCCTCCACACAGGATATATGATATATATTATACAGTATAGAGACAGAGAGAGACGAAATGGCTACAACGGAGAGAAAGAGAGCAGAACTAATAAATAAGTCCCATAAGCAAAAGGTCTCCTTTTCTACTTAAATTACGTGAATGCCATTTATACGACATGATTATGAATAAGATAAATATATTTATATGACCATATTGACCCTCATCTTTGATATTTTAAGGGGTTTGGTTGGTAGGTTTTGACATGATCTGATTTAATACCCATGTAGCTATCTAGCTTTCTATGCGAAAAACAACAAAACACTCAATCTCCTCATAGGTCGGCTAGTTAAGGTGTGCCCCTTTCTTCCTCAACTGGCAACTGCTGGGTGGTGATATCTATCATTTACTAATGACATTTGTTAGGGTTAGGCGCAACTTAATATTTGATTAATAAACCTTATTTTTTGGGTAGTGATAGGCGCACCTTAATATTTGATTAATTGACCTTATTTTTTTTTAGTTTTCACATTCTTTAATAGTGCACCCAATCTAATTCCATCTATATTCATCACTTCATTCTATAATTTATAAAGCAAAACCAATAAAGAGAAAAAAGAGAAAAAAAAATCTTGTAGTGATCCACATCCCACCTCCCAAAATCCTTCCTTCAATTCAATTCCATTCAATAATATTCAAAGTTCATTTTTTCAAAACTTCTCACTTCTTTATTTTTATTTTAAATTAAATATTTCTTCTATTTTTTACTATATCCTTTCTGTTGCCAGCCATTTCAGAAGTTCTACACTTCCTCATCTCATTTCATTTCTTCTAAAGCTCCTTTATCACATGCGCACACACCTAATGATAGCTTACTCCAAACCCATCAAATCTAAGCTCCACCTAATCCTTTATTAATAATTCCAACTCATATCCTGTGGTCGAAGATGGAAACAAAAATAATTCGGGTACCAAAAAAAGACAGAGGGTAGTATGTATAAGTAAAGAAGAGAATAATCACTAAGGCTCCGTTCTTTTGGTGGAACTTTTAAAGTTTAGAACTTTCATTGTTTCATGCCTAATTTTATATAATGCCTAAAATTATGTTATTTTATAGAGTGCAAAAGTTCTACAAATATGGAACTTTTAAGTTCCACAAATTTTTTTGGATTTTTTAAGTTCTATAGATGTGGAACTTCTGACTAAATTGAACTCATAAATTTGAGATACCATTGATTAATTCCTTCTCTTCCCAGACTCTTGCCACTTGTTCGAAAACATTGATTTTCTGGACTTATTGAAAGTTCCACAATGAACTTCAAACAATCTGTATAGAGTGTAGATTCTTTCATATGCCATACCTAGTGATTAGTGTGTAGTTATTAAATTTACATGTAATTTTTTTTGTCTTTAGTGTGTATAAGTAGTTTTTTGAATTTAATAGTGTTCTTTTAATAATTTTTAATAATGGGATGTAGTCATCAATTATTAGAGTCGGCCTAGCACCACCCATGAGTTTCTCTCCCTCAAAATCAATCCCTTAAAACTCCGGCTAATGAAAGGCAAACTTTCACTATCCTAGCTAGTCACTAGGAGCTGATCTTGGGATCGATCTCCTATATATGAACTCCCCTTTGATTTTCTCCTGATTGATGTGAAAGTAAGGCTCACCCGCCATAATTACTAAAGCTAACTCTATTCGCAAATTAATGACGCCGCAAAAAATAAAAGATTTAGTTCATCGCTTAAAAAGAAATAAAAAAAACATCATATAAATGTTGAATGGTGGACCATCTATATATGCTTAACACATTAAGAAACAAAATGTCATAAAAGTCATGACCAAGGAAATATAATTTTTTTTGTTTTACTTCCACCTAGGGGTGTCAATGAGTTAGACTTGGGTTTGTATTTCTGTGATTTTTGAATAGATTTAGCCCAAACCCAACCAATTTACAAAAGGTTTTTGTAACCCGAATTAAGCCCGTTGACCCCTAATTTTATGCCTCAACCATGTCTCAAGAATATGTTTTTTGACAAACAACTGCTTTTTTTTGTGCGTGAGTTCTATGTTGTGTGTGTTTGTATCCAATAACCGAAAAAACAATATCCCACATCGATTGGGAATGAATGTGTGCATGGGTACTTAAGGCTCCATGCTCCCTCCAAAGGTTAGGTACGTACCTTGCGCATACATGAGTTCTATGTTGTGTGTTTGTGTCCAATGGCCAAATAAAAATAAGGTCAATTTTCTTTTATCAGTGAAATATAGCATTAACCATAAGAAAAATTACAAAACCAAACATCATTATTGGTTTTTTCCAAAAAGGTACAACTTGACCAACCTAACTAGAGGGACAGGTGTCAAATGGGCTTTAGTGGGTGTTGAATTGGAGCCTCATCTAGATTTCCGTCACTGATCGAGCTGTTTTCTTGTCTTGGAGTGTATCCCATGATTCGGCGAAAGTCATGCGAGCAAAGGAATTCCTAAAAAGAAAATATAGTTCTTGTTACACTTTTTCTGTGTGTTTTTTTTTTCGAATTTACCATCCTTGGAATGTAATTTTGAGTGGAAAAGAGTGGTATAAGAGTAATATTATTTTCTCTAACTGCAAATTTTGTATTGTATTTAATTTTACATCACCGAAATCTGAAGCTGAGAACCGACGAGGAGGATGTCACACTTGCCACCCTTGTCCCACGGCCCAACTTGTTTTAGGTACGAGTCACGCGTTAAGGCTGCAACCCCGGCACCTTGCGATCGAATCACAGCCAATTGCGACTGAACTCACTCTTAGTTCAATCATGCCCAAAAGTCAACACGTGTCCCTGTTAACTTCATTAACCGTGGTTAAAATTAGGATGTATTTGAGCCGGGTTGAGCCGAGCTTGGCCCTATTCGGCTCGGCTTGAAGGGGTTTACTCTAGGCTCGAAACTTAGCTCGGTTCGAAGTGGCACTCGAAAAATCGGCTTAAAGCTCGGCCCGAATTCACAAAGCTTGGCTTGAAGCTCGACTCGGCCCGAATTGATTCAAGCCCGAGTCTGGCTTGGCTTAGCTCGAACTTGACTTGAATACTTTTTTTTAAAAAAATAATAATATTTTATATTATTTATATATATAATAATGATAATTTTTTTATAACTAATATTTTTATTTTTTTAAATAATATTCGAGTCAAGCCAAGATTGGGCCGAATCAAGTCGGGCCTAATCAAACAGACCTTGGCTCCAGCTTTTGAGCTTGATTGCTTGGCTCGGCTTGAGCCTAAAAATCAAGCTTGAGCTCCGCTTGATTGGGCTAGGCCGAGCCAAGCAGTCAAAGCTAGCCCAGCTTGTGTACACCCCTAGTTAAGATTCATTAACATTTAGTGTTTAATAATATAACTTTGGTTTTTAGAAAAAAAATATTAAAAAAACTTTGAACTCTAGTTAATAATTCTTAACCCTTCATATTAATATGTTTTCAATGTTTTTTCTATTATCATATGATAAAAGAGACAAAAGCTACACAAGCTGGTGTCAAACAACATTTACATTTTCAAAAATACCCTCCAAATAATACATTTTTTTACCTCTTATCATCTACTTCTTCAGATTCCAAAAATACCCTCATTAGACTAAACTGCGTTTTCCTCTTAATTTCACTTTCATGTCTTCACTTCTATCATCTATACCCTCTAATAAAAGAGGGAGCTAACCTGCTTTACAAGCAGTTGTCGTATAACTTTAGTGGACCCCACTTGTAACGACCCCCCGGATTTTTGGAATAAAATTCTAGGGCTAAGATGACCTTTAATTAAGAATAATTAATTTAAGATAAATATTTATAAATATTAGGGTGTCACTTTCCCCTAATCGGAATTTGTAAAGCTCCGGGAAAGTATTTGAGTTTAACCGTGGGTTTTGGATCATCGGATTCGATGTCCGATAATTATCGGTAAAACCAGGAGATACCCACCCAGTATTCTCACAGTGTGTTTCGACCCACTGCCTGGGTAGCTAGCAGTCGTGTCGGATACGTCACGCGTTGATTTACAAAACCGCGACGCGTCTTATTCCAGAAATACAGGGAATCTGCGGGATTTGATCGGTGTTTGGTGTTTACTGATAAAACCCAATGTTTTTCCCCAAAAATCTCACATTGTGTACCGATCTGCTATTTGTACGACTACCTGTCGTTTCAGCTCCGTCACACATCGAATCGTGAAATCGCAGGGCCTCATACGTAAGAAAACCAGAAAACCCGTGGGATTTGAATTTGTGTCAGTACTTAGTGTTTACCGATAAAAAAAACCCAATATTTTTCTCCAAAATTCACACATTGCGTGCCGGTCAACTATCTAGACGATTGCATGGTGCCTCAGTTCCATTGCATGTCAGTCCGCGAAACCGCAGCGTGTTTGGTACCCAAAACCCAGGAAATCCATGCGTTTTGAATTTGGATCGGTACTTAGTATTTACTAGTAAAACAAAGTATTTTTCTTTGAAACTCGCACATCGTACATCGGTCGACTGTCTGGACAACAGTTTGTCGCCTCGGTCCCATCGCACGTCAGTTCGTGAAACTACGACACATTTTGTACCCAAAACCTAAGAAATCTGTGGGTTTTGAATTTACGTCATGGCTTTGTGATTGCCAATAAAACTCACTATTTTTCCTTAAAATTCGTACAACATGAGCTGTATGTCAAGCTTAGCAAGTGCAAGTTTTGGTTGAAAAATGTAGCATTTCTAGGCCATGTAGTGTCAGGAGAGGAGATTTCAGTTGACTCTGCTAAGATAGAAACAATAGAAGGTTGGGGAAGACCAAAGAGCGTCACGGAAATCCGAAGCTTCTTAGGCCTCACTGGTTATTACCTGAGATTTGTGGAAGGTTTCTCTAGTTTGGCAGCACCACTTACTCATCTAACTCGAAAGAACACCAGGTTTGAGTGAAATAAGAAATGCAAGAAAAGTTTTCTTGAGTTGAAGAAGCGTCTCACTACCGCACCTATCTTGACTGTACCATCCGGTTGTAGAGGATTTGTGGTATACAGTGACGCCTCACTCATTGGGTTAGGTTGTGTTCTTATATAATACGGGAAGGTGATTGTCTATGTTTCATGGTAGTTGAAAGACCATGAGAAGAACTACCCTACCCATGACTTAAAGTTGGCAACAGTAGTCTTTGCTCTCAAGATCTGGAGACACTATTTGTACGGTGAACAGTTTGAAACATTCACCGACCACAAGAGCCTAAAGTATTTGTTCTCGCAGAATGAGCTAAATTTGAGGCAATGCCGCTGGATGGAGTTCTTCAAGGATTATGATTGTTCTATCAATACCACCAGAGGAAAGCAAATGTGGTGGCAGATGTGCTAGGCAAATGACCTACTGGATTGTTGGCATACTTGATGGTCCAAGAATGGAAACTACTCGAGAAGATGTCTAGCTTTGATGCTGGTTTCAGTATTGGAAGATTTGGAGCCTTGATGGCCAACATCATGGTCAGGTTAACCATCTTGGATAGGATTAAAGACCTGCAGTGGGAGGATGAAGAACTATATTCTACTATGAACAAGTCGATCAGTAGTGGGTTTGAGGATTTCTCCTAGAGAAATGGTGAGATCTCCTTCAAGGATAGACTTTGTGTTCCGACTAATGAGAAATTGAAAAGAGAGATTTTAGACGAATCACACAAGTCTAAGTACACTTTCCATCCGGGAGGTACCAAGATGTACCAAAACCTCAAGAAATATTTCTGGTGAAAGGACATGAAAAAGGATGTGGCTACCTATGTGTCCAAATGTTTGGTTTGTTAGCAAGTAAAAGCCAAACACAGGAGACCGGCGGGACTTCTTCAGTCACTTCCTATTCCCGAGTGGAAGTGGAAGACTATCTTTATGGATTTCATTGTTGGTCTGTCAAGGACGGCTAAGAACTTTGATGTCATTTGGGTCGTGGTCAATAAGTTGAGTAAGTCGGCTCATTTCCTTCCTTATCGAACAACGTTCAATTCTAACCAGTTGGCTAACCTTTATATCAAGGAAGCAGTCCATTTGCATAGAGTGCCAGTCAGCATTGTATTTGATCGAGACCCGAGATTTACTTTCAGGTTCTAGAAGAGTTTTCAATAGGACATTGGCTCTCGTTTGGATTTCAGTACGACATTTAATCTGCAGACGGATGCACAAACTAAGAGGGTGAACCAGATCATAGAGGACATACTACGAGCTTGCTTGTTAGACTTCCAGGGCAGTTGAGATGATCACCTGCCGTTAGTTGAATTTTCTTACAACAATAGCTATCAAGCGAGTATTCAGATAACACCATTTGAGGCACTCTATGGGAGGAGTTGTCGTTCACCTTTGTGTTGGAACGAAGTTGGCGAGAGGAAGCTTTTGGGTCCCGAAATTGTTAGTTAGACTGTAGACAGAGTTCAGTTGATTAGAGAGAGGTTGAAAACATCTTAGAATAGGCAGAAGAGCTATGCTAACACTTGTAGGAGAGATCTTGAATTTCAAGTTGGAGATTTTGTGTTTGTCAAAATCTCGCCTATAAAGGGTGTGATGAGGTTCGGCAAGTGAGGCAAGCTTAATCCAAAGTATGTGGGACCTTTTGAGAGCACTACTAGAATTGGGGAAGTGTTTTACCGAGTCACCTTGCTACCTCACATGACTAGTGTGCATAATGTCTTCCACATCTCTATGCCAAGGAAGTACATCTCGGATCCTTTGCACGTCATTGATTTGGAGTCATTAGAAGTCCAAGACGATTTGACTCTCGTTGAGCAACCGATTCAAATCTTGGACCGGAAAGAGCAAGTCTTACGCACTAAGTTCATTCCTCTTGCGCTGTTGTAATGAGAGCATCACTCTAAGGAGGAAGCTACATGGGAGAGGGAAGTTGAAGTTCGTAAAAAGTATCCTCACCTATTCGACTAAGGTGTGTAAATTTCGGGGACGAAATTCTTTTAAGGGGGGAGGATGTAGAGTCCCGAACCCTTTTCCTTGTTTTTATCTTGTTTAGTAAGGGTATTATTGTTATTTTGGTGTTCTATACTTGTTTGTGTAGAGTTAAGCAAGTTGGGGGGTGAAAAATGGAGAAAAATCTCAAATTCAGGACCCCCCATCGATCAGACATAGCAGACCAATCGATCGGGCAAAACTAGTGGATTGCCCGGGTGTTGTGCCCGGGCCGATCGATTGGAGGTCGCCAGCCTGATCGATCGGTCGGCACCAGAGTTTTGCCTAGTTCCTCCCGATCGATCAGAACTAACCCTCGATCGATCGAAGGGTGCGATTTTCTGTTTTCAAAATCCCCAAATCACGGATTTTAGGGTTTTTAACTATTGGCACTATAAATAGGGGTTCTATTTTGAGGTTTTAAAGTGTCCTAACCATTTCTAGCCTAATTTGGCAAAGGAAGAAAGAAAACCTAGGGTTCTAAGAGAGTTTTAGCTTGAAGAAGAAGGGTTTTGCTTGGAGGAGAAGAAGTTTAGCTTGGAGATCATCCGCAAAGCTTCATCTTAAGTTTGGGATCTAAGGGAAAGATCTCAAAGGTCAATATACCTTCTAACGTACCTATTAAGTAATCTCTAAGCTTAAGTATGTTTGATTAAGAGTTCTCTTTCAAGATTTTCATGGAAATAGATATAATATGATGAATAAGAGTTTCTACTCATGAAATGAGGTTATTGGCACGTGCTTAAGATATTAAGAATTATTAACTTATATTCTATGCTTTGTTAATTGATGAATGAATAAGAATGGTGGAAGGGAAATGGTGATGGATTGGGTTTGAATGAATAGTGATGGGATTGGCATGTAGGCCTATGGTGATATATGTTTTGAATGGAAGATGGGTTATATGAATTGGGGGAAAGGTGTTTATTTTTATGTGTGAATAGAAATGAAATGGGTTTGAAGTAAGAAATATATATTGGAAATAAATGAATTATGCTAAGAATGTTGGATATGATTTCTCATGCTAAATTATGCTAAAAATGTTAATAATGTTTCTCATGTTAAACTATGCCCTATTTATATTGAATGGTGGTTGGTATTTGGGTAGGCCAATACTTAGAGGAAAATCTTCCAAACCGGGAATTCTCTAACTATATGGTATGGGACAGTATAGTGGAGTTTCTATGGTGGGAGATCAAAATCTAAGCGGTGACCATCGAATATCAATTATGACACTCAAGCACACGTTCACTTGCATGGTAAGTCTATAAGTCTCATGAGTCTCACATGTCTCACAAGCATACATGCATAAGGAATATCTCACAAGCTAATAAGTATTGGTCTGTGGAAGAGAAATGAAATCTCACAAGAATTATCTCACAAGCTCACAAGAATTATCTCGCAAGCTCACAAGAACATGCATCATGTAAGATCAAGTCTAAGAGTCTCTCACGCTCATAAGTTTACACGAATCAAGATAAAAATATGATATGTCTTACATGCTTTTACGTACTCTGATTATATGTCTACGAAATGATTATATTATTGAATATGTTCTAATGATATCATGTTATGAGATTTAAGCAGGTTTAAGAAATGTGACGACCCAAGGTCCTATTTTGGTCAAGGTAGGATTTGGGATCGTTACACATGATGATGAGTTCCCCACCATGACTGAGTCAGATGGTTGTGTTGTCTTTAATTAGATATGTCGTGAGGGTGAGTCCCCACAGTGACTAAGATCATGAAGGAATGGTTGCAAGTAGGTGAAGGCCCGAAATTGAGTGTAAGTGTAAATGACAAGGTATGATTGGAAACGGGTGAAAGCCCGAGTTTGTGTTGAGGCTAAGGTACTCAAGATTGAATGGATTCTAAGGACTCGGGGTTTTGTTTTATCAAGTATAGACCCGGTCGGTTGACAAATGAGTTACAAACTCAAAACTGAATATGTATGGGCCATGACCAGTTAATAGAGTCCAATGACTCGAAGGTGAAACATGATTGGTTGTTTGGAATGGTAACCTGGTGTTGTAAACACTATTAAATAAATGAACTTGATAAATGGAAAACACTAAGAAGTTGGAAACCTTGGATAAGGTGAAATAGCCCTGAGTGACCTCGGGTCACGATTCACGATGTTATTTACGGCTCATTTATTCTACATATTATTGTAATATGGGAATTGAACAATACTGCTATATTATTATTGATTTGTACTATTATATGGAAAATTGTCTAGATGGGACTATGGATTTTGCTAGACTTCATAGTTCACTAACGTTTCATGTCAACAGATCATGATGTTGTTGTCGAGTGAATAGAAGGTCCCGACAAAACATTTGAGGCTCATAAAGACTACCGTAGCATGTGAAGGTAATGTATTTGCTTATGATGGGTTATTGTGATGACTAGTGTTATTACTTATATAAGCTCATAAGAAAAGTTCAAATTTCCCGTAATTTTGGCAGGTAAAGTCTTCCATTGCATGTAATGGCGAACGAGCACGCGTCTCGAAACATGATTCCCTAAGGCGTGGGTTCGGGGCGTCACACCATTTGTAATAAATTAATTTTGTTTTAGAACCAAATCTTCTACGGTTATAATCGGATTTGGGGAATCTGGTTATGTCCCTGAGGTCGCCATGGGTCCCTTTTGACACCCCTTAATTGTTGTTAAGGTTCACCCACCCTTAGGGTTCAACCACCTAACTGTAGAGGATTTGGTTCTATTTGTTTTTTCCACACCGCAACACTCCTCACAATTGTCATGTATATTTCTTCTCTTCGAGATCAAATAACAACCAATCACAATTGAACTTAGGTAGAGTTTAATCGTACCCATAGGTCAACACGTGTTCTTTTTAACTCTTATTAACCATGGTTAAGATTCTCTAACCCTTGGGGTTCAACTATCTAACCTTGGTTTTCAAAATAAAAAAAATTAAAAACTAACATTAGGGTTACAAAATTTTAACCTTAAGGTTAAATGTTTTTTAAAAAGAATTTCTAAAAACCAAGGTTAGATTGTTGAACCCTAAGGTTTACTGAATCTTAACCATGGTTAATTTAGGGGTTAAAAGGGACATGTGTTGACCTATGAGTGCGATTGAACCCTCCATGAGTTCAATCATGATTGGTTGTGAATCGAAATCTTACATGTCCGTTCTTCCATGCTTCCTTATCTTCTCCCCACTGCACCGCTTCACCCTACTCCATCACCTCTCTTATTAGCTTTTATGCTTGGTTTTAGATCTTTCAAGTCTTTAAACAAAAACCGTAAAAAATTTTATAGTTATTAGTTTTCTTTGATTCCTTCAATTTATCAAATTTTCTTTTAATTAGTTATTATTGATTATGAGTGTCATGAATAATAGAAGTTTGATGAATTGTGTTTACGACTTCTAACAGGTATTATTCTTTCTTTAATCTGAAATTTATGGTAATATATGTCATCCTTTTTTTCTTTTTGTAAAATTCTCTTTTCTTTATTAAATCAAAAAATAATTAACACAACACAATCCTGCACATGCCAGGTCAACTAGTTTGTATAAAAACTAAAATTATATATATATATATATATATATATATATATATATATATATATATATATATATATTTTTTTTTTTTTTTGAACTCTAAAGGTTAGTGAATCTTAACCATGATTAATAGGGGTTAACAGGGACACGTGTTGATTGTGGGTGTGATTGAACACTTTGCAACCCATTTGAGGAGTGTTAGTATATGTTTATGGTTAGTGGGTTATCGTCTGCAAGCTTGGTTGAGAGGGTTAACTAGAGTTAAAAGTTTTTTCAATATTTTTTTCTTAAAACCAAAGTTATATTGGATTAGTGAATCTTAACCACAGTTAATAGGGTTAACAGGGACACGTGTTAACTTATGGGTGTGATTACGCTCTTTGCAACCCAGTTGAGGAGTGTTAGTATCTGTTTATGGTTAGTGGGTTAATGCATACAAGTTTGGTTGAGAGGGCAGATACTACAACCATCGTGTCCTAGGACTCGATACCCAAACCTATGCTCCTTGGGAGAGACACACTATCATTGGGACAAGCCTAAGATGTGTTCTTTCTCTCGAAGGTTGCTTATGATATAACCTAAAGATATAAGAGAGACTACATGCTGTCGACCAACATTTTATTTATTTTCAAATTTTCATCTTTAAAACCCAAAATTTCCTTCTTATCCAATATTTTAAATACTAAAAATACCCTCTTTAAAAACCATCTTCTCCTAAGAAATCTGATGTAGGAACATCCGGTTTTTTATTGATGGGTAAGACCAAAGTTGGGCCGAAGTTCATTAGGGGGCCCAAGCCCATACAAAGAGTTCTTTCTAGAAGAACCCAAGTCCACATGATCACCTTTGGAGTAATGAGCTATCTTGAAAATTGATCATAGGAAATTACACCTTCCTAATTACTTGTAGTTGCATTTAATGTTTGTCTAATAACTTGTAGAAGTCATTATCAATGTTTAGTTACTTGTAAAAGCTTTTAGTTCTTATCTAGTAAGTTGTAGTAATCATTACCTAGGCTTATTAAAGGTGAGCCTCTTGTTCCCTATTTAACCAAGGGGGTTGTCCTTGGACAATTAGTTTTTAAGCACTTTATATATAGAAGACCTTGAGTTTGAAATTTTCCTTCAATCTTTGTAGATGTTTGATTGATCGCTGCAGTTTTTCTTCTTTGCACTATATCATTTGGTATAAGAGCAGGTTCGTGTAACTTGTTCAACATCTTTCTTTCTAAAGTAGCACCTAAAAACACTGCTATACGCGCGATGGCTGCTCTAGGAAGAGGTCGTGGTGCCCGTGGTGGTCGAGGAAGAGGACATCGCGCCAATAACAATCCCGAAATTGAGGAAATTTGATTGAGACTTGCTCAATTGGAAAAATATCACCGTAGGATGAAAATGATGAATCCGATGAAGAAGATGTCATCAAAGTTATTGATAATGGTGATAATGATAAAGTACCATTACCCAAGAGAATTGTTTGAGCCTTAGAAAGAAGTCAAAGAGAAATTCGAGTAGATATTCCGGAATTTTTGGGACATCTGTAACCCGATGACTTTACCGATAGGCTATAAAATGTGGAGTCTTTCTTTGAATGGAAGAACATGTCGGACCTTCAAAAAATCAGATATGTGCAAACCCAATTGAGGGGTCATGCATTGAGATGGTGGAAAACCTTGCAAGAGAACTGTAAGATTGAAGGAAAGAAACGGATTTTTACATAGAGACGCATGAAGGCTGCCCTTGAAGTCAAGTTTCTACCCACCAATTATGCTCAAACTTTGTACCAACGGCTTCATCATTTAAAGCAAGGTATGGGGTTAGTTTTTTATTATGCAGATAATTTTTATGCTTTAGTAAGTCAAAATAAATTGAGAGAGACCGAAAAAAATTGGTGTCTTGATTTATTTCCGGGTTAAGAATATCAATCTAAGATGAGATTATGATGTTGGAATCAAAGATATTGGACAAGGTTGTCCAATATGCACTAAAAACCAAAATTAAGTTGAGTAGATTTATCGGAAGTGGAAGCACCATTAGTACCACCAAATGAGCTACAATTACAAGCTCTTCTAAAAGTCTCAATGCTTCAAATGTGAAGCAAATCATTGTCAAATTCCCCAAATCAACCAGCCCAAAATTTTAGAAAATCGGTTTGTCCTAATGTGCGTTTTACTAGCACGAGCCAATCCATCCAAAATCCAGCAACTTATAAGTATTTTTGGGGTGGTGAAAATGGACATAGATCATTTGAATGTCCTAGTAAAGAAAGTAATTTGACAGACCTGATCGAAGAAGTTGAAGTGAATAATGAGGAAGAAGTCTTGTTGGGTAAACCGGAACATGTTGATAATGTACCGAAACATGTGGAAGATGTGGAACCTGATGATGGTGAATTTTTGGTAATGCAAAGAATGTTAGGAGTTAAAAAATCATATCTGAAACCATGACCAAGATCTAATTTTTTTGAACTCGTTGTACTTCTAAAGAGAAGGTATATACCATTATCATTGATTCTGGAAATTATTGCAACCTGGTGTCTGAAAAGCTGGTGCAAAAGCTCAACCTTTCATATGAAAATTATCACCAATCTCATCACATTTCTTGGTTCAAGAAAGGTAATGAAACACCAGTAACAAAGAAGTTCTTGGTTAATTTTTCCATTGGAAAAATTTACAAGGATGCGAATAGTGTGTTGTGTTGCATATCTTGCTTGGACGACCTTAAGAAAATGATCGAAAAGCCAATCATGATGGGTTTAAAAATTGTTATTCCTTTGTCAAAGAAGGAATTCATATCACTTTAAGGCCCTTGAAACAATCACTTAAGGTTGAATGGTAAGAATGTTGAGAACATTCTTTCTTTGAGGCAATTTGTTGAAGAAACGGGTGAAAAATTATCTACCATGCATACACTAATTCCTGAGGAAATTTCACCACCCACTGATGTGGGCTCAAAGGTCATCGTTCCTAAAGAAATTCAGCCCCTTGATTTAGTTCCATTATCAGATCCCAAGAGAGTAAATTGTAATATGGAATCATTTGTGAATCACTTAAAGGAAATTTGTGAGAATGTTCTAAAGAAAATTGAGTAAACTTATGCAAAGTATAAAGAAAATGTGGATTTGCATCGGTGACTCGTTGAATTTAACGAAGGTGACTTGGTTATAGTTTTCCTTATGAAGGAAAGATTTCCTGTTGGCCAATATAACAAGCTTAAATATGAGAAAATTGGGTCATGCCAGGTTTTGAAGCACATTGGCAATAATGCATGTCATTGATCTCCCAAGTGACCTCAACATTTCTCTAATATTCAATATATCGGATTTCTTTGCTTACCATGAGGTTGACCATCCTAATCCCGGTACTTTTCAAATTTCAAAAAGTTAAGAGGAGATTCTTGAAATCCATGATTGACAGAACACCATCATCCAAAATCAATCTTGCACTAAATATCTTGTTCAATGGAATGAATAGTCGAAAATAAAAACTATGTGAACTTCGGAAGATGATTTGAAAGCTATTAATGCACGAGCCTTGGAACCTTTCAAGAAGAAAAAATTAAGTTCGAGGGCGAACTTTCTCCAACTGGAGGTACTTGATGCAAGAGCATCCAATTTTCTATTGATGGGTAAGACCAAAGTTTGGCCCAAGTATATGGGGGCCCAAGCCCATACAAAGAGTTCTTTCTAGAAGAGCCCAAGTCCACATGATCACCTTTGGAGTAATGAGCTATCTTGGAAATTGATCATAGGAAATTACAAATTCCTAGTTACTTGTAGTTGCATTTAATATGTGTCTAGTAACTTGTAGAAGTACTTACTGATGTTTAGTTACTTGTAAAAGCTTTTAGTTCTTATCAAGTAAGTTGTAGTAATCATTATTACCTATGCTTATTAAATGTGAGCCTCTTGTTCCCTATTTAACCAAGGGGGTTGTCCTTGGAGAATCAGTTTTTAAGCACTATCAATATAAAAGACATTAAGTCTGGAATTTTCCTTCAATCTTTGTGGATGTTTGATTGATTGCTCAGTTTTTCTTCTTTGAACTGCATCAAAATCATGGAGTTCTTTTATGTTCTTACCACTGAAAATCATACCCTTATATTATCATTCTCAAGCTTGGCTCTTCTTTAAGACCCCTCTTGACAATATACTATATGTACAACAGACCTTTTGTTAAGGATGGAGAATGATTCAGGATGTTGGCTTGAGCGAGTCAATTGGCTCGAGCGGGAATAGATTGCTTGAGCGGTTGCGTCACTAGAACTTGTGACTGAGCAATTGAGGTAATACTCGAAGCAAACTCACTTGATCGAGAATGGATTGGCTTGAGCGAGCGTCACGAGTTCAAAATAGTAACTTGTGTTTTTAGTATGTTTGAACCCCTAGTATACAAGATACCTTTAGGGATAGGGTTTATATTCATTCTAATCATTGAGAGAGTTTCAAGAGAGGATAGAGAGAATTCTGTATTGATTTGTTTTGATTTTGGCTTTAAGCATAATGAAGTGATGTAGATCAGTGGACATAGGCATTATTAGCTAAACCACATAAATTTTTTTATGTTCTTGTTTTGCATCTTGTTTCGTTTTCTCTGTTCTTGTCTTTCGTTTATCATTGTGTGAGTTTGTTGCGCTATCCCAACAACTTGTATCAAGGCATCTAGTTTCGAGTGAGAGCGATGACAGAAGAAGGAGATGTGAGAATCGATAAGTTCAATGGTTCAAACTTTGTATTCTATAAGATGCAGATAGAGGATTACTTTTATCAAATGATCTCTATCTTTCTCTAGTAGGAAAATCGAAGAAATTAGAGAAGATGTCAGACTACAAGTGTGATGTATTAGAAAAGGAAAGCCCTGGACACAATAAGACTCTCACTTGCTGCATATGTTGCCTTCAACATCTCAAAAGACAAGACTACATTAATCTAATGAAAGTCCTACCAAGTATGTATGAAAAACCCTCTGCTTCAAATAATTTTTTTCCGATGAAGAGATTATTTAATATGAAGAGGATTAAAGGTGAGTCTGTTGCTGAACATCTAAATGATTTTAACATAGTCACTAGTCAGTTAAGTTCGGTGGGTCTCAATTTTGATGATGAAGTCTGGGCTTTGACAATTTTATCTTCATTGTCGGCCATAAATTTTTTTCCTGAGTAATGAGTCCATCGTGGCCATAAAATTCGTTAATGTTGCATTCCAAAAAGGGGATCAGTAACAAGAAAAAGTTAAAACAGTTACCTTAGGTCTGATGTGTGTTTAAATTATCTCTTTTAACAAAAAAAAAAAGTGAAAAACATGGGCCGGTCTTCATTGGTTCCTACCCACCTTTCTAATGCCCACTAACTATGGTTAAGATTTACTCACCCCTAGGGTTCATCCATTTAACCTTGATTTTTAGAAGAAAAAAATAACTTTAAGTTGGTTAAACTTAACAACGGTTAAAGGAGATAAAATGGGAAGGCATTTGATTATGTAGTCAAATGCGGGGTGGGCTAATCACTATAAAATTACTATATTTTTGTATTATAGAAATTATTTTTTCACACACGCATTTCGTGTTCAGTGGAATGCGGGGACCTAGGGTTCATCCATTTAACCATGATTTTTAGAAAAAAAAAAATAATAACTATAAGTTGGTTAAGCTTAACAAAAGTTAAAGGAGATGAAATGGGAAGGCATTTAATTATGTAGTCAAATGCGGGGTCGGCTAATCACTACTCTAAAATTATTATATTTTCCTAGTATAGAAATTATTTTTTCACACACGCATTCCGTGTTCAGTTGAATGTGCGCACCTCCCCTACTTGACACGTGTCCCTTTTAACACCCATTAATTGCGATTGAAATTCACTCACCCCTAGGTTTATACATCTACCCTTGGTTTTTATTAAAAAAAATTAACTCCTAAGATAATAAATCTTAACTAGGGTTAAAAGGGACACATAAAGAATCAATCCCTTTATTTTATACTAATAAAAAAAATTTAACAATACTTTTTGGGGGAGGGCGCTATATACAAAATTTATATATTGTGTATTTTAAAAAAAATATACATATATTATATTAAATTTTCAAAAAATTTGGGGGCCCCTGCCCCCTAGGGTTAAGCAATCCAACCTTAGTTTTCCAACAAAAAAACTAAAATCTTAACATTATTTTTGTTTAGTTTAACCAGGGTTAAAGGGGTGTTAAAATGGACACGAGGGTGTGGGATAAGACAAGAAGCGGACCTCGAGGTCTGCTAATCGCTGCTCTAATTTATTTGGATAAATTTTTCTAATATGACAAGAGAATACTCACTTACCCACGAATACTAAATTACATAATGAAGTATTTATGATATATATTAACAAAATTGATTCTTTTTGCGCGTTCCATTGGTGAGTACTCGCCTCTACAGCCCGCCATCAATCCCTTTTTGACACCTACTAACTTTGGTTAAGATTCACTCGCCCCTAGGGTTTATCCATCTACTTTGGTTTTGAAAAATAAAATAAAACAAAAAAATATTAACCTCATGTTGATTAATCTTAACCATAGTTAAAGGGAGCTCTACAAGCCACCATGTGTCCCTTTTTACACTCACTAACTGCGGTTAAATTCATCCATCTAACCTTGTTTTTTAGAAGAAAAAAATATTAATTTTAGGTTGATTATGCTTAACCATAGTTAAAGGGGCTTTACAAGCCTCTACGGTAGAGACCCGAAATTATTTTCATCTTAATACCTTGTCTAATAGGGTTAAAATAGTCTACGACATGTCATTATGTGTACTTAAGTATAACTAAAGGGTATAAGGGGTTTAAAATGCTTAAAGATCGGAAAAAGTGGGAAAATCAGTGCAGCGATCGATTACCCAAAACATGGGAATTTTAGAACCTTTTGTTGGAGGGGCGATCGATCGCATTGTGGGGGTGATCGATCGCCAACCGCGTATTAGCTTTTTTTTTTTTTTAAAAGCGATTTTAAGGTTTTAACCGCCCCCCTCCTCTACAAATAGTAACCCCCCAAATTCGAGGGTTTTTAGGGTTTTGAATTTCTTAAACTAAGTTTGGAGAGAAAGAGGGGAAACTTGGGATTCTAAGGGGGTTTTTGCTAGGAGAAGAAAGTTTTGCGTGGAGAAGAAGGATTGGAGTTTGGAGATTTCTCTAAGATGTATTCTCTATCGTTTGGATCATAGGGAAACGATCCAGGGAGGTAAATATGACTTCCTCACTATCAATACCATGAACTATTGATCATGGTAGAATAAGATTATGTATGATTTATTGTAGAAATGCTTATCTATTTATGTGTGTTTATGATTGTGCTATATTTAAGTGAAGGTGTTTAATGAAATGTAGAGGATGAGAATAAATTGAAGTTGTGTGGTGGAAATAGGAGGATGAGATGTATGTTTGGGTTTGAAATGGTGGATGAGTTGTATTGTGGAGCCTTGGATGAATGGATTTGGGGATTTGGGTGGAATGATGGTTGTGTATGCAAATGAATGAATCGAGGGTTAGGAATGTCATATGTGTATGAATGTAAATGATGGGTGATGTTTGATTTGAATGTTATAGATGACCATTATGGAATTATGTCTTCACATGCTACACTATGCAATTATATCTTCACATGCTAAATTATGTGATTATGCATTCACATATTAAATGATGCGAATATAATTCCACATGCTAAATTATGCAAATATAATCTCATATGCTAAATTATGTTATTATGATTTACATGCTACGTTACGCAAATATAAGAACGGGGTTGAATGATGAATAATGTAAGAAGGTAGAATTGCATGTAGTGATCCATTTTCGGGTAAATAAACTCTAGGATTCAAATCTTGTGAGCCTTAATTTTCTATCATGATAGAATGGGACACATGATGGATCACTGAAGGTAACCGAGATTGGCAATCTAAAGTATTATTTAATAGAAAGTGTATCACACTTTCACTCACTATTATGATAAATGTACAAGCATAATAAGAGCACGAACACGAATAATTAGAAATAAGCAAAGTGTGTGAAATCACATGTTTAGTTTTGCACTTGACCATAACCAACAAATCTAAGATCAAGGCATGCGTGCCAAGTTAAAGAATCATAAGTGAATCCGGGAGCACCAGAAAAAGTGCTAAGGATTAGTATACGGTATGTAGAGTATAGTAGTCTCTTTCACCTATATATTGAAGAATTATTTTAAGTTACTATTAATGAATATGCATGCAATGATGTTCACATGAGAAATAGAAAAAGAATGATGACTCATGAAAGAGAAGAAAGCAAGGTATGATAAGAACAAAAAAGAATCAGATAAGGATATGAAGAATGATGAAATAATTATGATGCTTTTGCACTCTAACTTATGTATATTGTATTGTTCAAATGCCATGATGAAACTACTCAGATAAAAGATATTATGAAATACTATTATGAACTTGTTTACATTGATGACTATGTTATCCATGATGTTTCTGATATTACTAGTTAGGATTTCATATGCACTGAGCCGCTTGTTTCTCAGTGATATGTTTTCAAGTCAGCGGGTTTAGGTTCCGAGATAGTAGCAAAGCCGTCGTTAGAGGAGGATTACGGCATAGAGGAAGAAGGTGATCTTCCTGAGGAGGGAACGAGAGACCTTGACCGTTTCTCTTATTAGTAGTTGTTAGACTTTCTTTTTAGATTAAAAAGTTGTAATAGATGTTGGTGTTGATATAAAATTATATTTTGATGACTTATTGGTTGACTTGATGATTTTGGGATCATGTACAATTATTCGATGGTTACAGACTCTGTTATTAGATAGACTTGTTGTGGAAGATATTTTGCCTTACATATGTAATGTGGAGAAATTTTTAGGTTCATTTTAGTATTGTCTTGCATGCTTACAGGTTAATTCAGGATAAGCAGTGTCACGGGCCTAAAGTCTCAATTTAGCCTAGATGAGATTTTGGGGTCGTTACATCTTTGTATCCTTTTTAACACCCATTAACTGTGGTTAAGATTCACTCACCCCTAGGGTTCACCCATCTAATCTTAGTTTTTAGAAAAAATATATATGTATATATTAACCTTAAGTTGATTATGTTTTACCCCGATTAAGTTAAAGGGGTATCTACAAGTCATCATGTGTCCTTTTTAACACCCATAACTGTAATTAAGGTGCACACCCTTAGGATCATCCATCTAACCTTAGTTTTTAGAAAGAAAATATATTAACTTTAGGTTGATTAAGCTTAACCATAATTAAAGGGGATGAATAGGACATGTGGTGGCCTGTAGAGGTGTGTGTGTTCCATCCAACGGAATGCGTGTAGAAAGAACCATAACTCATATATTAAAGAGTCATCTATAAGTACTCCCGAATCCTAACCATCCATAGCCAAACACCAAGGGTCAAGATTTGGCATGAGTTATTTTGTCTTTTCTAATGCTATATCAACTCACTTATTTGGTCTTTTCTAATGCTACATCAACTTTAATCTTGACCCTTTAATAAGAACTCACGGTTTGGACGTGGAGTATATTTGGGAGTACACTTTGGGATTACCATAGACTAATTTTATATTAAACAACTAACAGAATTTGTTAATGTCCTTACTACCCATAGCATCCTCTCCAACATGGAAAGAGTACTGGAAAAGGAGTTCGAATCCTAGCCAATTGTAATTGAATTTTCCGGAGTTAAATCACACCACATGCTGAATTTTCCGGAGTTAAATCACACCACATGCTAACACCTATATGTCTTTTTTGTTTTTTGTGTGAGTTTGAGTTGTGACGGTAACGGGAGTTCTGTCTGGGAAAACGTCTGGCACTATTCATGGAGGTACCATATGAGGTGACTCATCCTTACACAAACAGCTCAGGATTGTTTCTGGCGAAGCCAAAATGGTGGCCTCGGGCATCCATACATCATGCGACAGGTGGCCTGAAAAAGGGGAGAAGTCATTTCATTTTCTCCCCATGATTTTGACTTCTCCCCACTTGATATCTCTCCCCCTTTTTCTCATCCATTTATCGCCTTATGTCCTCTAGTGTGTGGAGAATTCAAAATCGTGGGACCCATGATTTTGACTTCTCCACCACATGTCCTCTATTTTGTGGACACCCGAGAGGAGCCTTTCTGGCTTCGCCAGAGAGAATCCAAGGCCTACACAAACTCTCTCTCCTCCAAAAACTTTCTCCTAACTTTGAACTTGAATACTCAAACTCATTTCTCTCTTTCTTCCTCCTTCCTCTCGCCCCTTCCACTTAACCTCTATCTTCCGATTTCATAGAATGCCATAGAATTCCTCCTTCCTCTCCTCCGCTCTTGACCCTTCCACCTAAAGATGAAAACAACACCGTGGTTGACCATCAACGTTGGGGTTCGTGATTGCGATTGTCGTGGGAGAGGTTAGTAGTTGCAATTGAACCTTGTATCCTCTTTACATCTTATTGTTCTTTTCTTTTTTACTTGATTGTTGTTGCCTTGTACTCTCGAGAATTTGTACAACTTTGATTTGTTTTTTAATATAGAATAGGGTATTTCGTGTAACGGTTTTTTTTTTTTACAGAATTTGCTTTGACGAATTTCAAGTCATTTAGATCGCATTTTTTTATTGAATGGTTAGTGCATGTAAATTTGGAGAATTTGTTTTCAAATGTTTATTGAACAAGCCTAAAGAATTCTTGTCAATTTGCCTATGGGTTGTATGGAAAATAAAATGCTTGGCAGTCCTTATGAAGAGGTTGTAGCTAATGGATGCCCAACAATACGTAGGGTAACATTTGACCTACAAGAGGGTATAGAAATGGTTGAACCTCATGGGAGGAGGAGATTGGGTTTCCTATTGCTAATGAAGGGGCGTCAAACAAATTCGGGGCAGATATTACAAGCACACCAGATGTCGAAGTAGGTATGATGTTGGAATCTATGGATTTATGCATAAGTTGGTTTTGGCATTCGTAATTGGGTAAACAAAAATAAGTATAGTGTAGAGATAAGTCAGAAGTTGTATTGTTCGAGAAAAGGTAGCAATAAGAGAAAGATAAAGGAGGAGAATGTAACACAACGTCGTGACTCATGGAGAAGTGGTTGTGAGGCACACATTGTGGCTAATTTAGGGGATAATGACAAATATGTGATTACTAAGGTCGAACGGAACTACAATCACTACTATACACTGTAAAAAAAAAGTTTATTTTCAAGTGTCAAAAGAACATAACTCCTATGCAGGCTATTGAAAGTATCCTGGAAAATAGTCTTGGCATAACACCAAAATCGATATATGACCTTATCTGCACACAAGCAGGAGGACCTTGAGCATTTTGGCTAGCTTCCTACACACAGATCATTATAATTTTCTGCGTACAAAAAGAATAAACTCTATGAAGATGGGTGATGCTAGAGGGGTGTTAGAATATTTGTGGAAGAAGTCAACAGAAGATCCGAGTTTCATTTCTGTCATACAGGTTGATCTTGAAGACCAAAAAATAAATATCTTCTGGGCTGACTCAAAGAGGTGTTAGACTACAGATTATTTGGTGACGTTATCTGTTTTGACATAGCATAGAGAACAAATAGTTATGGCCGACCATTTGTAGGTCGTGATCATCATAAACAGACAATTGTATTTGGTGCAGTATTAATGTATAACGAAACCACTGATGCAATGTCAAACCAGAACCCGATGACAATTCTCACCGATCAATATAAAGCGATATCTTCTGTTATGTCCACTATATACCATCGGATTTGTGTCTGGCACATGTGCCAAAATGCTCTAAAACACCTTCATCATGTATTTGGTTCTTCAAAGACTTTTAATGCCGATTTTAGCAGATGCATTTATGAGTACAACAATGAAATTGATTTCCTAAGTGGATGGGAGGCTATGCTGAATAAGTATAAATTACGAGATAGTGTATGGTTACAATAGTTGTTTAGTGAGAGGGAGAAGTGGTATATTGCTTATGGCAAAAATACTTTATGCCTAGACATTATAAGCACGCAAAGAAGTGAGTATGAATAATGTATTAAGACCTTATTTACACCGTAGTTTTGATTTGCTTCAATTTTTCCCACACTTTGAGAGTTTGTTAGAGGATAGACGAACGACAGAGAAATAGGCTGACTTTCGTATGACACAAAGTACACCATATTTGATCATGGAAATACCAATTTTGATTACTACAAGGAAAGTATATACTCTAGAGATTTTAAAATTTATTCAAGAAGAATATATTTTGGGAATGTGTGGTGAGCTTGGAACGTTAGCGAATAACCAACTAGAAACTAAACCATCCAACAAACAAAATGGAAAGCAATGGGTGCTAGTATCAGCCAAAGCTAGTTTTCCTTTCATGTTTTCTTTATTAGTCATTGATAATTTATCAGGAAAAAAGACATAAAACATCGAAATCCTAACCTTGAATATGCAAAGCTTATTTGCAGTTCACAAGATATGAAGAGAAAGTAGTGCATAACAATAGGAGTAGTGATAGGCGGACCGATGGATCCCAATAGATAACCTAAGGCATCCACCCATTGGTGGATGCCCTCCCTCTTAAATGCTCACCAACTGTGGTGAGCATTTAAGAGGGAGGGCATCCACCAATGGGTGGATGCCTTAGGTTATCAATTGGGTGGTGAGCATTTAAGAGGGAGGGCATCCACCAATGGGTGGATGCCTTAGGTTATCAATTAGGATCCATGAGTCGTTAACTATTTTCCTAACAAATAGTGTCGACTACATTAATAATTGCACCTTCCAACCCTGGAGATGATGGTATAAGAATCACTTTCTATGAGAAAACGGCTATTAAAGGCAGAAAATTAAATGACAATTCCCCTCAATGGCAATGCAGATGATGCTTCAGATTCTTCAACCTCTTTTAAAATACAACACCATTAGAGAGATGCAGTTCCTATTTTTGAGGTAGTGAGTAATGGTCCACATGAAGTCATGAAGACTTCAACTCAACCATACCCAAATCATGTAACCAGATAGATCAAATGGGGGTTTTCACAAAGGAAAAATAGAAAGAGCTAATGAAAAATATGTCCTATGGGCATCCTCCACATCCACTCTTAACCAATTGAACTTGGCAGAATTCAATCACAATTGGCTAGGATTCATACTCCTGGAGAAGAAAGCGCAAATGCATTAAGACAGAGCTGTGTATCAATTTTTTAGGACTTTGCTACTGAGACCGTCTTAGGGCCGAGACCATCAAGACCGTGCTCCCCAAGCATGGGATTCGGGTGGGGCCCACCATGTAAAATGGGCCCCGCCCAAAATCCCGTCCTCAGGGAGCAGGTCTCGATGGTCTCGATCCTAAGAAGGTCTCCGAAGTTTTATCCGGGCCACATATTAATTCAAAATGTAAACTTTTATAAAATTCAGTTAGATCAACATTAATCCTAGTGCTAACCCAAGTTGACTTTTAGAAAAGGAAATGTTAGCCTAAAACGCAAAGTTTTAAATTATCATTGTGGTAGCAACAAGTGTCACTAGTTTCTCTGTTACCTTAGAACCGGTTGAAACCACAACTCTCTGTGCTGTAAAATTGTTTTCTTAACAGGTGTGGCAATGAAAGGTGTTGCCCCTGGAGAGTTAGGAAAGAAATTTGAAATCTGAAATCTGCATTTAGGGCTATCACTCATTCTTTTGAAATGGCTTCCATTTGACGTGTTGCTTCTTATTAGTGTGTGTGGGACGGGAAAACAAATTTCATATAAAGTTCTGCCTTAATACATTTGGGCTCAATTCTGATTTTCCTAGTTTTTTTTGGTCATGACAAAAAAAATATTGATATCAGTAGGTAAATTCAGCACTACGTCTAGCTTTTGCTCTAGTGTTTTCTTTTTAGGGGAGGACTTGAGTTCAAGTCTATAAAGCCCAAACTTATAATAACCTGACCCTCCTACCAAGAAAAAAGAAAATTTAACTGCAGCACTAGAATTAGATACTGTACCATTTTGAGTCAACAGAGTGAGGGTCGCTTGAAAGGATACCAATGGGGTCATTAATATGCTTATAGTCATGGATTGGGCCATTCCTAGATTGACACTACTTTGTATGGCTTTAATGCATAATAGTGTTATCGAATAATTCTAGCCATGTGATCCTTGATTTCTGGTCGAATCGTACGGTTATAATAGAAAGAGTAGATGTCATCAAAAAAAGTTGGCTTACAATATACCATTTATAACTAACACATTAAATATACAACCTAACATACTACCATATCATTATTACTTTGTCTTTGTAGTCCAAAGAGGAAAGAAGACAGTTTTATTTCCCCCACAACAAAAATAATCCCCTTTTAGTTCCTTCTATTCTTTGACCAAAAATAAAATAGAAAATTTATTTTATTAACTAAGCTCACGTGTAAATAATAAATACCCTCTAAAAGTAGGCATTTTATTTGGGGTAGGCAGGAATTAATATTCATGGTTAGTCAAGATCAAGATTGGGTCCAAACACATGAATCCCTTCTTTTAATTCTCATTTTACCCTGTTTGGATGGCAAGAATGAGTGATAAAAATTGGAATTGGAGAGTCAGAATTTTAATTTTACTGGTTGGATGCTCTCAATTTGTATGAATTTTAATTCATGTGAGAAATTGAAACAATGTAATTTCAACATTTTGTGAATATTGAAATTCACACCCCGCCACTTGCATCAATGGTGGGGTGTCACCTCTCTCAAGTGAGAGGTCTTGGGATCTAATCCCATCGAGCGACAAGTTGCAAGAGATCCAATCTGACTACTAACCGTAGGTAAATGATATCCAAACAAAAAAAAAGTGAATATTTCAATTCACGTTCGTGAAATTTAGCACAAATCTTCTACAACTTCATTATTATTTATTCCCAATCTTAAATTATTTCATAGTTAAATTATTCAATATATTTTTATTTTATAATTTTATATTTTTTGCCTAGTGTTTTCCAAATCCCGATTTTAATGGTAGGGTGTAACATCTCTTATGAGAGAAGTCGTGAGATTCATTCATAACTAGTAAGAAGCTCGCCAGGAAACCCTAAAAATTATAAGTCATGTAATAATATAGGTAGATACCATAAACTCATGTGTATAAGAGTGAAACATTTGTAAGAAATAAAAGAAAATTAGAAAGTTTAACTGTGACTCACGGAAGAAAAAAGGGTATTTACATTATGTCATGACCAAATGATTGTAGCTTTAAATTTCAGCCCGGAGCTCAGTTAATTTCAGAGGAAAACCTATCAACTATAATTTTGATTTTAATCTAAATAAGAGAAAATAATAGAATTCGTAGAGATTTCAGGTATGATTGTGTAACTCCAGATAACATAATACAATGCACATGATTTTACTTTGAAGCGCCACTAATCAATGCTCTTTCCAAAACGGTATAAATAATCTGCCTTCAATGCACCCAACCACCCACCCACTTCCTTTCCAATTCGTACTACTTGAAACCAATTTAATTTAAGACAGAAATATGCTCTCAACTGTTACCATTACATAAACTAATAAACAATCGCCATGTGCCACAATCACCTAATAAATGTCATATGGAGCATTAGCCACCCATTCATTTTAGCATGATTATGAGAGTTTTTTGAAACGGTAAGGGGAAGATGAATAAGAGTTTTTTGAAAATTCATTAAAGAGGCGTGCTAAACTCAGTCGCATTTACTCCATATTTTTCCACATACTAAGTTGGGGATAGTACGTGGAGATGTTTCATATATTTAACAATTAAAATAAAAGAAAATCATATAATGTTTGGCATTTGTTTGCCCCAGTTGCGTCTGTAGAAGATTTGCGGCGTCTTTAGAAGATTTGCGACTAGGCTAGTAAAATCCTTCATTAAATAGTGGAGTGGGAAAATTTTGGTTAATAGAGAGTTAAAGTGAGTTAATTTGTAGAGAAATTTTAGGAGTAAATTAAATAAGATTGTTAATGGCTAACCTCAACTTTCTCTAAAGCTGCCACGTGTCTCTCGCCTTTTCTAAAGCCGCCACATGTAATGACGGTAATATCAAAGGAATGCATGAATAAAATATTTTAAAAAAATTAATAAATAAGAATCTCAAATAATGGAAAGTATAAATTAAATAACAGCCACACTTTTAAAACATTTAAAAAGTTAAATTATATAAAGTATTGTTTAAAATAACTAAACTTAAACTTTTCTAGGTGATTAGGGTCCATATTGCAGCATTTCTAATCTCATTTTGTCTTCCGTTCAACTGTTACCATCACTCTCCAAGGCCTTCCCCTTCCTCCTTCATTATCCTTCCACCTCTCTCATCTCTGTTGGTCCTGCCACCTTTGTTTCTTCTCTCATCCTCATTTGTTGCAGCTATGTATTACCCTTAGCGATGGAGAAGCAAAAAGATGGCACTGAAAGCAGAGGTTGAAGGTATAGAGATAGAGGAGGTGAGACTAGGGATTCGTCCTCTTCTTCATTGATATAAAGGAAGAAGAGACCCTTAGGCTTCATATTTTTAATAATTTAAATGTTACAATTTAATGAGTTGCAATTAAATAGTAGAATTAGAAGAAAAAATAAATATTTATTATTACAATTTAATTAATGATAATTAAAAAAAATAAAATGTGAGTGTGTGAAGGTGAGCAATTAACCCATCACTTAATTAGAAAGGAAGAATAATAATTAAAAAGAGTGACGTGGCGTTTTCTTATTGAATAGATTAGAAGATATGTTGCATGAACCAGAATAAAAAATAGAGGCCAATGAGATATGCCACGTGGAACCAACCGCTATCACTTTCCCAAATACCATATAAATTAAGAAATGGAAGGCCAGCAAAGTTGGACGGGAGAACCTTCCTCATCAACCAGGGGCAGAGCCAGGATTCTCTTGTAGGGGGGCTTGGGGGCGTAGCCCTTGGAATTTTGTTTTGGGGCCAAGTTCATGGGACATCACCCCTGTTTGTGTCCGTTTTGTAAAGAAAATCTTTTTTTCTCAAATATTCAGGGGGGACTAGAGCTCCCCGTCCTCTGGCTCCGCCCCTTTCCCAGGCTACACCCTTATTATTGCTTTAATAAAAAATAAAAATTTCAAAATTTCAGGGGGGGGGGCTCCCGGGCCCCATGTGGCTCCACCAGTGTCATCAACCCCTTTGGATGTTTAGGTGTTTAAAAAAAAAAACCAAATTTCATCTTTTTTTATATATTTTCTTTTATCCTTACTATCTCTTTCATTTCCCTGTATCAAGGATAACCAGAGTGTCTCATTGCTTGGTTCCTCTCTCTCTCTCAATTATCATTTTAGTTTGTTGCAAAAAAAAAGGCTCCACACCCTTCTGAGCTAGGAAGTAGGCCATCCAGACAATGACGACTATACCTCCACAGATCACCACTCGATGCTGCTCTTTCCATTCCATGGATGAAGATGATGATCGGACCAAAACAACGGGGGACCTTTTGGAGTTCGTGATCGGAAACTGCAGTAGATGTAGGAAGTGATGGTGGTGCCACTGCCATCAAATCAGCAAATTCCATCATTTTAACCCTCTTTCAACCCAACCCAACCCAACCCACCATCCTCATTCCCCTTTCTCTATGTCAACCAATGTTGAGAAAAAATTATGGTTGGAGTTGTTTAGTCATGTGAGATTTTTTTTTTGGTCAGAATCGGAGGTATATGAATTGAGGATATAAGGGATACCAGATTGAATGGGCAGTTCAGCAGGAACCAGGCAGAGAAAAAGGTCGAGACAAGCTAGCTTCCCTGCGTTGAGGCAACATGTCTGCAGTATGGATTACGCTAGCTAGCGTAGTCCATGTTTTTTTAGAATGTGAAGTTGGTCCAAAAGTCCATACTGCAAACATGTCATATAGTTCATACTAGGTGAGAGCTTAGCCACCATATATGTTTAGTTTCTTCTTTTAAGGTTCCATCACATGATGTATGTTAAGAATGAAAGAGGCTACTGTCTTGCTTATTCTTATTGATGAGGATCTCCATAAATACAGAACAGAGGAAAGTAACAATGGAAGATACAGCTAGTTATGGATTGGTACAATCCCTTGATTGAAGGGTGAGCTACTATACATGGAAATGATTTGAATTAAACAACTATTCAAGATATGAAGATATATGAGGATATTCCAATACTCCCCCTCAAGTTGGAGCATGGATGTCGAGCATGCCTAACTTGTGAGTGAGCAGCTGAAAACGATCACGACCCAAAGCTTTGGTGAAGATATCCGCAAGCTGTTGAGAGGTGTGAAGGTAGGCCGTCTGAAGGAGGCCGGATTGAATCTTTTCTCAAACCAAATGACAATCCAATTCAATGTGTTTGGTTCGTTCGTGAAAGATGGGATTTGCTGCAATGTGCAGAGCTGCCTTGTTATCACAAAATAAAGTGATAGATTAAGGATGATCTGCCAAGGTCAGAGAGAAGATATTTTAACAATGTGAGTTCACAACTGAGGAGAGCCATAGCATGATATTCTGCTTCAGCAGAAGAGCGAGACAGTACCGTGGCCTGTTTCTTCGTCTTCCAAGAAATTGGGGTTGTACCAAGCATAGTCCAATAACCGGTAGTGGACTTGCGGGTCATAGGGCAACTTGCCCAATCGGAATCGCAATAACCAGAAAGTTGAAGAGTGCTGGAGCTGGAGAGTAGGATACCATGGCCAGGAGTGTTCTTAAGATACCGAAGTAGGTGAACAGCAGCATCAAAATGTGGTTGAAGAGGCTTTTGCATAATTGGCTGAGGATGTGAACCGTATACACAATATCTGGTCGAGTAATGGTTAGATAGATTAGTCAACCAACTAAGCGTTGATAGGAGGAAGCTTCGACAAAAGGTTCACCTACAGTAGAAGATAGTTTTAAATGTTGTTCCATCAAAAAATCAGTGGGCTTGGCGCCAAGCATTCCAGAATCTTGTAAGAACTCCAACGTATACTTTCTTTGGCTTAGCGAGATGCCTTTCGAAGAGCGATTAACTTCTATGCCGAGGAAATATTTAAGTTGGCCAAGATCTTTGATGTGGAACAAATTTTGAAGAGAATTCTTCAAATAAGAAATTGTGGATGAATCATTCCCGGTAACAATGATGTCGTCTACATAAACAAGGACATGAACACGCAGGGAGCCGGAAACCTTGCTGAAGAGAGAGTAATCAGACTTTGATTGAGAGAAACCAGTAGCAATGAGAGCAGAAGAGAGCTTAGAAAACCAATTGCGTGACACTTGTTTTAAGCCATAAAGAGACTTGCATAAGCGGCACACTTTGTTGGGATTATGTTTGATGAATCCAGGAGGGATTGCCATGTAGACTTCTTCCTCTAAATCACCGTGAAGAAAGGCATTGTGCACATCGAGCTGATGAATAGGCCACTGTTTAGTGGAGGCAATGGCAAGTAGGCAGCATACAGTAACGAGTTTGGCCACAGGAGCAAAAGTCTCATGGTAATCAAGGCCTTCGGTTTGGGTATAACCCTTGGCCACAAGGCGTGCTTTAAAGTACTGTACGGAACCATCCGGTCGATGCTTGATCTTGTATACCCATTTACAACCAATGGGTTTCTTGTCGGGTGGTAAAGAAGTGATGGTCCATGTGTTATTGTTCTCTAATGCTTGTATTTCAGCAACCATAGCTTCTTTCCAGTGAGATATTTTCACAGCATGAGTAAAGGAATTGGGCACTGTATGAGAGCTAAATGCAGCAACAAAATCATGATGATGAGGAGATAAAGCTTGATAATTCAAAAAATTAGACAAGGGATAAGTGGTACCTTTCTCAGAGGAAGCAATTGGAGCGGGGAGAGACCGAGCAGCAGAGCAGTGAAAATCACAAAGATAAGAGGGGGTTTGGTGGGCTCGGGTTGAGCGACGTAGTGTAAGGGAAGGTGCTGACTGCTGTAGAGCAATTTGGTTAATGGGGTTAGGTGAAGAAGAGGCCTGGTGGTGACTGTCGGGGGCTAGTGTATGAGGTGCAGATTGGGGAGGTGCAGGAAGGGAGAAGTTAGAGGAATGGGTATCGTAGGAGGGTGTTGGGAGGACAGGTTAATTGGGTATTTGAGTGGGTTGGATATCTTTGTAAGGAAAATTATTTTCAAGAAAAATGACATCTCGACTGACATAGGTAGTATGAGTTTTGATGTCATATACATGATAACCTTTTTGTGCAAACGAGTATCCAATAAAGATGTCGGGACGAGCTCGATGATCAAATTTGTGACGGATGTGGGGGTTGTGCGCATAACATAGGCAGCCAAATACCTTTAAGTGAGTGTAGGTGGGTGGAGATTTAAGAAGAATTTCATGGGGGCTTTTTCCAGATAAGAGAGATGTTGGAAGTTTGTTGATGAGGTATGTTGCAGTGAGTATACAATCACCCCAAAAAGACAAAGGGAGGTGTGCTTGAAATTTCAAGCCACATGCAACTTCAAGAATGTGTTGATGCTTGCGCTCAGCCACCCCATTTTGTTGGGGGGTGTAGACATAACTATGTTGATGTACAACACCATTTGTTTTAAAGAATTATTGCATGTTGGCAGAAAAAAATTCAGAACCATGCATTATCAATTCGAATTTGTTGAACTTGGGAATGATATTGGGTTTTGACTAAGGCAAAAAAATTCTGTACAAGAGTCTTAGCTTCAGATTTGAATCGCATTGTGCAACGGGAGAAGTCATCAACTATCGTGAGAAAATAATGAGCCCCAATGCGAGAGGCAATACGGTAGCCACCTCATATATCACAATGTATTAAATTAAATGGGCAAGTAGTAGAAATGACACTTTTAAGAAAAGGTAAACGCGTTTGTTTTGCCAACGGGCAAATATGACAAAGACATTTATTTGAAATAGAAATAAAAGAAAAAGACTTGGCTAAAAGTTGTAAGCGAGATGAGGAAGGATGTCCGAGTTGTCTATGCCATGTGTCAGTTGAGGATAAGGCAAAATGAGCCGAAGGTCCTTCCAAGAAATAGAGTCTGCCACGTTGTCTACCCACTCCAATTGTCTTCCTCGTTGATTGGTCCTGAAAGAGACAAAAATCAAAATGAAATGTTACAAAGCAATTGAGGATTTAGTCAATTGGCAAACAGAGAGTAGGTTATGTTGGAAAGTAGGAACATAAAGGACTTCATTTAACTGTAAAGTATCAAATAAATGAACTGACCCAATTTCAGAAATAGATGTGGTAGTCCCACTAGGTAACATAATTGGTGGTAAGTGATCATTGGGAAAAATAGTGGAAAAAACAGCCTTTGTACATGGCATGTGATGAGTAGCTCCTGTATCAATGACCCAAAGGGAGGGAGAGAATGTAGAAAAACAAGCAACATTACTTGCAAAATTGGCTAAAAGAGGATTAGCACCTACTGTAAGTAACCTCAAAAGTTGTTGGTATTGCTCCTGGGAAATGGGTGGGGCTGGAGAAGCCAAATCAATAGGTGTGACGGGATCATGCAACCATGGCATGGCTATCATGTTTGGTTACTGGATTCTTAGGTGGGAAGCCGTGGAGGCGGCAGCAACGATCAATCGTCTGATTCTCTTTTCCACAATGGTCACATTTGAGTTTTTGACGTGGTTTGCCACGAAAATCCTTAGAATATCGATTGCCCTGTGATGGAGTGGAGGCAAGTAGAGCAACAAAATTTTGAGAAAGGAGGCTCGCATGTAACTCGCGTTACCTTTCTTCTTGGAGAATGAGAGAGTATGCCCGATTCACAAAATGTAGGGGATCCATAAGAAGGATTTGGCTTCGGATGGCTGAATAAGAATCTTGCAAACCCATTAAAAATTGCTTCACTTGCTCCTGTTGGTGAAGGGCAATGAGAGCCTTTGAGGAGCCACAAGAACAAGGTGGGACTGTATTGTAGGATGCAAGTTCATCTCAAAGAGCTTTAAGTTTAGTAAAGTAAACAGCCACAGAAGATGAATGTTGAAAATGAGTAGAGATTCCACGAGAGATTTGATAGACTCGTGGAGCATTCTGTTGAGAAAACCGATCGTGAAGATCGTTCTATTCCCCGTGAGAGGAAGTAGCATAGAGAACACTGCTAGCAATGTCACTATGGACATAGTTAAGTAGCCATGAGTAAACCGTTTGATCACATTGTTCCCATTGGGAATATGTGGAATCAGTAGGTTCTGGTTTTGGGATGGTTGCCTTGACAAAACCGAACTTGTGTTTGGCCATGAGAGCCATATGCATTGCATGAAACCAAATGGCGTAGTTGTCACCATTGAGGGGTTGGGAGACAAGAGTATGCCCTGGGCTATCAGATGAGTGAAGAAAGAATGGTGAAGATTGGGAATTAGAGTCAACCATGGTGGGAGGAACGAGAGCTTCAGCTTCGGATTCAGCCATGGGGATGGGAGGAATGAGAGCCTGGGCTAGACTGATACCATGTTAAGAATGAAAGGGGCTACTACCTTGCTTATTCTTATTGATGGGATCTCTATAAATACAGAACAAAGGAAAGTAAAAATGGAAGATACAGCTAGCTATGGATTGGTACAATCCCTTGATTGAAGGGTGAGCTACTGTACATGGAAATGATTTGAATTAAACAACAATTCAAGATATGAAGATATATGAGGATATTCCAATAATGTATGAGTTCAATCTCTCTCTCTTTCTAACACACACATGGGGCGGAGATTGTGTGGTAGGATGACAACAATAAAAACATGGAGGAAGAAGCTTCAATAGCAAAGTCATGGTGGTGGTGGTGGTGGTGGTGAGAACAAAATGAAGGAGATATCCATTGCTCTTATATGAAGGTGGCAGATCAAACTTCATGTACATACGTGGAGGTAAAGATGGAGGGTGTGGATAAAAAGAAAGCTGGTTTATCCAAGCCTCATCATTCTTACCAACTACCAATAGCTTAGCTACTTCCCGCCTGTCGATTTGATTTTTTGTCAATGATTTTTTATTGGTAGTGTCGTTTGACTTGACTCCATTACATACCAATTAACCCATGGCATGTGTAACCCATACAAATAAGTGGGTCCTCACTAACCATTTCAATGTTGTCCCTCTAAAAGTATATAGTCTGAATGTGGAAGATATATGTGCAGATCTTGTAAGACGAAAGTTAAGGAATAAATTAAATTTTAATAATTTCTGGATCAAAAGAAAAAAAAAATGGATGGGGAACGATAGTTATATGGTGCAAAGATAATGCTATCAACACTCTCTTTTTAATGGCTCTATTCCTGAGTTTTTTTGGTTGAAATGATTTCATGTAACACAACCACTCTAAACACACACATAGCTAGACCTAAGGTAGCCGCTAAGGTGCCATAAGGGTAACTTCAAGCAACCACTCCAAAAGAGTCTGTCTTAAGGAGGTTTGATGGCCCCTTATTCCCTGAGTGATGAGTAGCAAGAATTCCAATCCCTAATGCTAACCACTAACCCTATACTACCGTAGGTAAATGATACCCTCTAGAACAAAAAAAACCTAAAAGATCTTCTCCCCAAGTCAAAAGGGTAGCTTAAGTGGATATCATTAACGAGGATTTTTATTGATGATTTTTCCTGATTGTTTTTTATGATGAAAAAATTTGATAGATAGGATGGTTATCTTTCAATTGATAAACGACTGTTGGATCAATAATTGCACAAGATTACTTTATATGCCTTCTTCTAGTTCTCGCTTGATAAGGCATTAAGATGTAAGGCAATTACCCATCTTGTAAACTGGGACTCAAACCAAGTCTGCATAAATTGAATCAATGTATCAAAAAGTGAATTTGTCAGACCCATGAATTTGGATCCATAAGGTAGTTGTACCAAAATTCAGTTACAACAGTGTAAGGACCCATGGACTCAACCTAAGTAGGCAAACTAGAGCCATTGAAAATGCCACAAATCATTTTTGTTCATAGCTATGCGTAGAAGACACTAATAAAGAAGGGACACTAATAAAGAAGGGAAGTGATTTAAAACTCTCAATAGTAGGTACTATCGAAAGGCAAGGATACACAATTGAAAATCCAAAGGTGGATCTAACTAAAAAAAAGAAAACTGAAAATCCAAAGGTGGATCTAATAAAAAAAAAGAAAATCCAAAGGTGACAACCATCAAGTGGGGCCCGCCATTTAAAGACTGGAACTTGTCGCCGTTGGATTTCCAAATGTGCGATCTTGCTCTCGATAGTACCTCCTATCAGGATTTTCCATCACATTCCAATAAAGAAAGCAATAGCAAGAGGAAGTGTCATTTAGGTCTCTAGATTCCCTACCAATATGTTATAGTACTTGGGTTTCAATCTATCTATATTCAATTTAATGATATATTTTCACCTTCCTATCTAGGATTTGGTGCATTTTTTATGTTTTTTTTTAGTTTCTTCTCATATCATTTCAATGTCTCAGTTTCGGTCAGTGCATCGCACGAGGTGTTTACTAGTATATTACAAAATAGATGTTGGGAAAAATCTGTTTTGCAAAAAATCTAGAAATCTATTTTGGAAAATCTGGTCTTTTGTAAACTTTGACCCAAAATAAATGTGGGACCCACAAGGGTTTTGAGGCGGGTCCAAGTGGATCCGTGTTCTCCTCCATGAGGAGATAACTTGGTATATTTATTTGTCCAAAACAATTAAGTGGTGAATAAGAAATTAATCTCAAAGTAGGCCACTTGAACATGCGTTTAAGTTGAAGAATGGTATAGAATAATAATCCCACATCGGAAAATTATTGAAACCAATGTTGGTTTATATATCATTACTTTGGAGTAAAGGGTGGGCCCTTGGGGCACCCAAATTTTGTGAAGAAGTGAGCCCATGCTCCATGGTAAAACCAACCACACACGCACACGCGCCGCCGCTTGCCCGAGCCGTGCCAGTGTCCCGGTCCGGTCTAGTTGGTTGGTTGGCTTGGCTCTCTTGTGGGCCTTAAGCCTGGCCCCTATATTTTATTTTTTTGGTTGGGACAAAGCCCATTGAACTTAAACATTTAAACCCAACAGAATTTCAATCCAACAGTCATAACTGTTCGGATTCAAACTTGAACCCAACAGACATGTCTCTTCTAGACAGTCTCCTCAGCCTATTATTTAAGGCTTTTCAGTTGCATTTTCTAAAGTACAAAATTGAAATCTTATGCTTTCTAGTATCTTCTTCCTTCTGCATACAGTCAGTTAGCATTCAAGAGAGAGTCCTATTCACATCACTGGTTCGCTGTACTTCTGGATTTCTAGTGGTAGTACTAGGAGTGTGATTGTTGTATCTTGGGAGACAAGTTGCTACAGACCGTGACCACCATAGTGGAGCAATATTTGTCTTAAGGACATTGAATCAAATTCAAGCCTCAATCAGTAAAGTGCACTACATCTTTGTTCTTTTATTTTATTCTTCGTATTCTGTAATTTGTATATCTTAATTATAACATACAACAATTTTTGAAATAATATCCAAAAATCATATGACAAATATTCTGTTTTTATATGTTATCTTTAATTTGCAAATTATAAAATCTCAAATTCTGAATTCTGTTTTTAAAAATCTGCAATTACATTTTTTGGATTCTGCAATTCAAAATTGAAATTCTACAATTCTAAAATCTGCTGTTTCAAATACTGCATTTATAAATTCTGCATTGCATTGTTAAAATTCTGCACTGCTTTAATTTCTGCAATTTCTAAAATCTGCACTATTGAAATCTGAAATCTGCATACTAACATTTAGAATTCTGCAATTTAAAATTCTGGACTTTAGAATACTGTATACTGGAAATTGAAATTCTAAAATCTGCACTTTAGAATTCTGAACTTTAAATTCTGCAATCTGATTTTGAACATAAAATCTGCAATACAGAAATTCTGAATTATGCAATTAGAAATTTTGAATTCTGCACACTAAATTCTGCAATTAGAAATTCGATAATCTGTTTATTAATTCTGAAATCTGCAACTCTAAATTCTGCATTTAAGATTCTGCAATTTAAATTTTGTAATTCAAATTCTGCAATCTGTAATTCTGATTTTGAAATTCTGCAATCTGCTTTATTTAAAATCTGCATACTGCAATTTGAATTCTGCAAACTACAATTTAAAAAAAAATCTACAATTTTAAATTATGAAATCTAAAATTTAAAATTTTGCACATTAGTTTTCTGCATTAGTTTACAACTTCTTGTAAAGTTTAATCTCATAATATGTGATTAGTTAAATTCTGAAAATTCATTTTATATTATTGTTTTACAGCCCAAACATACATATGGACACCGGAAAGACTGTTGTTACTACCCCGATTGTGGCCCCAGTACCAACTATCCCCACTTCTGGCCTCATTTGTCACGACCCAAAATACCCCCTAGGAGTTAGGGATACTTTTGACTCATGACTGCCGTGTCATACCATCCGGTTATGACACATAAGGCGTACATATCATCCTGCAAGAGCATACAAGGCACGCTAAGAGGCAAACCTAAAATTTTCTTCTTTACAATGTAATCTTCCACGTGCTAACATAAACAAACTACTGCAATATAAGCTAAACATGTACACAAGGTCCATTACTTGAGTTACCAACTCAAATCAATACAAAAACTCCCATATGGTTAGTGAAATGATCAATGATACTTTACAAGCAAGGCGGTCCCTTAAGAACACCCTTGAGTTCAAAACAAAGCGATACTTTACAAACAAGGAGGTAAACTCCCTTGAGTCCAAAACAAATCGATACTTTACAAGCAAGGAGGTATACTCCCTTGAGTCGAATTCAAAGCGATACTTTACAAGCAAGGAGGTATACTCCCTTGAGTCAAAAATCAAAGCGATACTTTACAAGCAAGGAGGTATACTCCCTTGAGTTCAAAACAAGGTGATCTTAGAATACTTACCCAAAGTTTGGCCTTACACTTACTTATGAACTTGTGAGCTTGTGAACCTGTAAACTTGTGAACTTTATAAAACCCTGTTCTTGTGAGAATCATTGAATCATACGAGACTTGTGAACATCATGCGAGACTTGTGAACATCATGTAAGACGTGTAATCATCATGCGAGACTTGTAATTATCATGCGGGACTTGTAGTTATCATGTGAGACTTGTGAACATCATGTGAGACTGGTAATCATGCGGAACTTGTGAACATCGTGTGAGACTTGTAATCATGCGAAACTTGTGAACATCGTGTGAGACTGGTAATCATGCGGAACTTGTGAACATCGTGTGAGACGTGTGATTCATATTCATGCGAAAGTAAGTGACCAATTCAGTAACCGTATAATAGTCTCAAAATCATGGTAATATCCAAAGCATGTAAAACATGATCATCAATTCAAATTTGTATCAAGGACATACCTCATGTAACGCCCCGAAATACCCCCTAGGAGTTTAGGGATATTTTAGGTGTCACACTACGTACCTATCAAACCATCCTGTAATGCACAAGATAAAATACAGTACTAACAACGATAATCAGAGCGAGGAAGCTAACATATATGCGGAAGCGTAAACAAATTTTCATTTCTTCTAATGATCCAAAATAGTATTCCAAGTCAACATAAATACAAGACATGTCTAAGTCTAAGGTGGACAGGCCCACCTATCAAAATATCAAAATACACAAGACCCTCTCATACTCTCCCCTCAACAGTAGTCGAGGTATGGCCACACATCGAGGTCTCGGTCCGCCTAAGACTGAAATGGAATAGCCGGCTCTCTTTTCTCTATATACTCTTCCTCGACCCAAGGCTCCGGGTCGAGAGCTTCCTCAGTACCTGCCGACATGAAAGTACGGCTGAGCATGGAATACTCAGCGAGTACAAGCTACTAGCAAACCATAACAAAAATAAAAACACACAACAGTAATATCATACAAGCAGTAATAGAAGCATCACAAAAGAAACAGTATAAGGCATGATACAATACAATCATCATGACGTGCGTACATGAATGCGAAAAAGCATATAAAACTCATGCTTGAGAACCCATGTCATGTTCCGGTATGCCTCGTAGAAATCATATATGCGTGCATGCATGAATGCATGATCATCATCTTGTAAATTTCCATCTTGTAACTTGTGAGCCAGAGGCTAGCACCCGAATCTCCCTGGGCTGCCAACCTCCTTGATATGCAATGCACTTGTGAGCCAGAGGTTAGTACCCGAATGTCCCTGGGCTACCAACCTCCTTGATATGCAATGTTTGGTTTTCTTGTGAGCCAGAGGCTAGTACCCGAATGTCCCTGGGCTACCAACCTCCTTGACAATAGGTGATTTTTATTATTTGTTTAGTTTTCTTGTGAGCCAGAGGCTAGTACCCGAATGTCCCTGGGCTACCAACCTCCTTGACAATAGGTGTTTTAGGGGTTATCTTGTGAGCCAGAGGTTAGTACCCGAATCCTCCCTGGGCTACCAACCTCCTTGACATGCAATATTTTCTTGTTGTTTATTATATGCCCATGCTCTTGAAATCTCGGTTCATGCTATCATGCGTGCTCGTGTACGTGTCCATAGTGACAATCATGATAATGGGAATAACCAAGATATGACATTACTATTCAATTTATGATATGAACATAGGTAACATAAGTAGTTTGCATAACATTTGATCAATTTATCATTTATAGGAACGCATGCATAAAACCCATTTCTATATTCTTCATTGAGATCATTCATTCATAGTTTAGGTATTTTGTCAAACACTTTCATACATTATTCCTTAGTAGTTTATCTCCTTCTTTTTAATGCATATTTTCTATTCAATCACACAATGGTAAGTTTGTTATTTGTACAATGCTCATCCTCCATTTTCCAATCCACAGCCCACACATCATCCATCACACATTCGGCATCCAATCGCCGTATCCAACCTCCATCCAAGCATCTCTACCCTTTCTTTATCTTGTTTATATTTATTATAGATGACACATTTTGCAAGGAATAAAACATACTATCCAGAATCATATTTCATAAGGAAAACCTAGATTTATTGCTAGGGTAAGTTAGTAGGGTGTACTAACCTTAGATCAAGGCTTGATCCTTGGTAGAAACCTTGATTGAAGCTCCAACTTGAAAGAAGAACACCTTTGCTTGAAGGAGACTTGAGTTGGGGAAGAAACCCCTTTCAAAAACGTGCTTGGGTTGCTGCCCTAGCTTGGGGAACGCTCTCCACGAGTGCTTGAGCCGTGATCTTGGAGAAAAACTGGACTTGAAGTGATCTAGGGTCTCAAAACCCTTTGATTTCTCTTCCAAAGACAAACCCTAGGTTGGAATCGCCTTCTCCCCTTTCTCCTATTCTCTCAAACTCTCTAAGTGTCGAATGATGCCCTAAAGGCTCGGGTTAAACTCTTAAGGTAAGAGTGAACCGACCAAAGACCATAATACCCTTACTGAAATTTCTGCAAAGCACGAGTGCCGAACACGTTGAGCTGTGCATAGTGCTGAACACGTTGTGCTGTGAATAGTGCCAAACACGTTGTGCTGTGAACCGTGCCAAACACGTTGTGCTGTGAACAGTGCCAAACACGTTGTGCTGTGAACAGTGCCGAACACGTTGTGCTGTGAACAGTGCCCAACACGTTGTGCTGTGAAGGGTGCCGAACACGTTGTCCGTTGTGAAGGGTGCCGAACCCGTTGTCCGTTGTGAAGGGTGCCGAACCCGTTGTCACGTTGTGAAGGGTGCCGAACCCGTTGTCCGTTGTGAAGGGTGCCGAACTCGTTGTCACGTTGTGTTGTGAATAGTGTTGAGCTCGTTGTCCGTTGTCTTATGTACAACGTGCCCGTCGTGAGCTGTACAACGTACACGTTGTTTGCTGTACAACGTACACGTTGTCTGCGGCACGACGTACCCGTTGTCTGTTGCACGACGGCTGCACAACGTATACGTTATCAGGGCTAGAGCTACGTCCTTAGTGCCTTCTGAGCTACGATTGCCTGCAGGTCCAGACTGTTTTGGCCATATCTTTTGACTCGTTCGTCTGATTTTGACGATTCAACTTGCGTTGGGTTCGTACTTCGAAAAGGAACATTTCTGGTGTTTCGGAATTTCCAATTTCTCTCTTATTTATTAATTGGACTATAAAAACGGCCAATTAGCTACGAAGGTGCTATTCATTAAGATGAAAAAGTCCGGGGTGCTACACCTCAAAATCTACAATTTATTTACAACTCATAGCAAAGCCAAAATCATGCTTTATACCTTACCTATAATATAGGAATTCCCAATATGGCCAAAACATCCTATGTTTCATCAAAACCATATACTTAAATCATAGAAACCAAATTACACATCGATGAAGTATAGTAAAGCAAGTTAGTAGATTGTTCTACCTTTCAAAAACCGGATCCCTACGGTTTCTCGCTTTGGAATACTACTTGAAGGCAAAAGAAAGCTTTGAGGAAGCTTTTGAATCAATCCCAAGCTTGAGGAAGGTTGAGGAAAGAGAGATCCAAGCTTAGGAAGAAAGCTTGAAGCGAAAATCCGACTTCACTTGATCACTAATACAAAGCTTAGAAGAACCCATGCTCTTCTCCCTCCTTTCTCTCAAATTTCTCTCAAAAATCTTTCTCTAGGGTTGTGGTAACCCTAAGCCATGAATTTGTGGTTATATAGGCCAAGGGGTTGAGGCCAAAGACCCTTAAACCCCCAAAATATCTCACTGTAGTCGGTTACAAGGCAAAAATCAAGAACCAAGGATCTATCCATCATGAGCACGGATAGATCCTTCAAAAAAACCTTCTCTGGCCAAAAAACCCATACAAAATTGGGGTTGATAGATCGATCGGTCATGGGGATGGATAGATCCATCAGTATATGGGATTGAAGGATCTATCCTCCCCAAACTAGATAGATCCTTCACTATTCATTCTTTCATTTTTCCCGCTGTGGTATTTTGACCATAACTTTTGACTCGGTGATCGGAATTTAACGATTCAACTTGCGTTGGATTCTACATTTAAAGAGGAACAACTTTCATGCTTTGTACAAAGCCTAATTATTCTATCTTCATATTCCAAAATGGTCCTAAAGGCTACTGGTCAGGAATTTCAACAGACAAATTGCCTAAAACCCACTTTTCACCAAGCTTCGACTCAAAATCGGGAAATGTGATAAACATAAACCTCAAAGAGGATATCGATATCTTTCTAATGGCTCAAGAATCATCAATTCCAATTTCGGATGAGAAAACTAGAGTTCTCTCAAGTTGAGGTATTCTTCAACATCCCTCTTTGAGACACTTGGAGTATTGTATACTCTTGTTTTATTTTCATCCCAACACCCTAAAACCTTTTTCACACATATTTTGTCTCATTTGAAACCCCCTTTCATTTTAAAACATGAAGCCATCATCCCATTAAGGGTTTTGGCCTGAAAAAACACTATTCACAACACTATTCATAACACTATTCCCAGCACTATGTATAGCCTAGTGAACTCGGTTCTGGGGTTCTACACCATTGCTCATGGTGAGAAACCTAAGAAGTTGAATGGGATGGATTTCAAGAGATGGCAACAGAAAATGTTGTTCTATCTAACCACCTTGAACTTGACAAGATTCTTGCAAGAGGATTTCCCTACACTGAAAGAAAGTGAATCTGATAGGATGGTAGTGGCTGCAATTTATGCATGGAAACATGCTGATTTTTTGTGCAAGAACTACATCCTGAATGGCTTGGACAATGCATTATACAATGTGTATAGTCAAATTAAGACAACCAAAGAGTTGTGGGAATTCTTGGATAAGAAATACAAGACAAAGGATGCCGGGATGAAGAAATTTGTTGCTGGCAGGTTTCTTGATTTCAAAATGGTTGATTCAAGAACTGTGATAAGCTAGGTTCAAGACCTCCAATTGATCCTTAATGAGATCCATGCAGAAGGAATGATGATAAGTGAATCATTCCAAGTAGCTGCTATAATTGAGAAGTTGCCTCCATCTTGGAAGGACTTCAAAAATTACCTTAAGCACAAGCGAAAGAAAATGGGGGTAGATGACTTGATTATCCGACTAAAAGTTGAGAAAGATAATAGAGTATCTAAAAGGACGACTGGAAAAAAAGTTCTTGAATCAAAGGCCAATGTGGTGGAACACAAGTCCAAGAAGATGAACCATTCTGAAGCAGGTCCAAGTCAAAAGCAAAAGCAACAGAAAAGGTTCAAGGGCAATTGTTATATTTGTAACAGGCCAGGGCATGTAGCAAAGAATTGCAGAAACCGAAACTTCTAAGGGAAATCCAAGAAGGGATCCACTCAGGCACACATAACTAAAGTAGAGAACATCACTGATTATGTTTCTGATATACACTTGTCAGCAGTTGTTTCAGAGGTAAACATGGTACTGAATCCCAAACAGTGGTGGGTAGATACTGGAGCAACTCACCATATATGTTCAGATAGGAGTGCTTTTAGTAACTATCATAGAGTTACTGCTATAGAAAAACTCTACATGGGAAAATCCTCTACTTCAACTGTTCAAGGATCAGGGAAGGTTGTTCTAAAGATGACCTCGGGGAAAGAGCTTACTTTGAATGATGTCTTGCATGTACCAGACATCAAGAAGAATCTTGTTTCTGGAGCACTTCTAAGCAAGAATGATTTCAAGTTAGTCTTTGAATCAGACAAGTTTGTTCTGACTGAAAATGGTATGTATGTTGGTAGAGGTTATCTCTGTGATGGATTGTTTAAGATGAATGTAATGACTGTAATGCCTTCGAGCAATAATAATAATGAAGTAAATTCTTCTGTTTATATGCTTAAGTCATTTAATTTATGGCATGCTAGACTAGGACATGTAAATTCTGATTTCTTACATAGGCTTGCTAATTCAGATTTAATTCCAAAAATTAAATTTGACCCAAATCATAAATGTGAAATTTGTGTGGAATTCAAATTATCTAAAACTTCTTTTCACTTAATTAAAAGAAGTACATAACCTTTAGGGTTGATTCACAATGATATCTGTGATTAGAAATTTGTGCAAACAAGAGGTGAGAAAAAATATTTCATCACCTTCATTGATGATTGGACAAGGTATTATCATATCTATTTGCTATAGCAAATATGAGGCATTGGACATGTTCAAACTTTATAAAAGTGAAGTTGAAAATCAACTTAACCAAAAGATAAAAATGTTGAGAAGCGATAGAGGAGGTGAATATGTGTCACCATTTAATGAGTTCTGTAAAGAACATGACATAATTCATTAAACAACCGCTCCTTACTCACCTGACCAGAACGGTATCGATGAACGCAAGAACCAAATATTAAAAGAAATGATGAATGCATTATTGATTAGTTCAGGTTTGCCTCAGAACTTGTGGGGGGAAGCAATCTTATCTGCTAATTATATTCTTAACAAACTGCCCCCACAAGAAGTTAGACAAGACATCCTATGAGTTGTGGAATGGTCGAAGACCTTCCTACAAATACTTAAAAGTGTGGGGGTGTCTAACAAAGGTAGCAGTTCCTGCTCCTAAGAAGGTTAAGATAGAACCTAGGTCAGTGGATTGCAACTTCATTGGATATGCTCACAATAGCAGTGCATATTGGTTTCTTGTACACAAGTCAGATATTCCGGATATACATGTCAATACGATAATGGAATCAAGGAATACATCTTTCTTTGAAACTACGTTTCCTTGCAAGATTGAACAAGAACAAAATCCAATAAAAAAGAATACACGACACTATTAATAGTGATCATCAAGAAAATATAGACCAAGAGTCTATAGATAAGGAAAATGAAGATGAACCAAGGCGTAGTAAAAGATAAAAAATTACTACATCTTTTGGTCCTGATTTTCTACCTTATTTGTTGGAAAATGAGCCTCAAAGCTTTAAAGAAGTCATGTCTTCTCCAGAAGCACCATCTTAGAAAGAAGCTATAAATAGTGAAATCAGGTCCATTATGCAAAATCATACTTGGGAACTGGTGGATCTTCCTCCAGGGAATAAACCATTAGAATGTAAATAGATATTCAAAAAGAAGATGAAAGCTGATGGAATGATTGACAAAGGGAGACCACTAAGATTAAGGTCCCGGAGCCGAAGTACTACAGTTGAGCTCGAGACGCCAAACTTCGAAACTCAAAGCCCCAAATCGGCTGTCCTTAACGCTCGTTCTTAGCGCGGTCTCATCTCGATCTTATTCCTGCTCGAGTCACTGGATCATCATGACCCCTACGTTCCGGCTTCCAAAGGCGATCCTAAGGGAAGAATCATTTTGAAAAGAGCACACCAAGAATGAAGTAGTACGATCGGCGGGCGTTGGAAAGAGAGCTTCAGTACAATTATCGCTGCTTAGCGAAGTGAGAGGCTCCTCCTTAGAAGCTCCTCTTTTTTCTTGCTTCTGGCTAGGGAAAGCAGGGATATACGGGCTGGGACGACTAAGCCTACAATCCAACGGCTCCAGCTACTCCTCCGGCACCCGCACCTATGCCTGCTCAACAACCACAAAGCAAAACTTGTAGTAAAGGGCTACAAGCAAAAGGAATGTATCGATTATTTCGATACTTATTCAACAGTTACCAGGATAACATCCATCCGTATGTTAATAGCTATTGATGTTGTTAACAACTTAGAGATACATCAAATGGATATTAAAACTACTTTCTTAAATGGTTATTTGAATGAAGAGATCTACATAGAACAACCAGAAGGTTTCATGATAAACAACCAAGAAAAAAAAGTATATAAACTTGTTAAATCTCTCTATGGATTAAAACAAGCTCCTAAACAATACCATGAGAAATTTGACAACGTTATGATGTCAAATGGTTTCAGGATTAACGAGTGTGATAAATGTGTTTATGTCAAAAGCACTGAAAAAGCATATGTCATTGTGTGTCTCTATGTAGATGATATGTTAATCCTGGGTAGCAGTAATGAGATCATTCTATCTACCAAAAGAATGTTAAATAAAAGGTTTGACATAAAAGATCTAGGTGTTGCAAATATAATTCTAGGAATTAAAATTACTAGAACATCTGAAGGACTCATCTTATCTCAATCTCATTACATTGAGAAGATCCTTGAAAGATTTATCAAGAATAATAAAAGTCTTGCAAAAACACCTGTAGATGTAAATTTACATCTAAGTAAGAATACTGGACATGGAATATCCCAGTTAGAGTATTCTAGTATCATTGGTAGTCTAATGTATCTCATGAACTGCATTAGACCTGATATAGCCTACTCAGTCAGCAAACTGAGTAGATATACAAGCAATCCAAGGGAAGATCACTGGAAGGCGATAGTTAGGGTTCTCAAATATTTGAGATATACCCAAAACTATGGATTGCACTATACAAGATATCCAGCTGTACTTGAAGGGTATAGTGATGTCAATTGGATATCTGATACTAAAGACTCAAAATCCACTAGTGGATTTGTCTTTAAACTTGGAGGTGCATCAGTATCTTGGAAATCTTCTAAATTGACATGTATAGCTAGATCCACAATGGAAATGGAATCTGAGTTTATAGCTTTAGATAAAGTAGGTGAAGAAGTAGAATGGCTTCGTCACTTTTTAGAAGATATTCCAAGTTGGCCAAAACCTGTGCCAGCTATCTGCATACATTGTGATAGTCAATCTACGATTGGAAGAGCACAAAACAGTATGTATAACGGTAAATCTTGATATATACGTCGAAGAAACAATACCATGAAACAATTGCTCTCAAATGGAATCATTTCCATTGATTATGTAAAGTCAAATAATAACATATCGATCCGTTAACCAAAGGTTTGACTTTAGAGCAAGTGTATAAATCATCGAGGGGAATAGAACTAAAACCTATATCTAAAGAGTCGACATAATGGAAACCCAACCTAGCTGACTGGAGATCCCAAGATCTAGGTTCAAATGGACAACCTAATTGTGTGTAACTCAGTAATGTCACTGTGAATAATAAATTTCTTCATCCCATTTATGTGATGAAACAGTGAAAGAATCTAGGGTAAGCAAAGCTTTTAATGATTCTTATATCTTGGAAATCCAAGTGGGGTATGATGAGATACTCTTGATAAGAGATCACCTATAGAAGAGTGAAGAGGGGCCGCTTCTATAAGAATTTTAAAAGACAAAATTCTTTAGAGCACTTATGAATACCAGGAGATGTTCAAGGCCAAAATGAACACAACCATTACAACCAAAGGTGTTTGAAAAGAAACTGTGTGAGTACTATTGTCTTGGTTTACACTATGGCTGAACAGTTTAAGACATGATGTTCACTAGATAGCCAGTAAATCTGATAGTATTTCACTAGGGCAGGTTCAAGGCCAAAAGCTACCTTTCCCGATGCAGTAGCTTTTCAGTTGTACTCTCTCTTTTAGTATCTGCATATGTTCTGTATTCTGTCCAGGAAATTTTCATTTATGTGGGGGATTGTTGGGAAAAATCTGTTTTGGAAAAAATCTGGAAATCTATTTTGGAAAATCTGGTTTTTTGTAAACTTTGACCCAAAATAAATGTGGGACCCACAAGGGTTTTGAAGCGGGTCCAAGTGGATTTGTGTTCTCCTCCATGAGGAGATTAACTTGGTATATTTATTTGTCCCAAACAGTTAAGTGGTGAATGAGAAATTAATCTCAAAGTGGGCCACTTGAACATGCGTTTAAGTTGAAGAATGGTATAGAATAATAATCCCACATCGAAAAATTATTGAAACCAATGTTGGTTTATATACCATTACCTTGGAGTAAAGCGTAGGCCCTTGGGGCACCCAAATTTTTTGAAGGAGTGAGCCCATGCTCCATGGTGGAACCAACCACACACGCGCATGCACCGCCACCCACCCAAGCCGTGCCCGTGTCTCGGTCCGATCCGACTGGCCGGCTGGCTGGTTGGTTGGCTTGGCTCTCTTGTGGGCCTTAAGCCTGACCCCTTTATTTTATTTTTTTGGCTGGGCCAAAGCTTATTCAACTTAAACATTTAAACCCAACAGAATTTCAATCCAACAGTCTTGACTGTTCGGATTCAAATTTAAACCCAACAGACATGTCGCTTTTGGACAGTCTCCTCAGCCTATTATTTAAGGCTTTTCAGTTGCATTTTCTTAAGTACAAAATTGAATCTTCTGCTTCCTAGTATCTTCTTCCTTCTGTATACAGTCAGTTAGCATTCCAGAGAGAGTCCTGTTCACATCACTAGTTCACTGTACTTCTGGATTTCTAGTGGAAGTACCAAGAGTGTGATTGTTGTATCTTGGGAGACAAGTTGCTACAGACCGTGACCACCATAGTGGAGCAATATTTTTCTTAAGGACATTGAATCTAATTAAGCCTCAATCAGTAAAGTGCACTAAATCTTTGTTTTTTATTTTATTCTTCTTGTTCTGTAATTTGTATATCTTAATTATAACATACAACAATTTTTGTAATAATATCCAACAATAGACACGTCTAATAACAATCTAAAATTGCTCTATGATTGCTACATGTACCCAAAACCATTCTACAATCACCACGTGTCACCCAACCTACTCGGGTTTCATAGTAAGTAATGTGTGATGTCTTGCAAGAGTTTTATTTCTTGTTACTAATCAGTAACTGATAATTAGTACTAATAGTCGCTACAAAAAAAAAGGTAAATATACCTTCAAAAGAAGGATTTTCAAAAACGGTCAAACACAATAAATGAGACATAAAAAAACCACTTACTTAGGAAATATGTAGTAATCAGTCCCAACTATTGAATTGGAGGGGCCCCATTGTTGGTATGGTGTCAAGGTCCAAATCAAAATTCATCATATAACTAGGGTTAGGCAGACCTCGACCATATATATATAAATATATACTAGTGGGTGGAACGTGTGATGCACATGAGAGAGAGGAAGGGGAGAGAGACTGGGAAGAGGGACTTAGTGAGGGCATTTCAAAAACAAAATTAAGGAATATTTTAGGTATAAAAACTTGAGGACAATTTGGATAAAAAAATTTGTGAGAGACACGTAGCTTATTGAAATATGATGTTGTGACATTTTAAGAACTAAAAAACTTTAGAGATATTTTGGGTATAGCAAAGAAAGGGGGCGGGCGGAACCTTGGTAAGAAGTTTTTTTTCTGAGCATTTTGCCAAGAAAGCAAGGAGTCCGGTTACGCCATTGAGATCACCTTGTATCCCTTTTCACACTACGTAACCATGATTAAGATTCACCCATCCCTAGGGTTCACTCACTTATCCTTGGATTTTAGAAAAAAATTTAATCCTAGGACTTAGTGAATTTTAACCAAGGTTTTAAAAAAAATTATTTTTTTTTCTAAAAACCAAGAATAAATGGGTGAACCTTAGGGGTCATTGAATCTTAACCACAGTTGGAGTACTGTTATGCCATTGAGGTTCCATGTGTCTCTTTTGACACCCCTTAACTATGGTTAAGATTCATCTGCCCCTAGAGTTCACCCACCTATCCTTGGTTTTTAGGAAAAAAAAATATTATGTTTTAAACCATAGTTAAAATTCACTAATTTGTAGGGTCAATTTTTTTTTCATATTTTTCTAAAATTCAAGGATAAGTGGGTGAATCTTAGGGGTGGGTGAATCTTAACCACAATTAAAGAGTGTTAAAAGGGGCACATGGCAACCTCAGTGGCCTAACCGGACTCCAAGGAGTCCAATTATAACCATGGAGAATTTCAAGCCTAATAAATAGATGAGTGAGGGGTAGTATGGGAACTAAGCAAACATTTAATTATGTGTTTGTCTTATATAATGATTATGATAAGGGTTTTGAGAATTTTACAAAATTTCATCTATATTTTAAAGTGTTCATTTTATATATATATATATATATATATATGTATATAAGATAAGATAAGATAAGAAGGAGAAGAAAATGAGATAAGAGCAAAGGGTAGTTTAAGAATTACAAAAGATTCAATCAACGTTTTTGAACATGGGGCATCCTCTTTATATTAGTAAAGATATATCAACCTGAAAGACAATTACAATCTCATATATTTACTAAATTTGTCTTCACTAAAAATAGAATGGAGTTCTGATGGGTAATCCAGGGAGAAACCGCATAGAAATATTTGGGCTACAAATACCAGCAAGGAAGTCTACAGCTCTATTAGATTCACGACATATGTGGGGAAAAATGCAAAAGTCAAAAGTTCTTGAAAAACTCCTAACCGCTCCAAATTCATTGTGTCATCTCCATGAAGGATCCAAAATGTCATTGAGGCTATCCACCACCTATTTAGCATTAGGGCGTTTGGCAACACTATTATAAGCTTAATAAGTAGTTTTTATAAATAAGTACTTTTTGTAAATAAGTACATATAAAAAGTAGGTATGGAGGGGCTCCTAACCACTTTTACTTATTGTTTATTTATTTTTACCAAACCAACTTATTTATGAATAATTACTTATTTTGATAAATAAGTAAATAAGTACTGAATAATAGTGTTGCGAAATGCTCCTGATCAACTTTCTGATGCCAACCTCCATTGTGTCGTGACCCAAAATCCCACCTACGAGTTAGGAGAGACTTTGTGCGTGACTAACATGTCATATCAAAAATCATCCTGTAAAAAATACAAGGCATACTAACAGTGGAAGCTAAAATTTCTTTGATACATAACAAGTGCTTGTACAAAAACTATAAACAGAAACTGGACATTCCCACTTTAACAAAATATAATTTCTCTCTCACATCCCTCAACAGTAGTCGAGGTAAGGCCACCTATCAAAGGCCATCTCCTACTAAGCATGATCCACAGTAGGCTCCTCCTCAACATACTCCTCCTCAACCCATGGTCCAGGAGCACATATGTCAAACAGAACTGCTGAAAATAACAATTCAGCTGAGCATGAAATACTCAACGTATACAAACCCACTAGCTAACAGAGCTATAACATCAATAATAACATTCTTAAATGTAGAGACATACGATTCTATCATACACAGTTAACTCCGAGTGCGGAAACCATATTTCGAAACATATCTTAAAATCTGCATAGTTTTCCAAAACCATGGCCTTATGAGGATACTTTGAAACCAAAATCTTATTTGTCCTTACGAGAGACCAAAACGGATCTTATGAGTTCTTGTGAGAATCATGGTTCTTATGAGATCTTTGCTTAGAAGAATCACCGTATGAGTTCTTATGAGATCTTTGCTTATGAGACTTATGAGCTTATGAATACTTATGAGCCGAACAATAGTACCCATTGGAGACTTATGAGCCGGATATGTAAATATTCTTCATCGAAGGTACATAGAATAGGTGTCGCGACCCAAAATATCCCCTAGGAGTTAGGGACACTTTGGTTCGTGATGTGTCGTATCTGATACCAAACCATCCTGCGATAATACTCAAGGCATAACATAATAGAATCATAAATAGTGCGAAAGCTTAAATCAAGTACGGAAGCGTAACCCAAAAATTTATTTTCTATATATAGTCGGTATTCCAAGTTTGAACATACATAATCCAAAATAAGGGTGGACATGCCCACCTATCAAAATACAAAATGAACTCTCACTATCACTCCACTCAGCAATAGTCTAGGTATGGCCAATCGTCTAAGTCTCTCTCCTCCTGTGGCTGCAACGGGATATGTGGATCCTTTTCTTCTACATATTCTTCTTCAACCCATGGCTCCGAGTTGCAGATGTCGAACGGACCTGTCGACATAACATGTACGGCTGAGCATGGAATACTCAGCGAGCACAAACTAATAGCTAACCATACAATAACAACAAGATTCCACATGCAAGTATTTAAAGAAATAATAATCACAACATTCATGCTTAAACCCGTCGTGGAAAACCTTTCATAAAAACTTATAATTTTCTTGGAAATCAAACCATCTTATGCATGCTTATGAGTACTTATGAATGCTTGTGAGCCTCGTGTTTTCTTATGGGTTCTTGTGAACTTACAAATTCTTAAAACTTTTCTTATGAGCTTGTGAGCTTTCTTGTGAGCCTTCTTGTGAACTTGTTCTTGTGAGCTTATGATCCGTAGATACATATGCAAGATCTTAGACTTGTGAGATACTTATGAGTTCTTGAAAAGCCTTGCGAGACTTATGATCCGTGGAGCTTATGCAAGATTTTAGACTTGATCCTTGTGAGCATGAGTTAACCGATCTTAGAATACCAACCCAAAGTTTGACTTTGTCAGTGCTTATGCTTCTTTCGTATGAATGACTTTAAAAACCTTTCTTATGCTTTTTGAAATACATGCTTATGAGAAAACCTTGGTTCATGCAAATGTGCGTGTTTGTGCTCGACAATCGTGGCAATCGTAATAACATATAACAATTAAAAGAGCATGATATAGCATTTAGAACACTTTTTGAACTAGGCAAGCTTGAAAGTAAACATATATATAGTATTTCATTTAACATTTGTCAATTGGGAAAATTCCCTAAGTCATAACTTCATTTTCTTAACTAAATCTTCATTCATGCATTTCATCAAACGTGTAGTATTCAGCACTTCATTAGGTCTTTTAACACATGATTTCCTCTTCACATTTCATCAAACATCATAGGTGTATTCATTATTTGTACAATGCTTGTAAACACCCCAATTTTGCACCCCCTAATCTCTTTGAACACCTCTAAAAACCCTTTAAAAAACCCTCTTTTAAAACCCTCTTTTAAAACCCTCTTTCTGCAGGCTTCGATTTCCAAAAAACGCCCCTCAGGTAGAAAATGACCAAAATGCCCCTAGGGTGAAAATGACCAAAATACCCCTAAAAAGTGCTAAAAGGTTTTCATTTTATCCAAAATGATTTTAAATTTTTTTGATGAATTTTGGCTATTTTTGGAATTAATTTGGGCTTAAAATGGTAGAAAATGACTGAAATACCCCTGGAGTGTAAAATGACCAAAACGCCCCTGAAAAGTGGTCAAAAGTTATGATTTCATCCGAAATAATTTTACAAATTTGTTGGTTCAATTTCGGCTATTTTCGGGCTCAAAATGGGCTTAAAATGACAAAAACAGTTTTTCGGCAAATAGGAGCTTAAACCAAAAAAACCCAAAAAAATAGTTTTTTGAAGGGGCAACCTCGCCCTTTTAAAAGGTGGGGGACATGTGGCCCCACTTGCACTGTAAACTTCATTTTTTATTATTTTATTTGTCCATAATAAAATATATTAAATCTTGCCTTTTAAACGGCGCGGATTTAGTCTGATCTGCGTTACCGCCCTATTGTTCACACCGCTTTACTATTCATTAAAATATAATAAATCTCACCTTTTAAAACGACGCGGGCACTATTCCAAAACACTATAAATACCCCCCCTCTCTTCCTTCATTACTCATTCATTCTACTTCCTCTCTTCTCTCACCTATTTCAAAAATCTCTTTTTAGCATTTGGCGATCCCGGGAATTTGATTTCGAAGAATCATTCTCGGGAGCACTTATTTCAGAGACCCTTTTGGGTTTCCCGGAAGGTAAAATATCGCCAAACTCTAACGTTTGCTTTGTCTTTGAGTAGTTTAATTAGATTTTTAATTATTTTTTAAATTGCTTAGACTGCTTACCCTATCGAACCCCTGCCCGATTTTACTTAAACCTAGCCTACCCTGTCGAACCTCTGCCCGAACTTCAGTTCAAACTTAGCCTACCATGTCGAACCTCTGCCCGAACTTCGGTTCAAACTTAGCCTACCCTGTCGAACCTCTGCTCGATCTTCGGTTCAAACTTACCAAACCCGGTCGAACCTCTGCCTGAACTTCAGTTCAAACTTAGCCTACCCTATCGAACCTCTGCTCGAACTTCGGTTCAAACTTACCAAACCCTGTCGAACCTCTGTCCGAACCTCAGTTCAAACCTTGGTTCAAACTCTACTTGCTTTAGCCAAACCTCTGTCCGAACCTTGCTTCAAACCCTAGTTCAAATCCTATCAAACCCTTACCCAACCCAATGCTCCTTGACATGAGCTAAAACTGTCCAAATGCTCCCCGGCAAGAGCATAAAAGGCCCAAACACTCCTAAACAGGAGCCCAAACCATTCAAAAACACCCTAACATCCAAAGACAAGTCTCAACCTATCAAACACCTACAATCCAAAGAAAACAAATCAAACCATCAACTGCCCATCTGGAACTACGTGTGGCTTGATTCCACTAACAGTGGATACGTAGGCAACCCTAATCGGGTTCAAATCACCTAGGATAGAGCTCTTATCATGTCCCTACTTATTTCAGCATATACATTACTGTTCATATAATACATATCAAACATATAGATAAAATGAAAGCTCCTCTTATGGTTTCCCCCACTTAATTCAGACTTAGGGAGTAGGTAACCATCTCTGGATGGGAGTTTAGGGGTGCCTAACACCTTCCCCTGACTCAAATGAATCCTTACCTCGAACTCTATTTTTAGACCAAAGCCTTATCCAACCTTTTAAGGGACCCTATTTTCCCTAACAATCTAAATAGGTGGCGACTCTCTCTTTTTAACATTTTTAGCACTATTCCTCCTCAGGTTCAATCCTGATCGGGAGTGGGGTTAAAATCCTGGGTCTACAATGCTCATCCACTGTTTTCATCACAAAACACTCATCACATACTACTTGGCATCCATTCGCCTTAACCTCCATACATTCACCACACATCCATTACATTTCCTTTAATCTTATTCTTTTAGATTATATGATTAATTTCATGAAAATAACTCAAAATATAGGGTAATACTAGGTTAACTATGAGAGTGTACTAACCTTAAGATCAAGGCTTGATCTTGAAAGGGACTACAAGCTTGAGGAAGAAGGAACCCTTTGAGAATGGAGGGTTCTTTGCTTGATGGGGAAGCAAACCTTTGAAAATACCATAGGAAATGTTGCCGAGCTTGGAGAAGAAGCTCCACGCGTTGATTAAGGTTGGATTTGAAAAATCCAAGCCAAAGGGATGATCTTGGGTTCTCAACCCTTGATTTCTCTCTCAAAAGGGAAGAAGACTTTAGGAACCCTAGGTTCTCTCCCCTTCTCACTCAAAATATTGCTAAGGGTGTTTATGAACACCCTTGGCTCGAGCCTACCCTTAAAAGTAAGGGTGGAGTAGCCAAAAGACCAAAAAACCCTTAATGAAATTTCTGCAAAACGTGAAGGACCGCTTGATACTGATCTACCGGTAGTGGACCAATCGACCGGTGCTTATGACCGAGCTACCGGCAGTGGACCGAGCGATTGGTGTTTTGATTGAGCTCTCAGTCAAAAATCACCTCTCTGGAATTTTTCCCCATACAAATTTTTGGACCGAGCGATAGACACCGATCTACCGGTAGTGGACCGAGCGATCCCTAGTGACCGGTGCTCTACAGAAACGCACTTCAGTATTTCGGCCATAACTTTTGACTCCCTTATCGGATTTTGACGATTCAACTTGCGTTGGATTCATCTTTCGAAGATGAACAACTTTGATGTTTGATAAACATCCAAATTTTGATTTTTAATTACTAAAAATGGTTATAAAGACGACTGACATGCGAATGGGTTTCATCAACCCATTTTTGCAGCAGATCCTATTTCGGAAATCAGACGTTTGACTTAACCCCGACTCAAAATCAAGAAAAGTGGTCAACATGAACTTCGAAGAGGGTTCCACTACCTTTCTAAAAATTTAAGAATCACTCGATTCCAATCAACGGTGAGGGAACTAGAGCTATTTAAAGTTGAGGGCATGCCAAAGCATAACCCTTGTTAATATTCAAGAGTATTCTATACTCTTACTCTCTTCATTCCAAACACCCATACACTAAATATACTCTTAAAACCTTTAATATATTATATCATTCATCATACTAGGCCATCAAGATCCGGGGTTCTACATCCTCCCCCCCTTACAGAAATTTCATCCTCGAAATTTAGATGATACACATAGATACAAGAAAGTCAATACATACATAACACCAAAAATTACGCAAACAAATGAGGGTACTTTTCTTTTACTTCCGCTTCGCGCTTCCATGTAGCTTCTTCTCTGGCATGATGTTGTCATTGAACAAGGACCAAGGGGATGACTTTGTTGTGCAAAACTTGGTCTCTACGATCCAAAATTTGAACTGGTTCTTCCACTAAGGTAAGATCCTCCCGGATTTCCAACGGATCAAGATCTATAACATGTGAAGGATCTGAGATATACTTTCGGAGCGTGGACACATGGAAAACATTGTGAACCGCCGCCATGTGAATAGGTAGAGCAACTCGATAAGCAACCTCACCAACTCTGGTGATAATCTCAAATGGACCCACATACCTCGGACTAAGCTTCCCTCATTTTTCAAACCTCATAACACCCTTTGTCGGCGAAACCTTCACAAATACCATATCGCCAACTTGGAATTCAAGATCTCGTCTACGGGTATTGGCATAGCTATTTTGTCTGTCTTGAGACGTCTTCAATCTCTCCCTGATGATCTTGACCTTATTCGCGGTTTGCTCAATCAATTCTGGGCCTAATATCTTTCTCTCTCCAACTTCATCCCAGTATAGGGGAGATCTACAACTTCTCCCGTACAAAGCCTCAAAAGGCGTCATTTAATGCTTGCTTGATAACTATTATTGTAGGCGAACTCCACCAATGGCAAGTGATCCTCCCAACTGCCCTTGAAGTCCACCATGCAAGCTCGAAGCATGTCTTCTATAACCTGGTTCACCCTCTCAGTCTGCCCATCTGATTGAGGATGAAAGACAGTGCTAAAATCCAAACGGGAACCCATAGCACTCTGAAAACTCTTCCAGAACCTAAAAGTGAATCTTGGATCCATGTCGGAAACAATACTTACCGGCACTCCATGCAACCGAACCACTTCCTTGATGTACAATGTCACTAGCTGGTTCGAGTTGAACATGGTCCGATACGGCAAAAAGTGAGCAGATTTTGTCAACCGATCAACCACTACGTACCCAAATTGCATTAGATTTCTTTGCCGTCCTTGGCAATCCAACAATGAAGTTCATGGAGATGTTCTCCCATTTCCACTCGGGAATCGGAAGGGATTGTAAAAGACCTGCCGGTCTCATATGCTTGGCCTTCACCTATTGGCATACCAAGCATCTTGACACATACTCGGCGACTTCCCTCTTTATGTTCCGCCACCAATAATGCTTCTTTAGATTCTGGTACATCTTAGTACCACCAAGATGCACTGTGTACTTGGACCGGTGAGCTTCATCTAGAATCTCACCCTTCAATTCCGTATTTGAAGGAACACACAACCTTCCTTTAAATGTGATTGCTCTGTTACTATTCACTGAGAACTCATCACTCCCCTTGCTAATAGCCTTATCTCTATAAGCAAGTAGCTCCGCATCCGAATCCTGCAACTCTCAGATCCGATCTTGGATATAAGGCCTGACTGAGAGGTTAGCCGTGTCTGGCCCAAAGGTAGAAATCCTGAAGCTGGTATCGAGGTTTGCCATGACCTCTAACATCTTCCACTCATGGACCATCATGTGGGCTACAAGTCCAGTAGGCTTTCTGCTTAAAGCATCTGCCACCACATTAGCCTTACCCGGATGGTACTGGATGGAACACTTATAGTATTTCAAGAATTCCATCCAATGGCGTTGTCGCATATTCAACTCCTTTTGGGAAAACAGATATTTTAAGCTTTTGTGATCCGTGAAAATATCAAACTCTTCCCCATAAAGGTAATGCCACCAAATCTTTAACGCGAATACCACCGCGGCCAACTCCAAATCATGAGTAGGATAGTTCTTTTCATGATCTTTCAATTGTTGGGAAGTGTGGGCAATTACATTCCCGCGTTGCATAAGAACACATCCTAGCCCAATGTTCGAGGCATCACTGTAGACCACGAAACCTCCACTCCCAGATGGCACTGTGAGAATGGGGGCCGTAGTAAGCCTCTTTTTCAATTCTATAAAGCTTGCGTCACACTTGTCACTCCAAGTGAACTTAACATTCTTCCGCGTCAAATACGTGAGCGGTGCAGCTAAGCTGAAGAATCCCTCCACGAATCTCTTGTAGTATCCTGCCAAACTGAGAAAACTGCGTATCTCGGTAACACTTCTGGATCTCTCTCATTTCATCACAGCTTCTATCTTTGCTGGGTCTACTGAAATACCCTCAGCAGATACCACGTGGCCAAGGAATGCCACTTTCTCCAACCAAAATTCGCACTTACTCAACTTGGCATAAAGTCTATGCTCTTGAAGAGTCTCAAGTGTAAGGCGAAGGTCTCGATCATGGTCCTCCCGCATCGGGGAATACAATAAGATATCATCAACAAAGACAATAACACATCTGTCGAGACAAGGCTTGAACACTCGGTTCATCAAATCCATGAACGCCTCCGGTGCATTTCCTTAGACTAAAAGGCATGACCAAAAACTCGTAGTGCCTGTACCGAGTCCTAAAGGTAGTCTTTGGTGCATCTTCGGCCTTGATCTTCAACTGATGGTACCCTGATCGTAGATCAATCTTGGAGAAGAACCTTGCTCCTTTTAGTTGGTCGAACAAATCGTCTATCCGTGGCAATGGATAACCATTCTTAATCGTAACTTTGTTCAACTGTCTATAGTCGACACACATCCCCATCGACCCATCAATCTTCTTCACGAAGAGTATCGGCGCTCCCCTCAGTGAAACACTTGGTCGAATGAACCCAAGTTTTGCAACTCTTCATTTTGCTCCTTCAATTCTTTAAGTTCAATTGGGGCCATTTTGTATGGACCCTTAGAAATTGGAGCAGTTCCTGGAGCAAGCTCTATTGCGAACTCTATCTCCCTATCTGGAGGCAACCCCAGAAGGTCCTCAGGAAATACGTCCAAATACTCATTCATAACCGGGAGGGCTGAGGAGTCATGTGCCTCCGGATTTGCAAGACTTAGAGTCGCTAGACGGGCTATATCTCTCCTTCTAAGTCCACGAAAATGAAATGGCTTGACGCCCTCTGGCTTAAACCTCACCATCTTCTCAAAACAAGCCACATGCCCGTGGTGTGCAGCTAGCCAATCCATCCCAAGGGTGACATCGAAGTCCAGGTCTTGGAACTCAAGGATGATTAGATCAATCGGTAATTCATACTGCCCGACTTGAACCATACAATTTCGGTATCCACGGTCTGTATCAACTAACTTGCCAAGCGAAGTCGAAATGGTTAACTCGTTACGTAGGCGACTCGGCTCAGACGCAAAGCCTTTGGCAAAGATAGGTGACACAAAGGAATGTGTCGATCCCGTGTCGATCAACACACGAGCTAGACACTCGTTTACAAGCAATACGCCCGTGCATTGTAATTAGCTACATCAATAGATTTCAAGTAAAACATACATCGAGTATAGGTAGAATATTATACAAGTAAGCATACATATACAATATACAACAACATCAGTTCACACTCGAAAATTTTAAAATTCTCGTGTACCTTGCACAACATCGTCAGATTCCTGTGCCCCCCTTTCGGTTAAGGCAAAGACCCGGCCTTAGTTAGCCCTATGGGGCTGCTGTGTGGTCTATGTGGGCCGTGCAGGTCTAGATGCTGAAGCCTGTGAAGACCCTTGTGGAGTAGTCTGCCGAACTGGGGGTCTGCTCCCTTGAGGTTAGACCCGTGACTGTCGGCGTGGGCAATCCTTGATCATGTGGCCCTGCTCGACACAATGGAAACATCCTCCAAATGCTCTCTAACACTCTCTAGTCGGGTGTCTCCGACCACAGTATTCGCACTCCTCAAAAGATGAAGAGGATGATGGCGACACATATCTAGTTTCCTGAGAAAAAGCGGGGCGAGGTGCCTATGAAATAGTAGAACGTGGCACAAGTGGTGCAAAAGGAGGCCTCTGTGTCTGTGTAGGCCTAGGAGCTGAATAAGGGGAAATCCTGGTCCTCTTCTCCGATGGTGCTGAGCCACTAGACTGTCCCTTTTGCATGACTCTCCCCATTTGCTGACCTTGTGTGAGGACGAATACATTTTAAAGACATTATTGCATATGCCTTGAATTTCTGCTTGCTGAGTTCGAGGCCGCGACCCAGTCTATGGCAGCTGGCCAAACGACTATGGAGGCTGAGTTGGGTGATCTAAGAGGTCAGCTTAGGGACCTTAAGGATTTCATGTAGCATTTTTCAAGCCAACACTTTTCCTCGATCCCCACACCATCTCTATTTCCCGTCCTAGGATACCGACGCAACCCAACTACGAAATGATCCCATTAGAAGAGCAGATTGCTTGCTCATATTGTATTACCTAGTGAGGTTTATATTTTTGAAACATTTTTGAGTAATAATTATGGTTATTGACTATTTTGATAATGGAGTATGCTTATGTTGAGTATTTGACTGTGTAAATGGAATGGAGTTGATTATGTGTGATGGGAATGATATGGAATAGGTTATTGATTAATGGGTTGGAACAGGTTGTGTACATGGTTTTGAATGTGAATGAACAAGTTACATGTGATGACTGTGTACACCATAGGTGATTTTGGTTTTTTTTTTTTTTAAAGGCACTAGAGATGAAAAAATATCCGTCGCTAATGCTTCGAAAATTAGTGATGAACCTTTTCCATCGCAAATGATGTTATTAGTGATAGAAAGTAAACTGTGGCTGTTTAGAGACGGATATAATATTGTTGCTAGTTATATAATTGCAACGGAATTATTTCCATCTCCAATTTTATATTTCCATCGCAAATTCAAATTTTTGTCTCTAATTGAAAATTTTAAGTGATCGAATTCAACCCATTAGAGACGGTAATAATCCATGGCTAATTAAAGACGGATAATGATAACCGTCTCTAAATCTATTAGTGACGGCTACATCTGCAAGGGAATAGAGAAGGTTAGTATTTTCGTCGCTAATGGATTTAGAGACTTAAAAATGATTATTAGAGATGGTATTTGTCCGTCCTTGATCGGTAGATTTTGTAGAACCCCAAAAATTTAGTGAATAGTGTCATGAATAGTGCTGTGAATAGTGTTTCGACATGGGTTTGGAAAAGGCCAAAAGCCTTCTAAGTGTAGAGTGCAGAGTAAAATGCTAATGGGAACCTCATTAGGGATACGTGTGTGTGTGCTAGAGCGTTTAATACTAAGGGTAAGTATTTCAAGTGTTTTAGGTGTCTAACTAGTCTAGGGAAGAAGGAAATGCACTAAGTGTCGGAAAAAATGTAAAATGATCAATATTAAAGTATGTGTCATGCTCAGGGTTAATAAAACCATTGGACTAATATTTAAATCCTATAATGTGTCTTACGATGTTTGAAATGGGTAAAACAAAGAAAACAGAATTCGGGACTTCGTTCGAACGAATGTCCCATTCATTTGAACGAAGCCAGGAAAGGGACCATAAATCAATTCTCGCGACCATTCCCGTTCAAAATGAGGCATTTTCGTTCAAACGAACACATTCGTTCAAACGGAAATATTTTCATTCGAACGAAGTTCACAAAAATAATTTTTTTTTAAATTGTGCTAAGTGCGGATTTTTTGGGTTTAACCCCCTTGGACTATAAATAGGACACCTAATTCGGGGTTTTAAGATATTCTAAGTCCTTCTAACCTAATTTGGCAAAGAGGGGAGCAAAACCCTAGGTTTTCTAAGGAAAGTTGTTGGAGGAGCAAAATGGAGTTTGGATCTTCCTCCTCAAGCTAGGAATTTAGCCTTCTCAACCCTTCTTCGAGCTTTAGATTGCAGAGAATCAGTCTTGTGAGATAGATACTCTCTCTTAAATCTTGTTATTATAATTCTTTAGCTTAAATTGAATGAACAACCATGTTATTCTATGATGTATTGAATGATATTATTAACTAGTGATTCCTATGATGCTTTCCTAGTGAGGAAATGAAAAATGAAGGAGTATGAATGATGAAATAAAATGGTATGGTTCTGTTAAATGCTTTAGAGGTACACTTTATAGAATTAAATAGTGAAGATAAGGTGTTTAATGAGCTCTAATGTATGTTTACACTAGATGATTCATGTGATGAACTCTTGATGAAAAGGGGAATAGGACGCCTTAATTTTGATGAAGAACATGTTTAATTATAGGAATTATATGTTAAACTATTGTGAGCATGTTTAGAACCATGAATTGATAATTTGATAGCATATGTGATGTTATTGAAATTATTGTCTATGTGTCACTCACAAATGTATATAAGCACGTGTAAATGCATGATCGAGGTTTTTTGTATAAGTACGAGTATCCGAAAAGCAAAGTAAAGAAGATGAAAGAAAGAAAAGAAATAATGCTATTGGGAGGATGCTAGTGTACGTCAGACCAGGTATAAGTACTAATCATCTGATCTCAAGTAAAACGAAGAATATGCTATTGGGAGGGTGCTAGTATGTTTAGACCAGGTACACCACTAGTCACCAAACCTCAAGTAAAACAAATGAAGAAATACTATTGGGAGGGTACATCAGACCAGTTACTAACACTAACCATCTGATATCCCAAGTAGAAAGGATTGACTAGGCTAAGTTAAGTAAAAGAATGAAAGATGGGAAAGTGAAAGTAAAAGACATGAAGAAATTAACAAAAACATATAATTTTCGAAGAAAGTAAAGTAAAGTATATAGTTTTGAAAAGTATGCACAAGGGTATCGAAGCTATTATTTCTACATGTTTGAAATGAAAAATGTTATGTTTTTTAAATTGAATTATATATGAACTGCTTAGGAAATCCTGTTGTCGTTTTATAACTTTATTGTTTAGTAGTTAGTACACACTGAGCCTTCTATGCTCCGCTAAATTGATATTGTTGGTAGGTCCTTTTTACATTTGTGCTCCAGCTCCGTGGGTGGAGGAAGAGTACATTGAAGAGGGTGTCGATTAAGAACACCCGGGAGAAGATAAGGGCCTTGACAAGTGACCTTAGCTTGATTTCTATTGAGAGGGTGAGGGAGTGATTGTACATATTGACTATAGACTTGGCTAAAGGTGGGGATGTCCACCAATGACTTTAAATTATTAGACTGGTTTACTTGTTAACCTTCTATTTCATTCGGTTTTGTTTATGTCCTTGGAATACGGTTGAGTATTGTTAAGAAAAAAAATTTAGCTTCCGCTTTTTAACATTGATTTAAATGCTCGTGCGGGATTGTTTGAAGTATAAGTCATGAGCCAAAGTCCCATAACTTCTAAGGGGGATTTTGGGTCGCGACTGATTTCTTGTTGCGTCTCTTTAAATTTATGGAACCAATTTCCAACAGAGATGATTTACTAGAATATTTTTCTAATCAATCTACTTCTAGATCTACTTTCGTGACCTATCCCTCCAAATAAATAGGTGACGACTCTCAGTCAACTCATGAGCCTCCCAAAAGGTCATTTTAGTGTCGTTCCTCCGCAAGGTCCGGCTCGAAAGGATTGACGGTAAAAATCCCATGTTCACAACAGTAACTAAGTGCCTGTTAGGGGAAGTCTAACTAGTCAACAACCTACTTGGCCAGCGGGGCTCATTCACCAAAATAAACTGACCTTGGTCACCCCGCGAACAAAAGGGTGGACCATGGGTTCAAACCATGGCCTAATTAGGTCCACGACAATTTTGGTCGTAGACCAAGTCTAACAAGGGCTAGCTTGAGGTTTATATTTTTGAAACATTTTTGAGTAATAATTCTGGTTATTGACTACTTTGATAATGGAGTATGCTTATGTTGAGTATTTGACTGTGTAAATGGAATGGAGTTGATTATGTGTGATGGGAATGATATGGAATAGGTTATTGATTAATGGGTTGGAACAGGTTGTGTACATGGTTTTGAATGTGAATGAACAAGTTACATGTGATGACTGTGTATACCATAGGTGATTTTGGTTTTTTTTTTTTAAAGACACAAGAGACGAAAAAATATCCGTCGCTAATGCTTCGAAAATCAGTGATGAACCTTTTCCATCGCAAATGATGTTATTAGTGATAGAAAGTAAATTGTGGCTATTTAGAGACAGATATAATATTGTCGCTAGTTATATAATTGCAACGAAATTATTTCCATCTCCAATTTTATATTTCCAAAGCAAATTCAAATTTTTGTCTCTAATTGAAAATTTTAAGTGATCGAATTCAACCCATTAGAGACGGTAATAATCCATGGCTAATTAAAGACGGATAATGATAACCGTCTCTAAATCTATTAGTGACGGCCGGATCTATAAGGGAATAGAGAAGGTTAGTATTTTCGTCGCTAATGGATTTAGAGACTTAAAAACGATTATTAAAGATGTTATTTGTCCGTCCTTGATCGGTAGATTTTGTAGAACCCCGGAAATTTAGTGAATAGTGTCATGAATAGTGCTGTGAATAGTGTTTCGACATGGGTTTGGAAAAGGCCAAAAGCCTTCCAAGTGTAGAGTGCAGAGTAAAATGCTAATGGGAACCTCATAGGGATACGTGTGTGTGTGCTAGAGCGTTTAATACTAAGTGTAAGTATTTCAAGTGTCTTAGGTGTCTAACTACTCTAGGGAAGAAGGAAATGCACTAAGTGTCGGAAAAAATGTAAAATGATCAATATTAAAGTATGTGTCATGCTCAGGGTTAATAAAGCCGTTGGACTAATATTTAAATCCTATAATGTGTCTTAGGATGTTTGAAATGGGTAAAACAAAGAAAACAGAATTTGGGACTTTCGTTCGAACGAATGTCCCATTCGTTTGAACGAAGCCAGGAAAGGGACCATAAATCAATACTCGCGGCCATTCCCATTCGAAATGAGGCATTTTCGTTCAAATGGAAATATTTTCGTTCGAACGAAGTTCACAAAAATAGTTTTTTTAAAAACTGTGCTAAGTGTGGATTTTTTGGGTTTAACCCCCTTGGACTATAAATAGGACACCTAATTCGGGGTTTTAAGATATTCTAAGTCCTTCTAACCTAATTTGGCAAAGTGGGGAGCAAAACCCTAGGTTTTCTAAGGAAAGTTCTTGGAGGAGCAAAATGGAATTTGGATCTTCCTCCTCAAGCTAGGAATTTAGCCTTCTCAACCCTTCTTCGAGCTTTAGATTGCAGAGAATTAGTCTTGTGAGATAGATACTCTCTCTTAAATCTTGTTGTTATAATTCTTTAGCTTAAATTGAATGAACAACCATGTTATTCTATGATGTATTGAATGGTATTATTAACTACTGATTCCTATGATGCTTTCCTAGTGAGGAAATGAAAAATGAAGGAGTATGAATGATGAAATAAAATGGTATGGTTCTGTTAAATGCTTTAGAGGTACTCTTTATAGAATTAAATAGGGAAGATAAGGTGTTTAATGAGCTCTAATGTATGTTTACACTAGATGATTCATGTGATGAACTCTTGATGAAAAGGGGAATATGTCGCCTTAATTTTGATGAAGAACATGTTTAATTATGGGAATTATATGTTAAACTATTGTGAGCATGTTTAGAACCATGAATTGATAATTTGACAGCATATGTGATGTTATTGAAATTATTGTCTATGTGTCATTCACAAATGTATATAAGCACGTGTAAATGCATGATCGAGGTTTTTTGTATAAGTACGGGTATCTAAAAAGCAAAGTAAAGAAGATGAAAGAAAGAAAAGAAATGATGCTATTGGGAGAATGCTAGTGTACGTCAGACCAGGTACCAATACTAATCATCTGATCTCAAGTAAAACGAAGAATATGCTATTGGGAGGGTGCTAGTGTGTTTAAACCAGGTACACCACTAGTCACCAGACCTCAAGTAAAACAAAGGAAGAAATACTATTGGGAGGGTACATTAGACCAGGTACTGATACTAACCATCTGATATCCCAAATAAAAAGGATTGACTCGGCTAAGTTAAGTAAAAGAATGAAAGATGGGAAAGTGAAAGTAAAAGACATGAAGAAAATAACAAAAGCATATAATTTTCGAAGAAAGTAGAGTATATAGTTTTGAAAAGTATGCACAAGGGTATCGAAGCTATTATTTCTACATGTTTGAAATGAAAAAATGTTATGTTTTTTAAATTTAATTACATATGAACTGCTTACGAAATCCTGTTGTCGTTTTATAACTTTATTGTTTAGTAGTTAATACACACTGAGCCTTCCATGCTCCGCTGAATTGATATTGTTGGCAGGTCCTTCTTTTTACATTTGTGCTCCAGCTCCGTAGGTGGAGGAAGAGTACATTGAAGAGGGTGTCAATTAAGAACACCTGGGAGAAGATAAGGGCCTTGACAAGTAGCCTTAGCTTGATTTCTGTTGAGAGGGTGAGGGAGTGATTGTACATATTGACTATAGACTTGGCTAAAGGTGGGGATGTCCACCAATGACTTTAAATTGTTAGACTGGTTTACTTGTTAAACTTCTATTTCATTCGGTTTTGTTTATGTCCTTGGATTGAGTATTTTAAGAAAAAAAATTTAGCTTCCGCTTTTTAACATTGATTTAAATGCTCTTGCGGGATTGTTTGAAGTGTAAGTCACGAGCCAAAGTCCCATAACTTCTAAGTGAGATTTTGGGTCACGACCGATTTCTTGTTGCGTCTCTTTAAATTTATGGAACCAATTTCCAACAGAGATGATTTACTAGAATATTTTTCTAATCAATCTACTTCTACATCTGCTCATGTGAGGGGGCCAAGAAGCTTATCGTCATTCAAATTTTTAGAAAATTCAATTTTTTACAAGGTTAATGATTATATCTGTCCAAAATGGAGTTTTGCGGAGGTTTTCTTTCAGAAAGGGGTGGGTTTGGGCCCTGGGGTGCAACATTGTGTCTAAACAGGTCCCATTTAGTTCTTTCTGTTCTTAACACTTCTCTTAGAACTTTAACTCATGTATTAAACAGATCCCATTTAGAACTTTAACTCATGTATTAAACGGATCCCATTTAGATCTAAATCCCTCTTTTACCTAATTTCACTACCACTAAATTTTGCTAGCATTAACTGAAAAGAAGTTAACAATCCCCATCTAGACTCTCTAATCAAGTAAGTAATCCTACTTTAACCCACTCTGATTCTATGCCCGCACTCATAGAAAAGCAAGAATTCATAAACCAACTCTAATGGAGTTTTGATATCGCAAAAACGATACCAACTGTGTCAATGACATGTCATGATGAGAATCAGCACTGAATCACAATAGTTTGCACAACAACAACCAACTAAAAAGAGATTACAGTATGATTGGAATACTAATCTCTCTTTAAGATAATTCATTCTGTACAGACATCTTTCCAATGCATGCTTTGTGAAAAAAGACAAGGTCAACTTGGAGTTATGTCCCTACAGGTTTTGTCGCCCTTTTGGTAGGGATACAAGCATGAAACAAAGGTCCCTACTAAAGTCATTGAGTACTCTAATTACGCAAAAACGATTGCATATTTAGGCCGTCTATCCGGGAAGAAGAGCCCCCAGTGTTGCTCCAGTTCTGGGTTCTTACTGTTCTCATCAAACATGGTAAATATATAAGTCTCTATAGGCCTTCCAGGCCACTTTGGGGTGCCACCTTTCACATGTCGAATCAAGTTTACATTGTAAGTGCGTGCATTAACCGCCGTTGTTGCAGTGCCACCCGCGGATGGCCAACCGCTTTCTGATACAACAATCTCCAAAGAGGACCCCCCCGCTTTCTCGAGAGCGTAGTATAGAGCATCTAGTATGGCATCGAAAAGGTTGCTGTATCCAAGCTCACCATCTTGTATCACAACTGATGGGGAAGTAAATAAAACATAGGGAAGAGAAATCTGCAGTGCGTTACCTGCAAATATATCAATATTATATTTAATAGCCCTTTTTGTAAAAGGAAAATCGATTAGAAATTATCGCTCCATTTGTTTGAAGGGAAAGATAGGTGCACAGAATTACTTTTTACAGGAAAAATAGTTTTCCTAGTGTTTGCCCACTGGAAAATGAAGTATTTGCAAGCAAATAATCACCCATGATACTACTTTGTTTTCCCTTGTATTGAGGGAAAACTTTTCTTTAAAAAATAGTAAGTTATACTGTGATAAAAAAAAATTTGTCCACCTCCATTTTCCCTTCAAACATACTGAGCGCGAAGATAATTTCCTTAGTATAATATAGCAACATTACCAGCATAACTGAAGTAAGGGTACACATTAGCGAGTAGAGGTGCCCGATTTTTTACTAGGAAGCCGATGATTGGGTCTAGGAACGACCGCATATTGCTTTGGAAGGCACCCTTTGATGGAGGGTAGGATGTACCAAGGACTGTCGTGTCAATGGCGGTCGAGACGTTGATTTGGTCTCGAAGGCCAGCCGATGAAATTGCATTGAAAATGTTTCGCATGGCCGGGAGAACATACTGACGATCTGTTGCACTTACTTCATTACCAACAACAATGTACCTGAACCTGACACTAGGCCAGTAGTCTCTTACATTATTATGTACCCATTCATTAGAAGCATTAGGGTTAGATGCAAGATCTTTGAGCTCTGCGTTTGGGACACCCAACATGAGTTCAATGTTGGATCCATTGAGGGCCTGGAGAACTGCTTGATTTGGATTATAAAGTCTCATCCTTTTGATGTTTTGTGTTCTGTAGAGATCTACAACTTCCTGTGCACTTGGTAAATTATCTCCTACCATTCCATAGCAAACACCTATTGATTGCGCACCTGCATAAGATTCAACAAGGATTTGAATGTCGCAACTTCGAAATCTCAGTAGAATTCCCTATATATAAGTTTGCACATACATACATATGTATCTATGTATTTATTCTTTATGTATATAAGGTAAACTCAGCTTCAAATCCGATGAAGTATACATTTTCACATTCCTCTTTCAAATGGGATGGGGGCGGTTGGTCTGATTATTTCAGCTCTTATGTCCCATACAAGAAATGGATGGGTTTAGGGATAGTGCTCTGCTTAATTACTTAATTTACTCTATAATCACAGAATGCTGACTTGACTTTGAAAATATGTTTTTCATTAAGAAGTGCTAGGTGATGATTTATATATTCTTTAACTAAACTGTATTTTAATCCTGTTATTTACTCTAATATTTCCATAATGCTGCCTCATCAGAAGGTGCATTTGATTGAAAAAAAAATGGTAGATGATTTTTAGAAATCATATATATCACTTTATTTCTTAGCATTTGTAGCGAGTCAATGTCAGTTTTGGGACAGTTGTATTGCAGACGGGGGAGTTTTTGGATTGGAATACTTTTTTTAATGCTGTGTTCATGAATTGGATGACCTATTTAGTTTTTATGGTCAGAAATGCTGTATTCGTATTCTTATTTTGATATAAAATCCATTACATTGTCCCTTTACTCATTTGTTTTTTGTAGAGTAGCATACATTGCTAATTTCTCTATTGTATTTTTAAAGATACATGTGATATTATAGATTTTAGTTGCAGTCTTGTTTTTTCTGTCCATACACAAATAAAAAACATTTAGATGATGGTTGGGATTCCTATGTATGTTCATGCGAATCATAGAGCATTGTATGTGGTATATGTATATGACGATGATACTACCTTGTTGTGCAATTGTGGTGCTAAATATGTAGATATGCATTACGACAAGCACTTCGGCTGGTTTGGAGCAGATTCTTCCTTGGATCTTTTATCATAAGGTTATCGGGGTTACAACTTTTTTCCTATTTGTGGAAGGGAAGGCTGCATCTCCTACTGTATCTAAAATCTTGGAATCCATTCCTGTGAGTTTGTATTCCTTTATCCCCATTTTCTTTCCTCAGTCAAGAGTTTGCTGTATATGGTTGTTTTACTTTCTTTGGTTTTGAGTTTTGATGATCTGGAATTTCTGTGCTTATGGGTTCTACATTTATTTCTCAGGGAGTGAAAGTAATATACCGAACTAGAGAGCTAGAGGAGCAACAGGCTAAAAGGTCAGTTAAGTCTGCCATTTTGATGGTTGGAACGTATTTGTTTAATTTTGGAGCTAAGCTGAGAATATTGTCTTTTGAAGTTCCTTTGCAATAATTCAGTTTTGTTAACAGTATAGTAGTGATACCTTTGTAGAAGAAGAAATGACTAGACTCATGTGGATGCAAAGGTGAAAATCTTATTTTGTCAGTGTATATATATAAAGTAGGGATAAACTTGAGCGAGGGAGGAGAAAACAGAGGAGAAAGAGAGCACGAGGACCAGTTTTCGGTTTGTAACGAACAGGTTTTTCAAAACATTAACCGTGTTTTGGGGTTCCTGTCTGGACGTTGGAATTAAAAACCTTATAAGATTGAAGGGCTTAGGGCATGCACTACAAGGGTTCTACAATGGTGCTGTAGGAACTTTACTCTCTACTCTCTCTCTCGTCTCCTATTATATATATATATGTCAGAGGAGAAAAAATGAAGCGGTTTGGTTCAGAAGTTGAGAAACCCAAACAAGATGCGAAACAACATAACAGATATCCCAGGTCCAAGCTAGGGCTGATCTTATAACAACCTCCTTTTAATGGAACAGCAGTCACAAACAACTTTATCCAGAAACAATTCATTTAAAAAAACTTCAAGTTTCTCTCCCTCCCAAAATTGAGCATACAAACGCCCACCATTAACAAGGTTCAACACTACACACCGCTCCCACATCCAACTAGGCGTGACCAAGGGGCCTTTTAGAAACATGATACTGTCACTTGGAATCAAACCATCTTAGCATGCTTATGAGTGCTAAAGCTTGGCCCGTGTTTTCTTATGGGTTCTTGTAACTTTACAATTCTTAAAACTTTTCTATTTCTTGTGAGCTTTCTTGTGAGCTTCCTTGAGCTTTATCCTAATATACAATGCATATCGTAACTATTGCTGAGATTCTTATGATGTCCTGAAAGCCTTGCCGACCCTATATCTCTGGCGAGCTTGATCACAGCTTTTTAGTATACTTGATCTCTTTGTTTAGCGCATGATAACCCGGATCCTTAGAAACCCTCTGTTTCCCTTTGACTTTGGTCAGTGCTTATGCTTCTATTGTTCTTCTAGGAACTGTAAAAAAACCTTTCTTATCTTTTTAATACATGGCTTATGAGAACCCTCGTTTCCATGGCAAATGTGTCGTGTTTGTTGCTGACAATCTTGGCCAATCGTAATACCTATATAAACACTTAAAAGACGCATGATATAGCATTTAGAACACTTCTTGAACTAGGCAAGCTTGAAAGTAAACATATATATAGTATTTCATTTAACATTTGTCAATTGGGAAAATTCCCTAAGTCATAACTTCATTTTCTTAACTAAATCTTCATTCATGCATTTCATCAAACGTGTAGTATTCAGCACTTCATTAGGTCTTTTAACACATGATTTCCTCTTCACATTTCATCAAACATCATAGGTGTATTCATTATTTGTACAATGCTTGTAAACACCCCAATTTTGCACCCCCTAATCTCTTTGAACACCTCTAAAAACCCTTTAAAAAACCCTTTTTTAAAACCCTCTTTTTGCAGGCTTCGATTTCAAAAAAACGCCCCTCAGGTAGAAAACGACCAAAATGCCCCTAGGGTGAAAAATGACCAAAATACCCCTGAAAAGTGCTAAAAGGTTTTCATTTTATCCAAAATTATTTTACAATTTTTTTGATGAATTTTGGCTATTTTTGGAATTAATTTGGGCTTAAAATGGTAGAAAATGACCGAAATGCCCCTGGAGTGTAAAATGACCAAAACGCCCCTGAAAAGTGGTCAAAAGTTATGATTTCATCCGAAATAATTTTACAAATTTTTTGGTTCAATTTCGGCTATTTTCGAGCTCAAAATGGGCTTAAAATGACAAAAACAGTTTTTCGGCAAATAGGAGCTTAAACCAAAAAAACAGTTTTTTGAAGGGCCAAACAGGCCCCAAGGGGCAACCTCGCCCTTTTAAAAGGTGGGGGACCATGTGGGCCCCACTTGCACTGCAAACTTCGTTTTTTATTATTTTATTTGTCCATAATAAAATATATTAAATCTTGCCTTTTAAAACGGCGCAGATTTAGTCTGATCCGCGTTACCGCCCTATTGTTCGCACCGCTTTACTATTCATTAAAATATAATAAATCTCACCCTTTAAAACGACGCGGGCACTATTCCAAAACACTATAAATACTCCCCCTCTCTTCCTTCATTACTCATTCATTCTACTTCCTCTCTTCTCTCTTCTATTTCAAAAATCTCTTTTTAGCATTTGGCGATCCCGGGAATTTGATTTCGAAGAATCATTCTCGGGAGCACTTATTTCAGAGACCCTTTTGGGTTTCCCGGAAGGTAAAATATTGCCAAACTCTGACGTTTGCTTTGTCTTTGAGTAGTTTAATTAGCTTTTTAATTATTTTTTAAATTGCTTAGACTGCTTGCCCTGTCGAACCCCTGCCCGATTTTACTTAAACCTGGCCTACCCTTTCGAACCTCTGCCCGAACTTCAGTTCAAACTTAGCCTACCCTGTCGAACCTCTGCCCGAACTTCGGTTCAAACTTAGCCTACCCTGTCGAACCTCTGCTCGATCTTCGGTTCAAACTTACCAAACCCGGTCGAACCTCTGCCTGAACTTCAGTTCAAACTTAACCTACCCTATCGAACCTCTGCTCGAACTTCGGTTCAAACTTACCAAACCCTGTCGAACTTCTGTCCGAACCTCAGTTCAAACCTTGGTTCAAACTCTACTTGCTTTAGCCAAACCTCTGTCCGAACCTTGCTTCAAACCCTAGTTCAAATCCTATCAAACCCTTACCCAACCCAATGCTCCTTGACATGAGCTAAAACTGTCCAAATGCTCCCCGGCAAGAGCATAAAAGGCCCAAACACTCCTGAACAGGAGCCCAAACCATTCAAAAACACCCTAACATCCAAAGACAAGTCTCAACCTATCAAACACCCACAATCCAAAAAAAACAAATCAAACCATCAACTGCCCATCTGGAACTACGTGTAGCTTGATTCCACTAACAGTGGATACGTAGGCAACCCTAATCGGGTTCAGCTCACCTAGGATAGAGCTCTTATCCTGTCCCTACTTATTTCAGCATATACATTACTGTTCATATAATACATATCAAACATATAGATAAAATGAAAGCTTCTCTTATGGTTTCTCCCACTTAATTCAGACTTAGGGAGTAGGTAACCATCTTTGGATGGGAGTTTAGGGGTGCCTAACACCTTCCCCTGACTCAAATGAATCCTTACCTCGAACTCTATTTTTAGACCAAAGCCTTATCCAACCTTTTAAGGGACCCTATTTTCCCTAACAATCTAAATAGGTGGCGACTCTCTCTTTTCAACATTTTTAGCACTATTCCTCCTCAGGTTCAATCCTGATCGGGAGTGGGGTTAAAATCCTGGGTCTACAATGCTCATCCACTGTTTTCATCACAAAACACCCATCACATACTACTTGGCATCCATTCGCCTTAACCTCCATACATTCACCACACATCCATTACATTTCCTTTAATCTTATTCTTTTAGATTATATGATTAATTTCATGAAAATAACTCAAAATATAGGGTAATACTAGGTTAACTATGAGAGTGTACTAACCTTAAGATCAAGGCTTGATCTTGAAAGGGACTACAAGCTTGAGGAAGAAGGAACCCTTTGAGAATGGAGGGTTCTTTGCTTGATGGGGAAGCAAACCTTTGAAAATGCCATAGGAAATGTTGCCGAGCTTGGAGAAGAAGCTCCACGCGTTGATTAAGGTTGGATTTGAAAAATCCAAGCCAAAGGGATGATCTTGGGTTCTCAACCCTTGATTTCTCTCTCAAAAGCGAAGAAGACTTTAGGAACCCTAGGTTCTCTCCCCCTCTCACTCAAAATATTGCTAAGGGTGTTTATGAACACCCTTGGCTCGAGCCTACCCTTAAAAGTAAGGGTGGAGTAGCCAAAAGACCAAAAAACCCTTAATGAAATTTCTGCAAAACGTGAAGGACCGCTTGATACTGATCTACCGGTAGTGGACCAATCGATCGGTGCTTATGACCGAGCTATCGGCAGTGGACCGAGTGATCGTTGTTTTGACTGAGCTCTCAGTCAAAAATCACCTCTCTGGAATTTTTCCCCATACAAATTTTTGGACCGAGCGATAGACACCGATCTACCGGTAGTGGACCGAGCGATCCCTAGTGACCGGTGCTCTACAGAAACGCACTTCAGTATTTCGGCCATAACTTTTGACTCCCTTATCGGATTTTGACGATTCAACTTGCGTTGGATTCATCTTTCGAAGAGGAACAACTTTGATGTTTGATAAACATCCAAATTTTGATTTTTAATTACTAAAAATGGTTATAAATACGACTGACATGCGAATGGGTTTCATCAACCCATTTTTGCAGCAGATCCTATTTCGGAAATCGGACGTTTGACTTAACCCCGACTCAAAATCAAGAAAAGTGGTCAACATGAACTTCAAAGAGGGTTCCACTACCTTTCTAAAAAATTAAGAATCGCTCGATTCCAATCAACGGTGAGGGAACTAGAGCTATTTAAAGTTGAGGGCATGCCAAAGCATAACCCTTGTTAATATTCAAGAGTATTCTATACTCTTACTCTCTTCATTCCAAACACCCATACACTAAATATACTCTTAAAACCTTTAATATATTATATCATTCATCATACTAGGCCATCAAGATCCGGGATTCTACATCCTCCCCCCCTTACAGAAATTTCATCCTCGAAATTTAGATGATACACATAGATACAAGAAAGTCAATACATACATAACACCAAAAATTACGCAAACAAATGAGGGTACTTTTCTTTTACTTCCGCTTCGCGCTTCCATGTAGCTTCTTCTCTGGCATGATGTTGTCATTGAACAAGGACCAAGGGGATGACTTTGTTGTGCAAAACTTGGTCTCTACGATCCAAAATTTGAACTGGTTCTTCCACTAAGGTAAGATCCTCCCGGATTTCCAACGGATCAAGATCTATAACATGTGAAGGATCTGAGATATACTTTCGGAGCGTGGACACATGGAAAACATTGTGAACCGCCGCCATGTGAATAGGTAGAGCAACTCGATAAGCAACCTCACCAACTCTGGTGATAATCTCAAATGGACCCACATACCTCGGACTAAGCTTCCCTCATTTGCCAAACCTCATAACACCCTTTGTCGGCGAAACCTTCACAAATACCATATCGCCAACTTGGAATTCAAGATCTCGTCTACGGGTATTGGCATAGCTATTTTGTCTGTCTTGAGACGTCTTCAATCTCTCCCTGATGATCTTGACCTTATTCGCGGTTTGCTCAATCAATTATGGGCCTAATATCTTTCTCTCTCCAACTTCATCCCTGTATAGGGGAGATCTACAACTTCTCCCGTACAAAGCCTCAAAAGGCGTCATTTGAATGCTTGCTTGATAACTATTTTTGTAGGCGAACTCCACCAATGGCAAGTGATCCTCCCAACTGCCCTTGAAGTCCACCATGCAAGCTCGAAGCATGTCTTCTATAACCTGGTTCACCCTCTCAGTCTGCCCATCTGATTGAGGATGAAAGACAGTGCTAAAATCCAAACGGGAACCCATAGCACTCTGAAAACTCTTCCAGACCTAAAAGTGAATCTTGGATCCCTGTCGGAAACAATACTTACCGGCACTCCATGCAACCGAACCACTTCTTTGATGTACAATGTCACTAGCTGGTTCGAGTTGAACATGGTCCGATACGGCAAAAAGTGAGCAGATTTTGTCAACCGATCAACCACTACGTACCCAAATTGCATTAGATTTCTTTGCCGTCCTTGGAAATCCAACAATGAAGTTCATGGAGATGTTCTCCCATTTCCACTCGGGAATCGGAAGGGATTGTAAAAGACCTGCCGGTCTCATATGCTCGGCCTTCACCTATTGGCATACCAAGCATCTTGACACATACTCGGCGACTTCCCTCTTTATGTTTCGCCACCAATAATGCTTCTTTAGATTCTGGTACATCTTAGTACCACCAAGATGCACTGTGTACTTGGACCGGTGAGCTTCATCTAGAATCTCACCCTTCAATTCCGTATTTGAAGGAACACACAACTTTCCTTTAAATGTGATTGCTCTGTTACTATTCACTGAGAACGCATCACTCCCCTTGCTAATAGCCTTATCTCTATAAGCAAGTAGCTCCGCATCCCAATCCTGCAACTCTCAGATCCGATCTTGGATATAAGGCCTGACTGAGAGGTTAGCCGTGTCCGGCCCAAAGGTAGGAATCCTGAAGCTGGTATCGAGGTTTGCCATGACCTCTAACATCTTCCACTCATGGACCATCATGTGGGCTACAAGTCCAGTAGGCTTTCTGCTTAAAGCATCTGCCACCACATTAGCCTTACCTGGATGGTACTGGATGAAACACTTATAGTATTTTAAGAATTCCATCCATTGGCGTTGTCGCATATTCAACTCCTTTTGGGAAAACAGATATTTTAAGCTTTTATGATCCGTGAAAATATCAAACTCTTCCCCATAAAGGTAATGCCACCAAATCTTTAACGCGAATACCACCGCGGTCAACTCCAAATCATAAGTAGGATAGTTCTTTTCATGATCTTTCAATTGTTGGGAAGTGTGGGCAATTACATTCCCGCGTTGCATAAGAACCCATCCTAGCCCAATGTTCGAGGCATCACTGTAGACCATGAAACCTCCACTCCCAGATGGCACTGTGAGAATGGGGGTCGTAGTAAGCCTCTTTTTCAATTCTATAAAGCTTGCGTCACACTTGTCACTCCAAGTGAACTTAACATTCTTCCGCGTCAAATACGTGAGCGGTGCAGCTAAGCTGAAGAATCCCTCCACGAATCTCTTGTAGTATCCTGCCAAACTAAGAAAACTGCGTATCTCGGTAACACTTCTGGATCTCTCTCATTTCATCACAGCTTCTATCTTTGCTGGGTCTACTGAAATACCCTCGGCAGATACCACGTGGCCAAGGAATGCCACTTTCTCCAACCAAAATTCGCACTTACTCAACTTGGCATAAAGTCTATGCTCTTGAAGAGTCTCAAGTGTAAGGCGAAGGTCTCGATCATGGTCCTCCCGCATCGGGGAATACAATAAGATATCATCAACAAAGACAATAACACATCTGTCGAGACAAGGCTTGAACACTCGGTTCATCAAATCCATGAACGCCTCCGGTGCATTTCCTTAGATTAAAAGGCATGACCAAAAACTCGTAGTGCCTGTACCGAGTCCTAAAGGTAGTCTTTGGTGCATCTTCGGCCTTGATCTTCAACTGATGGTACTCTGATCATAGATCAATCTTGGAGAAGAACCTTGCTCCTTTTAGTTGGTCGAACAAATCGTCTATCCGTGGCAATGGATAACCATTCTTAATCGTAACTTTGTTCAACTGTCTATAGTCGACACACATCCCCATCAACCCATCAATCTTCTTCACGAAGAGTATCGGCGCTCCCCTCGGTGAAACACTTGGTCGAATGAACCCAAGTTTTGCAACTCTTCAATTTGCTCCTTCAATTCTTTAAGTTCAATTGGGGCCATTTTGTATGGACCCTTAGAAATTGGAGCAGTTCCTGGAGCAAGCTCTATTGCGAACTCTATCTCCCTATCTGGAGGCAACCCCAGAAGGTCCTCAGGAAATACGTCCAAATACTCACTCATAACCGGGAGGGCTGAGGAGTCATGTGCCTCCGGATTTGCAAGACTTAGAGTCGCTAGACGGGCTATATCTCTCCTTCTAAGTCCACGAAAATGAAATGGCTTGACGCCCTCTGGCTTAAACCTCACCATCTTCTCAAAAAAAGCCACATGCCCGTGGTGTGCGCTAGCCAATCCATCCCAAGGGTGACATCGAAGTCCAGGTCTTGGAACTCAAGGATGATTAGATCAATCGGTAATTCATACTGCCCAACTTGAACCATACAATTTCGGTATCCACAGTCTGTATCAACTAACTTGCCAAGCGAAGTCAAAATGGTTAACTCGTTACGTAGGCGACTCGGCTCAGACGCAAAGCCTTTGGCAAAGATAGGTGACACAAAGGAATGTGTCGATCCCGTGTCGATCAACACACGAGCTAGACACTCGTTTACAAGCAATACGCCCGTGCATTGTAATTAGCTATATCAATAGATTTCAAGTAAAACATACATCGAGTATAGGTAGAATATTATACAAGTAAGCATACATATACAATATACAACAACATCAGTTCACACTCGAAAATTTTAAAATTCTCGTGTACCTTGCACAACATCGTCAGATTTCTGTGCCCCCCTTTCGGTCAAGGCAAAGACCCGGCCCTGGTTAGCCCTATGGGGCTGCTGTGTGGTCTATGTGGGCCATGCAGGTCTAGATGCCGAAGCCTGTGAAGACCCTTGTGGAGTAGTCTGCCGAACTGGGGGTCTGCTCCCTTGAGGTTAGACCCGTGACTGTCGGCGTGGGCAATCCTTGATCATGTGGCCCTGCTCGACACAATGGAAACATCCTCCAAATGCTCTCTGACACTCTCTAGTCGGGTGTCTCCGACCACAGTAGTCGCACTCCTCGAAAGATGAAGAGGATGATGGCGACACATATCTAGTTTCCTGAGAAAAAGCGGGGCGAGGTGCCTGTGAAATAGTAGAACGTGGCACAGGTGGTGCAAAAGGAGGCCTCTGTGTCTGTGTAGGCCTAGGAGCTGAATAAGGGGAAATCCTGGTCCTCTTCTCCGGTGGTGCTGAGCCACTGGACTGTCCCTTTTGCATGACTCTCCCGAACTACTCTCTCTTCTCTTGAGAAACTCTTCTGAGTTCTTTTCGGTGATTCTTGCCTTCCCCACAATCTCTCTCTAAGACTCCACCTGAAGAATGGAGACTCGATCCTTGATGAAGGGTTTCAACCCATTCTCAAATTTCCAAACTCGCATCTCCTCCGTTGATATCAAGTGTGGTGCGAATCGGGATAACTCCACAAACTTGGCCTCATACTCGGCCACACTCATGTCTCCTTGTACTAAGGTCATGAACTCCATTTCCTTTTGTTATTTGACAATCTTGGGGAAGTACTGCCCATAGAAGGCATCAAGGAACTCACCCCAAGTCCACGGCTCTCCCGTCCTAGCCGTATCTCTCTATCTCAACGCCACTCTCCACCAATGATCGGCTTCTCCTTCCATCATGAAGGCAGCCCAATCCACCCTTTGCTCATCGGTGCAGCGAAGAGCACGAAATATTTTCTCTAGTTGCATGATCCATGCCTCTGCAACCGTGGGATCTGTGGTCCCATAAAAAGTAGGTGGATGAAGCCTTCGGAATGCCTCGAGTCCCGAAGTGTGATGAGGCGGAGGTGGATGCACCAATGTCATACTAGTAGCAGGTTGTCTGGCTGCTACCATGGTGTGATGGTTTCCACCATTGTATTTAGCAACTGAGATATATCGGGTTGTTCATCACCAGATGGAGCATCACTTCCACTTCCCCTTGTATTGTATCCGCAACCTCGAGCACCGCGTCTCATGATTGAATCCTGAGAACGACAGTACCACATGAGTCTAATTTGGATACATATTCAATAACTATTCCACAATTACTCAACATACATCAAGCAGATAACAATATACCAAAGTGCTCATAATAATTGATAAGCATACAATTTTGTGTTTCTAGCGTAGGGTACTAAGTTCGGTTGGAACCCAACCAGTTATGGACTAAGATTAAATGATTAGTCTATACATGGAATACGACTCATTTCTCGTTCTAATGCCTTGTTTAAATCATGGTATCAAGTACTAAGTGATCCTAAGGAATCTAATGCCTAAGCTTTGATACCACCTCTGTCGCGGCCCAAAATACCCCCTAGGAGTTAGGGACACTTTGGTTCGTGATGTGCCGTATCTGATACCAAACCATCCTGCAATAATACTCAAGGCATAACATAATAGAATCATAAATAGTGCGAAAGCTTAAATCAAGTGCGGGAAGCGTAACCCAATTTTTTTTTTCTATATATAGTTGTTATTCCAAGTTTGAACATACATAATCCAAAATAAAGGTGGACATGCCCACCTATCAAAATACAAAATGAACTCGCACTATCACTCCACTCAACAATAGTTTAGGTATGGTCACACGTCTAAGTCTCTCTCCTCCTGTGGTTTTAACGGGGTAGGTGGATCCCTTTCTTCTACATATTCTTCTTCAACCCATGGCTCCAGGTTGCAGATGTCGAATGGACCTTCCGACATAACATGTACGGTTGAGCATAGAATACTCAGCGAGCACAAACTAATAGCTAACCATACAATAACAACAAGATTCCACATGCAAGTATTTAAAGAAATAATAATCACAACATTCATGCTTAAACCCGTCGTGGAAAACCTTTCATAAAAACTTATACTTTTCTTGGAAATCAAACCATCTTATACATGCTTATGAGTACTTATGAATGCTTGTGAGCTTCGAGTTTTCTTATGGGTTCTTGTGAACTTACGAGTTCTTAAAACTTTTCTTATGAGCTTGTGAGCTTTCTTCTGAGCCTTCTTGTGAGCTTATGATCCGTAGAGACATATGCAAGATCTTAGACTTGTGAGATACTTATGAGTTCTTGAAAAGCCTTGCGAGACTTATGATCCATGGAGCTTATGCAAGATCTTAGACTTGATCCTTGTGAGCATGAGTTAACCGATCTTAGAATACCAACCCAAAGTTTGGCTTTGTCAATGCTTATTAGGAATGCCTTTAAAAACCTTTCTTATGCTTTTTGAAATACATGCTTATGAGAAAACCTCGGTTCATGTAAATGTGCGTGTTTGTGCTTGACAATTGTGGCAATCGTGATAACATATAACGATTAAAAGAGCATGATATAGCATTTAGAACATTTCTTGAACTAGGCAAGCTTGAAAGTAAACATATATATAGTATTTCATTTAACATTTCTCAATTGGGAAACCTTTGAAAATGGAGAGTTCTTTGCTTGATTGGGAAGGAAACCTTTGAAAATTCCGTAGGAAATGTTGCCGGGCTTGGAGAAGAAGCTCCACGCATTGATTAAGGTTGGATTTGAAGAATCCAAGCCAAAGGGATGATCTTGGGTTCTCAACCCTTGATTTCTCTCTCAAAAGGGAAGAAGACTTTAGGAACCCTAGGTTCTCTCCCCCTCTCACTCAAAATATTACTAAGGGTGTTTATGAACACCCTTGGCTCAAGCCAACCCTTAAAAGTAAGGGTGGAGTAGCCAAAAGACCAAAAAACCCTTAATGAAATTTCTGCAAAACGCGAAGGACCGCTTGATACCGATCTACTGGTAGTGGACCGATCGACCGGTGCTTATGACCGAGCTACCGGTAGTGGACCGAGCGATCGATGTTTTGACCGAGCTCTCGGTCAAAAATCACCTCTCTGGAATTTTTTTCCCATACAAATTTTTGGACCGAGCGATAGACATTGATTTACCGGTAGTGGACCAAGCGATCCCTAGTGACCGGTGCTCTGCAGAAACGCACTTCAGTATTTCGGCCATAACTTTTGATTCCCTTATCGGATTTTGACGATTCAACTTGCGTTGGATTCTTCTTTCAAAGAGGAACAACTTTGATATGTGATAAACATCCAAATTTTGAGTTTTTAATTACTAAAAATGGCTATAATTACGACTAACATGCAAATGGGTTTCATCAACCCATTTTTGCAGCAGATCCTATTTCGGAAATCGGACGTTTGACTTAACCCCGACTCAAAATCAAGAAAAGTGGTCAACATGAACTTCGAAGAGGGTTCCACTACCTTTCCAAAAATTTAAGAATTGCTCGATTCCAATCAACGGTGAGGGAACTAGAGCTATTTAAAGTTGAGGGCATGCCAAAGCATAACCCTTGTTAATATTCTATATTCTTACTCTCTTCATTCCAAACACCCATACACTAAATATACTCTTAACACCTTTAATATATTATATTATTCATCATACTAGGCCATCAAGATCCGGGGTTCTACAACAGGGTTACCATCCTCCTTGACCAACCCTCCGTTAGCTTTATTATTCTTATGAAATTAACTTCTCAGCCAGATATGACAGATCCTTCGGTATGCCCTATCCTTGACCAACCCTCAGTTTGACTTTATCAATGCTTATGAGCTTGTGAGCTTATGAGTTTTCTTACAACTTATGAATTTTTCGGATAACCGTACTTATGAGAAAACATCGATCATGCGAGACATAGAGTACATATGAGCATTATGGTAGTCATATACAACCTTTAAACATCGAAACATACTCATAGAATTCCATTCATAAAGATAGCATGAGAGTACATGGGCTATTTAGCCTAATTTCATCTAGAACATGCTTTTCTATCATGTTTTTCATAGAGAAACCATAGCAAGGGTAGATAATAGAAAGTATCTACCTTTCGACACCGGATCTCTATGGTCAATAGCTTGAGAATGAGTTAAGAAGCAGAAAACCGGACTTTACTTTGATCCACGCACTAACCCTAGCAACCCCTAGCTTTCTCTCTCTCTCTTACTCTCTCAAAAATCTCTAAAAACTCTCTTTAGGGTTTCGTAACCCTTAAGCCACAAAATGAGCTTGTATTTTAACACCCTTAAAATATCTAAAATATCTAAACAAGGCAAAAAAATGCAGAGAGGGATCGACCGGTCCTTTGGAGGGGTCGACCAGTCGCTTAGGGATTGACCGGTCTTGGGCACACTGGTCTGCCTTGTTTTTGCCCCTTTTTGCCAATTTTTCCCACTTTTGACACTTAGGAGTATTTTATACTCCTTGTTTAACACACCCAACACGCACCTTGAACACTTAGAATGCTTTCCCTTTTCTTCTATCGATCGCAATACTTACACAACACATATTTCAGAATATAACATCCTCATTTTCATTAATTAAAACACATAAATAACACATGGATGTTCCGGCCTTTACATGCCTTATGCATTGGCACTATTCACAACGCTAAGTTATGGGGTTCTACACACTGCCTCTTGAAGCCCATGAAGAATAGCTTTCAACTCGAGAACATCAATGTCAACTACATCAATACTATCAATGGGAAAAAGAGATCTTCCTACATTGTCCACTTCTGGTATAAACTACAAACGTTTCTTTAATGGAGGAACACATACCTTGTGTCTCTCTCCACTTTCACATGCCTCTAGCCCTGATCGACTGCAGGGAAACTAAGGGGCTGTTTGACATTGTTTCACGGAAACTATTAACAAATGAGATAGACGGATTAATAAAATTTTTTAATTTTTTTTTTTTGGAAGGTAACCTGGGTTAATAACACTTACAAATATATTGATGAATATAATCATATTTAATGCCTAGTTTTTTTTCTTCTTCTAAATATAATTCTATTATTTCTTTTCTTTATAATTGTCAAACACGCTCTCCACACAAAAAATTATTTATAATAAGAATCAAAACTTACGAGAATTAATTCTTTTTCAAAATAATAGAATAATTAAAATTAGTGTCAAACGGCCTAACATTCTTGATTGCTAATGTTTCTGGTTGAATCCGTCTATCGGTACTCCCATTCATACTCCTGCATCCGAATTGTCCATAGCTAAATATTAAAGGTGAGGATAAATGTAGCCAAGCAAACAATGAGTCGAGCCATAACTTTTTATTTTATAATACGTCGATTAAAAAAAAAAAAAAAAAAAGGAAAGACTGGGAAACGAGTCTTCCCCTTCCTCTCCTCTGCGTGTGGTGTTTGATCCTCTTCCAGCCAAGAACCCCTCCAATGTTCTTTTATTTGGAAAAGCTCAAAGCCAGTTTTAATCGTTTTTCCGGTTCTGAATGGAAATCGTATTATTCCCAATTTTAGCAAAATATTTATTATTTTTCATGCATATCATCTGAAAATGCCCCCAGTTCCACCGGTTGCAAAGTCGTCCACACTTCCCTTGAAATCTATCATTATTTTTTCAGTCCTCACGCCAAACATATTCAACATGACCCAATTTTCAGTTATATTTCATGCTATAATTTTTGTAGGATTTTAGAATCCAAACCTTTTTGCATACAGTAGGAAAACCCATACGGCAAAAAGCCCTAATGGTCCACCATTGATTCGTATCAATGAAGAGGAGAGAGAATCTTAGTAAATTTGGGTTTCTTCTCCTTGGAGCATTCGGTTTCTTCTCCTTCACAGGCGTCTCAGCAGTTGTTCTACAACAATAACTTCCTTCGTTAGCTTTCTTTGGGAAGGTTAAAATAATAAATAAATAAAAAGAGGAAGAAGATGAAGTTTAAGAGAGAGGAGAGACAAAACAGGAGTTACATGGGTTTGAGAGGAAAAAACCCTCTTCTACCAACATCTATTATCTTCGACTCTTTCTAGAACCCCGAAAACTTAGTGAATGGTATAGTGAATAGTGTGGAACCCCGGAACTCAAATACCTAGTTAGTGAATAGTGTCAGTGAATAGTGACTTTTAGGACGAAAGGGTCTTCTATGTAATTTGGAGTGTGATGAATGAATGAATGAAAGAGTTTGAAATCAAACTAGATGTGTGTGTGGAGGTTAAAGCTAAAGAAAAAAAGAGTGGAAACACTCTAAGTGTAAAAAATGAAGAAAACAAGGGAAAATGGCCAGTTCTGGGGAAGGCCGGTCGATCGACTATATGGAAGTGGCCCATAAATGGGTCACAGTGTGTTATGTTCAGGGGTCAGTCGACCGCTCCCTCTGGCTAGTCGACCGATTGTCCCCATCTTGCCCAAAAATGGGATGACAGTAGGTTTTCTAAGGTGGCCAGTTGAACGACTTGTGTGGGTTTTGCCCATTTTGGCCCTTTTAAGTCATTCATTAAGGGAATATGGGTCTTTTGACCACCCAATTGCCTACATACCCGTGGGCTTAGGGTTTCACAAACCCTCTAACTCATATTTTGGGGGTTTTGAGAGAGAAAGAAGAGGAGAGCTAGGTTTTGGCTTGGAGATCAAGGGTAGAGCTTGGAATTGCTTCCACAAGCCTTCAAAAGGGTTTCTCTCGCTTCCACGATGTCCCTAGAGCTTTGGATCAAGAGATTTGATCTTGTGAGGTAAGTGCAACTTACTACCTAACTTTGTTAGAAGCTAAGTCTTGAAATGTGGATTTTAAATGGGGAAAATACTTCTATGCTTGATTGGTTGGGGTTTTTCCTTAAAGAAATTATGATCCTAAGTAAATAAGCTTAGTAGCCATGATTATTGTGATTCAATTGCTATGAATGATGTTCTATGACCATGCTCGAATGTTTAAGGGTTTCCTATGCTTACTATGATGTTCATAAATTGCATATGATTATGGTTAAGGGTTCTAAGTATATTCTAATGCTTTTATGATTTTATCTAAGCATATATTGAATGTTTAAAGCTTTCCAAGTATATTATGATGTTCATAATTATCTTATGTGCACTATGCTTTGCACTGTCGATGATTTCTCATAAGTACGGGTATTTGACATTCATGAACTCATAAGCTATAATAAGAATAAATAAGTCATAGCTCACAAGCTCAAAAGCATTGATAAAGTCAAATGTTGGGTTGGTCAAGGATAGGGCATATCCAATGATATGTCATATCTGGCTCAAAGTAAATCTCATAAGTTGATAAAGCCAAACTGAGGGTTGTTCAAGAATGATGACACGCCTCTTCTATGTACCTTCGCTGAAGGGCATTTACATGCTCGGCTCATAAGTCTCTAAAGGGTGCTATCATCTAGCTCATAAGCTCATAAGGATCTCAAAAATCTCATAAGTCTCATAAGCAAAGATCTCGAAATAACTCATAAGTCTCATAAGCAAAGATCTCAAAAGAACTCATAAGTGATTCTCATAAGTTCAAAGATCTCATAAGAACTTTGATTCACGCAAGAACTCAAAAGACTCATAAGTTACGGTTTCTCATAAGACTCATAAGTTTGATTTTAATGAAAGCTCATAAGAGTATATTTTTGGGAAAACTATGCACATTTTTAAGTATGAGGTATATTTGGTTTCTGCTCTACACTCTACGATTTTGATGAATTGTTGCATATTAATGTTTCATAACATTATTAGATGGTAGCTTGTATCACGCTGAGTATTCCATGCTCAGCCGTACATTTTATGTCGATAGGTCCGTTCGATATTTGTGCTCCCGGCCCATGGGTCGAGGAGGAATACGGTGAGGAGGAGCCAATAAAGGCTCAGGCAGAAGAGGATAAGAACATGGATAGGTGGCCTTATCCTGGACACTATTGAGTGGGAGTGAGGGAGCGATTGTTTTTTGTTATTTTGTTAAAGGGGGCATGTCAACTTCATATTTTTGTCATGTACAGTTTTGTTATAACTTGGAATATTGTTGATGTATAAAGAATTTTTTTTGGTTCACGCTTCCACTATGTTAGTCGTCTTGTTTATTTATATAGGATGGTATGATATGATGTACAGTCATGCTCAAAGTATCTCCCAACTACTAGGTGAGATTTTGGCTCGCGACAGAGGTGGTATCGGAGCTTAGGCATTAGGTTCTCTGGGGTCACTTAGAGTCTGATACCATGATTGAACCAAGGCATTAGGTCCGAATAAAGAGTTGTATTTTAAGTATAGACTAATCATTTAGTCTTAGTCCATAACCGGTTGGGACTCAACCGACCTTGTGTCGTAGCCTCGCTAGGAACCTCAACGATATTATTATGCTATTAGGTGTATACCTCAATGTATATTCTATGCATATATAAGCACCTTGTGTCATACGCTGGTTTCTGAGTTAGACTTATATTTTGCTATTGTTCTCAGGACTCAGTCATGAGCCATGGCAACCGGTGTTAAGGACACCATACTCAGGGTGGTAAGACATTTCCTCCTCCAGCGGGCGATGCACCGCCCGATATCTCTCGATTGTTGAGCACGATGGTCGATACTATAGCTATGTTGGTAGCCAAGCCGAATGCTACTACACCACCACCGGCACCTCTTCCTATCCACCACACTGCAAGAATTGATGCGTTTAGGAGGCTACATCCTCCTACATTTTTTGGTACCACTGATCATATGGCTGCCGAGACATGGATCATGCAGTTGGAGAAGAAATTCAGGGTTCTTCGCTACACGGATGAGCAGAGGATAGACTGGGCTTCCTTTGTGATGAAAGGTGAATCCAAACACTGGTGGAGGTCTTCACTGAGGCAGAGAGATGCTGCCAGGTCCAGAGTACCATAGACATGGGCGGACTTCCTTGACGCCTTCTATGGGCAGTATTTCCCCAGGTTCGTCAGGCAGTAGAAGGAGATAGAGTTCATGTCTCTAGTCCAGGGGGAGATGAGTGTGGCCGAATCTAAGGCCAAGTTCTTCGAATTGTCACGGTTCACACCGCATATGGTCGCAGTAGAGGAGATGTGAGTCAGGAAGTTTCAAAATGGGTTGAGGGCTTTCATCTGAGACCGGGTCTCTATACTCCAGGTAGAGACTTGGAGAGAGATTGTGGGGAAGACGAATGTTACAACTTAATTTAATCCAAATTAATGGACATAAAATCAAGAGTAAAAATAATATACTTGCAAGTGCACAAGTGACACAATTGATGTATCTGGTGAGCACAGGGTCGGAACCACAAGGATTGACTGTTGTGCAACAAGAATTAAGGAAACAAATTAGAGAGAGAAGAGAGATTTAAAATCGGTCTTCCACTCAATGAGAATGGAGCAAAAATCACTGAGAATATAAAGTAAGAGAAAGAGGTCTAAGGCTTCAGAAAAATCCACATATCCCTCCTTATGCTTAGATTTGGATGAAAACACACCTAGAATTAAATAATGATTTAATCTAGATGGAAAACACTACGATAAACCACTGATTATTAATCCAATTGAATAATTACAGAAATTTAAAAATCACTTTGTATCCAACTCACAGAGGATCCAAACATTTCATATATCATTGGATCATATGAAATCAAAGAACATATAGAAAGGAACAATTAACCAAACTAAGAAAATTATTCAATTAAAATCAATAATCAAACCATCTACATCGTCCACATGAGTCAGGAAAAGCTTCGAATCTTTAACCTTAGAAAGGTGTTTAGCCAACCATGATTGGAATTGTCATCCTCCTTAATGGTTTACTAAACATTACAATATAACTCAATAAAAGAAAGAGACACACTAAGGAGCAAGAGATAGGAGAGAGAAAGGAACTCAAGCCAAGAGAGTGGGACGTCCAAGCAATGGAGGTCTCCAATCTGAGCACTCAAGCTCAAGACAAAAGCTACAAAACAAAAAAAAAAACCTTTATGCCAAAAAGTAGGAACCGTGAGCCACCTTTGAGGGTATTTAATAGGAGTCTTCCCTTCCTAAGGTGGGAACATCCCAAAACAAGAGGGAAAAGCCAAAAGAAGAAAAAAGCAAGTATGTGTGGGATGTCCCACTTTTTCTTTCTAAATCTTCCACTTCCTAAATCCTGAAGATATTTCTCTTGTACTAGAATAAAAATACCCATATAGTATACTCCTTTTTTCTTATTCCTTGAAAGTTCCATCTCCTTTTTTGACTTTCCTCTTAGTTGGAAACGTACACTCATTTGAGAGCAAATCTTTCTTTATTCCAAATCTTGTAAATTCTTTCCATTTATTAAGACTTGATTTGCTTTCTTGGGAAGGAAACCAAAAGTCCCCAATAAGAATTGGGCCTTGGGCTTTATGCTTGGACTCTTTGAGATAGACATGTTGGGCTTTAACTATTCAACTTGTGGGCTTTAGATTTTGGACACGGGCTTGGGTCTTTGAACCTTTGGACTTTAACTTTCTTGACTCCCGAGAGTGGTCTAGGGTTAGGATCCCTGCAAAAATAAATACACGTGATAAGTCTCTCTTAAAAATATTTTGCATGCGGCCTTCCCAAGCATATATGAATACATGCAAATATATCATAAAAATCAAGAGAAAGAGGACAACACAATGGTGAGAAGAGAATACGCCACTTTACGTGTAAAAATGAAGATATAGACCAAAGAAGTATGGTAATGCTTATTTAAATAAGAATAATTAAGCACTTATCAACAAAGATCGCCGAGAGGAATTCGGAGGAGTTGCTCAAGAGTGGCATGATGAGGGGTCAGTCCAGTAGCTCAGCACCACCTGAGAAGAGGGTCAGGACCGCCTCTTTCCAGACTTACCAGTTTGCACCTGCGTAGAGGTATCCTTTTGTACCGTAGGCGCCTCGCCCTTCTTCTACGCAGAAACCTCGCCTTATTTCTACTCCGAGCCCTACTTTTACACCGGTAACTCGATATGTGTTGCCTTCATCATCTGCATCTGCGATAGATACATGTGCCTACTGTGGCAAGAGGCACAAGGTTGGAGAGTGCCGTGGGCTTTCTGGTGAATGTTTCCACTGTGGTGACCAGGGTAATATGATCAGAGATTATCCACACCGTCAGTCTCAGACCCAGCCCCAAGGAAGCAGTCCCTTGGTTTGGCAGACTTCTCAGTGGGGTCGTCTCAGGCTTCTAGGCTCTCACAGTCAACACAACCGCCTCGTTAGGCAAACAAGGGCCGGGTCTTTGCCTTGACGAAATGGGACGCACAGACATCTGACGATATTGTGCAAGGTACGCGAAATTTATAAAATTTTCAAGTATGAATTCATGGTTATTATATCGTACATGTCTACTTACGTGTATATCATACTACCTATACTTTATGTGTGTTCTTTAAATTATTGACTTTAGCTAATTATAATGCACAAGCGTTTTGCTAGTGAATGAGTGTTTAGCTTGTGTGTTGATCGATGTGGGATCGACACATTCCTTTGTGTCACCTAGCTTTGCCAAAGGTGTCTCTTTTGAGTTGATTCGTCTACGTCAGGAGTTGACCATTTCAACTCCGCTTGGCAAGTCAGTTGATACAGACCGAGGATACCGGGATTGTATAGTCCAAGTTGGGCAGCATAAGTTACCAGTCGATCTGATCATCCTTGAGTTCCAAGACCTAGACTTTGATATTATTCTCGGGATAGATTGGCTCACCACACACCACAGGCACATGGCTTGCTTCGAGAAGAGGGTGGATTTCAAGCTGGATGGAGTTAAGCTGTTTCACTTTCGAGGGCTACAGAGGAGAGATATTGCCTGCTTTGCAGCTCTAACCTTAGCAAACTCAGAGGCATTAGACTCCTCATCCATCCCAATTGTAAGGGAGTATTTAGATGTGTTTCCCGATGATTTGTCAAGATTACCCCTGATCAAGAGATAGAGTTTTCAATTGAGTTCACTCCTAGTATGGATCCGATTTCTAGGGCCCAATACAGAATGACCCCAATTGAACTTAAGGAATTAAAGGAGCAGATAGAAGAGCTGCAACAGCTTGGTTTCATCTGACCGAGTGTGTCATCATGGGGAGCTCCAGTGCTCTTCCTGAAGAAGAAGGATGGGTCGATGAGGATGTGCATCGACTATCGGCAGTTGAAAAATGTCACGATTAAGAACCGTTATCCATTGTCTCGGATAGACGACTTGTTTGACTAGTTGAAGGAGGCAAGGTTCTTCTCCAGTATTGATCTGTGATCTGGGTATCACCAGTTAAAGATCAAGGTAAAAGACGTTGCCAAGACTGCTTTCAGGACTCGGTACGGGCACTATGAGTTCCTAGTTATGGCTTTTGGTCTGACGAACGCATCGATTGGTTTTATGGATTTGATGAACCAGGTGTTCAAACCTTCTCTCAATCGGTGCGTCATTGTCTTTGTAGATGACATCTTGGTATATTCCCAGATACGGGAGGATCATGATCAAGACATATGTCTTACACTTGAAACTCTTCGAGAGCATAGTCTGAATGCTAAGTTGAGTAAGTACGAATTTTGGTTGGAGAAAGTGGTATTCTTTGGTCATATAGTGTCTACGGAGGGTATCTCAGTCGACTCTGCGAAGATAGAGGTTGTGATGAACTGGGAGAGGCCCAAGAGTGTCATCGAGATCCGAAGTTTTCTCGGCTTATCAGGCTACTACAGGAGATTCGTAGAGGGGTTCTCCAGCTTAGCGACACCGCTCACGTACTTGACGAGAAAAAATGGTAAGTTTGCTTGGAGTGACAGGTGCGAAGCAAGCTTCGTAGAATTGAAGAAGAGGCTTACTACGACCCCTGTTCTCACAGTGTCATCTGGGAGTGGTGGATTCGTGGTATACAGAGATGCCTCACAAGTCGATCTAAGGTGTGTTCCGATGCAGTAAAGGAAGGTCATTGCCTATGCTTCGAGGTAATTGAAGGACCATGAGAAGAACTATCCTACACACGACTTGGGCCCAAGTTGGCCTGCCTACATACTCACATTGGGATGAGATCAGACCGAGCATAGTTCTGGCACGTGAGCCTGTGCCGGGGCTAGGGGGAGTGTTGTGTGTGCACCAAGGTTGGCTTAGGGTCTAGTCCGATAGACTAGGGTTGAGTTGACCGTGTTGGTCAAGTGCTTGGTTATGTTGAGGAGGCCCAAGAGGCCAAGGTTGAAGCCTGGTAGGCTTAGGCCCGGTAGGCCGAGAGGAAGTCCAATAGACTAGGGTTTGGCCCGGTAGGCCGAAGTTAGGCCCGGTAGACCTAGGGTAAGCCCGGTAGGCTAAGTTGAGCCCAGTAGGCTAAAGGTAAGGCCGGTGGGCTTGGGTTGGGCCCGGTAGGCCACAGGTAAGCCTGGTAGGCTTAGGGTTTGACCTGGTAGGCTTAAGCTTGGCTCGGTAGGCCTAGGATGAGACCCGGTAGGCTAAGTTCGGCCCGGTAGGCCTAAGGGTAAGGTCCAAGTTCAATTTCATGGTCCTTAAATTTGATTTGATGATTTTTAGGGATTTTTCCTAAATTCCACAAGTTAAGTGGGCTAACCATGGTTAAGCTCATCTAACTATGGTTAGGCAATGAGCATGATCCAAACAGATGTTTTCTGCCATTTTAGAATTTTTTTGGAATTTTAAGGATTTTTCCAAGTTGGTTAGATGAGTTGACCATGGTTAACTCTGAATCATGGTTGAGTTAACCATGGTTAAGGAAAGATAATGGTATAGTCAGGCTCTGGGTGGGCCCCAGGGGCCAAGGCTGATCAGCAGGAGTGCCCCATGGGCTGTGGGCCCACTGCAAGGCCCAAAAATCATATTGTCGGTAATCTGATTACCGACAGTTAGACAAGCTAAAAATCCAAGATGTCAGTGAACTGATTATCGACATAAACAGTGATGTTTTCCAAACTTTGAACCCATGTAACTCGGGTTAGGGGGTGAGTTAGGGGGTGAGTTAGGGGGGTTACAACCTATGGTTTCGAAGCCCTGAATGAGGAAAACATTTTAAGCCTGGGTTAGGCCCTAGTGGTGGCCTGATGTGGGCCCCATAATGTGCCAAAGTGGCACTGTCACTCTGTTACATAAAATCATAAATGTTGGTAATTTGATTACCGACATTCTGGACAGTTCCTGGTTTTTGCCATTTTAACCATGGTTAGGCTTCACCATGGTTCTCGGTGTCTTCAGATGGAATGTAGGGGTGATCATGGGGATCAACCCTGGCCCTTGGGTTGGCCCTGGGGAGGCTCCGGTGGGACCCACGATGGCTACAAAGACAAGCTGCAAGGGTGTCGGTACTGAGTTTACCGACACCCTGGAAATTTTTCAAAACCTGCAAGTGCCCATTGGGGCTGCTATGGGGGTGGTTCCAAGGGTTCCCTCATGGCATGAGGGACCCCCAGAACCCCTTGAGGCTGTCGGAGAGCTACTGTACCCACAGGGGTGGTTCCCCTCACCTATAAGGTGGGAGAGGCCTCCCCATTGGATGTATACTTCCAAAACCGAGAAGAAAGTCCCCTGGAATGGACTAGGGGCTCACATATATTCCAGAAATAAAGAAAATAAGGGTAAGGGGAGCCTTACCCTATTGTTCTTGCTGCCGAAGGTGTGGTGGCCGGTGGTGGTGCCTAGTGGCATTACTGCAGGTGATGGGAGGCTGCTACAAGCCCCAAGGAGATGCTGGGAGGTTGCGAAGGCCTGAGGGATGGCTTGGGTTTTGAGCAGGGGTTCAGTGTTGGATTGAGGAGTGAATTTGGGCTTGGGGGTGCACTGCCATTTATAGGGGAGTCCCTTAGTGACACCCTTGGCATTAGGACTGGGGTAGGAAGGGTTATCATGAGGCGGGGAGGTCTCCTGCAATCGAAGGAAGGTGGTGCAGCCGTGCACTGTGCTGTGCAGGGGGTGGCGTGCAGCAGAAATCAAAATCCAGGTATGTCGGTAATCTGATTACCGACATCCTCAAAGCAGATTACTTTGAGGGTGTCGATAATTCGATTACCGACACCCATCGATTTTTAACGAAAGGGCTCTGGCCCAAGCATGCACGCATATAGGGGTTGGTATTTTTTGAATTTTTGGGCCCTTGCTTGGGTCCAAACTGAGATCCAAGGTTTTTGAGGTCCTAGGGTTTAAGCCCTAAGGGCCTAGGGTTTACTAGGGCTTGGACTTGGGGTTTTAAGCCTTAAGGGCCTAGGTTTTGATCCTAGACTAAGGTTTGCTAGGGTTTTGATTAGGCTAGGCTAGGGTTACACCTATGGTTAAAACCTAGGGTTAGGCTAGGGTTACACCTAGGGTTTGCCTGGGGTGTATCCAAGCCCACTAGGGTTTGTCATATGTCTAAGGGATCTTGACTAGGGGTTGACCATGGTCAGCTAGGGGAGTAAAAGTTGGGTGCTTACAGCTACCCCTCTTTGTTGGAGAATGCCGAGATGGGCGATTCGAATGACAAAGACTGGAATCATCCGATTTTTACACCAAGATTGGATTAAGGGCAATGCAACGTGGTGTGTGATGTACATGTGGTGAATGCATGTGTAGTAGTCAGGACTATTGCTGGGGGATAGCGAGTAGCTGGGATAGATGATGCAGGAAATGGCATGACCCGGAGGCACTCAGCGGAGAATGTTTGTTCAGAACGGTATCTCCTAGGGTAGATTAACCAAGCCGATCGGAGGACACATGGGGTGTCCGGAACACGACGGGTGTTACAAAGGGAGGACCGGTTGGTGGTGTACACTGTAAAGGTACACACGGGATGTCAAGGACACACGGGAGTGTCACGAAGGAGGACAGGCTAGTGAGACTGCGGTGTAACAAGGTTGCCACGGAGCACCAGGACGTCAAAGGCACACGGGGGTGTCACAAAGGGGGGACATGCAGGTGGTGTACACTGTAAAGGTACACACGGGATGTCAAAGACACACGGGATATCACAAAAGAGGACAGGCTAGTGAGACTACGGTGTGACAAGATTTTCACAGAGCACTAGGATGTCTAGGACACATGGGGGTGTCACAAAGGGGGACATGCAGGTGGTGCACACTGTAAAGGTACACACAGGATGTCAATAACACACGAGGGTGTAACAAAGAGGGGCCAGGCTAGTGAGACTGCGGTGTGACGAGATTTTCATGGAGCACCAGGATGTCTAGGACACACGGGGGTGCCACAAAAGCTTTGAGGCATGATGCCTGACGGAGTTGCCCAAGGTGGCCTAAAATTGATCATGTTGATATGATGTTATGCTGTCATGCAGGGATAAAGATAGAAATGATTTCCCGTGACTCTATGGCGATTAACAAATGGCGGAGATGCGCGACATCGGTTTCCTCTACTTGCTTGCCGGGGCTGTTTAGTGCAGGCTTGTAAAAATGGATTTTGATGCCCAAAAGTTTACTTTTGAAAATCCTTTTAAAAGGTGTAGGAGACTTTTCGCAAAGATTTTAGTTTTGACAAAAATGCTTAGTTAGCTTTTAAATTTGCCAGCAAATTGCCTAGATTAGGGCTTAAAGAGATTTGTGAATCATTTTTCACTCTTGGAGATAGGAATATGACTCAGAGCAGGATGTTGCTGGGGATGGACAAGCTTGTCCACGCGTTGTTGATGGCCTTAGTTGAGGAGAAGCTTTCTAATGGACTTCTGAACTTCTGCTAGGGAAGAGTATTGTTGTGAGCCGTTGGAAGCCTTTACTGGGAATCCACTGGGGATTGAAGATTGCTTGTTGTTAGGGGCTCTGCTAAGGCGTGGCCTTCTGCTATGGACCACTGCTGGGGAATTCGAGGTGTGCTAGGGATTTCCCGATATTTGTACACCTGTTAGGGGAGATGCCTTCCGAAGGATTCTCTGTTGGGGAATACTTAGGACGTCCATCATCGGCTGGGGATATGCCCCTCTGGAATCTTTGTTGGGGATAAAAAACCGTTGTGAGAGACTGATTGCTAGGGATAATTGGGAGAATCCGGTGAGCCTGATTGCTGTCGGATAGTGTTGCTAAACTGATTTTTAGCTTTTTCTCCCTTTTTTACCCTTGGAATGACCAAGTCATAGGGTTCGCATGATTTTTACGCGATGAGGCCATTGCCGGTTTTCCTCATGCCTGCGAAGCTGATTGAATTTTTATCCCCTTTTTGTCCCTAGTCGCAAGACTAGGACTGGGAGTTGCGTCATTTTTGCGCAATGAGGCCATTTTCGATTTTCACTCATGCCCGCGATTGGCTGGGGAAGCCTGTGATTTGTTGGGGAAAATAGGTCTTCTCCCGTCATTGCCCTGAGTGGCGTTCCTCTGGGGAGTATAGAGGTGATATTTCGCAGGGGGATGTAGGTGTGATATTGCACTTGCACTCATAGTTTCTAGGGGATCTAGAAGGACTTTAGAATAAGATGAAGCGTAGGCTAGGGGACCGAAGTTTGGGACACCCTGAGGGATTGTTAATTTGCACTCCCTTAGAGATTTTGTGATTTTTTTTTTTTGCTCCACTGGGAATTGTCCTCTCTAGTAGAGATTGACTTTCTGGGGAATTGTCCTTTGTTTGTAAGAGAGTTTACTTCTGCTGGGAAGGGACTGATATTGAGAGAAGTTGTCTCTGCTGGGGAGAGAGAGGTTGTCTCTGCTCGGGATTTGTTTCGGTTCCACTGGGGATGGAGAAGATGTTTTTCTTGAGAGAAGTTGATTCTAAGGGAGTCCCTGACTCTTGGAAATGTTTCAACTTCTATTTTGGGGTTTCCCTAGATGGAAATTTTGTATACTTTGGTACCAACTCCGCCAAGGGAAGTAAGGAGATTCTGCTTTGAGGAGAAAGTCTAGAGAGCTTGTTTCTACGGGGAGTCTCTGACTTTGAAACTGTTTCAACTTCTATTTTAGGATTTCCCTGGATGGAAATTTTGTATACTTGAGAGTCGATTCGTCTAGGGAAGTCGAGAGGACTTTTGCTTGGGTAGCAATTTTGTTAGGAGAGTTGGTGAGGCATCTCTTTCTGGGAGATGGGACTCTGGTTGGGGAGAGTTGGGGAATGATTACCCCTTCTGTGACTGCACTTGATTAATCAGGTTCCCTACGTACCCTTTGCAGGATCAGGTCATGACGTAGTTCAAGAAAAATGTCATAGGCTGGCAAGGGAGGGTGTCCCTGAAAAGGTTTTATGAAAGAAAGGCTGTTAGGCTCAAGGAGCTAACTAGCGAATTTCATTGATTTTTGTAAAAGGGTTTACAATGTTGGGAATAAGGAGTGTACCAAGGATGGCCTCCTGTCACTTCCAGGAGAAGCTGAGAGTACAAAGCGCCTATCAGTTCTAGACCCTAAGCATAGTATCTCTCGACTTTGTCCAGGTTGACGGGCTCTGGGAGATCATCATCGTCTGTCTGTCCAAGTCGAAGGGTGCCGCTGGAGAATTTGTCTCGGACGATGTACGGGTCTTCATAGTTTGGTGTGAACTTGCCCCTCAGGTCAAGGCGGTTTGGCAACACTTTCCGGAGAACTAAGTTACCGACTTCGATGCTGCGAAACTTGACTTTCTTGTTGAACGTCCTAGCCATACACCTCTGATAAGCCTGTGAGTGATTAATGGCTTTCAGTCGCCGCTCCTCAATCAAATTCAGCTACTCATACTAGGTCTGTGCCTATTCTGCTTTTGACAGCTCTACTTCCATTAGCACACGGAGTGATGGCATTTGTACTTCGACGGGGAGGATTGCTTCCATACCATAAGCCAGAGAAAATAGAGTTGCCCCGGTTGAGGTTCTGATGGACGTTCTGCAGGTCATGAGTACATATGGGAGCATCTCATGCCAGGCAGAGTAATTGGTTACCATATTCTCAATGATTTTCTTCAAGTTTTTTGTTGGCTGCTTCAACTGCACCATTAGTCTGAGGCCTGTATGGCGTGGAGTTATGATGTTGTATTTTAAACTTCTGGCAGAGATCCGTCATTCCCTTGTTGTAGATTTTAAGAGCATTGTATATCACAATCTCATATGGGCCCTTCTCAGAAAGCACTGAACCACAGAAGGTATGACACTGGCATAAGAGGCTGCCTCGACCCATTTAGTGAAGTAATCGATTGCTACTAGGATGAATCGATGTTCGTTTGATACTTTCGGAGCTATGGGTCCGATGACGTCGATGCCCCAAGCCGAGAATGACCAAGGCACAGTCAGGTTGTGTAGCCTTATTGGTAGTGCATTGATCTTGTCAGTATAGATTTGGCACTGGTGGCACTTCTGCACGTGCTTACAACAGTCAGCTTCCATTGTAGACCAGTAGTAGCCCAGCCTGAGGATCTTCTTAGAGAGCATTAACTCGTTCATGTGTGGGCCGCAGGTTCCACCATAAACTTCTTCGACTACCTGTGCTGCTTCTCTGTTGTCAAGGCATCCGAGTCAGATCAGATTTGGTGATCTTTTGTACAAGACTCCTCCTGAGAGAACAAACTAGATAGCCAGTCTTCAAATTATCCGCCAATCAGTTTTTGATGCATCAAGGGGGCAGGTCCCGTCCTCGAGGTATTACTTGATGTCCGCATACCAAGGCTTATTGTCAAATACTGCATCTAGCTCGAGGCAGTAGGCAAGCTGCTCCTGCTACTGAATCTCAATTGGCCAAAGCATGATGCCCTTAGGGATCTGAACCATGGAGGCGAGAGTGGCCAATGCATCAGCAAATCTGTTATGATTCCTGGCCCGGTGGTTGAAGGTGATTCTTTTGAACTGAGCAATCAACATGTTCAGATAGGCTAAGTATGGGACTACTTTTCTTCTCAGATGGCCCAAGACTCATTTGCCTGATAGATTACTAGAGTGGAGCTCCCGTAGACATCTATCTCTTCAATCCCAATGTCCAGGGCTTCTTTCAGACCGGCTATACATGCCTCGTATTCTGTTTCATTGTTGGAGCATCTGAATTTCAGCTTGACTGAGATAGGGAGGTGTGCTCCCTTGGGTGAGATCAGGACTGCACCTGCCCCATGCCCATGATTGTTGGCAGTTCCGTCAAAGTGTAACTCCCAGCCGGAGTACTCTTGCTCTTCTGCTTCCGCGTATAGGATGGCTTCGTCTGGAAACTAATCATGTACTGAGACACAGTCCTCTGTTGGACTGTGGGCCAAGTGATCTGCTATCGTCTGCCCCTTGATTGACTTATGTGTTATGTATGTGATGTCGAATTCAAATAACATCATAAGCCATCGGGCAGTCCTTCCGGTGGTGGCTGGCTTTTCCAGCAAGTATTTGAGTGGGTCTATCCGAGAGATCAGGGTTACCAGGTAGGAAAGCAGATAGTGCCGCAGATGCTGAGTTACCCAGACTAGTGCCAGACATGTCTTTTCCAGAGGACTATACCTCTCTTCATACTCCAGCAGATATTTACTGATGTAGTAGATAGTTTGCTCTGTTCTGCCTGTCTCGTCGTGTTGTGCTAGGACGCACCCCATGAAGGTTTCTTGTACTAAGATGTAGAGTAGTAGGGGTCATCCCAGCATAGGAGCCACTAGTACTGGAGGGTTGAGCAGGTACTGCTTTATTCTGTCAAAGGCTTCCTAACACTCATCTATCCAGACTGTCGGTGTATTCTTCCGGAGAAGCTTAAAGATCGGTTCGTAGATCAAAGTGAGCTGAGAGATGAACCGGTTAATGTACTGAATTCTGCCCAGGAAACCACGGATCTCCTTTTCAGTCTGGGGAATCGGCATTTCAATGATAGCTTTCGCTTTGGCTGGGTCGATCTCAATACCTCTCTTGCTGACTATGAAGCTAAGGAGCTTTCCTGATGAGGCTCCAAAGACGCACTTAGCCGGATTCAATCTCAGGACAAACTCTCTGAGTCTGTCACAGAGTCTCTTCAGGTCTTCTGGATGTTGCTCGGCAAGAGGTGATTTGACGATCATATCGTCCACATAGACCTCAGTTATCTTGTGGATCATGTCATGAAACATTGCCGTCATGGCCCTCTGATAGGTTGCCCCTACATTCTTGAATCCGAAGGGCATGACCTTGTAGCAAAATGTGCCCTAAGGCGTAATGAAGGAGGTCTTCTCCATGTCTTCTTCTGTCATTTTAATCTGGTTATATCCGAAGAAACCATCCATGAATGTGAGAGTCTTGTGCCCCACAGTATTGTCGACTCGAATGTCAATATGTGGGAGAGGGAAGTTGTCTTTAGGGCTTGCCCTGTTCAGATTCTGGAAGTCGATGCACATCCATACTTTGCCATCTTTCTTAGGTATGAGCACAATGTTGGCCAACCATTCAGGGTAGGTTGCTACTGCCATGAAGTCTGCATTGATCTGCTTTTCTACTTCCTCCTTGACTTTCTGTAACCATTCGGCTCTCATTTGTCTCAGCTTCTGTTTAACTGGTCTAACGTCAGGGTTCAGGGGTAGTCTGTGCACTACCAATGTTGGGTCCAAATCGGGCATGTCTGCATATGACCAGGTGAAGACATCACTGTAGCTCTTCAGAAATCTGATCATATCTGTCCTCTGCTGAGAGTTCATGTTTGTGCTAATCTTGACTAGCTGAGGGTTGTTCTCAGATCCAAGGTTAATTATCTAGGTATCCTCAATGTTTGACTACAGAAGCCCTTCACTGCGTTCCAGAAGCTCCAGGAGTTCCTGAGGTGGTTCCTCATCCTGCTCTGAGTCATATTCCACTTCCGTCAGTTCCAAAAGGGTTTCAAGGGTAGCTCTAGTGCAGGCGATTTCCTGGCAAATCAATTAGCTAAGTTTAGCATTCTTATGATTTTTTGTTCTTTGGTGGCTTCAGGACACTAGGCCTTCCAGGGGAAGAGTCCGTGTGATTTTCTTCATCAGGCAAAATATATTTTTTTTAATGCAAAACATGATTTTGAGTCAAAAGATCAGATTTCATTTATAAAACAAGTATGATTGCTTACAAAAGTTGACTTAAGCAAAAGGAAAGAGGCCGACAATGGCCTGACATTTAGATTTTACAAATTGGAGCAAAGAGAAATAGAAAGAGAAGAAGGGTGATGCTTGTTCACTGCTTGACCTTTCCTGCACTGCTGCTACCCGGCCCTGGCTAACCTCGATTGTCAGAGCCTCAGTCCACCAACGGATTAGTGGCTGGCGACTGGATGACGCTTTGGCATGTTTAGAGATGGTGTAAACCTGTTCTCCCACCAGATATTCTGCTTCTACTACAGTGTCTTCGACAGTCAGCTCGTCGAGCAATGTGGCCATGCTGAAAAATTCGGGGTCTAGATTCCCTGACAATTCGGCAATGGGCTGAGGGGTTGAGGCAATGGGTGCAGTGGAGGGGTAAGGCTCAAAGGTTCCAATTGGGAAGGTTACAGAGATGCGGGGTCTAGGTTCGGGTGTCATCGACCGGTTTTTCTTCTTTGTAAGGTTGGTGAGATAGTCCTGATATATGGGCTTGTAGCCCAATCCAAAGGGCAGAGTGTATCGGGGAGGAGTATATCTCTTCTTCATTCCCTGATTTCTGGCTCCCAGACCTACCCATGACTTGTAATTCATTTTCGCCATCATCCTGACAAATGGCAGAATCTGTTGTTGGTTCTACTCCTCTATCTGAGCGATAGAACTGACCTGCTCAAACTGATATGACATGAAGGATGTGCCCTGCCCAAGCTCATGTACGTCCCCGAAGGAACTTTCCAATTCCTCTGATGGTACTATGACCAGGAGGTCATCTTGGATGAATTTGATTCTCCGGTGTAGAGAAGAGTGAATGGCTCTGGCCGCGTGGATCCACGGCCTCCGTAGGAGCAAAGTGAATGAGGTAAGCACATTTACCACTTGAAAGTTTATGCTGAATTGAGCAGGTCCGACTCTGATAGCTAGATCAATGTCACCCAGATTCTACCTCGTTGAGTTGTCGAAAACCCGTATTGTTATAGGTCTCTTCTTTACTTGGCTGAGATCCATACCCAGGCTTTGCAGTGTTGACAGTGTGCAGATGTTCAGGCCGGAGCTGTTGTCGATTAGCATTGAAGAGAGGGTTTTGTCCATGCACTGTACTACGATATAGAGGGCATGGGTATGGTCCATGTCTCTGTCCTGTATCTCTTCTTCTGTAACGGAGATAACTCGCGATTCTAGCACTTGCCCCACCATATGCCCTAGCTTCTCAGGCATGATGTCTGATATCGCATGGGTACTGTTAAATACCCAGAGGAGTTGCTTCTGATGGTGCTCGGAAGTAAGAAGAAGACTCAAGATTGTTTCTTGGACTTTACTCAACTGCTGGGTAATGTTTAATTTTGCCACCTTTTCTAGAATTTTTAGCAGAATTGCAGAATCTGCTACTTCTTTTTCAGGGTCTGATACCCTTACTACTTCTATTTCTTTCTTTTTTCTCTTTCCTTTTGCCAGCTCAGCTACCGACGGTTGGTACACCCGGTCAGAACGGATGAGGTTGGCTATGCTTTCACTCTCTAGGATGAGAAAGCGGGGAGCGGGTACCTGATTAAGGAAGAAAGGCTAAGAAGAGATGAAGGGAATTCAGACTGGGCCGGTAGAAGAAGAGGCTTAGGCTGTAGCCATGGGCCAATTGGGGGGAGAACAGGGGATTGTATAGACAATCTACTCTCTGTCAGTTTTGAGAGCGGGTAATGGGACTAGGGCCTGGATAGCCTAGATATTTGTCAGAGGGAGAGGGATAATGACTGGTTGTCTATACGAGGGCCTGATGATGTCATCATCTACTGCGGATGCGATAGGTCTTGACTGCCCTGCCTCGGGCACTTCCCACTGTATGAAATTAATCTAGTTGCTATATGGGGCCAATGGTGCCTGGTTGATGTTGGCGTTGCTTGGAGCCAGTTCAACCCTACCTTTATTCAGGAGATCCTGGATAGCGCACTTTAGGCCGATGCAGTAGTCGGTTGCATGACCTTGGCCTTGGTGAAAGGCGCAGTGTTGATTGACATCATAATTTTTGTTTCTTTTGTCTGGGGGTAGAAGAGGTGTAGGGCCTCTCAAGGTAAAAAGACCCTAGTTGGTTAAGAACTCTAGCAGTTGGCTAAGAGTGTAGGGGAGGGGAGTGAAATTCCGAGAGGGGCTTTTTTTGGTGGTTCTACCCCTGGTTAGGCCGGGCTGGCCAGGTGTTTCTACTTGCTAACTGAGCTAGAGCTACTAGAAGTCTGATGGGTGTTGTGGAAGCCACCATGTTTATGCTTTCCTTCTTTCATGGTCTCATGGACCACTATTCCTGCTGGTTGAGGCTGTCGCTTTTGGAAGATCAAGCCCTAAACTGGAGTGGATTGCCCCACTTTTGATGGCAGTTTCAATGCGGGCACCTGTCTTGACGATGGTGCCGAAGTCAACTATAGGAAGTGTGACCATCAATGAAGAATAGGGCTGCTTCAGTGTGCCCATGAACATGCTTGCCAGTTCTTCCTTTGGGAAAAGAGTAGGGATTTTAGCTGCCATTTCCCTTCACCGAGTAGCGTACTCCAAGAATGATTCGTTATTATGATGACTCAATTGTTCGAGCTGGCTCCGCTGAGACCGGAGTTCCTGGTTAAAGGAATACTACTCCACGAAGCAATCTATGGTATCCTGCCAAGTCTTGATACACTGTTTAGCCACAGACATCCATCAAGTTAGGGTTACTCCCTTTAGGCTTTTCTTAGAATACTGTTTGAGGAGAGGCTGGTTCTTCTGGTGTAGGAGCATGTCCCCCAGGTATAACTACAAATGTTGTTTCAGAACCGAACCATCACAGTTATCGAAATCTAGGACCTTGAAACCTGCTGGTACAACCTCTCCTATAGAGAAAGTCAAGTCTTCCAGTGACAGACTAGTGCTAACAGAAGCACCCTTCATCCTTTTCAGTTCTTCCTTCATTTGCTTAATCTCTTCGTGTTGATCGCAAAGAGCCGACATGGGGTATGTGGAAGAGGATGGTCTGTCTTGGTTGACGTGCAAAGCCTTGGGCTACTCCGCACCCTCAAACTGCTCATACTCCGCGTCTCCTCCTCCTGTAGCGGGTCCATGGTTAGGGATGATGAATGGGTTTTGGTAAGATTCAGGGATAGGGTGTTCGGCTGACTCGCCAGTGGGGTTTCGGGAAGAAGGTTCTTCGATACGGGTACCCAAGAGAATTGTCAGGGAATCCAAAACTTTGTCCAGTTTGGATTGCATGGCCGCAGTGTCCCTTCGTGAGATTGTAGGATCTCGTTGGTTCTCTGTTATTGGTCAGCTGACTCTACCATTGTATCTGAGCTGCTCTCGAATTGTGCTCTGATAGGTACTTGTTCTGCGCCTGGAATTTCTATCAGGATCGCGTCTCTTATGTCTGTGAGAAGTGCAGGATAGATCGAGTCATGGGTCGGCTCATGCAACTGAAAAGAATGCAACGACTAATCACGATTATGCATGATGTGCAAGACAAAAAATACATGAAAGATTTTTCATTAATTGCAGTGATTGAGTGAGTGAGTTACAGGACAGTGACTCAATAAAAGAAAAGACTCAACCCTAAGCAGGTCCATCAGGGATGGCAAAGTCAAGCGGCTGGGGCAAGCCTTCAAGATCCATGATCTATTATTGGAGGGATGTGATTTCAACCTCCATACGTTCGATTGTTTTCGAGGTATTGTACATGTAAGATCTGTATTGACGGATCCGACTGGTCATCTCTGCCTTTACACTATCAAGCTGTTTTTGATGAAAATGCAACTGGGCCCTGATGACGGTGGTCTCTCGTCCATCGCCCCTACGTTTCTTCTGAAGAGACTGGACTGTGTGCTCGAGCCGTTCAACCTATTCCTGCATGACTAGGAGTTTGCAGTTCTGCTCCGCTTCCTGTTACCTGAATACACGTTGGGCTTTCCTAAGCCGCTTCTCTTTCTCCTGGATATGCAACTGCCTTTCCAAGAAAAAGTCTGTCCAGGAAACCACCATTTTGGCTATGGGTATGATTCCTCGGGAGGGTGCTGAAACTGGTGTTGGTAATTTCCTAGGCGCGGGCATATCGGGTAGAATGTCAGGATTTTCCACCCACTATCCGTATGCAGAATCAATTGGTGGTCCTGTTGTGACCACAAAGTCTGGCCACTGGTCTCTCTGGGAGCTTCGCCAATCTGCTTGAAATCGGCGGGTGAGGCGTTTAGACTGCACTGTGAAGTTAACGAACTCATGCTCCAAGTTGTCTATCACCGGGATGCACTGGGGGATCCCAAACTGTCTAAGGACTCAAAGTGGTACATAGGCTGCAGAGCCGATGACCCCTGCTAGGACCATGCATCGCTTTCTTTCTATGACAACACGTGGTAGCCGTCTGCAAACCAGCCACACGCATTCCCATATAATCTGCTCTTCTGTCAAGTTCTAGAGAAGTCTGTAGAGAGTCTTGACGTCGGTAGTCACAATCTGACTCTGATTCTATGCAATCTTCCTAGGTAGGCTATATGCGTCTCGCGGGACGTCGAGCACTGGTAAGATAGTAGGCAGGTGTGAAACCAACCACAGGTGTAGTAGCGGTGCACTGACGTGGAAGACGTGCTTTCTGCGCTCTATTGCTAGGTTGAGAGCCCTAAGAAGCTCCGTAAGGATGACCGGGACAACCGTCTTAGACTCCCGCATGTCTTCGATGATCCCCACCAGTACTGAGTCGGCGAAGGCGCGGCTCTTTGGGAACACCAGTTGCGATATAATGATCAGTGTGAAGGCATTAAGACCAGGGAGCTCCGCTACTAGGGCGTCATGGTCCACCTGGGCCGGTATAGTTTCTCAAGAAATTGTATGAACACCTTGTTGAAAGTACCACTGGGATCGTACTGCAAGGAGTCAAACTTGATTCGTAAGAAGCTTGAGAGGTCTGCCTGGAAGTTTGCCTTGTAATGTGGTACTATTGCATCGCCTTCCATGTATAAGCCCAGAATGTGTTATATCTCCTCCAGTGTTGGACACAACTCGTTCTTACCGAAACAGAAAACCATGTAGGTTGGGTTCCAACATTGGATGGTTTTATTTATGAGGCACCAATCTGGCTTAACCATGGACAGGTCTAAGGTGTTATCCAATCTATAGTATTAGGCCCAAGTGAGACGTTGATCCCGAGTCAGGGCCTCAATCGTATTAATGAGGGTTTTGTCACATGCCCCCTCGGAAGTCAGATGTACATGCCGAGGAAGCTGACCGTTTAGCAGAACAATCCCTGACAGACCTGCCATCTACCTAAAAAAATGTATAGACTCTGTGTAAGTGTATTGTGTATACAGGTGAAAGATGTAAATATGATGCAAATAATGATTGTATTTTTTAATTTTTTGATAGGTAGGGTCTGACATGGCACACGTGCTCCAATAGGGCAGTCGGACAGACCGGGATGCTTTACCTGGATTGTTGGAAACCGGGGGCCTATTAGGTCAAAGCAAGGGATAGGTCTAAATGAAGACCTATATGCCGAGGATCCGGACCCCATGTGTTATGTCAGGAAGTGGGGTAGGATGTGTTTTATTACAAGCACAAGTTTGGCTCATCACATGCCCCTAGGTGGGTGTTTATCTAGGTAAGACGTGCCTAGGTAATTAACCCTAATTGGGGACGAGTATAGGGTGCAAGCAGATTAGGGTTTAGAATATCCTTCCGGGTTGGCTGCTTGTAGGCTATACCCTGGCCTAGGCTACATGTATGTATGCTGGTGTATGTAAGAGTGTTCCTAAGGGTGGGGGGATCACTTAACACCGTATATGCAACTCCCTTGAAAATGGACGATTGGTGTAAGCGGGAACGTTTAGAATCCTTCCCTAAGGGTAATCACTCAACAAGAGTAACTCCGTAGACCTCCAAGACTTTTAAGCCTCTGTCACTGAGGATAATCATCCAACAGTCGTAAGCGTATTAAGTCTGTCTAAAGGGTATTGAGTTGTTACACTATTATGACATGTATGGGATGCACAGTACACAATTCAACTAAAAGATAAAAGAATTAGTATTAGACTAAATCTCAAGGCATTTAAGTAATATTGAGCTTTAATTGGCTTAAACCTAGGTTTCAGGTTGAACCTTAAATATCACTAAAATTTCCCAGCAGAGTCGGTAGAGCTGTGAACAAGGATCTCGGTCCCAGCCCACATGGGTTACTGTTTGGCGATGTGGTTGGTTGATTTTATATTTAGAGTCGCCACTTATTTATTCGGTAGGGATAAGTTCCATGGTAATGGATAAGGTCTTGGTCTGCTTAGAGTTCTAGGTAACAGGTTCTGTTAAACCGGGGAAGGTGTTAGGCACCCCGGAACTTCTGTTTTACAACGGTTCCCTACTTACTAGGTTTAAGCCAATTAAAATCAAGTTGTTAGTCAAATGCCTAAGATTTAGTTTATACTAACTCAAGAAGGAAAAAGCTAAACTGGGGTCGGGCCCGAGTTGGGCTGCCTACGTACTCATATTGGGGTAAGATCAGACTGAGCGTAGTTCTGGCACGTGAGCCTGTGCCGGGGCTAGGGGGAGTGTTGTGTGTGCACCAAGGGTGGCTTAGGGTCTAGTCTGATAGACTAGGGTTGAGTTGACCAGGTTGGTCAAGTGCTTGGTTATGTTGAGGGTGCCCGGGAGGCCAAGGTTGAAGCCCGGTAAGCTTAGGCCCGGTAGGCCGAGATGAAGTCCGGTAGACTAGGGTTTGGCCCGAGAGGCTAAGGTTGAAGCCTGGTAAGCTTAGGCCCGATAGGCCGAGATGAAGTCCAGTAGACTAGGGTTTGGCTCAGTAGACCTAGGATAAGCCCAGTAGGCTAAGTTGGGCCCGATAGGCCAAAGGTAAGCCCGATGGGTTTGGGTTGGGTCCGCTAGGCCAAAGGTAAGCCCGGTGGGCTTGGGTTGGGCCCGTTAGGCCACGGGTAAGCTTGGTAGACTTAGGGTTCGGCCCGGTAGGCCTAAGCTTAGCTCGGTAGGCCTAGGATGAGCCCGGTAGGCTAAGTTCGGTCCGGTAGGCTTAAGGGTAAGGTCTAAGTTCAATTTCATGGTCCTTAAATTTGATTTGATGATTTTTAGGGTTTTCCTTAAATTTCCCAAGTTAAGTGGGCTAACCATGGTTAAGACATGGGTTTTAACCATGGTTAGTCCGGATAACCGAAGTTGGGCATGGGTTTGAACACTTTATTGTCCTTCTTGTATTTTTTATGATTTTTGATAATTTAACCAAAGCTTCAATGGGTTTAACCATGACTAAACCAAGTGTTAACCATGGTTAAGCTCATCTAACTATGGTTAGGCAATGACCATGATCGAAACAGATGTTTTTTCCATTTTAGAACTTTTTTGGAATTTTAAGGATTTTTTCAAGTTGGTTTGATGAGTCGACCATGGTTAACTTTGAATCATGGTTGAGTTAACCATGGTTAAGGCAAGATAATGGTATGGTCAGGCTCTGGGTGGGCCCCAGGGGCCAAGGGTCATCAGCAGGAGTGCCCCCATGGGCTATGGGCCCACTGCAAGACCCAAAAATGCCCAAAAATCATACTGTTAGTAATCTAATTACCGACAGTTAGAGAAGCTCAAAATCTAAGATGTCGGTGAACTGATTACCGACATAAACAGTGATGTTTTCCAAACTTTGAACCCCTGTAACTGGGGTCAGGGGGTGAGTTAGGGGGCTACAACCTATGGTTTTCAAGCCTTGGATGAGGGAAACAATTTAAGCCTGGGCTGGAACCCAGTGGTGGCCTGATGTGGGCCCCATAATTTGTCAAAGTGGCATTGTCACTCTGTTACATAAAATCATAAATGTCGGTAATTTGATTACCAACATTCCGGACAGTTCCTGGTTTTTGCCAATTTAACCATGGTTAGGCTTAACCATGGTTCTCGGTGTCTTCAGATGGAATGTAGGGGTGATCATGGGGATCAACCCTGGCCCTTGGTTGGGCCCTGGGGAGGCTCCGGTGGGGCCCACGATGGCTACAAATACAAGCTGCAAGGGTGTCGGTACTGAGTTTACCGACACCCTGGAAATTTTTCAAAACCTCCAAGTGCCCATTGGGGCTCCTACGGGGGTGGTTCCAGGGGTTCCCTCATGGCATGAGGGACCCCCAAAACCCCTTGAGGCTGTCGGAGAGCTACTATACCCACAGGGGTGGTTCCCCTCACCTATGAGGTGGGAGAGACCTCCCCATTGGATGTATACTTGCAAAACCGATAAGAAAGTCCCCAAGAATGGACCAGGGGCTTACATATATTCCAAAAGTAAAGAAAATAAGGGTAGGGGGAGCCCTACCCTACTGTTCTTGCTGCCAAAGGTGTGGTGGCCGGTGGTGGGCTGCAACACGCGGTGGTGGTGCCTGGTGGCGCTACTGCAGCTGATGGGAGGCTACTAAAAGCTCCAAGGAGATGCTGGGAGGTCGTAGAGGCCTGAGGTATGGCTTCGATTTTGAGCAGGGGTTCGGTGTGGTGTTAAGGAGTGAATTTGGGCTTGGGGGTGCACTGCCATTTATAGGGGAGTCCCTTGGGGACACCCCTAGCATTAGGACAGGGGTAGGAAGGGGTATCTAAGGCAAAGAGGTCTCCTGCAACTGGAGGAAGGCAATGCAGGCGTGCACTATGCTCTGCAGGGGTGGCGTGCAGCAGAAATCAAAATCCAGGTATGTCGATAATCTGATTACCGACATCCTCAGAGCGAATTACTTTGAGGGTGTCGATAATTCGATTACTGACACCCATCGGTTTTTAACCAAAGGGGTCTGGCCCAAGCATGCATGCGTACAGGGGGTTGGTATTTTTTGAATTTTTGGTCCCTTGCTTGGGCTCAAACCGAGATCCAAGGTTTTTGAGGTCCTAGGGTTTAAGCCCTAAGGGCCTAGGGTTTACTAGGGCTTGGACTTGGGGTTTTAGGCCTTAAGAGCCTAGGGTTTGATCCTCGACTAGGGTTTGCTAGGTTTGATTAGGCTAGGGTAGGCTAGGGCTAGGCTAGGGTGACACCTAGGGTCAAAACCAAGGGTTAGGCTAGGGTTACACCTAGGGTTTGCCTGGGGTGTATCTAAGCCCACTAGGGTTTGTCCTATGTCTAAAGGGTCTTGACTAGGGGTTGACCATGGTTAAGAGGCTTGACCATAGCTAGGGGAGTAAAAATTGGGTGCTTACAGGCCAGTCATGGATAACCTTACGGTTAGGCCCTATATCCTAGAAGGTTAAGACCGAGCATATGACACCAGCGGGTCTTTTACAGCCCCTTCCGATTCCCGAGTGAAAATGGGAAAATATTTCCATGAATTTCATTATCGGGTGCCAAGGATGGCAAGGAATTCCGATGCCATTTGGGTGGGGGTCAACCGTTTGACGAAGTCCACCCATCTCTTGCCTTATCGAACTACGTTCAACTAGAACCAACTTGTTGTACTGTACATCAAAGAAGTAGTTCGGTTGCACCAGGTTCCAGTTAGCATTGTGTCAGACAGGGATCCAAGATTTCCTTCCAGGTTCTGCAAAAGTTTTCAGAGCGTTATGGGTTCCCGTCTTAACTTTAGCACTGTTTCTCATCCTCAGACTGATGGGCAGACCGAGAGGGTGAACCAGATTATTGAGGACATGCTCCGAGCTTGCATGTTGGACTTCAAGGGCAGTTGGGAAGATCATTTGATGTTGGTTGAGTTCGCCTAAAACAATAGTTACCAGGCAAACATCCAGATGGCACCTTTCGAAGCCTTGTATGAGCGAAGTTGCAGGTCCTCTCTATACTGGGATGAAGTTGGTGAACAGAAGGTTTTGGGTCTTAAGTTGATCGAGCAAACCGTAGACAGGGTCAGGATCATCAGGGAAATGTTGAAAACTGTCCAGAGTCAGTAGAAGAGATATGCCAATACCCATAGGAGAGATCTTGAGTTCAACGTTGGCAACTATGTTATTGTCAAGATTTCATTGACGAAGGGTGTTATGCGGTTTGGAAAAAGGGTCAAGCTCAACCCCAGGTATGTGGGTCTGTTTGAGATCATTACAAGAATCGGTGAGGTGGCTTACCGAGTCACTCTACCAACTCACATGACAGCAGTCCACAATGTGTTTCACATGTCCATGCTTCGGAAATATGTCCAGGATCCATCACATGTTATCGATCTTGATCAGTTGGAATTTCGTGAGGATCTCACCTTAGTGGAACAGCCAGCACATATTTTGGATTGGCTAGATCAGGGTTTGCGCAATAAGACTATTCCATTGGTTCTTGTACAACGGCAACATCATGCTAGGGAAGAAGCCGCATGGGAGCGCGAGGCCGATGTGCTGGAAAAATATCCTCATTTATTTTCTTAGCTTTATTGCGTGTTTTGTGGTTCGTTCCAATTTCTAGGACAAAATTTCTGTAAGGGGAGAGGATGTAGAACCCCAGAACTCAAGTTCCTATTTAGTGAATAGTGTCAATGAATAGTGACTTTTAGGCCAAAATGGTCTTCTATGTAATTTGGTGTATGATGAATGAATGAAAGAGTTTGAAATCAAACTAGATGTGTGTGTGGAGGTTAAAGCCAAGGAAAAAAGAGTTGAAACACTCTAAATGAACTAAGGGAGGAGTGGAAACACTCTAAGTGTGAAAAAATGGAGAAAACAAGGGGAAATGGCCAATTCTGGTGAATGTCGATCGACCGACTGTATGGAAGTGGCCCAAAAATGGGCCATAGTGTGTTATGTTCAGGGGTTAGTCGACTGGCCCCTCTGGCCAGTTGACCGACTGTCCCTATCTTGCCCAAATATGGGATGACAGTAGGTTTTCTAAGGTGGCCGGTCGACTGACTTGTGCGAGTTTTGCCCATTTTGGCCCTTTGAACCCATTCATTAAGGGTATATGGGTCTTTTGACCACCCAATTGCCTATATACTCGTGGGCTTAGGGTTTCACAAACCCTCCAACTCATATTTTGGGGGTTTTTGAGAGAGAAAGAAGAGGAGAGCTAGGGTTTTGCTCGGAGATCAAGGGTACAGCTTGGAATTGCTTCCACAAGCCTTCAAAAGGGTTTCTCTCCCTTCCACGGTGTTCCTAGAGCTTTGGATAAAGAGATTTGATCTTGTGAGGTAAGTGCAACTTACTACCTAACTTTGTTAAAATCTAAGTCTTGAAATGTGGATTTTAAATGGGGAAAATACTTCTATGCTTGATTGGTTGGGGTTTTTCCTTAAAGAAATTATGATTCTAAGTAAATAGGCTTAGTAGCCATGATTATTGTGATTCAATTGCTATGAATGATGTTATATGACCATGCTTGGATGTTTAAGGGTTTCCTATGCTTACTATGATGTTCATAAATTGCATATGATTATGGTTAAGGGTTCTAACTATATTCTAATGCTTCTATGATTTTATCTAAGCATATATTGAATAATTAAAGTTTTTCAAGTATATTATGATGTTCACAATTATCTTATGCGCACTATGCTTTGCACTGTCGATGATTTCTCATAAGTACGGGTATTTGACATTCATGAACTCATAAGCTATAATAAGAATTAATAAGTCATAACTCACAAGCTCAAAAGCATTAATAAAGCCAAACGTTGGGTTCGGTTTCCGCTCAAAGAGTATATTTTTGGGAAAATTATGCACATTTTTAAGTAAGAGGTATATTTAGTTTCCGCTCTACGCTCTACGATTTTGATGAACTGTTGCATATTAATGTTTCGTAACATTGTTAAATAGTAGCTTGTACCACGCTGAGTATTCCATGCTCAATCGTATAGTTTATGTCGGCATGTCCATTCGATATTTGTGCTCCCGACCCATGGATCGAGGAGGAGTCGGTAGAGGCTCAGCCAGAAGAGGATAGTAACCTGGATAGGTGGCCTTATCATGTACACTGTTGAGTGGGAGTGAGGGAGTGATTGTATTATTTTGTTAAAGTGGGCATGTCCACTTCATACTTTTGTCATATACAGTTTTGTTATAACTTGGAATACAGTTGATGTATAAATTTTAGTTTACGCTTCCGCTATGTTTGACACTTCCATTATATTATTGTCTTGTATGTTTTGTACAGGATGGTTTGTCATGAAAGATTAGTCACGCACAAAGTCACACCTAACTCCTAGATGGGATTTTGGGGCGCAATAAATAGTACAATGAATAGTATTTTCTACATAGGTTTGGAAAAGACCAAAAGATTTTCAAGTGTGTGGTGTAGGGTGAAATGCCAATGAGAGCATTAGTAGGGGCATATGTGTGTGTGTGGGAGTGTTTGACACTAGGGATAGGTGTTATGAGTATTCAAAGTGCTTAAATAGCCAAGGGAAAGAGGAAATGTCCTAAGTGTCGGAAAAAGAGTAAAAAGGTAAATAATAAAGTATGTGTCATACTAAGGGTTAGTAAAATGATTAGACTAATGTTTAAATCCTAAAAGGTGTCTTAGGATGTTTAAAATTGGTATAAACCCAAGTATAAGGAGTGAAGTTGGAAGAGAAACAAAGAAAACAAAGTCTGGGACTTTCGTTTGAATGAATATCCCATTCGTTCAAACAAAGTCAAGAAAAAGGGCAATTAAACAAAATCAGCGACCATTTCCATTCGAAATGAGGCATTTTCTTTTGAACGAAGGTAACAAAAACAGTTTTAAAAAAAAAAAAAATTTGAGTTGAATCCAAAATTTCAGGGTTCAACCCCCTTGGACTATAAATAAGACACCTAATTCGAGGGTTTAGGATATTCTAAGTCATTCTAACCTAATTTGGCAAAGAGAGAAGCAAAACCCTAGGTTTTCTAAGGAAAACCCTTGGAGGATTAAGGAGGAGCTTGGATCTTCCTTCTCAACTCTTTTTCCAACTTTGGACTGAAGAGATTCAGTCTTGTGAGGTCGATACTCTCTACTAAACCTTGTTGTTGTAATTCCTTAGTTTAAATTGAATGAAAAGTATATTATTCCTTGATATGTTGAAGAGTTTTTCTTTATCAATGATTCTTAATATGAATTCCTCATGAGAAATGAAATTGAAAGTATGCAAATTGTGGATTGAAATGGTGAAGCTCTATTAAATGAATTGAATGTACTGCTTATTGAATTAAATGATGAAGATAAAGTCTTTGATGAATTGCCTCTATGTAGATTTTGACTAAATTGCTCATGTGGGGGTTTATTAATGAAAAGAGGTAATAATGATGCATTGATTTGAAGAAGAATATGCTTAAAGGATGGAATTGCGTACCTAAATGATATGTGAGCATGTTTAGAATTATGAATTGATGATTGAAATGCATATGCTATGTTGTTAAGGTCTTATTGCCTATATGTCACTTACAAATGTTATATGAGCACATGTATATGCATGATCGAGGTTGTTGTATATGTATGAGTATCTGAAAAGTAAAGTAAAGAACATGAAAGAAAGAAAAGAAGTGATGTTATTGGGAGGATGCTAGTGTGTTTAGACCAGGTACACCACTAGTCATCTGATCTTAAGTAAAAACGAAGAATATGTTATTGGGAGGGTATTAGTGTGTTTAGACTAGGTACACCACTAGTCACTTGATCTTAGGTAAAAACAAAGGAAGAAATGCTATTGAGAAGGTATGTTTGCGCAGGCCACGCTTTTCTCCCGCCTAGGGTTTTGTTTGCGCTGGCCGGATGGCCGCACCTACGGTGCTAGGGGTATTCGAGAATGGTGCAGGGGACGATATTGATCTCGTCAGCCACTGTTATAGGACGGGCAAGGTTGGTGCACGGGCACCATGGCGAGATCTATTTGGTGTTGGTGTGTCTTCTATAAGGAGTAAGGGCTCTGGTCTCAGGTACGTCCCTCCTAAGATTGAGGATGGAGAACTACTTATTGAGAGATCTGATGAGCAGCTTGCTAGGGACTTAGCCAAGTGGATGAACTCTCTGGTAGGATTCTTCATTGATCCTAATCTGGCCTTAATGGTGACCAGGAAAGCCATGGAAAAGCTATGAAATGTTGGTGGAAGCCTGGATGTGTTTGCCCTTGATAATGGGTATTTCATCTTCAAAGTGAACTCTGAAGAGGATAAGGTTAAGGTCCTAGAGGGGAGTCCTTGAGGGAATGGGGCCACACTCTGAAACTTGAGAGCGTGGAGTTCACTGAGCTTCCGGTGTGGGTAAAGATTTTTAATCTTCCCTTGTTTATGTGGAATGAGGAGGCCTTGAGTGATGTTGGCAGTATGATTGGGACTCCACTATGTTTGGACAAGCAGACCCTAGATCGAAGCCGGCTAAGTTATGCCAAGCTTTATGTGGAGGAGGATGCCACTAAAGAGCTCCCAAATGAGGTCAGAATTAATTTTAACCATTCGAGATCCTTCTTGCTGAAGTTAGCATACGATTGGAGGCCACCACGTTGTGACCATTGTAAGGTGTTTGGCCATACAACTCAAAGGTGCCCTGATAAGCGAGACTCAGGAAAACCATCGGTGGCGTAGCCATAAATCAACCGTCTCTATGGCAGTAGCCGATCTAGAATGGTCGTGCGTGGCCGTAGCAAGTCAAGATTTAGGGGTCAGAGCTCATCCAAAGTTCCTAAAGCTTGGTGGGGCTGGGATCGGGATGGGGCTAGTAATGATGGCACCACTAGGGGAAATGATCACGTTGAAAGTATGGCCCGAAAGACTGTCTATGACGACCAGAGTAGAACCGTAGAGGAGGCGCTTGTGACTCTTGGACCTGAGTTTGAGGAATTGTTGGTTTTACCTCCTACCCATGATGTGGCCAAAAGAGGAATGCAAGATTATGATGGGGCAGTGGGGAGTGGAAGAGGTGAGATTGTGATGAGGCTGAGGCTGAGGATAGGGAAAGACAAGCTTGTGATCAGGAGTCTGGAGCGAGTGGAAGGCTCATTTCTGATGAAACCAATTCTGTTAACACAATGACGAAAGTAAGTTGAGATGTGGTTAATGGAGGCCAGAGAGTCCTCAGGCCTTGAATGGGCTAAATGTTAGTCCTAACCGTTTCATGTTGTTAAGCAATTCGAAGGATGATAGTGGAGGTTGTGAGGAAAGCATGGGAACTAATGAGGAGGTTCAACTTTTTGGGATGGAGGCTTCGATGCCTGTTAAGCACAAGGGTAAAGCTCCAAGTGTTGGGTTGAAAAAGGCCATTGTGGCCAGTGCGAAGCAAAGGAGAGCAAGGGGCCTGTAATTGGGGTCCGTTGGTGCTGGTAGGTCCTTTTTCCTTCTTTTTGTTTCTATTTTTTTGGTGTGTGGAATGTTAGGGGTCTTAACAGTGGGTGTCAACAGAAGGATGTTCGAGATTTTGCCCAGGTGAACAAAATCTCCTTCCTTGGGTTAGTGGAGACCAAGGTTCGTAGTGTCAAGTGATGCGCAGGTTGTGAAGTCATTGGCAGTGTCTCGATAATTATGGTGTTGCTCTCAATGGGAGAATTTGGATTCTTTGGGACCCTAACCCTATGTTTGGTTGCTGAGAAAATTAGTGAAAACATGGAAAAGAAAAGAAAATTAGACAAAACACAGCTAAGAATTGTATTAGAAATATAAAATTTTCTTTTCTTTTCCATATTTTCACCTATTTTCTTGGCAACCAAACATAGCAAGGTATTGGATGTGGTCCTCATGGTCGTGTCGGACCAGGCTATCCATTTCCTTGTGAATGCTAAGGAGTGGAGTAGCCAGGTGATGGTGTCGGTTATCTATAGATCAAATATGGCTAGCATTCGTAATGAGTTATGGCTTGACCTGTCTCGCATGGCTCAAAGTCATAACCTTCCATGGGCTATGTTGGGGGATTTTAACAACGTGTTAACAGCGTTGGAGAAGCGAGGTGGTTTGCTGACTCCGTTGAATGCCACTAGTGGGTTTGCAGATATGGTGTCGCGTGTGGGATTAATCGATGTGCGATGGAAGGGCCCAAAATTCACATGGTCAAATGGGGGAATTAGAGACCATCGGGTGGATTACAAGGTTGACCGTTGTATAGTTAATGTGGATTGGATTCAAATGTTTCCAGATGCGGAGGCGTTGGTGGGGTCAACTGGATCATCTGACCATCGCCAAATCTTGTTTAGGTTTAATGGTGATAATAGAAGACAGGGTAGATTCTTTAAGTTTCTTAACCACTGGGCAGATGATGAGGAATTTTGTGGTGTGGTTCAAGCGGCTTGGGCCATTCGAGTGCGGGGGGCAGCCATGTTCAGGCTTGTCCAACGGCTGAAATCCATGCGTAACGCACTCCAATTCTGGAGTCTCAGAAGTTTCACAACTTGTCAAATCAGATCCAGCAAGCTAGGGATGTATTGGATAATATTTTATTGCATATAGAAGCTAATCCTAGTGACATTGGGTTGCACAGTGATGCTCGCACTTCTAGGTCAACCCTTACGGGTTTACTTCCGATTGAGGAATCAGAGTTTCGGCAACAATCCCGGGTTCAGTGGCTAAGACTTGGGGACAACAACAACAAATTTTTTTATAAGTCTATGTGTTCGAGAAGGAACCAAAATAGAATTGATTCTATCAAGAATGATGAAGGTCGGATGGTCCAAGATCATAATGCTATTGTGGCGATGGTTGTGGACCACTTCTCACAATTGTTATCCTCCCCTGAAGACCGTTATATGGAGCCTTATTTGTATCCTTTTGAGAGATCTATTGATGAAGATGATAGAACCAAGTTTGAGGCCGTGTTTTCTAAAGCTGAAATCAAAGAAGTAGTTTTCAGTTCTCACTGTGATAAGGCACCGGGGCGGATGGGTTCACCTCGAAGTTTTTCCAAAGCTGTTGGGGGATTGTTGGGGCTAATCTGTGTCATGCAATTCAGAGTTTTTTTGCTTCGACTAGCTTACTGTCTGAGATGAACCTTTCTCTGATTTCCTTGATTCTGAAAGTTGAGAGGCCTGAGTCTTTTGGGGACTTTAGACCTATATATGTGTGCAACGTTGTTTACCGGTTCATTTCCAAATTGCTAGTGAATAGGTTGAAGTGTGTGCTGCATAAGATGGTGGAAGATAATCAATCTGCGTTCATGAAGGGTCGTCATATATCTGATAACATCTTGCTTTGTCAAGAGCTCCTCCACAACTACCATTTGGGTAAAGTTCCTCCTCGTGTAGCAATCAAGGTTGATATTTATAAAGCTTATGACTCAGTATCTTGGGAATTCGTGAGGTTGGTGTTACAGAAGAATGGGTTTTCAGAAAAATTCATTGGGTGGATCATGGCGTGTATCTCCGGGGCTAAGTTCTCAGTGGTGATTAATGAGGAAAGGACTCGATTCTTTCAAGGTTGGTGTGGGTTGAGGCAGGGAGACCCTATTTCTCCGTATTTATTCATGTTGGTTATCCAGGTCTTCTCCTCCATGCTGGATAACGAGGTGAGGGAGGGCCAGTTGAAGCCCCATCGGAGGTTCAATGACCCGTGCATAACTCACTTATGCTTCGCCGATGACTTGATCATCTTCTCTGCTAGTGACTTAGAGTCCATTATTGCTGTTGAGCATTGCTTGGAGGTGTTTCGAGAGTCTGGTCTGAGCATCAACTTCGGCAGGTCTATTGTTCTATTTGTTAATGTTCGGGAAGGATTGTGCAGGCAAATTCAGGAGGTGTTGGGCTTGCGGTAGGGGCGCTTGCCTATTAAGTACTTAGGGCTTCCGTTGTCATCTACTCAGCTGAATAGAAAAGATGGTCAAGCTCTGTTGGATAAGGTTTCCAACCGCATTTCATCATGGAAGAGCCGCTGGTTGTCTTATGGAGGTCACATGGATCTAATTAAGAGGATGCTAAGTAGTTTTTCCATCTACTGGTGTAGTGTGTTTCGGTTACCGAAGGTTGTAATTGATTACATGGAAAGGATAATGGCCAGATTCTTTTGGGCTGGTTCTGGTACGCAATGTGCCACTCACAAAGTGGCTTGGCAACTTGTTTATAATCCTAAGGATGAGGGTGGGCTTGGCATTCGAAGTCTTGGTGAATTAAACAATTGTATGTTGATGAGAAGAGCTTTGGAAATTGTGACTACTAGCAATTCCTTGTGGATCCAGTGGTTCAGACGAACATACATGAGGCATGAGTCCTTTTGGTCAATGTTGATTCCGAGCAGCCCTTCTTGGAGCGACCGTAGTATATTGAAGACGAGCCAATGGGTTGAGGGTGGTGTTCTACACCTTATTGGGAGCAGTAGGTCTACCTGGTTATGGCTGGATCCTTGGCGCCCAAGAGAGGTCTTGTGGAGACAAGTTAATTTAACCGTTAGGCATGGCATTGATAGACTCGCTTATGTTGAGTCTATCAGGAGTAGCAACGGTTGGAGGCTCCCTCGTCCCCGAGCCCCGGAGCTCCATGTCATTTGGGACGAGGCTAGGTCAATTGAACTGTTGCGAGCAAATAATGATAAAATTATATGGAAACTGGCTACGGACAGTAAGTTCTCGATGCGTTCAACTTGGGAGTTGGTTAGGGAGCCTGGGCCGCCGATCAGATGGGTCAAGCTTGTGTGGTTCAATCAATATATTCCTAAGCAGTCCATGGTGGCTTGGATGGCAGTCAGAGGTGTGTTAATTACTAAAGATAAGTTGGTTGGGGAGTGTTGACACAAGGAACTTGTGTTATGTGTAGGGATGTTGATGAGAACCATAGTCACCTTTTTGTACAATGCCCATTCACACTGGAAGTGTGAAACAGTGTGGCTAGGCTGCTTCGGCTACGGTTTCCTGGGTTTCGCGAACGACAGAACCTGGTTAGGTGGATGGGGCAGAGAACTAACGGCGGTGCCTTAATAACCATCCTGAGAAAGCTTACGTTCTATGCAGTGGTGTATCATATCTGGAAGGAGCGTAATAGACGATGTTTTAATAACGAATATCATCCCCCTACTGTGTTGGTCCGGACCATCCTTGATGAGGTGGCGATCAAAGTTAGTTCTGGGCCTCTCGTGGTCGTCGATGGGGCTAGTACCTGCAAGGTTGTAGCTGATTGGGGACTAGCAGTGGATTAGCAACAGCCAGTGCATGCCTGGGTTAGTGGGAGACCCCCGGATAGTGGGTGTACTAAGATTAACTCAGACGGGTCTCGCAAGCATGACATTGGTGGGTACAGTTGTCTCCTCCGGAATGAGAGGGGAGAGCCGATCGATGCTATGGCTGGGTTGGTGCATGGGAAATCAGTCCTATTTTTGGAGTTGATGGGGATTTTGAGGGGCCTGGAGTTGGCCGTGGTTAGAGGCTTGAGGTGGGTGAGTGTTGACACAGATTCTATGTGGGCTATGTCATGTGTCAATAACTCTTGTGAGTGGTCGTTGGAGTGCACCTTTTTGTTATCTACAATTCTGGAAATAGTAGCCTCCTTCCCTCGTTTTGAAATATGTTATATCCCTAGGGAGGGTAACCAAGACGCGGATTTCCTTTCTAAATTTTGTACATCTACAGTTGAGATTAGGGTGTGTGTGTCAAATCTCCCTAGGACTTTGGCTATGATAATTAGCAAGGACGCTAGGGGGTGTAGATATATATGATTGTAAATTGGTCTTTTGGGAATGTAGGTTGGGGTCCACCTAACCTTAGCTTTCTTCGTTCCAAAAAAAAATAGTATACGTCAGACCAGGTACCAGCACTAATTACTTGATCCAAAGTAAAATGATGCTATTGGGAAGATGATAGTGTACGTCAGACCAGGTACCGGCTCTAACCACCTGATATCCCAAGTAAAAAGGATTGACTCGGCTAAGTTAAGTAAAAGAATAAAAGATGGGAAAGTAAAAGTAAAAGACGTGAAGAAAATGACAAAAACATATGGTTTTCAAAGAAAGTAAAATATATAATTTTGAAAAGTATGCACATGGATATCGAACATATGATTTCTGCATGTTTGAAATGAAGAATATTATGTTTCTGAAATTGAATTATATATGAACTGCTTATGAAATCCTGTTATCGTTTTATAACTTCATTGTTTAGTAGTTAGTATATGCTGAGCCTTCCATGCTCAGGCAAACTGTTATTGTCGGCAGGTATTCATTTTGACATTTGTGCTCCAGCTCTGTGGGTGGAGGAAGAGTACATTGAAGAGGATGTCGAGGAAAAACACCCGGGAGAAGACAAAGGCCTTGACAAGTGGTCTTACCTGGACTATTATTGAGAGTTGGTGAGGGAGTGACTTGTGTATATAGACTTAGACTTACTTTGAAGTGGGGATGTTCACTCATGTTTTTGATTGTTAGACTCATTTACCTTCTTAGACTTTTATTATGTTTAATCTAGTTGATCTTTTTTGAATACGATTAAGAGTTGAGAAAAATTTTAGCTTCCGCCTTTTAGTATTACTTTAAATGTTCATATAGGATGATTTGAAATATAAGTCATGAGCCAAAGTCCCATAACTTCTCAAGGGAATTTTGGGTCGTGACACTCATTGTCTCCCATAGGATTCATATTCTCCCGCAAGAGCATAACCGGCTACATAGGTAGCCCATTTTCGATAACCAAGTGGCTCAATAGAGAACGCCCTTCAATTTCCTAACATACCGTAGGTACGCTGATCGCTACTCACATCCAAATCTATACATGTTTTGATTTTGGGCCCCTAGTTAGGAAAGAAGGAGGTTGTTGAATGGAGATTTTGAAGTTCCCATAGATGGTTTGTTCTCCTAAACTCACTCAGAACCGATGAACTCCATAAATACTAGGAGCCCATTTGGTTCGGATTATGAAAGCCACAATTGATTATACTGAAAGCGTTGTCATGAATAATCGTTTTCTACTGAAAGTGTTGTTATAAATAATCTTGTTTGAAAGTATCCTGTCTATAATCAATTATTTGCAGGAAATCGATTATGTGCAAAATAATTGTATTTGGATCATCCTAACATAAAACTAATTATTAATCTAAAATTCTGAAAATGTTATGGTGGACCGTTGTGCTCTGTGCACCAACATCTTCTTCATCAACCCACATGAAAGATCCAGGATGATTCTTGCTCATGCTTGCTGGTGGGTGGGAGTAAATCGTCAAGGAAGTCCCATACCATGCACTGAGATACCGGAACAACTATAGTTGATATCTAAGGTCTACTAACTGAGCTACTCATTTTCAGGCCAATCTGGCCCTGAGAAGAGAAGCAGTCAGTTTCACTATAGCAGGAACAGATGTATATACTCTTTTCCTATTGAATGGGGAGCAGTCAAAAGACAAAAATATATGAAAGCCCATAAAGGGAGAAAAAAAATCTACACATCAAATAGTAACAATTCCTCCTGCTCACTAATCCTTCTCAAAAATATAGATAGGACACCGTCTTCGGAAAGGCTTCAATGCAACTATTACTTCAAACTGGCAACAATAGGCATTTGAAGTTTGAGACATCTTCCTCAATTCATGAGATTTCCCATCCCACTATTAACAAAACAAAAGATGAACAAACAGCTTAGTCCAGATAACCTTGTCTAACAACAGTTCTGTATCTAGTCAGCATGGCTTTCCTACAAAAATGTAGGAAAACCATGACATGAATCAGGAAGCCTCTGTGTTTAGCATCCTGAATGCTTGTGTGCAATGCAATGGTAGAAGGGAGAAAGCATGAGATTTCATGATAAACTCATTATTGAGTACAACATAAATTCTAGAAAAACAATGACAATTTTTGAGTTCAAGCACACTGAGCTTTCCTTATTTGTATAGCGAAAAGGGAACAAGAGATCAACTCTGAGTAACCAAATTTGAACCCACAAATAAAACAAAAGACCCAAAGCTAATTCCCAATTCCAGTAGCAATTTGATTAAATTACAGACCCAGATCCTTAATAACAATCTTTAGCAAGATCCATCTCAACATGGCTCAAATGAAGAAGGAAAAAAAAAACTGTAGCAAGCAGCTTTTACATGCCAAAGCAAACAAACAAAACCCCATTTCTGTGTATGGCGTTTGGCGAAGCAAAAAGAACATCTGATGATGAAATTATCAAATGTTTTGTTATAACTTTTCATATTTTACATGCCAAAGCAAACAAATAAAACCCCAAAAAATACAAAACCCCATTTCAGATTTTACATGCCAAAGCAAACAAACAAAACCCCAAAAAAATACGAAACCCCATTTCAGCGTATGGTGTTTGGCGAAATCCCTGAACAAAAATACTGTATTGTGTTCACTAATGAAGAAGAAGTATTGTGTTCACTAATGAAGAAGAAGAAGAAGAAAGATCAGTACCTGATTCGAGATGGTTGGTTGTAGATTGGAGACCGAATGTTGGTTGCAGAGCTGCGATGAGTCGGTTTTTCTCTCCTTCGAAGAAAGTGATGCAAGATCGAGTTTGGGGGTGGGGGTCGTTTACGAATCGGTAACTCCGTCGAAAATCAGTCCGCACAATCGGTATAAAGCAACCGATTTCTCCCATTAGAAATCACCCATTTTGTTGATTTGGTTGAAACCGGTTTTTACCCAAATCGATGGCGCTCAAACCGATTCGGAAAACTCATCCAAACGCGATTATGTTACCCGGTTTCAAGGAAAGCGATTAAATTGCCCCAAGAAATCCGAACCAAACAGGCTCTAGGAGTTCAGTTGCACAATAATATAGGGTCGATCTTGGGCTGTGTATGGTGCATGGAAGAGCAAAGGGTACATTTATAATTATATTAACTAAAGAGGGGTATGCTTGTTTGTTTAAAAGTGAAACATGTTGAAAAGGTTAACGATTCTCTCTTGCACAGGTGGCGTTTCAAGAGATACCGTTAGGATAGGTATCATATCTATGGATCCGCTAACGACTTTCCTTATAGAATTGAAATTATTGCTCGGCTCAGCTCATTGTGGCTTATGCTTTCTTTTTGCAAAAGTGTGTTACCATAGCATTTATCCCCACCCTTTAGTTAGCTATGGACGGTTCAGATTCGGGAGTATATATGGGAGTACCTATAGAACCCCACTTGTTTCTGTGGGTTTCTACTGAAGGGTGGAGCGGAAAAACATGTCGGGTGGCCGGGTTCCATCTAGCATTTTTGTACCTAACCCAACCTAAGTGGTTGCGACCCCTACTTGATTTGACTTGAAACAAGTTAACCCTTTTGACCCAGTCCCAACTTGGAGGAGGGGAGTATTCCTGCTCGCTCTCACATAACCGATCCTTCAACTCCCATTAACTCAAGTTAGTTTTTTTTAACCATTTAGTTTATTTTTTTATTTTTTTTTTCTAAAAACCAAGTGTAGATGGATGAATCCTAAGGATGGATGAATCCTAACCACAGTTATATGGGTTAGAAGACGAACACATGCCAAGAAAATGGGAGTCGAGACGCCCTTCCTCGCATCACCAACCGAGGAGGTGATTATTTTTCATACACCAATTATCATTTTTTTTTAAAACGCATTGACTAATGATCAAAACATTTACATCTACCGTTTTCACAAAGAGAATCAACAGGCCTCTTTGGTTGTTCCAGTGTGAGGAGGTTTGTTTTCCTGGGAGAGGACAGGTTCGAGTCCTTTAATGAGGTAAGGTGAAAGCTCCCAATTTACTTGCAAGCTAGCATAGTAACAGTGTAAAATTATGGAGTTGACTAAAATAGCTATAACACAATGGGTTTGTCCCAGTGGTAGTGTATCTGCCTTTGGGGAGTGGAGACTCGTGTTCGAGCTTTTGTGTGGCTGTTGACGCCCACGACGAGTGCTAACCCTGCTGACCCCTAACCCACTGACATAGTTATCTAAATGATTAGAGGATACCAAAAAAAAAAAAAAACTAAAATAGCTATCGTGAAGCCGGGTACCCCCCAAAAAAACATATTATTATAGAGGATCCACAAATATGTGTTGAATATGATTTGTATACTGTCTTAATCAAAAAAATATAACAAGTTGGAAAATGTGCAGTCCTCAATGGTTCATAACTCCTTTTTTTATCACATCAACTTTTTTTATCACATCAACTGTGATTATAATTCACTCACTCGTAAGGTTAAGCAATCTAACCTTGATTTTTAAAAACAAAAAGAACATGTTAACCTTAATTTTTTTAAGTTTAACCATAGTCAAACGAGTGTTTAAAGGGACACATAGCCATGGCATTTGATTGTCAAATGCGTGGTATGCTAAGGGAATTGTCATTTAAAATTGCATACTTTTTTATCATGTTACACATTATACACGTATCACCTATAATACCTCATTTAATACATAAATTACATATTTAACACATAAATACGCATTTTTGCCATATTTTCTAAATTAAATGATTATTATTAATTAATATCATGACTTTTATTTATTTATAATTATTAATTATTTTTAATTTTCTCATATTTTTGCCGTACACTCCTACTTGTACTTCCCAAACGGATAACCATACCCATACTTGGTAAATATAGTACTAATCAGTGCCCTAACAAGTTTGTGCTTTTTATGAACTAACCATGTTACCTATAATCACTTTTCTAAAGAATTAAATTTGTCCAACATTTGAACCAAACAAGATTATTTGTAACGCTTGGTTAGACAATTGATTTTTGTACAATCAGTTCTAATCAGAATTGATTCTGGCCAAAAAAATCCAAACCAGGTGAAACCTACATATGTCTGTAATATGGCCCCAACATTTAGCTGTATAGATATATTCAGTCATGCTTTTACAGTGATCAAAAAAATTGATTGATTCAACAATATATCAAACAAGAATTTCGGTACCATCGACAACCGCACACAAGGATTTCTAATGCATGGTAAATTTTAAAAAAACATTATAGGGACTATGAGCAAAAACTGGCTTTAGCATCGAGCTGAACAATAACAGGAGGCTACAATAGATTCTGTGTGTTCCCGTGCTGCTGGTGAAGGGTGCTGGGTTTACGACACGGCTGAGGAGAGGTTTCATTAACATCGATAGTTTTTCCAGCAGGAGGCAGACACCTTTTCAAGAAAAAGGAGGCAATCCCTTTTGTTTTCCTGCCACCCTTCTCTGGAAATGAAAATGAATAAACCACTGGATCAAACCTCAGAGAATGGTATCAGTACCGATCAAATAATAATAATAAGTGGTTGTGCTATTAGATCAATTTTTTATGCTGCTGCCCATCAAGAGGTGGTCCATCAATTGGACACAACCCAGATCGACAGAACATACACAATTTGATGGTGCCAAGGCATACCTGGGGAAATTGATAAGCCAAGCTTCTCCAAAATATCTTTCTTAACCTGCAGCATCAAATATTCTTTTTCAGTAAATAAACACTTTTTGTTCTGGTTGACAACTAAGGTGGTGTCTGGAAACGATTCATTTTTTTTTTGAGCAAAACATATTTGGCATTACTAACTGTTACTTGTTTTAAAAAAATTGAAAAACACGTTTAGTCACATAACATCATAAAAAATAATTATAGAAAGACATTAATCTCTAAAGAGTTAAAGGTCCCACCCATTAACGTGGTGGCAGCGGTGATGGTGAACAAGAGTAGATGATGGAGGCGAATTACTCCATGTTGTCTACTTCTGTTTTCTATTTCTAAGAGCAGAGGTAACAGGAATTTTCTGTTACCTTGATTTTTGAAAAATTTTGTATTAGATTTTAAAAACAGAAACATGCTTACTAAACATGTTTTATGCAAAAAAATTCCAAACTTTTATTTTTTAAAACAAAAAATAAATAATAAATAAAAGTGCAACCAAACAGGTCCTAAGAAGTCCATTAAGTACACTTGTTATATGTTAAGACCAATGATCATTCACATCCTACAAATTACCACAATACCACCAGCATTACCACTATCACTACTACCACTTGACAGTAAATTATAACTTGTGTTGATATAATTGCAAACAAGAGCAGCCTTTTAAGAGCTCAATTGAGTATACCCGAGTCTCTACTACATAACAAATGAGTTTTTTGCTCACTTGTACTACACTACTACATAATACATTACTACCAGCAGTACCATTTCTATAAAAACTAGCAATTAGAAACTATAAACTACCAAAAGAGTATAAGCTTAAATATGTTTGCCTCACTGACCTGCCAACGGTTATCCACGAACTCTGATATTTCACGAACTTTATTTCTTAACTGAGACTTCGGGACAGTTGGAAATTTCTGTTGCAAGGACTCCACCACCTTGCTTATGCTGTATGGGCATGAACGGATTACAGACACCTGAAAAAACATTTCAGAAGTTTTATTCAAGTGCTCTTGAGAATTATAGAACCCAATGCACTTAACTTACAATTTTAGGCAAGTCCGAGTCTAGTATAACTGTTACAGCCACCACCGGTGTAGTATTGTCCTCCTTACTCTGTGACTGGCAAACCTCTTGATCCTTATAATGATCCATCACTCTCTCTATAGGTGGGCCCCCAGGGAAAACTTGCATATTCAGAGCTTGTAAACACATGTATTCAAGCTTAGGAATGCCACTGAGATCTTCAGACATCAAGCATGTGGCCTTCTCATGCATTAGATTTGATACAATCAGTGGCTGGTTTTTCCGAAGAGCTTGCTCAGTTAAATTGTGGAGATACTTCTGTTGTTGAAGCAGCACTCGAAAATCCTCACTCTCTAAATCCTGATTACAACTGGGCAAAGTTCCAGCATCATCATCTACAATATCAGATTCCATTTTGTCCACATGCACACCCTGCATGCCAAATCAAACAAACTTCACAATAAACCCATGATACTGAATTTACTTTTTTTTTTGCTTGGTCCTAATCATTTATCTACTTAGGTTAGGGGTTAGGAGGTTAGCAGAGTTAGCACTCATAGTGGGCGCTCAACAGCCACACCAAGACTCGAGCATGAGTCACACCTCCCTAAAGGGAGATACACAACCACTGGGACAGGCCCATGGTGTGTATTCTTTCTCTCAGTATTAAAAAGATGTAAAGAAGAAACAAAAATCGATAATATTAGGTCACCCATCCAAGAGGTACACTTGCAACTGTCTTACACAGTGAAATGGCTAAAAGACAGAACCTGGATTTATCCCAAAAAAATTAAAAATACTTCAAATAATGATCTTCAAGAGTCAGAAAGGGGACAACAACCAGTTCACCCTCCTCAACAAAGCTTAACAGAAGCACTTTCACGACTTTAGTAATAACCTAGTGATCTTAAAACAATACCCCTGATCTTGAATTCCAAACTCAAGTCAACTTCCGTATATGCAATTATTGCCTACTCTCACATTTAAAGAAAAAATACAAAAAAAAAAAAATTCAAACTAAAGGTTTCAAATTGAAGTAAGCTCATGTTTTAATGCATAAATTAGATAATTAGCTGCAAATGTAAATCAGTGGTAGGGTACCATGCTGGCCAATAACAGTGAGAGTAACAGCATTAAGAGATACCTCTCTTCCAAAACAAAAACCCAAAAAAACGAGCTACCTCATTTTCAGAAAGATATCCATCAGGAACAAGGAAACCATCTTCACTTTCATCTTCATCATCGATTCTTAGAGTTCCTTCCTCTAAATTTTCCTCTACGGCATCTTTGTCACAATCTGAGAGGCTTTCACCAGGATCCTCCTGCACGAGAATAACATCAATTTCTGATACTTGGTTGCTGGTGATTTTATCACTTAACTAAACTCAGATAATACCTCTTCCCATTCTTCATCACTGTCGATATCATAATCCAAATCCGGGTCCTTCTTAAAAGGGCAGCGGGATCGAACAACATGACTGACAAAATGGATAGCATCCAAAACAATAGAAGGAAAAATAATAATTATCAGATTGGGACAAAGGATGGGGGGAAAGCAAAAATCACTGTAGGGTAAGCAGGAAGGAGTTCTACCAGCAATGCTCATGCAAAGAGATGATCACTGCCATTCAATGGATCCACCCAGGAGATCTTCTCATGCAAAACAAAACTGATCCACTGATCCTAACCAGTTATTATGACAATACTCCGGGAGGTAAGACAGTATAAAGAACCATCCAGTTCAATTGTAAGATCCCTCCGGTGAGACCGACTGAATGGTGTCACCCACCTCCTTCCATGCACAATTGTTACAGTCCCTACCATCTATTCGCAGTCATCTCAGATTTTCTCAAGGGCTTGTAATCCTATGTAGTATGTACAAAATCAGGAAACAAGGACTTACCTTTTCTTGGGCCAAATACCATAAAATGCCGGTCTAAAGCTCTTATCAAATTGCAAAAGCTGCGTAGCCCTATTGCATTTCCGGATGTTACATTGAGAAATGTCTGCATTACTCTGGCACCTATTGTCGGGGAGAGTTTCTTCATATCCATCTACAATCTTGTCTAGGCTCAACTCATCACCATGTACTAGTCCTTTACTTGTAGTTAACCGAAGTTCTTTGATCAATACGGCCTTAGGCTTATGCCTCACGCCCCAATGCTGAGATTTATTGGTACGAATAGAATGACCCAACTGATGCCAAGAAGTTAGCTGTGACCTGCAGAGCACAAGAAGTCACAATCGAAGAACTTGAGATAAGCAGACAAAAAGAATTCAACAATTCAGAAGGTGATGATACTTACTTTCGAAGGTCAACAGTATTCATCTCATCTTTCATAGATAGGGCACAGTCCACTGACAATGTAACGGCATTACGCATCTCTTCATCTCTTTTCTTGGGAGAATCAGAAGGCATTGCTTGTGTTGAGGAGGGGTCATACAGATTAGTTGAATTATTCTTCTGACTTTTAAGAAAGCGTTGCATGATCGTAGCTTGCTTTTGTATAGAAAGTTGCTTTTTTATTTCAGCTTCTTCCTTCTCCCGGCGCCGTTGATCTTTCTCGGCTTCCTCTTGCAGCCTCTTCAGTTGTTTCTTCATTTCAGATTCTTCTTTCTCGCGACGCCTTTCCTCTATCTCTGCCTCATCTTGTAACCGTTTTAGCTCCTTTTCCTGCTATCGAATAAACTGGTTCAGCAAAAGAAAAGCAGAATAATTTGTAGAAGGTTACCAATTTGAAGTCAGCAACTGCCACAAACAACTGCTAGGAAATGAAGGATCTACTTGACAGTAACTCCTGCCTTTCAAACCCTTGTGCCGCACACGACATAGATACAAAGAGGAGCAAAGCCTAATTTGACATACTCAATTGTACACTTTTATGGGTGCGGCTCGCCATCCGACTTACCGCAACAGATGACAGCCTTCTTGTACCGATGGCATCGTCCCTCACCTTATCTTAGTGCTTTCTCCCCTCAGAATGGATACTGTACAAGAGTTGGCTGGCTTCCACAAAACATGGCAGCAAAGCTCCAGAGGTTTTGAGCACTTAAGAAAGAATGAGGAACCACATCGGCTTTCTGTCATCACCTACGGAAATATGAAAACGAGAAAACAACCTAAGGAACTTTAAGAAAGCTGTTTAACAACCCTTTTAAAGGCCTTTCAGGCCTGTTTCTGAGTCGAGCTAAAGAGAAAAAACAACAGTAACCAAAAAGGAGAATCTTCCTTTAGTTTTAGGGCCGCCATTCCTGAAAGGAATGGAGTAAGGCCCGTATCTTTACATCCAACTGAGCTATGAGCTATGAGCTCGAGTCAAAAGAGGAGATAAAAGAGATGTAACAATGAAGGAGAATCTTTATCTTGTTATCTGCCCGTTATTCCTGTCAAGGAATAGAGTAAGGGCAGCCCCTCACAGCTTTGAGTAGCTCTTCCTTCACAGCTTGACTCTAATCATATATTTTTCTAGAAGTCCCCAACAATAGAATAGATTTAATTACAATTATTTGATTTGGCTAGTTTTTAAATGAAAAATCTCTGATGTGAAACCCAAACCAGATTGTTCAATTCATGAAATTCATTTGTATAATGACTTCGAAATGTTAAGGGCGGGTTTGGCAACACTACTATTAAGCACTTATTTAATTATTCATCATTATTCATCAAAATAAGTACTTATTTATAAATAAGTTTGTTTGGTAAAAATAAATAAATAATAAGTAGAAGTAGTTATGAGCCCAAAAAAGTACTTATAAGTTATAAATTATTAGCTCCATACCAACTTATTATAAGTACTTATTTACAAAAAGTACTTATTAAGCTTATAGTAGTGTTGCCAAACGCCCTCTTAGATTATCTCCAATTTGAAAGCCATAAAATCATGGCTCTCAAGTCTCAACACCCCCTACATGCATGTCATGTGTAGCATACACCGAGAGGACTACAATTCTCATTTGTCAAGAACACCTCAGTTTTCCTTGGTACTTAGTCACAACCAAAGCATAAGCTGAATCCCAAGACTAACAAAGACCTTGTTTTCTTGTAGAACACTATTGGGCGTGCTCTTGCGCCTTTGGGGGGTGTGACATATCTCCAAACCCTATAGTACAAATGGTACTAGTAAAGGTCGAAGAAAGCTATGCATAATATAACTTTAACCAATGTTGTTAAAGATGAAACAAATCATTCCTAAGGGAGTGGATTTAGAATGAAACAAACTGATTCGTGAATCATAAGGATTTAAATAAATTGTCAACCGAAATGGATGAAAAAATATGAAACAACTTTATATAAAACATTTATCCCCAACTATTATCATTCCATGTTATAAAACCATATTTTGCCCATTTCACCATCAAATCTACATGCATATTATATGTCGGTTGGTATCCACATGCCATATACTAAGTAACCAGAGCGTAGAGCGGGGGAGAGAGCGTCAAATTTCAATTTAGGATATGGTCGAAAGCGCTTCCGAAGCGTCGGTATATATATATATACTTGATGTTCTTAAAAATTACTTGCAGATGCAAATATACTTTTTTTACACTATAAACTATAAGAAAAAATTGATAAAATCATCCATCATTCAAAATTGTAGTCACAAGACTCGCAACAAACAAGGTGATTTTTGAAAAATTAAATATATCAGTCTAAATCCAATTACAAGATCACCATTAATTAACAAATCTTATTGAATCTTGTACCTTACAAAGAACAATGAAAACTACACCCCACTTAACATGAAAAGTTGGGATAAAAATGAAACTCTCCACAAAAACAGCACTCTAGGTGAGAGCAAGGTTTACAAAAGTTGAAATCGAGCTCCCGAGGCAAGAGCGAGGTTTGAGAGCGGGAGCGGGTAGCAGGTTGGGAGGTTTGGGTTACTAAGTCCTGGCCCTTTGTTCACTCTTCAGGTTGATGCCATATGTATGCCGACATGGTAGACTCCCCTTAGTTGATCAATAAGATAATGACACACCATCACTAATTATGCCACTAATTATTTATTATTTTAATTAACTAATTAATATTTTCTTAATTAATGAGCCACTAACCATTTTTTCCTCCCTCTTAAGTGATTATTAAATGCATGAGCATAAAGTATAACATAATGATCCCCCTAACTATTTTCTCCCTCTAATTGATTACTAAATGCATGAAAAAAAATCTATATCTATCTGTAATACATGTAACTAACTAATATGCTAGACCGAAAGTGACGGCCATCTTTTCTTTTCCTTTTTCAAATGCCCCCACTTTTGCTTCATGAAGCCGTGTAGGTCTCCTTTTTTTGGTTAATGAGCCAAATAACTTTTTCCCCTCTAATTGATTATTAAACGCATGAAAATATATCTACATCTATCTAAACTAATCTACTATGCTAGACTGAAGTGACGTGTCCATCCTTTTTCTTTGCAAGTAACGCGACAATTTTTTTTTAAGCTAACGTGACCATCTTCGCATGCTCCCATTTTTGCTTCATGAAGCCACATAGGATTCTTTTCTCTTAGTGAATCCACATCAGCAAACTATAGGACCCACCTCCCTTGCTCTCTCTCTCTTCTCCACCGATTCGCCTCCTCATGTCACTGAACCGAGTCTCCCCTCTCTATTTATATCCTCTCATCTTCTCCTTCTCGTCAATTCAATTTCAGCCCCCACAATTCTCAATTTTTCCCCTAAGGTGTGACTCTCCATATTCCCTCACCCTCCACCTCCTATTTTCACAACCCAATTCTTTAGTTGCCCCATATTATTCATTTTTTCTTCCCGGACGCCTCTCTCTCTCAAAAAAAAAACTATCTTAGTACCTTTGGCAACAACCACCCGATTTTGAAACCCACTCTCACCCTTTAAATGCCTATTCAACCTAGTATAAGAAAACCCTAACTACAAGGTCTGGCTGAATGGTGTGCCTTTCTCACTTTCTAATTCCTAGTTGGGTTTTTAGAGAGCACTTCATCTCCCTCACCCGCTAAAGGATTTCTTGCAACATTCATGAATTAAATGTTGAAAATTAGGTTACAAATAACGAAGAAAGTAGAGATGGCAGTGCCGAGTCTGCCGACTTTATAGATGGAGCCAATAGTGCCACAATCTCTAGAGAAGCTGAACTCTATTAGATGGCTATGATGTCGTTTAATGCGTATATATTTCTGGTTAATGATTTTTATGAAATTTTGGAAGAGGTTTTTAGAATTCTCACTAGAGTTCTTTGGTAGAGTTTTATGTGTTTGTTTTCTCTGCATAACTTTATCTCTAGCATATTATGTGATTTTAGAGGACTGATCAACTTATTTTATTTTATTTGGGATTTTGGAATTGGTTTGTAGATTTCCCATTAGAGTTCTTTGGTGGTGTTTTATGTGTTTGTTTTCTCTTCAAAAATTTCTCTCTATCATATTATGTGGTTTTAGAGGACTGATTAACTTATATTTTGATTTTGATTTTGATTGGGATTTGGAATAGGTTTGTGCAAATTTCGGAGAGTTCTTTGGTGGTGTTTTATGTGTTTGTTTTCTCTTCAAAATTCTCTCTATTTAGAGGAATGGTTAACTTATTTTTGTGTAAGTAGGGCGCAATCTAAAGATGGGGATCTATTGGAATACCTGCATCCTATCGTGTATCATTACCACATTAAAATATTGGTTCCACTGGTCAAATAGATGCCCCTAGGAAGTTATATATTACTTTTAGTATATGAGATTTACAGTATATGCCATGAAGTACATTTACTAAGGGGAAAAAATAAGTAGCATCTGATGTTTCACTGATTTCTTCAGTTGTTTTTCTTTTTCTTGAAGAAAATTGCTTAGGCTATATGTTGTTTGTTGTATGAGAAGCTCAAAGGAATTCAGGTGTCAATAGTAAAGTATTATTCCCTTTATTTTGTAGTCTGTTATACTTTTATTCACTTATTAATCCGTATTTCAAGGCTTTTATCACTTCAGATATCAAAAACTTCCATTAGTTTGTATTATGTTGTGCAGTGAACATGAAGAAAATAGGTAATAATTAGGATTTCAGCGACCACTACAATGAATATGTATTCAGATGAAAAAAATAAATTTGTATTCAAATGAAAATTCTCCAATTATTATCGTCTAAGTTTCAAGGCAACATAATTCCTTGGAAAAGACCTATACTTGAATAAGCATGTACTTCTCATCTTGGTCAGTAAACATGGCATGCTTATCTGTAAGAATTAGGATTTTAGGTACCACTAGGATGAGAATGTATTCAAATGAAAAATATAAAGTTGTATTAAAATGAAAACTCTTGATTTATTATCGTCAAACTTTCACAGCAATATAAATTTGTTGATGATGATATTGGGGATGATCGCCACGTGAATGAATAATTACACATGACGAGATCATGTGACAAATACATGCCTAATATATGTTAAATTCATACTTGGGTTCTAAAAAGAACATTCTCCATTTATTTGGCGGATTGTGTAACGCCGTGAAAGATATTCAGCAAGGGACATTGCCGCCAGCAACCTGTGCGCTCCCTCATAGGCTCTCAGGAGGGATTATGAATGGAAAATCAGCATAACACCGTAGGAATGGCGGCATGAGTACCCCCACATCCCATCTTGGCGGCATGCTTACCCCGAACTAAACCTAGGCGCTTTGTCAAGGGATCGATGAGTGAATTGTGGCCACCATCTATCCCGTAGGTATGACGGCGGGAGTACCCCATATCCTATCTTGGCATTATGAGTACGCCGAGCTGATGGTCAGGAGGGTGTTATGGGACGTTGTCAAATCCTCATTATCCCTATGAGCTATGATTGTGTATCATCGCTCATCTCTATAGCATACTACCAAGGCCTGAGGGCAGAGGGAGATTCTCACCCAACGGATGAATGAATTCCCGCCATATTGCCTTCGCCATGAGAATCAAAAGATTTAGTGATGCTTCCTTATATGCCACCTAAGGGTGATATTTGGAAGACGTATGACCCAACTTCCATATGTTGAGCTCTCTCTGGGGGTGTTCTAGGATTTGTGGTTTAAAGGGTGCTGAGGAACACGTAAAGGATTGGGGCGTCGTTATAAGCAAATTATGTGTAACAATTCAAAGCTATCACGGATCCTTTCTGTAACTAATGACTTGTTCCATGATAAATGGTGCTTAGGGGGTGTTTGGCCATTGCACCCTAAGGCAGTTGTAACTGATTTGTTGAGTTGTTAGGAGCGTATTTTGACAAAAAGGTTTGAACTATCATACCTTTAACAGAATTGTGGAGCCCACTTGGGAATCCTATAAATAGAGGGTTGCCTTGTGGGTGAAATCAGTAGCCACCTGAAAGAGAAACAAGCTCTCTCAGCATTACTGTTTCTCTACAACACCCATTATCTGGGATGAAGCTCTTGTTCTTCTCTCTTCCTTTGATCCACAGCCTAGTTCACCTCTCTTTTCTTCTATCATTGATCCTAATCGTCAATTCTTCATTAAGATCTAGGTCAATACGATCAGATTTGCTGATTTGGGTTAACTTAGATTGTAGATCTCACCCCAAATCTCTAGTTACTTTGTTCAAATTCAAGCTATTCAAATCTCACTTCAACAAAATTTAACTTTAATTTCCTTCGATAAGACCTATACTTGAATAAGCATGTAGTTCTCATCTAGGTTCATAACCATTGCATGCTCATTTGTGCAAGAGATATTTCCACTTTTGCAATGACTCTACATACTCAAAGCTCAAACCTCATAACCCTCCACAAAACTTCTCTACCCGATCATTCATCCTCCATCAATTCAAATGCTTTCACCGACCAATTCTTCTCTTGAAGGTCTTTGAAAATGGCAATGAATGCAGTGGGGTTTAGCAGCACCACCTTAAATCGCATATCATCCATCAGAGAAAGGGCAGTTTCTATTCCTTATCCTTGTAGGGAGAATCATTCAAAATATTATGTATTACAGTGTAGGGAGACCCTTGAAGAGGAACTCATCTCTGAAATTTTCATGGCCTCGTCGATTTTACCAAACTCTGGAGTACCCATGAATTAGTGCATCATATGTAACCACAATGGGCATAAGACCCTTGTCAGTCATCTTTCTCATCACTCTATGAATAGTAACAAAATCCTCGACACCAGCATTGTCCAAAGAAGGCAATCAGAGAGTTGTATGTGACCTCATCAGGCCGAATTACAACATTCTCCATCTCCTTGAGCATCTCATACACAATTTCTAATATATTCTTCATGCAGAACCCACTGATCAGAACATTAAAGCTAGACGTGTCAATTTGGAACCCACTTCTTGCATCTTTGATATAACAAACTAAAAAAGCAGGCGGCATCCAACCTCCCTACTTGGCTCAAGCCACAGATCAAGGTGTAGTACAAAATTGCATCTAGATAGCAACAGATGCACAACTGTAATTGCTCTAAATTATAACCTCAACTCCCCCCCCCCCCCCCCCAAGCAAGAATCACTTATTGGCACATTCCATGTTCCTCAGCCTAAACTATTGCACCTCATTATGTGGCTGTTTGATTGTACAAATTTGCATTTAGATAGCAAGGTTCGAAATATCGATAATATCGGCAATATATCGCCGATATTTTTCGATATCGGTGGTGACCGATGTATCTATACGATGTTAGAAAAAAATTACACTATGTCGGGGGATATCGACGATGTATCGCTGATAACCCACCTATAAAGACCAAGACCCGTGAATCAAGTTTTTTTTTTTTTTAAATCTCCCCTTTTTTTTTTTTTTTGCAAATGTGCAAGCATCCATCCAAAGAAAAAAAAGAAATCATTTTTGAGAATCTAAGAAGTGAGATCTTTGATTTAGACGGAAAAGAAAAGGGTTTTGAGACTAGTATAGACGGTAGAGAAGAAATAAGGAAGAAGGGTTGTGGCCGTGGTCGTCGCCGTCGCCTACTCACCGTACTCCTCTCTTCCCTCTTCCATTCGGAGCAGAGCTCCTTTGTTTTTTTTCCATCATGAACCAAATGATCGAGCTTTGTTTATTAAGGTTTTAAACCCTTAAAAGGGTAAAGCTAATATTACTCTGTCTTTTTAAACCTAAAAAAGGTAATGCTAATGTCACTTAGTCTCTTTAAACATATAAATACTTCTATTTTAAATTATTTTAACCTAATAAAGGTAATGATAATTTCACTCTCAATAACATACTTCCCTTTGAAGTATTTTAACCTAACAAGGGTAATGTTAGTTTCACTCTCTTTAAAAATGGGGATTTAGGCTTCTAATTTTAATCTAAAATTTAAAAGACTAATACTATTTTTAGTACAAAAATTTAAAATTGGGGACTTAGGCTTTTAGTACAAAAATTTATAATTGTTAACTTACAAATTTATAAATTTTTTTTTTTTGGTTTAGTACATAATCTAAAAAAAAAAATTATAAGTTAAAATTTTTAATATAAGGCTTTTTTGTAAAAATGATGTGTCATATAAAAAATTATATTATACGACAAAAATTAATATGTTAAAAATTAATATTGATTTATATTATACATCTAATTCAAAAAAAATATTAAAATTTTTAACATAAGACTTTTTTTTATTTTAAGGATTATACTTGAAATTCATATAAATTTGAATAAGAGAATCTTGTTAGATGGGCTAATTTCACTCTAAAAAAAAATAACAATTTTATATTATTATTATTATTAGCTAATAATTTTAAATAATATACATAGTAACATCGATCAAATAATATAACTTATTTCACTAAAATTGATATATAAAATTACTAAAGATTACTTAAGTATGTTATTTAATAAGAGAAACTAAAAACAAATTATTTAAGTGTTAAAAAATAAAATTTTATTAATCGAAACAGTGGAAGCCATTGGACCTAGAGGTCCTGCTTGTTTACATTATCATCACTCGTCAGCGCACATCTTTGCTCTCCTTTCATTGCATCTCTTATATACATTGTTATTTTTTTTTATGTTTTTAATCTAAAAGGTGTATTAACATCTATTTTAACATTTCCTGAAGTTTCACTACAAAATTTCATGTTTTGGCCATTTTGTTTGCCATTTTTCCAAAAATCACCGATAAACTATATATCTTCCGATATATCTCCGATATCTCTTTTTTCCGCGGCTTGACATGTCGAGCGATATCGACATTTAGAACTTTGTTAGATAGCAATAGATGGGCAACTGTAATTGCTCTAAATTATAGCTTCAGCTTCCCCCCCCACCCCCTCCCCAAAGCAAAAATCACTTATTGGCACATTCCATGTTCATCAGCCTAAACTATTGCACCTCATTATGTGGCTGTTTGATTTTATTTTTTTTTGAAGAGTCATTATTAGTCCAATTTCATGTTAAAATATTGACATGTCAAAATTATTTGTTGTTTATCATTCGCAATCATGCTTTCTGATGGGGATCAGACCAAACACTAGTTGAGAACCAATAATATTGTTTTATCAAGAGTTTTTGGGAAATGTTACTATTTTCCAGATCTAATGTTTTTTATATTTATTAAATATGTTGTTTTCATCATATCTGCTCTACCTCTTATTGCATTCTTTTCTTGTTAGGTGGAGGATAATGTTTGCTATTATTGTTATCCCTTCTGTACTACTGGTATTTGGAAATTGGAATAGCTTTTTCTACATAAAGTCCTCAATGACTTTTTCAAGTTTGTTCATGATAATTTTATACAGATAATTTATTACTCAGTCATGTTGTCAAGGCTGCTACTTAGTCTTAGAGGAAGCTTGGCCTCTTAGAGTTGGAGCTAAGCTATCTTACGTTCTTCATTTAATAACTTATAGTAAGTTTTTATCTTATTTTCTAAAAAATATTGGGAGAACTTGGACCAAGTCAGTTTATTTTATTAGAGAACATGGATTGTGGTTGTTCCAATTCTTTTAAAAGTTTTTTATTAGGTGGGAGCAATGCTCAGAGCAAATTTTTGTTTGAGATAGGCAACAATGTAGAATGAGAGAGGACAAACAAGTCAGATATGGAAGGAGCCTTTCCTCCTTACCTGTGTCAGGTGAAATGCTCCAGATGAGGTATGCAATCGATGACAATTATTCAGAAATCAAGTGCAGGATTTGATAAGAATTAAGATTCCAATCACAAATCCTAAAATTCAATGCTATATCATAGTATATTTCTCAAAGGGACTCAAGCATAAGAATAAGATTGGTTGGCTTAGGATATGAATTTAATCATAGGATTCAAATCGCAAATAATAACATTAAACAATAATGCATATAACTGTACTGCCTAAGAGTTGGCCAGATTGCACTTACACTTTGCAACTTCTCTTTCTGAAGCTCGCGATCCAATCTTTTCTTCTCCTTCTCACATTCTCGTTTACTTTTCTCGAGTTCCTTAATTAGCTCTTTTTCTTTTATTTTGACTTCCTTCTCAGCCCTACAATGATGAAATAAAAGTGTTAGAATAGTGCTGTATTAAACAGTATATATAACCCAATGGAGCTACTGCAAGTACATACATGTCAGCAGCGTTCTTCTGCGCTATATTTTCCGCTAATGAACGAATGGCTGCCTCGTTTAACACTTTACCAAGCTTTTCCAATGCTTTCATTAGATCAACTCTGTAACTGTGATGGCTTTCTGGCATTTGTAATGCAGATATCGTTGCTGAAATATGCAGATGTGTCAGTACCTACTTTTTGTGGAATCCATAACTGAACCACACATGGTTCAATTAGGCAGGATGTTTGTTCTATGATGTTATGTGCATGTGGCACGTATGCAATTTTATCGGGATCGGCGACTAATATATGAAAACTAGTAGGTCTCGTGCTCCAAATATCATCTTGATATGGATGATCCTCACCATCCAGCCGATAGACCTATTTTTTCACTTTTGACAACTGCATACTTCTGAAAAATCAAAAGGGTGCATCAGATCAGCTGGTGAGGGTCATCCAGTTAAGGAATTTTTGAAGATCTCCTAAATGGGATAAATGGATTGGTGGAACCCATTCCCAACGACTTAGAATCGTCTCCGGCTATAGCAAGAGATGATCTCTATGGCTCCAATCAAAGTTACCAAGTTCTTTTATTTTTTCAAAAAATCCCGAATAATACCCGACTTTTTCGTCAAACGATTAATTCACGAAATATTCACGTGTTTTGAAAAAATAGTGACTTTTTCAAAAAGTCTTGAATTTTGTAAATTAAAAATGAATTATTCACGATTTTTTGAAAAAGTCTCGAATAAATATCTAATATATGAAATATATTTGTTTATACATTTCAAAATTAGTAATCTTATTTTATATTTTTTTCATTTCTTACCCGACATTTTCCTGATTTATTTCCGAATTTTTGCGATTTTTTCCGAACTTTTTCCTAAACTAATTATTCCTAAACCCTGTCTTGGTAATTATGGCTCCAATGCTACGCATGTCATGTGTTAGAAATAAGTAAAATTTATAATACATTAACCAGTGTTTTAAAACCCGAAAACTCGACTCGACTCGGAAACTTGCCGAGTAGAGTCAACTCGGAAACTCAGGCAAAACTCGTCCAAGTAATGACACCTAAACTCGGATATATATAATATTTTTTTCATGCTATATATATGGTATAAATTCAAAATTAATGATAAAACATGTCAAAAATGAGATATATAATTTAATATATACTAAACACCCTCCTTTTGTTTTGTATTTATACTTAAGAGTGGGTGGGATATGTTAAAAAAAAGAAAAAAAACATAATTTAATCAATCGGGTAGGCAGTTTACTTAATTTTTTATTTTTTAAACAAAATGCAACAACTCGGGCGAGTCATGGCGAGTTGGGACGAGTTACTCGGTTTTCGGTGTCAAAGCCGAGTTTTGCCCCAAACTCGACTTGAAACCTAACCGAGTCGAGTCGACTCGGCCGTGTTTCGAGTCGACTCACCAAGTTTTAATACTATGGCTTTAACCATTTCTCATGTTTCCTTGCGTCAATTACTTTCAAATTAGCAGAGTTATGGGACACATGACATGTTAGCATTCCAGCCATAGAGATTGTCTCTTGCCATAGCCAAAGACGATCCTAAGTCATCCCCAATATGTGTGCATGCTCACTTGTACAGCTGAAGTAAGGAAGACAACATCCATCAATGTGAAAAAAAAATCTAGAAAACGTATTGCCAAAAGAGAGAGAGAGAGAGAGACTTCCAATGGTGTGTCCATCACCTTTTGGCCCATAAATGGCTTAAACTGGTAAAGAAGTTATATGAGCCTATGACGTGACAGTTTATGCCATAACTGGCATAGTGAAATCTTAGTCAGATGTTATATGTTGTGAGATTAGGACCAGATCTTGTGTTTGAGCAAACTAGCATCACTTTGCTAATAACTTTACTTTCACAAGCAAAAGTAATAATTGTTCAAAATTGAATGCATCCTATATCCACTATCTAGTAATGCCATGAATCCCAAGGACATTTTAATGCTTTTCAAGGTTAATCAAATTAATTTAGAAAATGAACAATTGTCCCCCTACCACCCACCAAATAACACAAACCTCATTTTGCCCACCCTCTAGCTCTTTACATTCCACATCAAGGTAAACCAATGGAAATTCCAAAGCATCATAACACAAAGACATTTAGAAAAAAAATCAGTCCACGAGAATTAGAAGAAACCCCAATAATTATACCGTCTTTAATGAGAAAAAATTAATTGCAAATCAATTTAAACCATGAAACTCCATCGAAATCCATTTCTAAGTGAATATTCAACATAGTTTTTTTTTAACAAGATAAAAACTGACTCATCAATCTTCCCTGTCGGATTTGACAGCAGAGTTATGATTTGAATTGTAGATTACATATGATTTCATTGAATTTAGAGGCCATAGTTTTCAAATCCTAACCCTAATCCAAGCAACAATGAATCCCAGCCATTAAATCTTATATTAAGATTAACTGTAACCTGTAAAGAAACAGTTAGGACATACTATGCCCTATATGGGGATCGACCTGCAACATAATGGGGTCATACGTATGACATACTATGCCCTATATGGCGAGCTTGAAGTTCACATATCCTCTTCTCCTTCTATCTCAAGAAAGCCGAGTCCAGCAAGCCCAAGTCTTGGAAGCTCCAATTTCAAGTCATCCGCGAAAATGGAAAGAGAGGGATTCGAACCCTAAAAGGAGGCCTAAACCCAATTTCATGTTTTCTGTTTTGTTTGTTCAGATTCATCCATAGCATAAGAGATTTGCAAACTCTCAATCCATATGCAGCCTCAAAACAGATCAACAATGAAACCATTTTCCTACTATCTCTATGTGACAATGGTTTTTGATAGTAAATGATATAATTCTCAAATTTGATTTGTTATCAAGAATAGTAAGAAATGCCATGATATGTTTTTTTCTCAATAAAATATAATTAGTTAACTGATGTTTTTGCAAATTTTACTATCCATATATTTGCAGTCGATTCAGAATAAAGATAAAACAATCGAACCCCTCAACAAAGTTGAAGATATATATACTCACCCGAAACGGCATTAATCCTCTCATTGATTTTCTTCCGACAAATACGGTGAATTTTCAAAACCCCATGCTGGGCTTTTGGTATTAACTTTAAGTCTCTCGTCTACGCAGCAAAAGAACAACAAAATTTGCATAAGAAGAACAATTATATACAAACAAAAAGGTATCAACAAAATAAAAATGAAAAGTTAGAGAAAATTATCACCTCCCAACACCAGAGGCACGATTCAGTGTCATCTTCCAACACATCAGCATCCGCATTAGCAATACCATACATCGATCTCTGCCCAACAAAAAGCACTGCACTCCGCACAGATGCCAGAGTGATCCCATCTCTCGTCTTCAGTTTCTCATAAATCTCTCCCACCAGCTTGGAAAACGGAAGATTGCTCTCTTCGAGCATGCAAGCAATAACAGAATTACTTGAAGAACAATCAATCCCTTCCAAATGCACTTTCGGGAGTGAAACATCCTTGAAATACCTAAACAAACCATCAAGCTCTCGGCGTAATCCCTCAATCCGAGATTCTATCTCCTCTGCATTTACATTTTCAGGGATCGAAACTCGTTTTCGCTTCAACGATTTCCTTACTTTGTTTCCATGATTCCCCCCATTCATTTCCGACGATTTCAATCCGTCCGCAGTGAAACTATCAATAATCTCTGTGTCGCCCATTGAAGCTCCAGAAATCAAAGAAGAAAACCTAAAACGAGACTGATCTGACTTGAGATTTCCCCTCCAAGATATATGAATCCAAGAAACTCAACCGGAAACAATCGAACAGATGAAATAACCAAACAGAGAGTATTAGAAATCAAATATCAAACCAAAACCCCGTTCTGCTCCAAATCTAGGGTTTCGGACAGTAGAACAATTTCAGATTCTGCTCAAAATCCACCAAGAAAATCGTTTTTTACCTCATTTTCAGCGATTTTTGGCAATATTTGTACGATCAAATGCCACATAATAAGATAAATAAAGACTAAAGAGCGTAACCTAGGATCGACACGTCGATTCGCGAGAAAAATAAAAGAAAGTGATATGAAATTCAAATCTCACGAAGTTTCGATTTCTTTCTTTATTTTCTTTGTTTGTAGGAAAAATCTTTAAAAAAATGAAATGAATAAAGTTCGAGCATCTTAAAGTCTCATCGGACGGTTTACGTAGAAGATAGAAGGGACAAAATGAAAGAGATACTTGGAGTTTAACGAAATATTGTAAAATATTTCCCGCCAAGTGGAACCTCCTTGCCTCCAAATGTCAAATTGCGGCTATGACTTGGCGCCTTGCGCGCAGATGCGTGCCTAGGCGTATAAAAGATACCAACACTTCAGCTGCAAGCATTAAGCTCACACCATCCCATCCCATCCCATCCCTTCAGGTTAGTCAATTCAGGTCTCGTCTTTAAAAGTAAGAAGTAAGGAAAAGATTACGGGTGACCCTTGCCTTGCTTGGGCACTGCTTTTGCTTTTGTTTTACTGTCCTACCCTAATCTAATCTCTTGAACTTCAATCCAAAGTCTCTAATGGACTGATTTCCTAATATTAACAATGTGATGGTATGTAACACAGTAAAAATTTGATTAATTTTGTTGTAAATTGTGATTATCTCTAACACATTAGGTGGGTCGGTAAAACTTTGATTATTTTTTTATTATGATTAATTTGTATTTATCCTAACACAATAATCTAATTTGTGATTACCCATTTTTGTGATTGATTAATTTGTTACTCATTTTTCTATAACACTATGATTATCCTAATTTAGATTTTATTAGAGTCTTAATTTATTGACAATAGAGGTTCTGTTTTATCTAAATTTATTACTATACATGTTCTATTTTACACTTATATTTATTTTAAATAATTTTGAATAATATGTTGGGTTAGCAGTTGGTGTAGGAAAAAAAATATTATCATCTTGAATAAAAAAACTTTTATCGCTTTTCTTTCCCACCCTGTGACCCTGCCCTGAGCCTTGAGGGGACAATTAGGGCCTAGTCAATCCAAGTGTTTGAAGGGCTAAGGCAAGGTTAGGGTCTTGCCCTTCTAAGCAAGGACGAGGTTAGGGCTTAATCAATTCAAGACCTTGAAGGGTTAGGGCAGGGTTAGGGTCTTGCCCTAATAAGCAAGAGCAAGATTAGGGCTTACCTCAACCATGTCCCAACCCTGCCATTTGATAGCCCTACCCACTAACCTATAACAAATACTAACACAACCAGGGTTGCTACCTAACCCTATGATTTGCACCCCAAAACAATGTACAACTACCAAAAATATGGTCATGCATTTGATAGATACGCACAGTATATATACATTATAATTATGTAGGGTATATGAAATTAGAGCCAATTTTTCTAAAATCGGACCGGTTCTCGGTGAGCAAATTTGTGCTCGACTCAACTATTAGTCCTAACTCATTTAACTCATTTAAAGTTTAAAATCGATTAAACCTACACATATAAGTATTGTTGAACCTGCAATGCATATGTATAAAAATAAGGGGAGGGCTAAGTGGGTCATAAATCTGAATTTCAATTGAATACCCATTGAGGTCCATTGCTATAGTTCTTGGGCCGTGCTCTCTATATAATCTCATCCATATTATTTTAGGGGTTCCCTGATTACTCCTCAAGTTTGGGTTTGTTCTCAAGCTACCCAACTTTTAAAAATCCTTCCCACAAGAGGATCATGACCATTTACCCATAATTCTTTATTTATGAAAAGTCTTAAACACCCTTCCACTGCCACTAACACTTAAAAAATGGTTTCTTTAGTTTTTAAAAATATAGTTGGTGGAAAAAATGGGTTACATACGTGTACGATAGAGAACCTTCGACGTGCATGATCCAGAAGAATTTTCTGAATAACTCCTCACTCCATTGAACTTGTTTTCTCATGAAGTTTCACATTTCTTCTTCTTTTTAAGTGACTTTACACGTTCATATTCATTTTTACTATAACCTAGAAAGGTATGTTCGATTGCAATTCAACTCTATTGTTCATATATTTTGTGAATAATAGTTATTCATCATTTTATGGTGTTTTTATAATGAGTTTTCTCTTGCAAAAATATCGATACACAACACAACCAAACACCATCTGGAAAAAGAAATGAAAAAAATGAGTAAAATGCATAGAGGATTGACCAGGTCGATACTAAAGCTTAGAGGTATCGACTTGGTCGATACGGAAGTTAAATAATTACCAATCATAGATTTTCAAATATATTGATACTAAGGTTGTAAATGTATCAACCTGATCGGCATTAATTCCAATAATTAATTTCTTAGCTATCGATACTTGAATTTGTCTGTGGTCGATACATATCGATTCTAAAATCAAATAGTATTAATTGTGGTTGATATCAAATTTTGTATATTATTTTCAATACAATCTTACAAATCCTTGTCCAAAATCTAATAAATAAAATGTTTTTCAATATAAATCTTACAAATATGTGACCAATATATAACAAATATAACGTTTCTTATAGACGATGGACTCAAAAGTGCTGAAAGTACACTAATTTGCTGTTATGATAGAAAATTGGTCATGGAAGGTGGTGAGAGTTTGAAAAATTGTGTAAAATGCGCTTACCAAGGTGGAACGGCTCAATTTCTACCTGTGGATTTTAATATTACATACGGGCAACCCATGTTTATAGTTTATTGACTTACCAATTCCAAACCGCATGAGTTCGATATTACATTGAGGCCTTTCTTCCCTTCCCCAAATTCAATTCCACCAATCGACATTTATAACGACGATGATTTGTTAACATTTTTTTACATGATTAAGGAATGAAAAGATATTTACCTTCCCTTGTACATGACAAAGGAGGAAAGAAAGCATATTTTGAAGAACAAGAATGCCTCAATCAAAGTTGTTATAGAGCATGTTTGCAATCAAGAGAATGTCCACACCGTAAGTCGAATTGAACATATTTTAAAGCAAAAGAATGTCTCTACCAAGGCCTATATGCCCCCACTAAAGTTGTTGGATGGTTAGATTTTTCTTTTGAGGGCATTTTAGATATGATGACTAATATAAAAGAACACGATCTTCATTTCAAGAAAGAGGATTTTGTTGACATTCATGATGGCGTAGAAGATGTTGTGTCAATAGATATCATCAATTCGATATATGACGCTATGAGGGTGCATTTGTTTGGCGAGAAAGTATGTGAAAGAAAATTTTAAAAAAAAAGGAAAATAAAAGAAACTTAAATTTTCTTACAAAATAACCATGAAAAGATGAATGAAGTTTTTGGGAGAAAGTTTGTCATTATTGAGAAGGTGCAAGAAAGTACAAGAAAATGAAATTGTGTTTCTTGCAAACCAAACACAAGAAAAGTGCAAGAAAACACATTTTTCTTTTACTTTCCCTCACTTTCTCACCAATCGGACACACCCTGAATGATATTGTCTCTACAAGTGATGTTGATGCTCAACGTCTCGTCATCCACCATCCTATGTCCAGGTACCAAAATGACTCATTTGAATATTTATGTTTTGTGCATGAATAATTCAATCACCTAAACCAAATTCTACTATTTTCATAGGGATGAAATGTCTCAAATTATCCCATTGTCGAATAATGAGACAATAAATTATCCCATTGTCGAATAATGAGACAATAAATTATCTGATAGAATTAAATCATACCGAAAGTCATAAACAAATTCTAGATGCAAACATTCTAGAACAGTAAATCCTAGGATCTACATCACGCCAGATTATTAAGGATTTATGGATTTGGGTGAGATACCTGGATCCATTATGAACGATCGTCTACCGTTGCAGAAATACCATGACAATTGATCACGAACGGATGAACACGAACGGGTGGGTGGTTTGTGATCTTCCTCAACCAAATCGCCTTAGTTCCTCAATGGGACCGTCGTCTCTCTTCTTGATGGGGAGAACGGAAACTGTGTTATAATTTGGTATATTGGGGACCATAACCTAAAGGGTCTATATTGTTTAATTAGGGTTCCCATAATCCCCTAATTAGAACAAAATTGATATCTACTCAATTAGTCCATATCAATTTTTAGCAGTCTATGGGCTTACCAAATTAGACCACTTGATTTCAGCCCACTAAATTTAAATAGCTAATATAATTGAATACATAAAATAATATGTTGCCCAATTTAGTATCCTAACATTATAGGAAACGTGATTTCCTAACAATCTCCCACTTGGGCTATATATTGTTCCTGAAACAATTATATTACAAAATTCCTTAGGCGCGCATCTTTATGTTATTTATCCTTAAACTTCTCCTTAAACAATCTGGTCCACCTCATATATTAGCAATGAAATCACCGCGGCTTTTATCACAATACAGTAGTGACTAAACCACGATGATCACCATACCAATACACTCAATGACATAGATTAAATATGGATGAGTAGCATGGAAATTACATGCAATGTGATCTCACAAATGCCTATTTCCAACTGGTCCTTCTTCAGTCTTTAGTGAGATCAATCCAAAGTCCTTAATGCAATGCAAACATTGCACATAAGTAAGCTTAGAAATAGAATCATAAACCATCAACTTTATTATGCAGAAAACTAAACAATTCAATGTCTAAAGTAAAACATATAGAACATAAAAATGACTCCCACTAAACCAAGATAATATCATAAATAACACCCATATGAGCAGTGTGCTCATAAAAAACCTTAGGTGTTAAGCCCTTGGTCAATGGGTCCGCTAGCATAGAAATTGTTCCTATATGTTCTATGAAAATTTGCCTATCCTTAACAACTAAAAACTTGATGTCGATAAACTTTGACTTCGTCGAGCTCCTGTTGTTGTTAGAGTAAAGCACCACCGAGTTATTGTCACATTAAATCTTCAATGGCCTATCAATGCCATCTACCACACGCAGCCCAGTGAAAAAGTTTCGCAGCCATATCCCGTGGTTGGACGCCTCATAACAAGCAATGAACTCCGCGGCCATGGTTGAAGAAGCTATGAGAGTCTGCTTAGCAAACTTCCATGATATAGCTCCTCTAGCCAACATAAAGATGTAGCCTGAAGTGGAGTGCCTGCTATCTTGGCATCCCGCAAAATCGGAGTCAGAGAACCCGATGATCTCTAAACTGTCTGATCTCCGATAAGTGAGCATGTAGTCTTTTGTTCTCCTCAAATAACGCATCACGCGTTTGGCTGCCTTCCAATGTTGCATACCTGGATCATTCAAATATCTGCCCAAAACTCCCACTATAAACCCTATGTCAGGACGAGTACAAACTTGAGCGTACATTAGACTCCCTACTATTGACGCATAGGGAATCTTCTGCATCTCTTTCCTTTCAAGATCATTATTAGGTCACTGTTTGAGACTAAACTTGTCTCCTTTAGCTACGGGTGTATCTCCTGGTTTATTATCTTTCATGCCGAATCTACTTAGAACCTTATCGATATAGCTCTTTTATGACAACCCAAGGATACCTCGAGAACGATCTCTCAGTATCTGAATACCTAATACAAAGAGGCATTACCAAAATCTTTCATCTCGAATTTCTTCGTCAGAATTTTCTTGGTTTCGTGTAACAAGCCTATATCGTTGCTAGCGAGTAGAATGTCATCGACATATAATACCAGGAAGATATATTTATTCCCACTGAACTTGTGGTATACACAGTCATCAACGACATTCGCCTCAAAATCGTACGAGGTGATGACTTGATGGAACTTGTGATACCATTGACGGGAAGACTGTTTGAGACCATAAATGGATTTCTTTAACTTACAGACCATAGAATTTGGATCTCCCGACACAAAGTTTTCTAGCTGTACCATATAAATCGTCTCGTCAATGTCTCCATTGAGAAACGCAGTCTTGACATCTATCTGATGCAGCTCTAGATCAAAATGAGGCACCAGTGCCATTACAGTTCTAAAAGAGTCTTTCGAAGATACCGGAGAGAAAGTCTCTTTGTAGTCTATGCCTTCCTTCTGAGTAAAGCCTTTGGCGACTAGACGAGCCTTATATCTCTCGACATTACCCTTCGAATCCCTCTTGGTTTTAAATATCCATTTATAGTCAATGGGTTTCGCACCTTTAGGTAACTCGACGAGATCCCAAACGTCATTGTCTTTCATAGACTTCATCTCATCCTTCATGGCATCAATCCACTTTTGAGAGTTAGAACTGCGCATGGCTTGACAGAAGTTGATCGGGTCATCCTCTGTTAAACCAACGTCATCCTCATGTTCTTGGAAAAAAACAATATAGTCATCTGGAATCGTACTTCTCCTCTCCCTAGTGGATCTCCTTAATGGCACTTCTTGAGGTTGTTGAGTTTGTTCTATAGGTGGTGCTTGAGGAAGAATCTCATTGTTGTCTTGGTCTGGAACAATGTCAGGAATAGGAGCATGAACATTGTTATCTAGTGTCGGAACCGTGTCTTGAATAGCAATAGGTATGAAGACCTGATCACCGTCAACAACAGATTCTTCTTCAAAGACAACATTCCTTATGTTTTCTTCCCCCCCAAACTCAACATCCTCAAGGAATCTCGCATTTCCCGTTTCAAATAAGGATCTTGATGTGGGATTGTAAAATTTGTAGCCCCGAGAGCGTTCAGCGTAACCGACGAAATAGCAGCTAACTGTCCTTGAGTCCAATTTTCTTTCATGTGGCCTATAAGGCCGTGCCTCAGCTGGACAACCCCAAATGTGTAAGTGCCTTATGCTAGGCTTCTTGCCTGTCCAAAGCTCATAGGGGGTTTTGGCAACTGCTTTGCTTGGTACCTTGTTAAGGATGTACACTACGGTCTTTAAAGCTTCTCCCCAAAGTGACTCTGGCAAGGAGGAATGACTAATCATACTCCTTACCATATCCTTAAGAGTTCGGTTTCGTCGCTCTACAACACCATTCATGTTGGGTTTGCCCGACATGGTGTATTGCGGAACAATTCCACACTCATTGAGGAAAATTGCAAAGGGTCCTGGACGTTGTTCTCCTGATCCGTCATACCTCCCGTAGTACTCACCACCACGGTCCGATTTGACAACCTTAATTTTCTTTCCAAGTTGAAGTTCAACTTCAGCTTTGAAAGATTTGAAAACATCTAGGGATTACGACTTCTCATGTATCAAATATAAGTAGCCGAACCTAGAGTGATCGTCTATGAACGTAATGAAGTACTGTTGTCCATTCCATGAAGCCATAGGGAATGGACCACAGATATCAATATGTATGAGTTCTAAAACATCTGTAGACACCTAATTTTCTAACGTTTGTTCATTTACCCTTGATGCACTCAACACAGACCTGAAAGTCTGTCAAATCTAGGGGTTCAAGAATTTCATCCGACACAAGCCTCTGAATTCTCTGCTTAGAGATATGACCTAAACGCTTGTGCCATAAGGTGATGGAATTCTCACTTAATTTTTGCTTTGTATCACGTGAACTTGTTTGCAGTATTTCGTTATAGGAACTAACAACATCAAGCATATACAGATTATCAATTAAAGAACCGGAACCAATAAAATTTGAATTTTGATAGAGACTAACTTTATTATTTCCAAATGAACAAGAAAATCCTGATTTGTCCAAACTAGAAATAGAAATTAGATTCCGTCTAAAAGACGGTGCAACAAATGTCTCAAACAAATCCAAATAAAACCCAGTTTTCAATTGTAATCTAAAAGTCCCTATAGTATCCATCGTAACTTTATTGTCATCGGCCACATAGATGAATCTTTCAGCATCACTTGGCGGTCGGCTCCGCAGGCAACCCTGCATGGACATACTTATGTGAGTAGTAGCACCAGAATTTATCCACCAAGTATTCTTAGGTACAGAAGCTAAATTAACTTCAGAACAAACTAAAGTTAGAAGCATACCCTTCTTTACACGCCAGGAGGCGTACTTGGAACACTCCTTCTTCATGTGCCCCGACTTCTTGCAGAAGTAGCAGTTAAATTCCTCATCATGCTTCTTTTGTTTCTTCTGCTGAGAAGATCTTTCCGTAGCAACCTTAGCTCTTCTCCTTTTCTCGTTCTGAGAGGTTGAGGCCAAGTGAGCACTCTAAGTCTTATCTCGCTGCTGCCTCTCTTCTTCTTACACACAGTGAGATATAAGCTCATTGAGGGACCATTTGTCCTTCTGGGTATTATAACTCACTTTGAATTGCTCAAAGTGTGCAGGAAGAGAAATCAAAACCAAGTGCACGAGTAAGTCCTCAGACAGTTCCAACTTAAGCGACTTGAGTTTTGATGCGAGATGAGACATCTCTATGATGTACTCTCTTATGTTCCCTTTGCCCTTATCCTTCATCGCGATGAGTTTAGCCAAAAGGTTACTCGCCTCCGACTTTTCGTTCTTGACAAAATATTGCTGAATTTCTTCCAGGAACTTCTTGGCGCTCTTGCTCTCAGTAATAGAGCCTCGAAACGCTTCCGGAATGGAGTGCTTCATGATCATCAAGTACATTCGGTTAGATTGATCTCACTTTTCAATTTTAACCTCATTGGGGTTTTCCAGAGTAGCAGTGGGTTGATCCGACCTAAGTGCAAGATCCAAATCCATACACCCGAGGACAATCTCCACAGTTTCTTTCCAGACTTTGAAGTTCGTCCCACTCAGCATTGGGATGTTGCTGACTTGGGCAGAAACATTTGTAACAGTAGCAACAGAAACTGGATAAAGAGCAAAATAAACAAGCACACTCATATTAACAAGCATGTCATAAAATAAAACAAGACATGAACAAATAATCCAAATTGGGAACCCATCTTAAGATACTTAGCACAACATTAATTCCTAGTCTTTGGACAAAGAAATTAACTGTAAGTGGTACTCTTAGTGCAATGATCAAATACTGACAATTAGTTTTGTCAAACAACAGTCTTTCTTTGGACCAACTGTTGTTCACAAGATTTTTTTTTTTTTAATCGTCACGCATTTATCATCGCAGGTGCGTTGTTATTTGGCCAAACTATGTCTTCATTTGGGCCGAGCACAGTTCACATAAATAACTCCGCACAAACATCTATGTATTTTCAATCAAATCAATCTTCACAACAGAGGTTACTTTGGCAACATGTTGCTTTAATCAATTTAATTGAAAATACTAGACTAACTGGATCCAAAATAAAAATAATAATAATAATAAAACAAACAACTAAAATTCAAGAAATGAATGAAACATTATCAATTACTTCGATGATTATAAACCTCCTTCTCCCAACGAAACCAGGTCAGTTCTCCTAAATCTCTGTCGCTCATTATTTCATAGTTGTGGTCATCTCTAATGCCCCTTTCTAACAATGTCATCATAATATCTATCTATATTATAGATGACCCACTACTGAAACTAAGGCAGTTGTATTTAATACTAAGACATCGTGTAGCAGTTGTTCACTTTGTTTATAGGAGAGTTAATGGATCCCACCACATGAACATGTCTTTGCAATTTTTAGGAGATGGGTTTCCACAACTCTTCTAGTACTTGTAAAAGAGGATGTTTTAGGGGTAAGAATTAAGGTAAACCTACTTCAGATCTTCCTAAACACTTGATCCCATGGGGTCAGAATTTTTTTTTTTTTTTTTGTGACTAGTCAACAAGTTAAGATCATCCAAAATGCAGTTTTAGAGAGCTAATTATAAAAGCTGGCAGGCTCATTGACACCCTACTTGTCAGTGGGTGGAGGCCTTGGTCACATGTGCTTTGATAATTTAAGATACTCTGAGACAGAACATGTAATCTAGGTGGTATTTAAGCCAATGGAAACTGGCGAAATTTCCCATTACATGTCACGAAAGGAACTCACCATTGTTATCTTCACATGGGTACATGGAATCCTCTCTCACGTATGACAAGACAACCCATAAAAAGAAGTGCCACCAATCTCTCTCTTCCATGCCAAACACTCAGCAATTTTAATGACAAATGTGGCAACAAAAATTCCAGAATTTGTCATAAAACATAAATATTCTATTCAAAAAAAATAATAATAATCCAAACACCATACAAACAGAATATTCATAAATCCTAATAATCTAACAATGATGGTGGCTCTGATACCACTTGATAGAATTAAATCATAACGAAAGCCATAAACAAATTCTAGATCCAAACATTCTAGAACAGTAAATCCTAGGATCTACATCATGCCAGATTATTAAGGATTTATGGATTTGGGGGAGATAACCTGGATCCATTATGAATGATCGCCTACCATTAAGAAAATACCACGACAATCGATCACGAACAGATGAACACGAACAGGTGGGTGGTTTGTGATCTTCCTCAACCAAATCGCCTTAGTTCCTCAATGGGACCGTCGTCTCTCTTCTTGATGGGGAGAAGGGAAACTGTGTTATAATTTGGTGTCTTGGGGACCATAACCTAAAGGGTCTATATTGTTTAATTAGGGTTCCCATAATCCTTAATCCCCTAATTAGAACAAAATTGGTATCTACTCAATTAGTCCATATCAATTTTTAGCAGTCTATGGGCTTACCAAATTAGACCACTTGATTTCAACCCACTAAATTTAAATAGCTAATATAATTGAATACATAAAATAATATGTTGCCCAATTTAGTATCCTAACATTATAGGAAACATGATTTCCTAACATTATCTACCAAAGCAATTCTCATTTAGAGATGACACCTCAATTCGATAGATGACGATATGAATGATGTCATCCCTACAAGTGCTATCGATGCTCAAATCTTCCTCAACAACAAGTCTAGCTTCAAGTAAAAACATAACCCTCTTAACAACTTACAATATCGAACCCCAAAATCCCACCTAAGATAAAGTGGAACATTGGCACGCAACTTACTTATCTTACATCCTAATATAAGCATATAAGGCATACTAAAATATGAACCAAAAAAATTCTTCAATTAATACATCAATTGAATCCCAAAAGACTAAAATTGAAATATTATATATGAATCATTCTTCACGATTCTCAACTATCAATTCAACCTAAATATTATCCATACTAAAATCTGATTACATCCCCTTTAACATAAATTAAAAGTCAGATAATTGAAATCAATAATAGGGATATAGATCCAAATCCCTCTTCTCTTTCGGATAATCACCTTCTAATTCCTCCATGTAGTCCTCGATCCAAGGTTCAGCTGCAACCTTGAATCATGAACCTGCCAACAATCAAAATTCTGTCGGGCAACGAAAACGTTCAGTGAATATAAAGTTCTAACTAACAATGTCATAAACATTAATGTAGCATACTTAACATTCTTAATATGATAAATGACATGACATAATAGACATACATAGTGTACTTAATCAGAGTGCGGAAAATGTGAGTATATACATTCTTATTACTTGATTTATCATACCTACTTAACATGCTTATCTTGATATAACATGCATATATAACTTAAACCCTTATATTTAAAATCTTTATTGGATTCCAATATATTACACCTAATGGTACACTTTAAACATTTTCTTAGAGATAATTGAGTAGTGGCCTTGGGAACTTAGACTTTAAGCCAGACACTAGCATCCTTGAACATCTTGAAGTCAAGTATGAACACCATTGAATAACTTAGATCATCTTGACGTCAGGTATGAATACCCTTAAAGAACATAGAATTAAAGCTATGTATGATGTACCCTTGAAACAAACTTGTGTTGGTATTCGTAACTTATAAGAAAACATATCATACATTTATACAACTTACATACATGCTCGTGAAAACTTGTGAACATACTTGTAAACATATTGTGTTTGTGAACATGTCATACTGGTAACTTATCATAGGTGATGAATCTTCGGTTAAACTACACTGTAGATCATTAATCTAGTGTCATTGGAGATTCATCTATTCCCTACACTTATCCCTACTTGCTTAATAAATTCATGTTCTTACTAATAATCGTATTCGTTCTATTATTAATATAAGCAATTACATTTTCTTGCATATTCAATCCCCTACAATTATCTCTAATTGTTTACAAACAATTGAAACATGCTTATAATTTCATATACTTCTTACATATTTTAAATCGTACATATTCTTATTTTTATCTTAAAATTCATGATTAAAATAAAGTTATACCTTGAAAGATATATCAAACATTCAAACTTGTGCTTATTCTTGTTCTTTCTTGAAGTCTTAATCTCTCAAATATTCATAAAAGTCCTTGTTTTTATTCATATTCATATTTTATCTTAAATCTTACTTTAATTCAATGGTCATAATTCCATTAGCTTATAAAAAACATATCAAACACATACTTGCTTTCATAATATTGATCTTGAAATCATACTTATTGTCTTAACACAATGATTATGAAATCATTAAATTGAGAGATTATATAAAATGACTCCGGCATACATTCCTTCCTCCATATTCAATCATGCATACTCTAAAATTCAATCACTTCCCCATTGTTGGATCACACATACTTAAATCACAATTGAAACCTCATTAAAACATGGTAACTTTTACTTAAGAAGAATTATTAAGATGAAAACATAATTTAATCATGTTTTTACTTCAAATCTATCTTACTTTACCTTATTATACATCAACGATCATAATATCGAAGACTAGTAGAGTATATCTACCTTGCTTGATCGCTTCCCTACGATCACAAGCTTGCGAATTACCTCAATCATGATCTTCAAGGTCTTCTTCTTCTTCTCCTAGCAAAGATTGAGCAAAACCCTAGGTTTTCTCTCATTGGATCTCTAAAAGATCTTAGAATAGATGAAAAACCTTAAGACCTATGAGTGAGAGCCTATTTATAATGTTTTAGAGTCTCCCTTTAATTAGAATTTTCAGAATCCTTCTTTTAAAAGGGTTTTGGGCAAATTAATAGGCGGGCGATTAACCAGCAATTGGGCAATCGACAAATAAACAAAGGTTGTCGACCAGTGGACTTGCCTTCTCTGTCATTTTTCCCCATACTGTAACGTCCCAAAATCTCATCTTGGTCATAATGAGACTTTGGAACCATGACATCACATATCCAATCTTTATTCTTAAAACACACAAGACATACTAATCTTGAACCTGAAAATTTCTCATCATATAACCTCGAACATTAATAATAATTACAATAATTAAATCTAACTTATCTGACTAATCATAAATACCAAAGTGGACCTGATCCTTAAACATGATCAATGACTGGAAATAAATCTAAACAATATAATCTGAAATTGCCTTATTTCATCCTTTAAATAAACTGAAATAAACAACTAATCATCTAGACTTAATAATAGGGAAAGTAACCAGATTGACTTGCTTTTCCTGGAAATGATCTTCCTGCTCTTTTATATACTCCTCTATCTAAGGTGGTGCAACACATATGTCGAACCTTCTTGAAACTACCGACATAAAAAATATAATTGAGCAAACCAAAGCTTAGTTTATACAAAATTTAGTTAACAATATATCATAATATATCCACATGCACATGCTTTAACATAAATAACATATCTTACAATTCATGTGCAGAAAACATGAAACACATGATTATACAAAGCATATAATCAGATATGTCCGAACTTGTGAAACTTATGAGACTTGTGAGAAGCATGCTACTTCTATATAGGTTTCTTGTGAGTAACATATAGTCATGCCAGGTCTTTACAACCTTATGGTGCCATGTTTGTTATATCAGCCCTTGCAACCTCATGTTTCCATATTTGTTATGTCAATCCTTACAACCACATGTTTCAATGTTTGTTATACCAATTCCATATTCATACTAGGTCCTTGCAACCACATGTTTCTATTTACCTTTGTCTATATCATTTCCATTGTTTCCTGAGTCTTACAAGTCTTGGTAGTTTATGCAAACTCATTACTTGTAAACATATGAGGACTTATCAATTAAAATGTCGTGAGACTTATGCTTGACCATGTAATGATTAATCTTCCTTTAGGTTATCAATTAGGTTCCGATATCAAATCACTGAATTCCACCAAAGTCACTCATATAACTAAGGTTAACGAATTCGGGACCTTGATATCATCCTTTAAGTATTACTCTATCAGAAGTTTAATCAATCAATATACATGTAATATTTCATATGAATAACATGAGGGAATTACATCATCATCTTATTCATACATGAAGAATAATTCACAATATAGAATAAGGTTTATTAATTGACAAGGTTAAATCATAGTATCAATAGAAATTATTAATCTCTAACATTGTCGATAATTCATCATAATTCCATGATTATTCCCATTTTTCTTGTTTTAAGCATAAATCACAATATTAATAGGGTTATTCACATCCTACTTATGTTATTCACATCCTACTTTAATAATTCATGAATCCAAAAATCAATCTCTTCCTCCATTCTCAATCATAAACATATAAATCATACTTACATTCATTCTAGGTCTTATCGTTGAAATTCTCTTCAAATCATGCAAGAAAACATTGCCATATGTTTATTAAATTCATATAAACACATAAATATCTTTAGATCTTAATTTCATACAAACTCTTAGAGATATTATTAGGTTAGACAATATATAGTACATAAACATTCATTTTCTTTCTAATCTTTACATCAAATCCTCTTTAAATCATGTAACCCATACATTTAACATGCTCATTCAAACCAAGATAATACATAAAGACATATACAGATCTTAGAAGTACTTATCTCATAAAAATTATTAGCTAGAACAGTGTATAGTAACTCTCTTGATCATTTTCTTACGATCCCTCGCTTGAGAATGACCTTGGATGAGATCTCCAAGCTTTCTGTTTCTTTTCAATGAGAACTCTTTGACAAACTCTAGGTTTTTCATCCATTTTTCTCTCTAATAAGTTTTAAAATGATAGAATACTTAAAATCCATGAGTTTAAGGTCTATTTATAAAGTTTGAAATCTTAAAATATTAAAAAAAGTTGGAATCAACGTGTTTCAGAAAAATCTCGTTCTCAAAACTAACTCCGGTATTTGACCCGTAACTTTTGACTCGATTATCAGAATTGGACGATTCAGCATGAGTTGGAAACGTTATTCAAAGGGAAACAATTTCTTGTCTAATATATATATATCAATTTTAAGTGAGGTAAAAATAGCTCATCAAGTTGGATGAATGTAGGAGATAACCCACAAACTTTTGGGTTAGTACTGAAAACCGAAGATTAGAACTCTAGACTCCTAGAAGTTAGAAAATAAATATATTAACCTTATTTAGGCAATGGAATGACCCGTATATCCTGAAATTTTAATTTAATAATAATAATAAATTAATAACTATTATTATTATATAAGGAGGAACTCAAATCTCTATAGAACCCCAGATTTTGATGGCATGACATGGTAAATAGTGTTGTGAATAGTGTCTAAGACTTAAAGCCTATTGTAATGTCTTGAATGGTTATCAATGATAATGAGAACCTTGTTTTGATATATTTCAGGTGGATGATGTGTTATGACATGTATTAAAGCTTTAAGAATATTTTCTTAAGTTTATGGGTGTTTGGGATGATAAGAGATAAAATACTCTAAGTGTCAACAAGGGTTATGTCTTAACATACCCTCAACTTTAGGGAACTGTTGTTTTGTCACCGCTTATCGGAATCAAGTAATTCTTGAACCATTACAAAGATATCAAAACCATATTCGATGTTTATGTTTATCATTTTTTTAGATTTTTAGTTGAAGTTAGGTTAAATATTGGATTTCTGAAGTCTGGTCTGATGTAATCCATCCCAGACTAGTCAGCTTTAGATCTCATTTAGACAATTAAGAACTTAGAATTAGGATTTATCCATTAAACAAAGAATTTTTTTCATTTGAATGAAAAGTTCAACGCAAATTGAATCTTCATAATCCAATAAGCGAGTCAAAAGTTATGGTCAAAATATCAAAATTGGAAAAACACAAGCTAGTCAGAGCAACCAGATGTCGACGTTTGCACTAGAGGGCCATGAAAACATCGACGTTTTGGGACAAACATAATGCTCAAATATCCCCAAACGTCGAAGTTTGTAACCTAAACATCAACATCTGGCCCAAACGTTGACATTTGCATGCGGGGACGCGAAAAAATAGGATTTTAAAGGGTATAAGCGTGATTTTGACAACCCTAACCATATAAATACCCAAATTTCGGGGGTTAAAGGTTTTTAACACTTTGAGAAACATATTTTGAGAGGAAAATGGAGAGAGCTAGGTTTTCCAAAAGGATTTTTCTTACGAGATCAAGGAGGAACTTGAATCCTTACTTCCCAAGCTTCCACAAACTTGAATCTTCTTCCTCGAGCGTAGATCTCCATTTCCAAGCTCAAGTTCATGTCCAATCATCCCTCCAAGCTAAGACTTAGACTTTGCAAGGTACTTACACCCAACCTAGAGATAATCTAGATCTCAAACCTAGGATTTCAAGTATGTGATGTTGAAATGGTTCACATGTGTTTTAAATTCCTAATCGATTAAGATTTTCCTATATTGTATGAACTATGAGGTATGATATGGATGTAATAGGCTAAGTAACCATGATCTATGCAATGTATGTCAATTATAGAATGCCATTGTCATGATCTCTACGTTTCAAGTTTTTCATGAATACTAAAATGCTTTTAAGGTTTTTCTATGACTATAGAAATGTTTAAATGCCGCATGTGACTTCCTTTAAGTATTCCCACATTATTATGATGATCATTAAGCACTATGCACAAGCATGTATGTATGACCGAGTTTTCTAAGTATAAGTATAAGAAAGACAACCAAAGAACAAGAAAAGTGATACATGAAACAAATGATAAAGCTGAACTTTGGGTCGATCACAGATATGGCATATCCAAGGATATGCCATATTTGGATTCAAAAAAACAAGACAAGCAAAACAAGACAAGAAATCAAGGATGTGTTAGACATGATGCCCAGAAAAGTCATTTAGATTGTTAGACTCTTATTAATTTGATTAATAAAGACTTCTTCTTAATCTATTGTATATTCATTATGGATAATTGACCATGATCATGAGATGATCTATACGATATGAGATATTGATAAAGGTCCTTAGGATATATTGTTGGAAATTTATGTGATTGGATTATCATAGGCAGATATAACTTTCCAGTTCCTTATACCTTATATAGTCACAGCTATGAGTGAAGCTAGGCACTTCACTTATATGACTGCCAGAATGCTAAGATGTTCTCAATATTTGAGATGTAGTTTTATCTCAAACTATTGTAGTGGAGACTACACATCAGCATATGAGTGCTTAAATGTACACTGACTGATTGCATTCAATGAGAGACCTCTTGCATAAACATACTATCAGATAGTTGGTCTCTCATCCACATTGAACAGTTTCAATGATCCTTAGATCTGATGAGTTCATTTATAACTGAACAGTAATCTGACTGTTTTGATTCCACTAAAGTATTCTCTACCTTAGTGTAAGCACCCAATTTTTACACCCCTGTCTTACCCTGGTTAAACCCTTTTAACTGTGGTTACTCTCTGCCAAATCCTCTAAACCCTAGGTAAGCTTCTAGTTGGTCTTAGGACTCATCCTAAGTCAAAACCCTAATACCAAACCCTAGCCCTAGGTAAACCCCAGCTAAACCCTAGTTAAACCCTAGGACTCAAACCCTAGTTAACCTTAGGACTCAACCCTAGTTAAACCCTAGTGTAAAAGCCATGTCCAAAACCTAGCCCTAGGTGACCCTAGCCAAGCCCTAGAGCCCTTAGGGCTTGAACCCTAAAAAACCATGGCCTATAGGGCCTAAACCTTAGCCTGGGCCCACAAGGCCCAAAAACATTAAGCCAAAACCCCAAAACCTGTTTGTGCATTGGCCAGGCCCATTTCCTTTAAGTTCTCTTATTGGCAGTAGATGATCTACCGCCAATTCCATTTATGCATGTTTTGCTAATGACGGTAGAACATCTACTGCCATTGTTGGATTTTCGAGTTTGCAGCACTGCAAATGCCCTGCAGACTCCACCCTCACCTCAACTCCTCCCACTCGACCTCCACTAGGTCCAACCCCCTCTCAGGCCTTCCTCTTAATTCCCCTTAGGTCCCAAGTGCTTTCCTTATAAAATCCAACTCCCACAACTGTAGAGAGGGTCTGCAAAAATCCCCACAGGTGAAACCCTACACCTCAACCTCTCCCATCCCCTGGTCGTAATCCCAGGACTCCCCTAGACCTACCTTAAGCTCCCCAGTTGCTGCAACCTCATCACTATAGCACCACCAATACAATTGCAGACCACCCCCACTCGGCAAAACATAGTGCAGGGTAGGGGCATTCCTTACTCATTTTTTTTATTGCTCCATCCATCATGTGAGCCCCTAGTCATCTCCAGGGGACATTTTTTATGCTTTCTTGGTGTTTAGTTAACAGCACAAGTCCTCACAGGGTGTTCACCCACCTTGATCATAGGTAGAGTGAACCCATACGGGCACATCCTTCTCCACTAAGCATTGCAAGCCTTCACAAACCTTCTGGGGGTCCCTCAGATCATGAGGGAACCCCTAGTTATCTCTGTGCACAGCCCATGAGGGCAGAAATCTGGTTTTTAGCAAAATCAGGAATGGCGGTAAACTCAGTACCGCCATTCCTGGCCTTCACTGTTTGAGCTTCGCTTAGCCTACTTAGGTGGGCCCTGGTCCACGTCCAGGGCCCAAGTTGAACCCCTCTCCCCTCCCTTTACCTAACTTGTTCCTTCCAGGTCCATGGTTTAGCCTTAACCATGGTTAAATCCATGAAAAACAACACTATGCTTATTGCCGGTAGAGTTTCTACCAACAATCCTTTTTTGGGCCTATTTCAGTATTGGCGGTAGTCCATCTATCGCCAATATGCACTTGCAGGTACAGTGACTTTGAACCTTTGTGGGGCCCACTCCAGGCACCCCCTGGGGCCCACATCAGACTCAAAATCTTTCCTGGAGTCCCCTCTACATCCCTATGGTCTCAAATCACCCAGGGTTATTCCTAACCCTAGGTAACAGTGTGCAAACCACAGTTGAAAATACAGGCTTAAATGTCGATAATCCAATTACCGACATTAACTTTATTTTTATTATGGGCTTTTACAGGGGCCTAGGCTTGCTAGGAGGCCACTTTAGGCCCTTCGTAACCCCCTGGGCCTACCTTGGACTTGACCATACCCTTAACCAGGGTTAAATGCACTTCTGGTTAATATTTAACTGCGGTTAAGTACCCCTTAACCCCACAAATCTTGGAAAATAATCAAAAAATGATCAAAAATCAACATGGACCATAAAACTGACTTTGGCCATTTCCTAACCCTGGTTAGCAACCCTAACTACAGTTAGATCATCCTTAACTCCGGTTAGCAACCCTAATCGCAGTTACTTTCGGTTTACGGCCTACCAGGCCTAAAAACCAAGTCTACCAGACTTATCTTCGGCCTACTGGGCCTCCCCTTAGCCTGTCAAGCTAAATCTCACATCCCCTTAACTGTGATTAGCAATCCTAACCATGGTTAGTTTGGCCTAACCCTGGTTAGCAACCCTAACCATGGCCAAACTCCGCCCTAATCTACCGAACTACCCCTAAGCCTACCGGGCTTATACCTTGCACTTGACCCCCCTCGGTCAATCAAACTCTAGTCTACCAGACTAGTCCATGTTAGCCACCCTTGATGCGCACACACACGCCCCTAGCCTCGGCATAGGCTCATATGCCAGAACTATGCTCGGTCAGATCTCACCCTGTGAGTACGTAGGCAACCCAACCCGGGTTTGACCTCAGTTAGTTTTTCCTTTCTTGGATTAGTGTTAACTTAAACACTCCGGTATTTTGAATAAGATTAAATTTAATTGGCTTATACCTGGGGAATACGGAACCATTGTAAAACGGAAGCCTCGGGGTGCCTAACACCTTCCCCGGACTTAACCGAACCTCTTATCCTGATCTTAATCGTAGACCAAGACCTTATCCAAACCCGGGGGACTTATCCCTTCTAAAAGAATAGGTGGCAACTCTTATTTCAACCTTTACACACCCGTGAAGGTATCTCTCGTGAGTAAAAAATCTGCGCTCACACTTAGGGGATACGATACAGTGACAGTTGGATATTCAGAAAGTTATTCAAGTTATGATGAATTTCAAACAAGAAATTCATGCTCATTAATTTGAGAGATTATCCAAGTTCCGGGTAAGACAGTCGATTAAGTTTAAATACTGCGCAGGTGATTTTGAAACAAAACAAGTTTGAAATATATTTTATTTAAAATATATTATACTTATAAAAGGTTTTTCTCAAAATGTTTTTCATGAGAAAATGTTTCTCATGGCTTAATCAGAAGTCTTGGAAACCTGGATGATGTACAATGGGCTATGAGTTAGATAGTATAAATTATCTCGAAGGCCCATTAGGGATAATGTAATTGGAATGATAAATTGAATTAAAAAGTTCATGTAGCGGGATCCGTATTGGTTAATGTTTATACACTGAGATTCAATTGCAACATGAATATCACACGTCACTTGCAATTCTGATGTAATTCTTGTTTAGGGTTAATGGGATAACATTGGATAAGCTAGGGTAAGAATGCCCCAAAGCAATCTGTAGAGATGCTCACATAAGAAATACAAGCTCATAAATTGATTAAAAGTTAATCTATAGTTTAAATTAATAGTTAATTTAAATTAAGGGATAATATTAGTAATTATTTAATTAACCTAATTAAAGGGGAAATGAGTTTGACCCATATCCATAAACCCATAAAGTATGGACCTTTAATATGGGCCCAAACCCATGGATTAAAACCCATTAATGGGGCGCCCACTTTAGTTCTCCTAATTGGATTAGGATTTAGTTACGTAAATAATTATTGAATAATAACTCCTTTTATTATGGAATTAAATTTCAATGGTTGGAATGCAAGTAGGATTAAAAAGAGTTGTAATTGGATTATACCTAGGAGTCCATGACTCCCCTATAGCTCATGCCCCCCTTGGAGGTTTCCTAATTGGATTAGGACTTCTCCTTTTGGTTGGTTGTTGACTAATCCCTTTAATTAAGGAATCCCTTTTGGAAAATGACTCTTTAATTAGTAGAATTGCTATAACTAAAGTAGTTATAGTTAAAATAGGATTTATTTAAATTAATAATAAGAGTTATTATTAATAAATAACTCCTAAAGGGATAAGTTATAGAATTTGGATTTGATCAAATCTATAAATACCCCAACACCCAAAATGTTTGGGAGAGAATTCTCATTAATTCTCTAGAATTTTTTTCTCTCCCTCTCCTCCTCTCCAAACTGTGATCCCCTAAGGAGAGTCCCTAGGGATTTTCGTGAGCTACAAGGGTTGCTTCAAGTTGGGTTTTTCAATTCAAGGGTTTTGAACCCTAGGGTTTTGGGTGATAGAAAGTTTACACCATTACTCTATCTTCTTCTTTTTGCTTCTTCAATTCCAAGTAGAGATTCTAAAGTTTCGTGGGGATAGCAAAGAACAAGGATCGAGCTTCAAGTATTTCTTCGAGAAATCTCTACAAAAAGTTCTGACGGTTCGATTGGATTTAGCTTCACCGGTGAACTTCATTCACCGAGGTAATATGACTAAAACTCCTAGATAATTTTAGTTGCTTTCTATGGTGTAAAGATAATTGGAATCCAGTTTGCACATAAATTTTTATCCGGATCCCCCTGCAGGATGTTGGTGTGCCTTTTCTATTTAGTTGGAGGGTATTTACATATCCGTCACAAGTTGCTTTCAAGAATTTTGATGAAGGGTATTTACATACCCGACTCAGAAGTCGCTTCAAAGGCACTAACATCTGGCTAACAAGACAAGCAGGACAAGACACACAAGACAAGACATGCATAACAAGACAGGGCAAAAACAACGAAGGCAGGCTACTCAGGATATCATGTCGTATAACTGGAAGAAGCTGAGTATATTCTTTGAGTTGCCATATTGGGAGCACAATTTGTTGAGGCACAACCTTGATGTAATGCATATCGAGAAGAATGTATACAACAATGTGCTTGAAACTTTGTTGGGTTTGGAAGGAAAATCAAAAGATAGCTTAAAAGCTCAACTCGACTTGGTTGATATGCGCATAAGACCGGCACTTCACACTCAGTTCCAGCTTGGCACAAATAGATTTTATCTGCCCCCGACTTGTTTTTCGATGGACAAGAATGAGAAAGAGTTATTTGCAAAGTTCTGAAGAGTGTGCTTGGAAGCACCACTTACTCACCTGACCAAGAAAAATACTAAGTTCACATGAGATGATAAATACGAGCAGAGTTTCTTAGAATTGAAGAAGCGCCTTAATACGGCCTCAGTCCTAACTGTTCCATCAGGTAGTGGTGGGTTTGTAGTTTACAGTGATGCTTCACATGTTGGATTAAGTTGTGTACTCATGCAACATGGTAAGGTCATTGTCTATGCATCCCGGGAATTGAAGAACCATGAGAAGAACTACCCTACTCATGATTTAGAGCTAGCAGCAGTGATTTTTGCTCTAAAGATTTGGCGGCACTATCTGTATGGAGAAGAGTTTGAAATTTTTACAGATCATAAAAGCCTCAAGTACTTATTCTTCCAGAAAGAGCTCAACTTGAGACAACACCGTAGGGTAGAGTTTCTGAATGATTACGATTGTTTGATTCAATATCATTCGGGGAAAGTTAATGTTGTAGCAGATGCACTTAGCAGAAGGCCTTTCGGCTTATTGGCTCACTTAAGGGTCAAAGGATGGAAATTGTTAGAAGAAATGTCTAACAATGAAACAAGTTTCAGTCTTTGTACCTCTGGACCATTGGTAGCTAATATTGCAGTCAGATCATATATTCAAGCCAGAATCATAGAGTTTCAAGGGTTTGATGAAGAATTGTTAGCTTATCGAGCAAAGTCCTTCGAAAATGGTCAAGAGGATTTCTCAATTAATGGAGAATGAGCCATAACATTTAAATGCAGGTTATGTGTCACAAATAATGAAGAATTAAGACGAGAGATTTTGGATGAAACACATCGGTCCAAGTATACAGTTCATCCCGGTGGTACTAAGATGTACCAAATTCTCAAGAGACACTATTGGTGGAGGAATATGAAGAGACATGTGGCTACTCATGCATCACAATGTTTGGTTTATCAACAAGTGAAGGCCGAACATAAGAGACCTGTAGGACTATTGCAACCTCTTCCCATTCCTGAATGGAAGTGGAAAAATATATCCATGGATTTTATTGTGGGATTGCCAAGGACAACTAAGAATTTTGATGCTATTTGGGTGGTGGTAGACCATCTTACTAAATCAGCTCACTTTCTTCCTTATCGAACGACTTATAATGCTAACAAGTTAGCAGAACTATATATAAAGGAAGTAGTTCGTCTCCATGGAGTGTCTGTCAGTATAGTTTCTGATAGAGATACAAGGCTTACATCAAGATTCTGGAGGATTTTTTTAGCAAGCCATGGGATCTCGCCTGAATTTCAGCACGACATTTCATCCTCAAACAGATGGACAGAGAGAGAGAGTGAATCAGGTTATTGAAGATATGCTCCGATCGTGTATGCTTGATTTTCAAGGCAGTTGGGATGATCATTTACCTTTAGTTGAATTTGCTTATAACAACAGTTATCAAGCAAATATTCAGATGACACCGTTTGAAGCCTTGTATGGTAGGAGTTGTCGGTCTCTTCTTTGTTGGGATGAAGTAGGAGAGAGAAAACTTCTAGGTCCCGAGTTAATTGAACAGACCACAGACAGGGTTAACTTGATCAGGGAAAGGTTAAAGACTGATCAGAGTAGACAAAAGAGTTATGCGGACACCCGGAAAAGAGATCTGGAATTTCAAGTGGGAGAGTATGTTTTCGTCAAAATATCTCCTACAAAGGGGATTATGAGGTTTGGTAAGAGAAGCAAGTTAAGCCCAAGGTATGTTGGACCTTTCGATATTATCAAGAGAGTAGGAGAAGTAACATATAGGATTACCCTGCCTCCTCACATGGTAGGAGTTCATAATGTCTTTCATGTCTCTATATTGAGGAAGTACATTCAAGATCCATCACACATCATTGACTTTGAACCTCTGGAAATTCGAGAATATTTAAAAATGGTAGAACAACCGGTTTAAATTCTGGATAAAAAATAGCATGTTCTACGCAGGAAGACCATTCGTTTTGTCCTCTTTCGTTGGCAACATCACTCCGTTGAAGAAATCACTTGGGAAAGAGAAGAAGTTCGAGAGAAGTATCCCTACTTGTTGTAACTTAGGTATGTAATTTCGAGGATGAAATCATTTTAAGGGGGGAGGATGTAGAATCCCAAATTTATTGCTCTTGACGTTTTGTGACGTTTATTAAATTATATTGAAACCTGTGTTTAATTTTAATATGTTTAAGCCTGCAAATTTAATGTGAAAAGTATCAATTTTAAAACCCAAATAAAACACTCAATTTAAGTCATTTTTTAGGTTTAATTTCATGAAAAGGAAGATGGGCAAAAAGTAGCAAAAGACTTTATTTTTTTTTAAAAAAAGATCTGCTCTCCGGTCGATCGATCGCCCCTGACTGCGATCGGTTGCCCAAAACGCCGTTTTGGTGATGGTTTGCACGATTTTTTGATTTTTTAGAGTCACTAGGTTTCCCAACACTATAAATACTCCTTATAATCATGAGTTACGAGTTTCTAAGGGTTTCTAAAGCTTTCTAAACCTAAAAGATAGTAAGATAAGGGGATTTTGAGAGATCCAAGAAGAGAGATCAAAGGTTTTGCAAGGAAAAATAGTGAAAATGCTTAGATCAACCCATTCACAAGCACTTGATCGTAGGGAAGCAATCGGGAGAGGTAAATATAACTTCCTTCCTATCAATGTAGTGATTTTTGATATAAACATTATGAAAGTGATAGATCTAAAGCAAGAACAAACAAGATTAAACATGCTTGTGATGTTTGAATCTCTTATGAAGAATATATATGATGTTAGAGAGTGTTTTGAATCATAATTTTCTTATGGAAATTATATATGATGATTTGAGAGTGTTTTAAATCATGATTTTCTTATGAAAAATTATAAATGATGTTAGAAAGCGTTTTTCATCATGATTTTCTTATGGAAAGTATACGTATGATGTGTAGAAAGTGTTTAAAATTATGATTTCCTTGTAAAAATTATTATGTGAGAGTTGTTTCTTATGATTTTTTATTATGATTATTAACAAGGGGAAATGGAGTGATTTTGTGGTGTATGTATGATGAAGAATGGAGGAAGGGATGATAAATGGATTTGATGTAATGATTATGAGTTGCTTTGAAATTGTGATGTGTTGTAAAAACTAGGGTTTTATGAGATTAGTCTTACCAAAACTATATACTGAAATTTGATGCATGATAAATAGGATTGTTTCATTATTTTACTGTGGAAAACTTGATGGACCTATATTTTACATTGATCAATTATGAGAAATTCTGTATATTTAAATTGGTGCATGATTTACAATCATCATTATTTCACTCACACTCATTCACAAAATTAAATATGTACCAGCATGATAATAAACAAGATAACAAGTATTATGCAAGTACAAAAGAACACGAGCATGACTGTATTATTGAGTTTTGCACTGACCGAGTACCCACAAACCTAAGATCAAGGTAAGACAACTCGTATACACCGGTTAATGTGTAGACAAGCTGTATACACCGGATATTGTGTACACAAGCTATATGCACCGGATAATGTGTATACTGTGTGGTACCTCAGAAAGTAGGGTATATGTTAATCTTTACCCAATATATGGGGTAGAGTTATTTTAAGTTATTGCACCTTCCATGTTGTTGGATACATTCACGAACAAGAAAGACAAGTAAGATAAACAAGATAAACAAATACAAGTGAGCACGTATAAGAATTGAACTTGAATTAAGCTTTAGCACTCTGAATTGTTTATATGTTTACATGTCATGTTAAATTCTAAATTATGTTTTATATTAAATGTTATTATATTGTTAGCTACGAGTTTATATATACGCGGGGTAACTTGTTACTCAACCGATGACTGTTGTTGTCGGTAGGTGTTATATTTGATATTTGTGTCCCAGGATCTCAGGAAGAGGAAGAGTACGAGGAAGAAGAGGAAAAGCCAGCAGGTGATTACCCCGATGGGGAATGAAATTTGGATCGTTGGCCATTTTCGGAAAATTAATTATTAGTATTTTGATTTGGAAGTTGAGACATTATAATAGACTTAATTCTAGATTTATAGTTAGATTGAATTAATGATTTCGAATCATAGAAGATGATTCGAATTAATTATGATGTTTAAGTATTTATTCCAGACATTAGACTTAATCGGTATTTATTTAAAGAAAAATTTTCAGGTTCATGTTTTAGAATTGCCTTAAATGCTTTATGACGAGAAGTTATGGAAGTTAATAGTTAAGTCATGTGCCAAAGTCTCACATTAACCTAGGTGGGATTTTGGGGCGCGACACATAAACAGTGGCATTGCCACTAGGCCCAGACCTTGTAGGAGGCCACTCTAAGCCTTGCAATTGTCCCTGGCCCCCTACTTAGATTGACTTGACTCTAGACCTTAACCTGGGTTAAACTTAACCCCAGTTAAATCCCCTTAACCACCACAAAATCAATATAAAATCAAAATCCAGACCTTAAGCCACTCTAGTGCACACCCTTAACCATGGTTAGTACTCCTTAGGCATTCTGGTGAAACCTTAGCCGCCTTGGCTAACCAACCCTAGCCCCTAGGCTAACCCTTAAGTCATTCCTGTGCACACACACTCCCCTAACCCCGGTACGAATCTAAGGTACTGCCCAAACTACACTCAGTCTGATCATGCCCCGACGGGTATGCAGGCAGCCCATCCATTGGGTTCAACCCTAGGTTAGTCTTTCCCTCTTCTTGGGTTAGCACATCCTAAATGACTTAAGCATTTCTCTTTACTTTGTTTGGTTTATACCTATGGAGTAGGTAACCGTCTAAGACGGGGGTCCCGGGGTGCCTAATTCCTTCCCTGAGGTTTAAACGAATCACTTACCTAGACTCCGACCGAGACCGTAGGTCCTTATCTATCCACCCGGGTCCTATTTCCCCCCGAACAAATAGGTGGCGACTCTTAGTCAACCCATGAGACCTAAAAGGATGTTTTAGCGTCATTCCTCCGCAGGGCCCGACCTGGAAGGAAAGACGGTAAGATCCTACGCTCACATGTAGATGAACTAATTGTTTTTTTGTTCTTTTTTTTCCATTCTTTGAATTGGTACTGAAAATTTTAATTTTAATTTTTTATGGTGAGATAATTTATTAAAATAAAATAAAAATTAGAGGAGGGAATCCCGTATATACAGAAGCTATCTATTTACACCACCATCAGCCAATGGAACAGCAAACTCATTTACATCCTGTGTACAAAAGAAATCTTCCTTTCAGCAAACCTGCAATCTGATAATAACGGAAACTTGTGAAATTCAGTGGTAATAATTGATCAACGTATTCCATTTCCATCCAATTTTCCATATATTTCAAATGGAAATTTTGACTTTGAATCCTCTAGAAATGGCGAATCTCATAACAACGTTTTCTAGCTAGAGCAGCATAAACTCACCTTCGATCTTCAGACTACTCTATGATCCAATCTCAAATACTAACTCTTCTACTTCTGTTACTGTCTCTCTCTTGCTCCCTAACATGTACCAGAAACCAAGGAATTGCTAGATTGAGGAGGTCGGCAATTTTTTTTCTTCTAAAATGTGGTTCATGATATAACTTATAACAGTCAAATTCTTATTCAAGAATCCTAGTTTTAACTGTGATGCCCATTCATGCAAACAAAATCAAGAAAAGAAGGAAAAAGAACACAACCATTTGCTCACTACTTCCAAATAAAATTTAGTGGTAGAATGATAAACCAGTATATCTTACTAGTCAATAGATATAGATAAAACACCCTTAGTACAAGCCAATGGAACACCACATGACAACATACATAAGAACATCCAGAGTTGCCATTTTCATAAGATGAAAAGAATTCAAAAATTATAAATAAACAAAATCTAAGTTTGAAAGCGACTCATAATTTGTCAGTATTAATAGGTAATATTGCAGTCTCGAGTAGCAAAACCAGTAGAATCTAGTTTTTTGAAACTAAAATTGATGAGTTGCTTACATTACAAGCAAGTTTTCGAGCAGCAATAACAGGAGAAGACTCTGTTAGACCGTACCCATTCTGCAATTCCACGCCAATTGCCTACAAGAATACATATTTTATGTGAGATAGTAGCATAAAATTCCTTGTAAACCCAACAAAGAAATGTGTTATCACCTAACCTCAAGAAATCTGTCAACATGCAATGGCAAACTACCACCGCTGCTTATACCAGCCTGCAGTGTAATACAGAAAATTAGTCATTTACTCCGCTTGTCGCCAATCAACAGTTTTCACTTATCACATAAAGAAATACTAATAAAATAGAAGGTGGGTTAACATTTTTCTAAATATGAAACCAAACCTTGGATATTCCGATTGCAGAGTGAATTTTACTATAGACAAGCTTCTTCGCCAACATATGTAATGGCCACAAAATTGCAGCAACTGTTCTTGCCCACAACCAGTCCATCAGAGAAACAAGGAAAGGTTGTTGCTTCTGATTTTTTGTTAGGAACTTTCCCTACAAACCAAGCTGAAATCAATTCATGCTATAGATTAAATATGAACTGATACACGGAAAAGGAAAGTTCAATTTGCCCAGGAAAATCACAATGATGGAGGAACAGAAAACTAGACTGCTTTATATTTTAAGAAACCTACAGTGATGGAATCCTGAACAAAATCCAACCATGAACACAATACTGTGGACTTTCACGAGTATTTCACCTTAACCTTGATGAATTACAAAATTAGCAAATAGCTTTTATAAGGATATCAAACATGATGCTCAAGGATCATACCTCATAAACCCTCTTTAACTCCAAGTATACTAAACTGATTCTGATTAGTGCAAGAGCGACAAGCTTTCGAGCAATAGAGGCTGTAGAAATCTGTTTCTAGATCCCACTGCAACAGAGTTGAAGGGAGATAAAACGAATAAACCATGTAAAGCCTGTATAGCTTGCATGAACGAACAATTGATGCACATTGCTATAGCAAATTCGCACACACCTATAAATTAAAACTGGCTGAGAGAATCACAGCTGCCATAAATTTCATGAAAATCTAAGACCTGAGATCTAATGCAACTCCATTATTCATGAAACGAAAAGGCCATTGAACCTGGTGACTGGACATATGTTATTATCATATTACACACGGACATATGTGATGTAGGAGCATTGTATTATCGTGGGTCAGTGCCGCACAAAATCAAGAGAAAAACTTTAAATTCTTTTAGTATTAATTTGAGTATTTAGTAAGTGTTCTATTTTAGTACAAATTGATCAGTTTATCTTGCTAGTATTATTTTCATATTTAGTAATCTTACCTTTTTTTTTCATACCTTGCCCAACATTTTCCTGATTCTTTTCTTCGAATATTCCAATTTTTTGTGATTTCATGTACACCGACTTGGTAACTACTATGATGAAGATCTAAATGAAGAGAATAATTGTTAAAGGCATCGCCTCAGGCGGTCGCCTAGGCGATCAGGAGCTCTGCTAGGTTTAGGCAACTGGCCGCCTAGGCGGTCATTATTAAAAATCTAATATATGTAATATTATTATTATTTAAGGATATAAAAACTTATTTTATTTATATATGACAGTTTGGTAAACAAAAAAACATGCTATTTTATATATTTCTCATGTCTTTTACCATTTAATATGTTAGGGTTTGTATCATAGCACTTAAACTTAAACTTGGCGAGTTGACTCGAAACTGAGCCGAGTCAACTCAACCCGGCTGGGTTTCGAGTCAACTCGCTTGAAAAACTCGGTTCTGAATAATCAGAGAAAACTCGAATGAGTCAGGCCGATTTGAGATTTTATTAACTCGACACGACTCGGGCGAGTCTTTAACGGGACACAAATGTAATTTTTAATTTTTTTTTTTAAAAAAAACCCATTTTATAAGCTCATTTCGCCAATCAAGGGTTTAGGATTTCGAAACTTACTGAGAGCGCCAATGTACACCATTTGTTTTGGAACACTACTGCAATTTTTTTTATTTTTCTTAAAGAATCTGAAATATTAAGGACCCTTATTACATGGGCATGCATGATGGGTTTTCTTCACTAAAGTAATCACGACGACTTGCATTACCCCTTCTTTCACAGTCGTCATAGCACGGTGGCCGCCTTCCATAACCATCGTAGCATGGTCTACAACAAACCCCACATGGGTAGGCCGGAATAGGGTAGGCCTACCCTATTCGTTATTAACAAATCAACAATGGATCATTTTCCGTTTTATAAGAACAAAACCACAACATAACCTAATTTTGGAGAAAAAGGCTCTAGAAGAATTTGTTTGTCTGGTCTAGTTGAAAAAAAATTGAAATTATTACCGCCACGAATTATTAGAGACACTTATCTTGTTGTTAGTGGTAATGGTGCTATCATGAAAACTAGTTTATTTGATGATATTATTAGAGACACTTATATTGAAATTATTACTGCCACTATATATATATATATATATATATCTAAGTCGGACGAGTCGAGTTTTTTTCGAGTCTTCTGAGTTACTCGACTTGGCTAACTTCAGGGTCAAGTTGAGTTTTCTAGTTTTTGACAATGGTTTGTATATCCAACAAAATTCTTTTTTACAAATAGAAGAAAGAAGAGAATAGTGGTATCAACTATCAAGTATGTTTCCCCATGTTAACCTGTCCTCTCTCTTGCTCAATGGGTGGACCAATTGGTCTCTCTCCCTCTATTTGTGGGTGACCCATATACTTCCCATCCGTTTTTGGCATGATTGTTAAAGCCGTCACCTAGGGCATACAGTTCAGGCCTGGGCTAAAGCAACCTAATAACAAAAGAAAAGTTTTAAATGGCCCAAATTTTTTAGGACCCCTAAACCTCCCATGAACCTATATTTAAAGGGGTCTTTTATAATTTAAATAAGTACAGACCCTATAATTATATATTTTACTTATTATATGTTTTTCTTATTTTTCATGAGTATTTCAAGAGGGAAGAAAGAAGAGTAAGAGATACGACCCCTCCCTCTCTCCCCTATTCAGCGTGACATTAACTGTTGGACTATTTTTTAGCTTTTTATTCAGTCATATTCTATCTATAGTTCAACTGCCACTATAGAATGTTGTTACTTCTTATTTTTTATCATTCACAATCTCTCTCTACCCTCTTTTGACAATCATTATAGATTTTTTTTGTTCCATTGTTTTATTCCCAACACTTAAAATCCCCATTTATTATTCCTAAAACTATCTCCAAGGATGGTTCTAACTTCTATCAAAGTGCATCTTGACAATGAAGATTTTGTAATTTATATGATTGCATGGTCCTTTATTCAAGGAAATGCATCATATATAGATCTCATATTGAGGGAGATTTCTGTAATGACTCAACTTCTGACTACCTAGAAACTATATATGAGTTAAAATTATATATATACATAGTAGAAGGTGTGACCCTAAGACTTTAAACTTCATATCACAATATTGATCAATCGGAACAGAATTTCTAAAATTCGACAGTAACAAAAATGACCAGTCTAATGTAGAGAAGGGTTAAGAGAAATTTAAAAACAAATTATTTTTTTATTACTAATTATAATTAGTGAGTAATTAGTCGGTTAATCAGTGATTAAGGTATTAATTATAGTCTAATTTGAGATTAAGGGCTTAAGTATAATAAAGGTTAAGAAAGAGGATTAATTTGTAAATAAGGTAAGTAAAAAAAATATAATAAAGGTTAATTTTTATTAATAATTATAATTAGTGAGTAATTAATTCACTAATTAGTGATTAAGGAGGCTAATAATAACTAATTTAGGTTTAAGGACTTAAGTGTAATAAAGATTAAGTAGAAGGGTTATTTGGTAAATAACATATCTTAAAGATATGTGTTGGGTGGTAGTGAGCCCACCCACACGTAGACTACTTTAAGAGTTTAAAACACTGTTGTTTTGTTGTTATCTCAAAACAGCAACATAAGTATAGTAACAGTATGCAATAACCTAACGTAGAGAAGAAGAGAAGAGAAGAGAAGAGAAGAAAGAGGAAAGAGAAAAGAGGAAAGAGGAAAAATGAAGGAAAAGGAAAGGAAAGGAAGGAAAATGAAAGAAGAGAAAGGAAAAGGAAAGAAGAGAAAAGAAAGGAAGAAGGAAAAGGGAAGAAAAGGAAAGAGAGAAAAAAGGGAAGGGAAAAGAAAGGAAATGAAAGGAAAAGGAGAAAGCAAGGTAAGTACATCCTACTAGCTAGCTTTGTTATTTTTAAACATGAATTGGAGTTGAATTGTTTTGTATTATATTAATTATTTATAATCCTTGTTATATTTTTTTTACTATACTTGAATTTCATAAGCAAGTTTCTATGTTTATAGTTTTATAGATATATGATTATGCATATATATGTATTACATAATTGAGATTTGGTTAATTTATAAATATGCATGTATTTCATGATTAAGATTTCTATAAATTATAATTCTTCACAGTTTTTTCTATGCTATAGAAAGGAAATAAAAATGAATTTATGCAAGACAAGTCTAAGATCGTAGTATTAGGCTCCAAGGATCATGTTTAAGATCTTAGTTCTAGGCTCAAGGATTAAAAACATTGATAATGGCAAACGTAAAAGTTGGTCCAGTGGAACAGTGAAGAGGCATGGTATGTGCAAGGTCATGCCAATCATACCTTCTTTGGGAAGCTCTCATGTACAGATACTATTGCCCTGATAGTTCATGTGGACAATTTAGTGGTAACATGAAGCATCCAGTGGAGATCCATAGCTTAAAAGATTTTATGGTCACAAAGTTTGGAATTTATGACCTAAGTTCCCTAAAGTACTTACTTGACATTGAAGTTGCTAGGTCAAAGAAAATTATCTTCATTTCCCAAGGTATGTTCTTGATTTGCTTATGGATACAAGGAGGCTTGGAGCGAAGTCGAAGGATACTCCAATGCATAGTAATTCGAAGCAAGATAATGAGGGTGGTGATTTACTCAAAGGTGTGGCAATCAGTATTTTAAAAAGCAGTGATGGCATGCGCCTTGAGGCGCGCATTGCATTCCTAAAATGCCCAAAAGCGTTATAAAATAGAGGAGAAGACAGTGATGCATATGCTTCTGACTGAGGCGTGTCTAAGAGGTGCACGTGTCATGATGGCGTAAGCTGCTTTGACGCCTTAAGTGGACAATGCACACTTCTTGGGAATTGTATAATTAAATGGATTTCCTTATGTTAAACAAAAAAAACAAAAGGTTGGTGGATGATGAAGCCTTTATATTAGGTTTTATGTTAAACCTAAGAGGGGAAAATGCCTAGTTTTTTGGGGAGACGACAAAGGATAGCGAAAAGAAGAAGAACCAACTTTTTTTGGAAGATGGAAAAGATTGATTTTTCGAAGATGTCAAAGGATGGTGATAAGAAACCACTTGCTATTCTCTAGTAAAGGCTAACAAAAAGAAGAAGGAAGAACAAAGAGGAAAAGACAACAAGCCACCTGCTATTTTTTGGTACGTCCTCTCTTTTTGTTTCACCCTCTATTTATTTTTCTCTCTTAGTTGTCCATCCTTTCTTTGAATTTTTCTTCATCTATTATATAAGAATCAACAGGGTGGCACCTTTCTTCCCCTCTCTTATATTAGAAGTAAAAGCTAATAGTAGATTTCTAGGTTTGATAGTTAGGGTTTGAGAGAATGAGAGAAGAAGAGAATGAGGAATTATTAAAATCCTTCATCTCTATGGAATTTATATCACGTAGGGAATATAACAAAAAGTTGGACCCAAGGCCCATACAAGAGAAGAAATAAAATAGAGGCTAACTAGAGGGCTATAGGGATTAGGGACCATTACAATATACAACACTCCCTCTCAAGCTGGTGCATATATGTCACATATGCCCAGCTAACTAAGAATATTAAGTAAGAGATATCTAGGAACCCCCTTGGTGAGGACATCTGAAAGTTGGTCACCAGTCTTCACGTAAGGAATGCAGATTTCTCCCAAGATGAGTTTTTCTTTGATGAAGTGCCGATTAGCCTCAATATGTTCGGTCCTGTCATTCTAGATGTGACTGTGAGCAATGTTAATTCTAGCCCTGTTGTCATAGTAAAGGCGCATAGGCTTTTTCATTGGAAACCCAAGTTCCCTTGAGAGAAGCCTTAACCATAACACTTCACATTTCCCATGAGACATGGCTCTGAACTCGGCCTTTGCACTAGACCACTCAATTACTGTTTGCTTCTTGCTTCTCCAATTAATAAAATTTCCCCCAACAATCATGGAGTAATAGTTATGCATGTGAAAAGAGGCTAGTATGTTCCGTTCCATCATAGTCCAGGCACTAGTTAAACAATCAAATGAAAGCTAATGTGTTCTGTTTCATCATAGTCCGGGAATTAGTAAAGTAAAAGAGAAATGTTAGTGTGTTCCGTTCCATCATAGTCCGGGCACTAGTCAAGTAAGAAAGACACTAGTGTGTTCCATTCTGTCATAGTCCGGGCACTAGTCACAAGTGAAATAACTAGTGTGTTCTGTTCCACTATAGTCCGGGACTAGTCAAGTAAAGATAAGAGGCTAATGTGTTCCGTTCCATCATAATCCGGGCATTAGTTAAGAGATGTAAAAGTAATGAAATAAAGCTAGCGTGTTCCGTTCCATCATAGTCCGGTCACTAGTTGAATGAAATAAAAGAAATCAAAGAAAGTTGAGAGTATGTGCATGTGTATATGTAAATGATGCTAGTATGGGCCGTTCAATCATAGTTCGGATACTAGTAATGCATGGATATCGAATGTGTAATTGTGAAGAGTAATGCATGGGTATAGAAAGTGTATTTGTGAAAAGTTATGTATGTGTATTGAAGTAGTATTTGATAAGAGGAAATGATTGTGTAATGAATATAGTACCGGTAAAGAATAATGCATGTGAAATGAATATAGTACTTGTAAAGAGTATTGCATGTGAAATATGGTATATCGTAAAGAAGAAATGCATGTGCGACATGTGATTTAAAAAGAAAATAGCGTGATGAAAGTATGGTTTTAAAGCAAGGTTCTAAGAGTGTGTGATTTTGAAAAGTATATGCATATGCAATTGAAATAAGATTTGAAAAGCGTTGATCGAATTAGAATTTTCAATAGATATGCACATGTTGGTTTTAAAGAGAATTATGGTTTCCACGCTATGATTTAAAGTATGTTTTACTCTGCTTAGTTCGACATTGAACTGCCATATTCTATATATATGCGAGCATGTTATGATGTTCCTAGCATGGTTAGCTAGTAGTTTGTTTACGCTGAGTGTAAACACCCAATTTTTACACTATGCCTTAACCATGGTTAATATCCTTTAACCATGGTTATCCCCAGCCGAGCCCCAATCTAATCCTAATCCTAGGTAAACCTTGGTCAAACCTTAGTCAAAACCTAAGCCTAACCCTAGGACAAACCTTAAACCCTAGGTAAACCCTGATCAAACCCTAGTCAAATCCTAAACCTAACCCTAGGAGAACCCTAGGCCTAACCCTAATCAAGCCCTAAACCCTAGGCAATCCCAAATCAAACCCTAGGCCTAACCCTAGGACAAACCCTAACCTTGGGTAAACCCGGGTCAAACCCTAACCCTAGATAAACCCGGGCCAAACCCTAGTTAAACCTGGGTGAAACCCTAACCCTAGGTAAACCCAGGTCAAACCCCAGTTAAACCCTAGGCCTAACCCTAGGTACACCCTAGTCTAATCCTAGGTCCACCCAGGGCCCATTTCAGGCCCAAGAAAATCAAAAATGCGTCCAAACTCCCCCGTGGGCCCAAACAGGGGCCCACAAGCCTTTAGGGACCATTGATGTGGGGCCCACCTGCCCTAAAATTCAAAATCTAGGAATGGCGGTAATATATTTACCGCCATTCCCAAAATGGTATTGGCTATGGTGCTTTCGACCCAAGTGTGCGAGGGCTGGGCCAATTTTGGTAAAAACTCCTAAATGGCAGTAATAAGATTACTGCCATTCACATGCTTGCCTTGTTCAGGAATTACCTGATTTCTGCAAATCAGTATGCAGCTCCCCTCCTAGACCACTCCAGCCTTCTCAGGTGTGTCCCCCACGCCTCTAGTGATCCCCTAAACACCCCTGGGTCTCCCCCCACTCTATAAATAGTCCCCTTCTTCATTGCTTGAAGGTATTCCAAAATTCTCATACAAAAACCCTGTAAAACTTCGGCCAGCCCAGTCCTAGCCATACCAGACATTTGCCTTCCACCTTAGTTGACCCCCAGACCTCCCAGAAGCTCTCCTAGACCTGCCTCGATCAGCCACCACCGTGCACCGACCCACGTCCACCTGAGGAATTCTATTGAAGGGTAGCACCTCTACCTTCTTTGCTCTTTACTACTAAATCCATGTAAGACCCCCTGGTCCTACTTCAGGGGGTCCTTTATTTCTGTTTTCTCATTGTTCTTGCATTGTGTAGTCAAGGATAAGGGTCTCCTACCTTTACCATAGGTATGAGAAACCCCCTTTGAGACTCTTTAGCTTGGGTTCAAGACCCCCACTACGTTGGCAGGTCCCCTTTAGCTTCTGGGGATCCTCAGGCCATGAGGGATCCCCTAGAAGGCTCTGGTGCAGCCTATAGGGAGTAAAAATCATTTTCTGGTAAAAACCAAGAATGACGGTAGAATAACTACCGCCATTCTTGGCACTCCACTGTTGTAGGCCCTGTAATCCTAGTTAATGTGGGCCCTGATCCAGTTCAGGGCCATGTTTGTACTCCCCTGACCTTGACGTACCTCCCCTGGTCATTTCAGACCTTAACCAATAACTTAACCATGGTTAGTTAAGCATCAAACAGAGACTGTGCAGAATGGTGGTAGTCCATCTACTGTCATTTCAGACTACTGACCACAGTGCTTTTGGCCCATTGTGGGGCCCACTCCAGAGCAGTTACAGGGCCCACCAAAGACTCGGGATCCTCAGGAAACTTCCCTCTCCACCCTTGTGGGTTTGGAACCTCGTGGGGTCATCCCTAACTCAACCTATGGCCTTGCAAACCCTGGTCAGAAATGATACTGTAATGGCGGTAATCCCATTACCGCCATTACTGACTTGCTGTGATTTTGGGCTCTGTACAGAGCCCAGACCTGATAGGAGGCCATTTTAGGCCCTGTCATACTCTCTAGGCTCACCTTGACCTACCTGGACCCTTAACCAGGATTAACCCAACCCTGAGTTAATATTTAACCATGGTTAAGCAACCTTTGACCTTGGTAAAATCTGAAAAAATGCTACAAAAATCTAAAATATTCCAATGTGATCAAAATGATCTGCTTTGGCCATTTTTATCATGGTTAGCACCCCTAATTATGGTAACTTACCCATTTAACTATGGTTAAGCAACCCTTAACCCATGAAAAATCTGAAAAAATCTCAAAAACATTCAAAAAATATAAAAAGACAAAAAAAAACTATTTTTGGATTTTTTTACCATGGTTAGCACCCCTAACCATGGTTAACCATCCTCTTAATCCCGGTTAGCAACCCTAATCCTTAGTTAGCATCTCTTGGCCTACCGGGCACAATCTCAGCCTACCAGGCTTGACCATACCTCCCTTAAACTATGGTTAGCAATCTTAATCATGGTTAGTTTGAACTAACTCCGGTTAGCAACCTTAACTTTGGTCAAACTTTGTTTTAGTCTACCGGACTTCTCTCTTGGCCTATCGGGCCTTTCCCTAAGCCTACCGGACTTAAACCGTACACTTAATCAATCCCAGTCAACTAAATCCTAGTCTATCGAACTAGTACATTAACAACTCTTGGTGCACACATACACCCCTTTAGCCTCGGCACGAGCTCATGTGCTAAAACTACGCTCAGTCTGATCTCACCCCAATGTGAGTACGTGGGCAATCCAACCCGGGTTCGACCCTAGTTAACTTTTCTTTCTTAGATTAGTATTATTTTAAACACTTAGGCATTGAACAACATTTGACTTTATTTGACTTAAACCTAGGGAGTAGGGAACTATTGTGAAATGGAAGTCTCGGGGTGCTTAATACTTTTCCCGAACTTAACCAAACCTCTTACTCTAATCTCAAATCGTAGACCAAGACCTTATCAAATTTCCTGGGACTTATCCCTTCTGAATGAATAGGTGGCGACTCTAAACAATTCAAATCCCGTGAGATTTTTCAGGGTTCCCAAAACCCGTGCTCACAGCTCTGGCGACTCCGTTGGGAAAGAAGAAGTCCAAGGTTCGACCCAGAACCTAGGGTTAAGCCAACTAACCTCAATCTTGAAAAATGCCTAAATATTTAATCTAATACTAATCATTTCATCTCTTTGTTTTAATTGTGTATTGTGCATATCATACATATCATAGTAATATAATGACCTATTAAACCTAGTAGATAGGCTTATTACGTTAACGGCTGGTGGATGATCATTCTCAGTGTCAGTGGCTTAAAAGTCTTGAAGGTCCGCGGAATTATGTCTGGTGTGTGATTACCCTCAGGAAAGGATTCTAAATGCTCCCGCATTCACCAATCGTCAATTTTCAGGTAAGTTATATACCGGGGAGTCGTATATACGATGTTAAGTGGTCCCCCATCCTAATAAGAACACACTTGCATCAAACCAACATTTATACATATAGCATAAGATAGGGTATAGTCTACAAGCAGCCCATCCAGGGAGGGTTATTCTGAACCCTAACCTGCTTGTACTCTATACTTGTCCCTAATCATGGTTGACTATCGGGACATATTCTACCTTGATAAGCACCTACCAGGGGTATGTAATTAGCCAAACTTGTGCTTGTAATAAACTACATCCAACCCAGTATCCCGACATAGCATATGAGGTTCAAATCCCAGGCGGTTAGGTCTTTACTGGAACTATCCTCAACCTTTACCTGATAGGCCCCCGGTTTCAAACAACTCGGGTAAAACACGTCAGATCTCCGTCCGTCTGCCCTATCGGATCACATGTGCTTTGACACACCCAATCAAATCAAAAATCAAAAAAATAATTTCATCATCTTTTTTTGCATCTTTCATCTGCATACACAGTACATTCACATCGAGTCTGTCTCTTGTCTAGTATAGATGGCGGGTCATTTAGGGATTGTTAAGTTAGTTGGTCAACAGTCACGACCCGTATGAGCACCTAATACTGATTATGGTATTAGGTGCCGACTAGAGGATTTTCACTCAGAGGAGAGGACTCACGTTCTCTTCTAATTCTCTGTATCCCCCCCCCCAAGCGGCAAAAGACCATTTTGCCCTCCTATTGGTTTAAGGCCTTTTTTGGTGTCCAAGGGTATTCTTGGAAAATAAAGGATTTATGCTCATTTTAATGAAATTAACTTCACCAAAATTTTTTAATAAACCATATATTACCTTAAATCTTCCATTCCTAACTATAATACATCATACTTAATTTTAAAAAAAATGCTCTTAGCGCTATTTTAAAACATGAGTGACCGCCACCAAATAAAAAATTGAATGCTACTAATATGAGATGCTCGGCATGATATGCCCATAATAAGAATAGTACCAAATAATTCATAATGTCCTTAATAATGACCAAAAATTGAAAAAAAAGGTCAAAATTACCCCTGGTTCTTAGACTCGGGTGTTACAGACATCCTCTTCCTAAAATGCTGACATGTGTCCCGTAACCATATCCATTTGAAGTAAAGGAATTAAGAAGGAAAATGCTTAGGGGCTGTTTGGATACACTTTTGTTTTTCTGTTTTTAATTTCTGCTTTTAAAAATTGGAAATGACTTTCGGTTTTCAATTTTTTTAAGCAGGAAACACGTTTGGCATTACTAACTTTTACTTGTTTTAAAAAAAGGAAAACAAAAAAACGTGTTTGGTAAATATGATTAAATGATTTCAATTCATGGTGGTGGTAGTGGTGGGTGTAGTGTGGTGGTGGTGTTGATGGTGTGTGGTGTAGTGTGGTGGTGGTGTGAAGATGCATAGTGGGTGGTGGTGTGGGAGGTGGTGGTGGTGGTGTGTGGTGGGTAGTGGTGTAGTTGTAGTGGTGGTGGGTGGGTGGGTGGGTGGTGTCGTGGTAGATGGTGGTGGCGGTGGTGCTGGGTCAATGGATGGTGATGGGTCCATGTTTTCTATTTTTGTTTCTAGTTTTCAAAAATAGAGGTAACAAAAAATTTATGTTACCTTGATTTTCGAAAATTTGTTACTAATTTTTTAAAACAGAATGCAGAAACATGTTTATCAAACATGTTTTGGGTAACAATTTTCAAATTTTTGTTTTTAAAAACATAAAACAAAAATGCAACCAAACGGGGCCTTAACTTAAGGTCGCATTAGACTATGTAGTTGGTCCTCATTGGTCCAAAGACGATCCTAAGTCATCGAGAATCCCTTTGAAGGTATGCAAACCTAATATTTCCTCGTAAACAAAGTGAACTAGAAGCAAACCCTAGCACCTATTTCCTACCAAAATCACATAACATCATAGCGGTGCTGAAGTGTGACCCACTACTGCTGATATCTGTCAACGAGAGTAACTCCGATTCGTGAGCTTCAGAGATGATGGCTCCAGTCTCGACAGTGACTGCTACCGCTAAGAAGTGGTCAGGGTGGCCAAGACGCAATGTTCTCAGGGCCAAAGGAGAATGAAGGAGGTGGCTTGCGAGGAAAGACTATGTGAAACATCAGGGCTTGGCCTCTCCGCCGATTGGCTGCAATGGCGAATTGATCAAGAAGATGTGTAAGGAGGCTCGAATGGGCATCCTCGAAGGTGCCATCGGCACTAATTGTGTTGTGAGCCTTTCTTTTACTTTCACTAGTCATTCTAGGGTTTTCTCTTCTTGTTATTGACGGTTAATTAGACATATTACAAAATGTTGGTATTGAATGTTAAATGGGTATTGAAAAAGATGGTCTAAAATTTAGAGATAGATGTGAATGAGTAGGGTTTGTGTACAAATGTCTTTGTCATGAAAAATTGAGATGTTTTTATTTTATTTCGGAGGATTTATATTTATTAGGGGTGGTTAGTGAACCAAGTGTGCTCGCAAATAGCTCGAGCTCGGCTAGTTAAAAGCTCAAGCTCGTTCATTTATTTAGTAAACAAGTTAAGCCCAAACATGATTTTCGAGCTCGTTTATTTAACAAGCCGAGCTTGAACACACCCCTACCCAACTCGTTAAAAGCTCGGCTCGATTATATATATATATATATATATTTTTAATACATCAAATATATTTGATTCATTAAATATTAAAATGAAGTATATTTATATATTTAATATATTAGTTAAGTATGTAGACATGATTTTTTTTGGGTGTAGGCATCATTTATCTACGTTAGTACCGTCATTAGGTCAAATGTTAGCTTGGACATTGGAGCTCTTGCAACTCATACCCTTGGGGGGATTGGATCCCCTGACCTCCCTCCATTGAAGGCCACACCCCTACCACTCACGCAAGAGGTGGGGGTGTATATGTAGACATGTTTAAGTATATATTTTTAAAAATCAAAATATACTTACATTAGTTAGTACATAGTTTTTATTTATTTTTATTTTTATTTTTACGGAAATGTTATCATGTAACTAACACACTCTAAACTCACACACATAACCAAACTTAAGGTAGCCACTAAGGTGCCATAAAGGTAGGGCTGTCAACGGAGCGGATTCAAAGCGGATAGGGTATATCCGTATCCAATCCGATTAAGCTATTCGACTATTTGAATTCGATCCGATATCCGATTGATAGTAAAAACATAATATCCGTATTCGACTCCGACTAAATAATTCCGATTCGAATAATATCCGATTAGAGAAATTACAAAGAAGTGGACATGGTCACCACCATTTCAAACTTATTTTACTATAAATTAATCATCAAAAGAATAAAATATATATAATAATATTAAATAAAAACCCTTTCGGAGATTTGAAAGAGAAAAAATTGGGGTTTCAACTTTCAAATAACTATTTTTGACATTTAAGGATTTAAAATTTTAAATTATGTGAAAATAGGAAAATATATTAACCTTAAAAGAGAGAGATATGAGAAGGAGATGATCGATCTCAGTTAGAAATGAGAAGAAAGAGAGGACATGAACCCTACCACAAAAGAAGATGATGGTAGGATCACCGAAGCTACGAAACACGACATGCATTGATTCAACTCTCTCATGCGCCATTTACTATATCAGTTTAATATATATATATATATATATTGCTATAGCAGATGGTAGTGGGAGGAGGTAGACCGAAGGAAGAGACCAAGCTGGGGAGACAGGTGATTGTGTCTCATCCTAAGTAACCAAAGCGCAGAGCGGGAGCGGGGGCGAGAGTGCGAGAGCGCCAAATTTCAATTTAGGATAGGGTCGAGAGCACCTCCGGAGTGTCGACATATATATAAATTGTAAGCACCCAAATTTTACATCCTGCCTTTAACCATGGTTAACACTTTTAACCATGGTTATTCCCAGCTGAGCCCCAATCAAGCCTTAAACCCTGAACTAACCGTAGGTCTAACCCTGGTCAAACCCAGGTCAAACCTTAGGAAAAACCCTAAACCCTAGTCAAACCTTGAACCCTAGTCAACCTTAGGTAAATCCTAACCCTAGACTAACCCTAGGTAAACCCTGGTCAAACCCTAGTCAAACGCTAGGCCTAATCCTAGGACAAACTCTAACCCTAGGTAAAACCCTACGCCTAACACTAGGACAAACCCTAACCCTAGGTAAACCGTAGTCTAACCCCAAGTTTAATCCCTAAACTATCTAAAACCCATTCCCTAAAGCCTAAGTCCAAGCCCATGGTCCATGAACCAGACCCACAAACCCAATCCATTGATCCATGGCCTTAAGCCCATTAACCCATGGAGCAAAACCCATACCCACTTTCCTCTTTCATGTTAGCCCGAGCTCCAAGACTCATTTCGCAGTCTGTATCTTTCGCATAAAAGGGAAAAGAGAAAAATACGGATATAAGCTCCGTATTATGAAAAAACCCGAATATGGGCTCCAGGTTTGAAAACATATTTTTGTAGGCTCCCACGTGTGGGAGCCAAGTGCACGTGTTGCCCCTTCTCATTTTCTCCCCAAAATACCCCTGGCTTGCTTACCTTCTTCTCAAGCTGAAGCTCGGTTACGAACCCTTGCCCTTGCTGTCTTCCCCAACTGAAGCCCTCGGTTACCCTCAGTTCTTGAAATCCTTGAAACCTGCAAATCCTTCCCCAAAGTAAAACCCTTGGTTACCCTTGACATCTGGAACTCTACGGGCTTCGTATTGAAGAAGAAGAAGAAGAAGAAGAAGTCAAAGAAGAAGAAGAAGAACAACAACCCTGAAGAAGAAGAAGAACCTTGTCAGATTTTGCGGTTTAAAAAAAAAATTTCAAACCTAAAAATGGGCCCCACAGTTAACGACTTGATTTTCGATGCTTTCAAGTAACCATTTTCGATGGTTATGACAGTGGTTTTTCGGTATTATTGTTGATTTTTGCTCATTTTTCATGATTTTCAATGGTAAGTTAAAGTGCATTTTGGACCTTTTTGGGTATATTTTCGGCAAAAATACATTGCAATTTCGATGGTTCTTACGACCATTTTTTGGTGTTTTTTACTCATTTTCGACCCCTTTGGATATATTTTCGGCAAAAATACAGTGCAATTTCAATGGTTCTTACGACCATTTTCGCAGTATTTTTACTCATTTTCGGTATTTTCAGATATCAATGGTTATTTTCGGTATATTTATGTTTTTGCTTATTTTCGGTATTATTCAATTATGACATTATTTTTTCGGTATTATTGTTGATGTTGAGCTCATTTTCGTGATTTTCAAGGGTTATGTTATACTGCATTTTTCGATGGATTTGTGCTAAATTTCGGGAAAAATACATTGCAATTTCGATATTTCGGTATTTTTCTGTCCTGACAGTAAATTTTCGGTATTTTTCTATAATGATAGTGCCTATTTTCGGTGTTTTTCTGTCATGACAGTGCCTATTTTCGGTATTTTTCTGTCATGACAGTGCCTATTTTCGGTATTTTTCTGTTATCCCAGTGCCTATTTTCGGTATTATTCTATTATCCCAGTAAGTATTTTTGGTATTTTTTTTCCTATGACTGGTTATTGTCAATACTTTCGATGGTTATTGTTATGATAGTGCTTATTGTTTTACAATTTTGCAGCGACAAGATGCCTCGTATAAAGAGAAAAGCCGGTAGGGAAAAGAAAAAGAAAAAAGATAAAGAAGATAAATATTTTCCTTCGATTAAATGCTCCCAAACAATATGGTTTGACGAGATAAAACCATTACTAGAGGCCAATCCAGAGAGAAAAAGAATTTGGATGGAGAGTTGCTTTGCTCACTTTTACAACATACCTAAAATACCACTGTGTGGCCAAGCAATCCACCATTTTCTACAGAGGCGTAAAGGAGGGTTACGCTTCGAAGTATGCGGGAAGAGTGTAGAGTTCACAGTGTTGGACTTTACGCTGATCATGGGCCTTAATGCCCAAGTGTCTGAGGCTCCGGTTCTTAGACATAAAGCGCCACCAACTTCTCTCAAGTATCAGAAGTTTCAAAAGTTGGTGGTGATTAAAAAGGCAAAGCTTCTTGAGGAGTTGAAGGGATGTGATGATCATATGGATGCGGTGAAGCTATCACTGGTCCTCTTTATTGAGTTGTTGCTCGTAGGCACTGGGACGCATGTGGGTGTTAACACAGGCCATTTGTGCATAGGGGATGATTGGGAGGCCTTCAACAAATACCCATGGGGGACTTTGGGTTTTGAGTTGTGCAAGGTTGGCCTAGAAACTGCTCTTTATACGAAGAAGCAGTACAATATCAACGGATGTGCTCTTGCCTTCCAGGTAAACATATGATTACCTAAATTTTGTAAATTTTCCATGTTAGCTAATTTGTGTTTACTTCTACTTGAACTAATAGTAAAATTTATGACTGATGTCAGATTTGGGCTTATGAGTGCATCCTAGCACTTGGGAGGCTATGTTCTCGTAATGCACCCCTAGGTGCAATGACATTCCCACGCGTTCTGCGGTGGGGTGGGCGAATACATCCTATCTCAGCTACAAGTCACTCGCAAATGCCATATTCAATTTAAGTAAAGTATGTAATTGGATTTGCTGTTTTACAATATTTAACTTGCAACTTTTCATTAACAATATCCTTTGTTGTTTTACAGATCATTTGTTGTTTTATAACATATCATTTGTTGTTTTACAGATCAAGCTGAGCAATATAAAGCCTACTCCTGCAGAGAATGAGCAGCAGGTTGTGAAGGATGTGTTCGCACGATTGAGTGCTGAGGGTGAGGGTGATGATGATGAGGAGGGGGAGGAGGATGATGATGAGGAGGATGATGATGGTGATGGTGATGGTGATGGTGATGGTGATGGTGGTGATGGGGGTGATGGTGGTGATGGGGGTGATGGTGGTGATAGCGATGGGGGTAATAGGGGTGATGATGATGATGATGTCAGTCCAGCCCCATCTTCGGCGAAGAAGAGAAAGTTCGAGCAGAGGTCAAAAACGGTACGAATATTAATAGTGATTATTATTATTTTTTGTTCAACATTTTGACATATGAATTGAATTTTCTCATTTTTGGGATTTTTACGTACTAGTTGTTTGATGTTCAATATTTTCAGGTTCATGATATCAATTCCTCTGTTGAGCAAGCAATGGAGAGAGTTTTAGACCTTTTTTTTGACCGAGTTGTTGACCGAGTTGTCGACCGAGTTGTTGAGCGAGTATCCCCGCAAATAAAAAGCTTGTTTGAGCAATGGGCAGCGCAACAGAAAAAAGATGAAAAATTTTCTGGTGATCAAAATTCTTTCAGTGATAATAAGATGCATCCCATATTGAGTCCCAAAGCAGCGCCGACACAGGGACATTCTTTTGTTGATGAGAAGATGGATCCCATCTTCACTCCCGAAGCTGCGCCGACACAGGGACATTCTTTCATTGATGAGAAAATGGATCCCATCATTGAGTTGACTCCCGTAGACTTTAAGGGGGGTGCAGATTCGAAGGGGGTTGAAGACCCTCTAGAGGTGTGTGTTTACATTTCTAAGACGTGTAATGAGAGTCTGTGAAATGGGTTTTCATCAAGCCGGAACTTATATTTGGCAATATATGCAGGTGTCAAAGAGACTGGTAGTGAAGTCTCAATATCTGCGATCCCCTTTCATTCAAATGAAAAGAAGGAAAATGACAATTGAAGCTGCTAACCCCAAAAATCCTTTATCAAAAGAGGAGTCGAAGCAACTGCGCGATTTCATAAAGTTGGGAGCAACTTCAATTTTTATTGAAAAGATGATGGTCACAGGGGATATTGTGGGAGGGATTGCTCACTCAGCTAGGTGGATTGAGTCAATGGTAAACCCAGTACTTGTATTGATGAATCCAGTAGCCATTTTCGGTATTTCAGTATCATTTTCGGTATTTCAGGGGCCATTGTCGGTACTTCAGTGCTTTTACTCATGAATCCAGTAGCTATTTTTGGTATTTCAGTGTAATTTTCGGTAGTTGTGTGGTTTAATTGATGAATCCAGTAGCCATTTTCGGTATTTCAGAGCCATTTTTGGTATTTCAGTAGTTTTAATGATGAATCCAGTAGCCATTTTCGGTATTTCAGTGTAATTTTTGGTATTTCTGTGGTTTAATTGATGAATCCAGTAGCCATTTTCGGTATTTCAGAGCCATTTTCGGTATTTGCCTTTGCCATTTTTGGTACTTCAGTTTTATTGATGAATCCAGTAGCCATTTTCGGTATTTCAGTGCTTTTAATGATGAATGCAGTAGCCATTTTTGGTATTTCAGAGCCATTTTCGGTATTTGTCTGTGCCATTTTCGGTACTTCAGTTGTTTTAATGATGAATCCATTATCGTTATTTTCGTTATTCTTTTGTGAGATTATCTAACATTGGATAAATATGACAACAAATTGACATGTATACGGAGTTATTGGCTCGAAGACAGGAGCAATACTCCTCGAAATACAATCAAGTCTGCGCTTTTGGGAAAACTTGGTTCACGGTAACTCATAAGACTTTCGTTATGTTTTAGTTTATCCAATGTATATCCGTAATTTCTAGAATGTATTAATGTTCGTTATGTTTCAGTATTTGTTATTCAAGGAGTGTCACTTTTTGGACACCTACCATTCAACGTTGAATTCCAAGAAGTTGACTGAGGACATGACTAGCCGGGTGGGACCAGATATGAAGGCCGCTATCATGGGGGTTCGAGGAGGGACCCCCACGTGGGAATGTGAAAGGGTATACTTCCCTTTGAACCCTGGTAGTCACTGGCTGTTGATTGTGCTTGAACCCCCCACAAGGCGTATCCTCCTGCTGGACTCATTCTTCCCACACCCGGCATTACAACATGGAGATCATATCTCAGCTATCACAGTGAGGATGCCTGCACTGTTTCACATGTGCGGTGACAACTCAACCTTCGTAGGTCAAAAATGGAAAGTCGTAGAAGTCAAAAATATACCAAAACAGAAGAATACGTAAGTCTTCCAAAACATTTAATCTTATATTTACCAATACACTAACATGACTCATCCTAAGCAACTATAACTGTTTGTTTTGCATATTCAGTCGGAACTGTGGAGTATTCGTTATGAAATATATTGACTTCTTATGCACTGACTTACCCATTAGGTTCACTCAGGTATTTGTACTCATATTGGTGAATATCATCAATCATTTGTATCATATTGACTTTGTCTAACTATTTTTGCAGGACGATATATCTTCAATGCGGAAGCGAATAGCTTTCGATGTTATGACAGGGTCAGTGAAGGCGTGATGGGCTGTGATAACGTCCCGATGTTGGATGCTGAGGTCCCATGATGAAGAGGAGGGAGAAGATAGGCCGGGGTGCAGTTTATTGATGGACTATTATGGATTGTTATGGATGAATGGATCGATTGTTATGAACTTTTATGGATTGTTACAATGATGTTGTAATGTTGTAATATTGACTTGTTATGGATTATTTGTGTACAGTCCTGTAATGTTGTGTATTTAGCCTGCCATTCATTTGCATAGCACTGATTTTTCGGTTGTAGAACATATTTTGTAACTTGAGTCGCACATTCTCCAAAAGCATAGTGACTGGATATTCTCTTGCTTCTTTCAGCAAACTATTCAAACTCTCGGTTATGTTCGTAGTCAGCACATTATACCTCTTCGCACTATAAAAGGCTCGGGCCCATTTCTCTTTCGGTATTGCATCCAACCATTGCACAACCAGAGGGTTTGCAGCTGCGAGTTCTGCCATCATCTTATGAAACTCGCTTTCTCTACATGTCTTCATGGCTTTCCAGAAATACGAAAATAATTGCTTATTCTTGAATGTTGCGTACATATTTTGGCTAATGTGGAATGCGCAGTAGCCATGAATTGCATGTGGGAATACAACAGGGACTTGGCTTATCAAACTGACATGTCGATCTGTAACAATCACTAGATCATCTATGTGTCCAAGTGCTCTTGATAATTGAGTTAAGAAAAAATTGTAAGTAACATTATCCCAAGGGCAACTGGAAATATGTGATTGTCTCCGTCTAGAGCTGTTGCGGCGATTAGTATTCCTTTGTATTTTCCCTTTAAATGTGTCTCATCAATGGCTATCACTTTCCGTAAAGTCATCTGAAAACTTCGAATACACGGTCCAAGAGCCATAAAACATCTTTCAATTGCCTCATTTTCAAGGTCAGCCACTATTGCTGTTACTGTGCCCAGATTAGTCCTTTTAAGTTCATGAAAATAGGCAGGGAGTTCAGCATAAGAGTGGTCGTATGAACCTCTAACTGTTTCAATGGAAATCTCCTTAGCTTTCCAAGCTTTCCTGTAACTCATTCTAACCCCATATTCTTCCCACACATCATGAATAATCTCTTTGGGCTTATACAAGACATTTGCCTCAATACGTCCCACAACCATGTCACTCACAACTAAACTGGTTGCTTGTCGATGATCGGTACCACCTAAGGGATATCCACAAGAGTGATGTGAATTATAGGTCTTTATTTTGAAGACACCAACCTCATTCACTTTCGATGCACGCAATCTCCAGCTGCAATTATCTATAAGACATCTAACTGTGTACTTTTGTTTATTTGAATCCATAACCTTGAATTGAAAATTTTTTTGCATCGCATATCTAGACAGTACATTTTGTAGATGTCTTTTGTCCTTAAACAATTGCCCAAGCGATATTTCACCAGCTTCCACTCCAGTTTCAAACTCTGATGCTTCCCAATTTACATAGTCATCTACATAGTCATTTAGTTGGATCCCAACATTTGCCAGTGATTGTACTGGAGCTTGTGGTGATGATGGAGCTTGTGCTGACGATTCTACACAAGCTTGTGGAGGAGCTTGTGGTGATAGTTCTAGATGAGCTTCTGTATCTACTTGTCTTACTCGACGAAAAGCAGACGCTGAGGAACTAGGAATATCAGCATGCGGGGTATGAGAGTGTATAGTCCTTGTGTCCCACTCTGCTGTTGCCTCCCTATGTAAAAAGTTTTCAAGCTTATCGCAGACACCGTATGTTGCTACATCTTCATCTTGATTAAAATCACTATAAAAATCATGCTCATCTTCATCAGTTGAGCTTGAGTCTATACTTTCTAAACCTTCATCACCATTATCATTTTCAGCCTCCTGAATATGAGTCCCCTTATAGAAAGGAATGACAGTCTCCTGAATATGAGGATAAACAACCTCCCGAACACGCTGATATTCACAACTCGCATCATTCAAACCAAACTGTGGCTCTGGTACAGATTTTTTCACCTTCGATATATATAATGGCGGCAAGTATTTATTTTCTACTTTCTTCACATGTGAAAGAAATGCCCGCAACTCTTCATCGTCTGTAATATCACTGGGAGGGATTGGCGCTGGTGTAGGAATCAAACACCTCACTATAATCTCATACTCTTCCAGTCGAGTGTTAATCAATTGATAAACTTTATCCAATAGTTTGTCATATGTCATTTTCGAAGATAATTGCAACAACTTTGATTTTCCACCACTGTATACGTACCCTCGAACAGGGTCGTCAATGTTCCACTCACCGTCATAACAACAAACTACTGATATCGGCATTATCTGCAATATCGGGAAAACACTCAATCCGTTAAAGTAATCTGGAAAATTTCGAAAATGAGCGTTGTAACCATTGAAAATGTACTGTAATAACGAAAACCGCCGAAAAAGATCATAAAACCATCGAAAAAGGACTGTCATATCGAAATTGCAATAACAGCAAACCCCCGAAAATGAGCACTGTAACCATCGAAAAGCACTGTCAAAAGAGAAAACCACCGAAAATGAGGATAAAAGCATCGAAAATACACTGTAATATCGAAAATACAATAACAGAAAAATCCCGAAAATAAGCACTGTAACCATCGAAAAGCAATGTAAAAACATAAAACCACCGAAAATGAGCATCAAAGCATCGAAAAGATACTGTAATATCGAAAATGCAATAACAGAAAACCACTGAAAATGAGCACTGTAACCATCGAAATAGCACTGTAATAACAGAAAACCACCGAAAATGAGCATAAAACCATCGAAAAAGCACTATGATATCGAAAATGCAATAACATCAAACCCCCAAAAATGACCACAAAACTGCCGAAAATGAGCTCAAAACCACCGAAAATGAGCACTGTAATATCGAAAATGCACTGTGATAAAAGATAACCACCGAAAATGAGCAAAAAAACATCGAACTTCGTCACTGTAACCATCGCAAATGAACTCTAATAACAGAAAATCCCGAAAATGAGCATATAACCCTAGCAAATACCGAATATGACCACTGTAACCATCGCAAAATGGATCAAAAACGTATCAAACACTTACCCTATGTTCTTGTTCTTCTTGTTCTTGTTCTTCTTCTTCTTCAACTTCTTCTTCTTCAAAAGGGTTTCAGATGAAGCAGAAAAGTTTAGCTCAGTTTGTGTTGAAGGGTTTCAGAGGAAGCAGAAGGGTTTAGCTCGTTGCAACGAAGGGGAAAGCTTGGTTTCGGATGAACGCTTCAACGAAAGGGAATCGCAATATTTAACCTCTGTCGCAGAATGTTGCAGCCAACAGAGATGGGGGTAGGGGTATTTTGAAGAAAAAAAAATAGTGGAAAGCACGTGCTCCACTAAAATCACTGTTGGAGCCTACATAAGTAAAATTTTCAGAACAGAACCCATATTCGGGTTTTTTCATAATACGAAGCCTATATCCGTACTTTCCTCAAGGGAAACCCTCCTCGCTGGTCTCTGCCCCTCTGCAAACACCAGCTACCCCTGCACCCTCCAGATTGACCACCCAATCCGAAGTCTCTTGAACCCCTAAAAAACCCTAAATCCCCTTTTGCCTATAAATCCCAAGAGAAGAGTTTAGAACAGGGGGCATGGGGTGAGAGAGGGAACCAGTCACTCTATCTCTATCATCTCCAACGACCAGCCATGCCCACGACAGTCCCAATCCCATCTCCTCCATCTTTGGCCAAGCCTCCCCCATTTTCGTAGCAGCACCAACAGCCGTGTTGGTGTCCTTGAAAACTAGCAGCCCCACATCCATCCTTGCACCAGTAGCAGCTCCGAGCCGGTGCACAGCCACCTTCTTCCTCCACCACAGTAGGTTTTGGCTTGCTCCCCTCCCATCTTGCTAGCGGCCATTCTCCACGCCGGTGACTTCTTCTCCCTCTTCTTCAATTTCTTAAAACTCTGTGTTAGTTGCAAAAGCTGTTTTTTTTTTTGTTTGTTTGTTAATGCCTAGATCAGCTTAAGTCTGTTTTCTTTAGATCAGTTTAAATTTGCACTGATTATATTGTAAACTAGGTTAGTTATTCTTTAAAAATCTGAAAATAGGTTAATAGGTAGTTTAGTTAGTGTTTAAAAATCTGAAATAGTTTAGTTATTGTTTTTAAAAATCTGCACCTAGTTAGATAGTGTTTTTTTTTTTTAAATCTATAGCTAGTTTTAGTTAGCTCTTTAGAAATCTACATGGTTAGTTAGTGTTTTGAAAATCTGTGATAGTTTAGTTAGTATTTAAAAATCTGTAGTTACTTTTAGTTAGTGTTTTGAAAACCTGTCATAGCTTAGTTAGTGTTTAAAAATCTAAAATAGTTTGGTTAGTGTTTTAAAATCTGCACCTAGTTAGTTAGTGTTTTAAAAAATTCTGCAGTTAGTGTTTTTATAATCTAAACAGTTTAGTTAGTTTGTAAAGAATCAAATAGTTTAGTTAGTAAACAGTTGAGTTAGTTTCTAACAACTGCAAATATGCTTAGTTAGGTTGTAAAATCTGCAAGTAGTTCAGTCATTTTCTTAAATCAGCAAACAAGTTAACATTAAATCCATTAGATAGGTTAGTGAAAAATCTGATTTAGATTAGTCCTATTTAGTCTAGGGTTAAATTAATCTATGATAATCCTAAAGTTAGTCCTAGTTAGCATGTGGTAATCCTTAGTTGGTCTTGACCCATAGTTAACTCACCCTTAGCCTCCTTGGATAATCAACCCTTTGTGAATTAGATTAACTCTAGGACAACCTTAAAAAACCATAGTTAGTTTAAGTTCGTTGCTCCGCAACGAACCTAAACTACTATTCAAAAAATCCAAAAAAAACTGAAAAACGTTCAAAAACACAAAAACAATACAAAATGCAAAAATACCAAAAACATAGCCACTTCGGTGCAACCCTTGGCCTCCTCGGCTAAACAACCCTAGCCTCCGGGCTAATCCCTAAGCCACTCCGGTGCACACACACACACACCCCTTAGCCTTGGCACGGCCCACACGCCAGAACTATGCTCGGTCTAATCTCACCTTGTGAGTATATAGGCAACCCAATCCGGGTTCGACCCTAGTTTAACTTTTCTTTCTTAGATTAGTGTTATCCTAAACACTTAGGCATTTTAACAAATTTTGACATTAATTGGCTTAAACCTAGGGATTAGGGAACCATTGTGAAATGGAAGTCTAGGGGTGCCTAACACTTTTCCCGGACTTAACCGAATCTCTTACCTATATCTCTCACGTAGACCAAGACCTTATCCAAATCCCGGGGACTTATCCCTTCTGAATGAATAGGTGACGACTCTAAACATCTTCACACCTGTGAGGGTATAACCCCTAGTGAGTGGGTAAAATCCCGTGCTCACATAAATAATTTTTAATATTTTTTAGAAATTAAGATCATATCATTAACTAAGAATTAATTAATTTTAATCACAATTAATAGAAGTTAAAAAAGATGCAAAGGTTGGGTGTGATTGAACTTAGGAGAGTTCAATCGCAATTGGTGTGTGGTGAGATCCCATTTCTCCGATTAAAAAATAAAAAAACAAAGAAAAAATAGTTGAAAGGACAAAAGCTTATGACATAAGGACAAACAAGAACTATAAACAATTAATAAAAAAACAAAGCAAATGATGATTGTGTCTTTTCACCAAAGACTTATTAAACAAATTTTACGGAAAAAGTTATGGAAACTGCCTTTTGCCTTCCTCAGGCGATTTAAAATTTCGAAAATCGGCGGTTTGTTAATTGTTAAACCGCGCTCTACACATGGATCCACTTTCAAACCGTGAAAGCGAGCTTTGAGAGAGGGAGGGGAAGGGAAAGTGACGGTTTGGGTTACTAAGGTCTCATCCTTTCGTGTAGGGCTGTCAACGGAGCTTCGAAATATCCAACTCCATTTAGTCGGATAATATCTGAATAAGATATCTAGCTGATCAGATTCAGATAAGAAATATGAAATCGGATTAGAGTTGGATATTACTATATCCATTCCACTAAATATCCGACCGCGAGTCACACAGGCCATGCGAGTCTTTTTCTATGGGATGCTTTATTAATCCAACGGTACATAGGAAGTCCAAGTTAAAAGTCAAAACTTAAAACCTCTTTAGAGTAAACCATGTGCGCTACAAAACTTGATAAGGGTAAGTCCAAGCAACATAGGTTACATCTAGATGGAAAGATAGACTTAATAGTATCGGGTCTCCTCATACCTAGTACCCAACGCATGTAACATGTTGGGCCTTTTAAAAGGAAACTAATCTTGTCCGTTGATTCAAATTTGAACTAATCTGAGCCTTTTAACCTAAATCTATAAAAGAAGCAAAACCTGGTTTCTACAACTTACCCATGCAAACTTTCCCAACTTTCAATAGATATTGTCGGAGGAAGAGCATGCAAAAACCCTAGTTTCTTCAACTTTCCCAACTTTCATAGGTGTGGGGGAAAAACTCCGGAATGGACACGCGTCAGCTGCAGCTCCTCCCACGCTCTGGTTTACCGGTAGAAGGTTGGAGTGGAGGGTGTGACACCCTGTCCTGTACTCCGATGCTAAAGTCAGTAGATGTAGAAGATGATGAACAGTAAACACTGAAAGAGGCACTGAAAGTTACGCAAGCACTGGGAAGCACTGAACACGTATACTCTCGGATACGGATGATGAACAACTAACCAACCAACCTCTCAGCACTAAAAATCACGGGGTATTTATAGGGTAAGGTTGGTATGGCCATCGATGACCATGGATGGCCATAGGTGTCCATACCACGTGTTTTGCACTCATTGCCAAATATGTCAAGTCATATCTGCCGCCAGTTGCATCACACGCGAGAGCCTCCTAAGTGTTCAATCGGACGGGATCGGATAGTACGCAGAAGTGACCAGCATTAAATGCCAAGACAGTGCTTTCGGCACGCAACAGTGTTTTCGGCACGCCTGTCAGAAATATGGATCGCCTCCCGATCACTTCCTCTTACGAGTCGGTCTCGTTGTTGACTCGAGCTCGGTTACGGTGTAGTTGTCTTAGAATACAGCCAGGACAACGTTGTCGGTGAGACAACGGGCTCATTGTCATATACGATAAAAACGTTGTCAAGAGTACAACGGTTACGTTGTGCTTCAGACAACGAGCATGTTGCCAAGCCACAACGGAAGCGTTGTTCTACAAGAGAACAAAGACGTCGTAATGCGCACAACGGGAACGTTGTGCATCAGACATCGTGTGATCCCTCTATTTTAAGCACGTGACCCCAACTCGTGTCCACATGTCACTTTCGTGAACAAAACAACGAAAACGAGCTCGTTCTCCAACGCTGAGTTGATTTTACAAATTTTATCCGTTACAATTTGCCCATTTATGATGCTTGGAACGTAGTTCGAAGCGTCATAAACGAACAAAAAGATCATACCTGGCACTGCTCCAGAAGATGTAACGTTGCGTGCTTTAAACGCTCGCTGGGAAGATCTACCGTTCACACCAGCTGGTTGCGCGTGCGAACCGTCACGTCTCTTTAATGAGGACAGGCTGTCATCATCGCCGATTTGAATTTCAAAACGCTTTAATAACTCTGACGGTTACTCTCTTTTGGTGAAAAGATGATCTTGCCACTGCTCTTCTTCCCTTTGACACAGGTGTACGGCTCTGATGAAGGGTAGTGGTGTATTTTCACAAATCTGAGATGCTTATAAAATCCCCATCGAATACTTCTTCTCTTTCACCATGTTCCTTCAAGCACTGTTACTCTGCCGAATCTTCTTCTCAACCGAAAGTTCATCTTCTTCAAGCTCTCAACCATCTCTCTCAGTCGTCTTCTGTTCGGTACGCTCTTCACCCTTTTTCTTAATATTTCTTACTGTTTCTCCCTCTCTTTCTTCTTCTCTGGTTCTTGAGTGATTCTGCTCTGTGTACTCTCCGGGTTCTGTTCTCTGTTCTTCGTTCCTTTCGCTGTTTCTTCCTACTACTATGGCTGCCATCATTCCCGTAGAACCCGCTAGGTTAGAGGAAGTTAGAGGCCCTACTGAAGATGAGGCCAGTTGCACAGGTAGCGCACCTCATGGTGTCTATATCGAAAAATCTTCAGCTCTGCGCCAGCACCAGTTGGCATATCTGAACCACTACAGGGAACGTTTCGACTTCCCTTCCAATGTCAATCTCCACTTCAAACAGGACGACGCTATCATTGATAAGCGTTCTGCTTGTACTATCGTCTACCTCTCCCAGCTCGAGGCTGGCCTCCGCTTCCCTCTCCATCCCTTCCTGGACGAAGTTCTGTCCGCCCTGCAACTCGCAACGGGACAAATGCATCCGAGCTTCCACAAATATATGTCCATGATGATCAAATTCATCACGGACGGTCACCCAATTGAAGCTAGGCATCTATTCCACTTCTGCCATGCTGTCAGATGCCGAGGCAATGACGATGGTTTGTTCTCCTACTACTCGTGGAATAAGAAACCTCGACATCCAGAGCTCGTCTCAGGCATTCTCGATAGAGAAAGAGGGTGGAAAGCTATTCCTTTCGTCGTCTCTGGCGGTTGGAAGGCAGAAAATTCCAGGGTCCCCAATGTCTTCTGAGCGGAAGCAGGTATACTACTACGGTCGTCCGTTGTCCGTTGTGCACCACTCTTCTGACTCTGTTCTCGTTGTATGCTGTATGCTTTCGTCCTGCTGACTCTCGTTGTACTCATTTTGCTTTTCTGTGTGCAGTTGACGGGAAGAAGCTCCCATATAAGAAGCTGGCCCCAGAAGAAGAAGGCCTCCTTACCAATATCAGTCGTGCTCGAGGTGGGGAATATATTCGGTGGAAACCACTGGAGCCTGACACGTGGGTCACCTTCAGCACTCCTACTGCAACAGCTCAACGACAACAACCACAACAACAGCAACAGCAACAGCAACAGCAACAGCAACCGCATCCAGGTGCTTCTACTTCTGCACCTTCACCAGCAATTCATTTAGCCGAAGAAGAAGAAGACATGGCTGGCATGGATCCACCTCCACTGAGCAGGAAGCCAAGGTCTGCTCGCCCTGCAGCTCAGCTTCCACCAGGCCGAGTACAGCGACTACTGACCCGAAAAGAAAGATGCCGACCCAGGCCGAGTACGAGGCCAGAAAGAAAGCAAAGGCGGACAAACGCCTGGAGAAAGAGAACGCAGCCATTGCTGCTCCCCCCTCCACCTCTGCCGTTCCTGCAACAACTCCAGGAGCAAAGGTGACAACGGCGGTGCCTGAAGCCAGCTCGGCACCTACCCCCTCTCGAGCTGCAACTGCCCCAGCCAGCACGAGTTCCACTGTGGTTGCCCTGGCCGCACCGGAAGCTGGCACAACGAGTCTTCCAGCTCGTATGCTACCGACGAGCGTTCCGGACTGGTCACCCGAATTCTCTCGGTACGGGATACCGACTGTGAACGACTCGGTGCAGAGTTCGGAGAAGACCACCCGAGCTCTGACTCATGCAATGAGGTTGCCCCGGGACATTGTTGACGTCGGCATACTCCATCTGACCGATCTGTCCTACGCCGCCTGCCAGACTGTGGCGACAGTAAGTTTCTCACTTCCTCTTCTTCTTACTCTACTGCTGAAACTTTTCTCCTCGTTGTGCTAACGCCCGGATACTTCCTTGCAGATGAACGTGCTCGTGCAGGAACTCTGTGATCGTAGCCAATATAGCTACAATCACCTCCGAGACGGGATCAACTACTGGAAAGGCAGGACTGAGACGCTGGAGAAGAGTCTCGTCGAAGAGAGACTCAAGGCAGACTTTGATCTGTCTCAAGCCAAAGCTGACGCTGTTCGCGCTGAGGTGAAGTTGAATACTGCCACCAAGGCACAAGAAAAAGCTGAGGCTGAGACACGATCAGCAAAGGAGGCCGAGAAGAAGGCCAAGCAGGAGGTAGAGAACGCTGTTCTACGCATCAGCAAACTGGAGCACGTCTCCCAAGCTTTGGGCAGACAGCTGGAGGAAACTGAGGCAGCCAGGACAGCACTGGCGGAGGAGCTCGAGGAGGCCAAGAAAGCTCAAGAGACCATCGAGAGGTCCGTGACCCTGAGACTGCAACAGCACTATCAGTCTCAGCTGGACACGCTCTTGGATGAGGATCGGGCAGAGACCGAGAAAGAGCTACTCGAATCGCTCCGCCAACAAGGTCGTCTGAAAGAAGACAACGAAGAGGACACCATCACGGTCTCCGAGCTTCAGAGCAAAGACTTGATCGAGCTAGACGACGAGGCCGAGGTCCAAGGCGTCGAGCAACCTCACTCTCCCGAAGGTCCTGCACCTCCCTGCTAAGCCGTCTTTCGAGCCAGTTGTTCCCGAAGCTCCTGCCGCTGCCGATGAAGCTACTCCAGTGGAAACCCCAACTGCTGAAGCCTCTACTTCTGCCCCTGCTGCGACGACGATAGATGCTGATCTTGAGCTCGCCTGATCTGTTGCTCCCCTTTATGTTTTCTGTTTCTCTTCTTTGATGATGTAACTTCTTCTCTTTCCTCTACTACTGTAATTACCCATAAATGGGCCTTTTGTGTGAATGGATCACTCATTTCTCTTATGTTTTCATTTCTTTTCACCTCGTAACGTAGCACATCGTATGCACAAACAACACAACACAAGTAGTTGAGTTAATTTTCACGGTTCACAGCATTGATGTGAATATGACACTTTACTATGTGAATGTATGTATGAGAGTGAAAATCATAAGTGTTACACAAATTATTTCGATCAAAGCAGTACGAACAGAACACTACGAGTAGAGCACTACGATCAAAGTACTACGAGTAGAACACTACGAGCAAAGCACAATGAGCAAGCACTATGATCAAAGCACCACGAGCAAAGCACAACGAATAGAGCACTACGAGAAAAATACTACGAGCAAAGCACTACGAGCAATACGAGCAAGCACTTCGAGCAAAGCACTACGAGCAAAGCACTACTCCAGATACATCATTCACGTAGTTCACTGTGAATGCAATTTGACAAATAAAATTCATATGATGAACACAATGTTACTCAGTTTCGAAGCACATGCTCAGAGGATGTCATTAGGATAAGCCACTAGATTTGCTCAGATGACACACTTATATAAGCCACTCGTGTTCGTTATGAGTAGGTTGTTCAGTCAAAATTTTATTTGAATTACTTGCAAAACATTCACAATATAACACTGATGAACCAGACAGAGCATAGTGCAGACTATGAGCAGGCGCATAATATTGCAAGTCACATGTTGAAGTATGAGCACTACGATTATGTAAAATCACTGAAAACTTGTAAGCACAACGATGCATGTAGTAGCATATCACAGATTCTATTGAAAGAATTGCCTTAGATTCATAATGTTCCAGGATTTTGAGATGAGGTTACCTTGTAAGTCTTTCAAGTAACAGACTCCAGGACTTCCCAATCGCTCCACGATATAAGGCCCTTCCCAGTTAGGTCCCAACTTGCCGCTGTTAAGCTCTCTCGTATTCTGGAACACTCTTCGGAGAACGAGATCACCGACCTGCAGCACTCTCCGTTGTACTTTCTTGTTGTAGGCTTTCCTCAATCGTAGCTGATACCTTCTCATCTGAATGCTGGCATCTTCTCGCTTCTCTTCTAGCAGATCGAGATGAATAGCCATAAGCTCTGTGTTCTGATCTTTCTCTCCATCCTTCTTCTTGTTGTGCCAAGAACGCACTGTAGGCAAACTGATCTCAGTAGGAATGACAGCTTCCATACCATACGCTAGAGAGAAAGGAGTTTCATTGGTAGGACTCCTTGGAGTTGTTCTGTACCCCCACAAAACATTGTGCAGCTCGGCGGTCCACTTCCCCTTCGAATCTTCCAGTCTTCGCTTCAAGGCATTGAGAATGTTCTTATTGGCTGCCTCGGCCAATCCATTCCCCTGAGGATAATATGGGGAAGAGAAAACATGCTTGATCTTCAGCTCGCTGCAAAAATTGGCAATCAAACGTCCTGAAAACTGCTTCCCGTTGTCAGTAATGATGGACTGCGGTATGCCAAATCTGCAGATGATATGTTCCCACAAGAACTTCTTAACCTCTTGTTCTCTGATACGGGCAAGAGGAACAGCTTCAATCCAACGAGAGAAGTAATCAGTTGCCACTAGAAGAAAGATCAGATTCCCTGGAGCCCTAGGGAAAGGTCCCATAATGTCAAGTCCCCAACGCGCAAATGGCCAAGGCTGAGATACGGTGCTGAGCTCTTGAGCCGGAGCATGAATCAAACGAGCAAACCGCTGGCACTGGCTGTACTTCTTCACATACTTCTGAGCATCAGCCTGCATGTAAGGCCAAAAGTAACCTTGCCCCAGAGCTCGGTGGGCAATGGTTCTCCCGCCTGAATGAATACCACATATGCCTTCATGCAACTCAGCAAGTATTCTCTCCACGTCTGCAGGATGAACACACTTCAACAAAGGCCCACCAAAGGATTTCCTGAACAACTCTCCTTGCACCAAGGCATAACGAGATGCCTTGAACTGAATGCGTCTCGACTCCTTCACACTGATAGGAAGAATTCCATCCTTCAGATAAGCCACCAGCCCTGTCATCCAGCTCGGAACAGGATTGACAAAAAATACTTCTCGCTGTGCCTGAAGAGTTATTGAAGGATACTCTTGGAACTCCATCAGAATAGCCTTAGGCTCGTCAGCCTGCACCATGGAAGCTAGATACGCCAAAGCGTCAGCATGCCTGTTCCCATCTCTCCGGGTGTGCCTGATCTCCACAACGGTGAATGCTTCATACTGCGAATGAATGAGGGTAGCATACTGCTTCATCCGGTCGTCCTTGCAGTCATAAATACCATTCACCTGATTCACCACGAGCTGTGAATCATAAAACACTCTCAACATGGAGATCTGCAGCTCTCGAGCACTCTCTAACCCAAGCAGTAAGGCTTCGTACTCAGCTTCGTTGTTGGAGGCAGTGAAACCAAGACGCGACATCTTCTGCACTTTGATGTTCTCCGGACTTATAAGCACAACGCCCAGTCCTGAACCACTAGAATTAGAAGATCCGTCCACGTACAATAGCCAACCATTCCACTCTGATGCCTCTGCTCCATCCACAACGATATCTCCGTTGTCAACTTCAATAGGAAGTTCCCGAAGATCAACAACCACCTCCTCAGCTTCCTCCTCCACAGGGAAATCAGAAAGAAAACCTGCCATTGCTTGCCCCTTTTCTGAACTCCTAGCCTGATACTGAATATCGAACTCACTCAGAGCCACAGCCCACTTCGACATCCTCCCCGCCAGCTCGGGTCATCCCAGCACAACTTTCAAGGGATACGTTATGATGACAACGATAGAATGAGCATGAAAGTAAGGACGAAGCTTTTCCGCAGAAAAGACAAGAGCTAGGCATACCTTCTCGAGCTTGCTATAATTGCACTCCGCCTTGAGAAAGGTTTTGCTGATGAAATAGACAGGTTTCTCCACGCCATCACAACTCCTGACCAGGACGGAACCAAGGGCTTGCTCTGAAACAGATAAGTAAAGATATAAGATTTCACCTGGCTCAGGTACGGAAAGGATAGGAGCTGAGCCTAAATATTCCTTCAAGGCAAGGAAAGCTCAGGAACACTCTGGAGTCCACGCAAAAATGGAGTCCTTTCTCAGCAACTCGAATAGAGGTTTGCAACGATCTGATGACTTGGAGATAAACCGATTGCGTGCAACAATCCGGTCTGTCAGCTTCTGGATCTCCTTCTTCGACTTAGGCTCTGGCATGTCTAGCAAAGCACGGATCTGAGCTGGATTTGCCTCAATTCCTCGCTGACTCACAAGATAACCCAAAAACTTCCCTGAGGTAACTCCGAAGGTGCACTTCTCTGGGTTGATCTTTAGATTGAAAAATCGCAGAACAGAGAAAGGCTCAGCAAGGTCCGTCACCAGAGTACCTCGTGCTCGACTCTCCACAACGATGTCATCGATGTAAACTTCAACCGTCTTGCCAAGAAGTGACCCAAACATGAGATTCATGAGACGCTGATAGGTGGCACCTGCATTCTTCAAGCCAAAAGGCATCACTCGATAACAGAACAAGCCCCGCTCTGTTATGAAGGTGGTCTTCTCTCGATCTGCTTCCGCCAGGAGGATCTGGTTATAGCCTAAATAACCATCCATGAAGGATAACATCTCGTGGCCAGCAGTGGCGTTGATGAGCCTGTCTATCCTTGGCATGGGAAAAAAGTCCTTGGGGCAGGCCTTATTGACACCAGTGAAGTCAATACAAACTCTCACCTTCCCGCTCTTCTTAGGCACAGCCACAATATTGGCTATCCAATCAGGGTACTGCACCTCCTGAATGAACCCGAACTGGATCAGCTTGTCAATCTCTTCGTTCACTGCATCATGATAAGCTGGGGCAAGCCTCCGAGGTTTCTGCTTCACTGGAGGGATAGCAGGATCAACATTGAGGTGATGACAGATAACACTCGGATCGATTCCAGTCATGTCTTTGTGAGACCATGCAAAGACATCAAGGTTCTGCCTAAGGAAACTCAGCAACTCGAGCTCTTCCTCCACTGTCAAGCTCGTCCCAACCTACAACACCTTTGGCTCTTCTTCCGTTCCCAAATTGACAGCTTTCGTGGGCTCAACGGAAGGTTTGCACAACGATGTTTCCGAGCTCTCTTCCACAACGGGAACGACCTGTAACTGCTATGAGGGCACAACGGAAGCAGGAAAATCGCACTTCTGCGATGCCAACTAATCACCCCTGATCTCCTGAGGCCCGTCCTGCGTTGGGTATTTCAACACCTGATAGTACAAGGACGGGACAGCCTTCATCTCATGGGTCCACCAACGACCCAAGATGGCATTGTACGGTGATGGCGCATTCAGGATGGAAAACCTGGTCTGAAGGACAACGGGTCCAGCCACAACGGGTAAGACAACGTCGCCTACAGGCTTCATCGAGCTGCCATCAAATCCGAACAGTGGAGTCTGAGCAGGGATGAGAACGGAAGGATCCAGCTTCATCTGGGTGAAAGCATGAAGATACAAGATGTCTGCTCCACTCCCGGAATCCACGAGCACTCTCCTGATGTCGAAATCTCCTATTCTCATGGTGAGAACAAGAGCATCATAGTGAGGTCGGGTCACTGCTGCCAGATCACGATCAGTGAAGGTAAGTGCCTGCTCAACGCTTCTGCTAGGCACTTGCACTTGACACACTGCAGTATCTTGAGACAGCTTCCTGGCCTTCGCCCTGAAGTTCCTCTCCACATCTGCTTCCGGCGCTTGCACGCGGCAAATGACATTGATCATGCCCCGGGAAGCTCCTCCACTGGTACTTGGATTGCTGGCAGGTTCTCCTCCACGAGCCTGGGATACCGGCTCCCTGGCATGCTCCATGCCGTTGTTGCCAGAAGCAAGATACTCTCCCAAGTACCCTTCCTGAACAAGCCTCTCCAAGTACTCCCTCAGAATACGACATCGGTTGGTGAGATGACTACGACACTTGTGATAATGACAATACTCATGCACCCGTGGTCCCGATGTAATATCCTGCACAGCCCTAGCCGGCCACTCGAAGTACGGCTGATCCTCCATCGACCTCATGATGGTCGCCGGGCTGACTGTGAAATTGATGCGCTGTGCTCGATCTGCAAAAGATCGCTGCTCACTAGGCTGCACGCCTCTCTCGTGCTGTACCTGAGGCTACACCTGGCGTGGCTGATACTGTTGCCTCGCTTGTTGATCATTAGGACGTCTCTCCGTCCTACTCTGTTGCTGATTAAAATTTCTTTCCAGTGAACGCCGATCCGGCTGATCCCGCTGGGTCACATAAACAACTCTCTCCTTCTGCTTCCTTGGTGGCGAGTCCTCAGATGATGAAGACTCGTACCTCTGCTTCTTCTCCTTCCTCTTCGAAGATCGGTGTGTCCTCTCCACGACATCCACCATTCTCGTCCTGGGCTTCGGCACCGGCACAACGGATACGTCCTCCTCGTACCTTCCGTACTTGGTGGCACGTACCATCAACTCATCCATCTTGACAGGATAGTCAAGAGCCAAAGACTTATAGAGCTCGGAATGCCTAGGGATAGCATTCTTGAAAGCAGCGATACAGCTCGCTTCGTTGACCTTATCGATGTTGTGGACTTCATCGGTGAAACGCGAAATAAAGTCCGTCAAAGATTCGGCCGGCTTCATCCTCAAAGAGAAGAGAGTATCTGCACCTGCTTTCTTCTTTTTATTGATGATGAAACGATCAATAAAAGCTGACCTGAGCTCAGAGAAATTACTGATGGAACCAGGAGGCAAGTTCTGAAACCACTTCGATGCTGCCCCAGACAGGCTGTTGGGGAAAGCCTTGCAATACAGGTCATCATCTGGATTGCGAACAGCCATAGCATGTTTGAAATCAAACAAATGCTCCTCTGGATCCGTCCTTCCAGTGTACATGGGGAAGATCGGAGTTATAAACTTCGAAGAAGTATATGACTGATTGATGGCGTCCATGAAAGGAGAGTTCTCAACGTTATCCTTTGCTGACTGAGCAAAGTGGTCAGGAATCCCTCCCTTCATGCTCTTGACACGAGCACCGATCAAAGCTTCCACCTCCTTGGCAGTCACCCAAGTCTTCTGGGCATCTGCACCTCCGGTACTCCCTCTCAAGTCTTCTCGCCCTATCCCTTCCCACAAATCCACATGATCTGAAGGGATACTCTGCTCTGCCTGAACCTGAGGCTGCCTTACATCCCCTTCAGTAGGAAGAAGCACAAACCTAGTTTCACGGTTCTCCGGTGCAGAAGGAGAAGAAGAGAAGTCAAACTGACGTCTCAAGGAAGGCCTCTGCAGTGGCACCTCATCCACCTCGAGCCTGCTATGCTCGAACTCCTCCAGCCTTGCCTGCATCACTTGCTGCTGCCTGGTGATCTGATCCAGAGCAGACTGCTGCACTTGCAACATCGCCAAAATGCGATCAGAAACAGAGAGTTCAATAGGAGGAGGCACGGTCCTCTCTGGTTGCCCAGACAAAGTACTGACCTCAGGGATGTGCACGACAGAAGGTACAAAAGGAGTGGCCTAAGGGGTTTGATCCTCACGCCCGAACACTGATGACTGGTCAGCCATGATCACAAAGAGCAAAGGGGGGTTCGTTTATTAATTTCCCACAGAAGGCGCCAATTTTTGTGGGGGAAAAACTCCGGAATGGACACGCGTCAGCTGCAGCTCCTCCCACGCTCTAGTTTACCAGTAGAAGGTTGGAGTGGAGGGTGTGACACCCTGACCTGTACTCCGATGCTAAATTCAGTAGATGTGGAAGATGATGAACAGTAAACACTGAAAAAGGCACTGAAAGTTACGCAAGCACTGGGAAGCACTGAACACGTATACTCTCGGATACGGATGATGAACAACTAACCAACCAACCTCTCAGCACTAAAAATCACGGGGTATTTATAGGGTAAGGTTGGTATGGCCATCGATGACCATGGATGGCCATAGGTGTCCATACCACGTGTTTTGCACTCATTGCCAAATATGTCAAGTCATATCTGCCGCCGGTTGCATCACACGCGAGAGCCTCCTAAGTGTCCAATCGGACGGGATCAGACAGTACGCAGAAGTGACTAGCATTAAATGCCAAGACAGTGCTTTCGGCACGCAACAGTGTTTTCGGCACGCCTGTCAGAAATATGGATCGCCTCCCGATCACTTCCTCTTACGAGTCGGTCTCGTTGTTGACTCGAGCTCGGTTACGGTGTAGTTGTCTTAGAATACAGCCAGGACAACGTTGTCGGTGAGACAACGGGCTCGTTGTTCATATACGACAAAAACGTTGTCAAGAGTACAACGGTTACATTATGCTTCAGACAACGAGCACATTGCCAAGCCACAACGGAAGCGTTGTTCTACAAGAGAACAAAGACGTCGTAATGCGCACAACGGGAACGTTGTGCATCAGACAACGTGTGATCCCTCTATTTTAAGCACGTGACCCCAACTCGTGTCCACGTGTCACTTTCGTGAACAAAACAACGAAAACGAGCTCGTTCTCCAACGCTGAGTTGATTTTACGAATTTTATCCGTTACAATAGGTATTCGGAGGAACAAGGAAGAGCAGCGCTTTGGGTGGGGACTCATTGTCCTCTCTTGGGGTTCGAACTTCGAACTAAAGCCCAAACTTTCTTATCTTCAACTACGAAGAGCTTGAGAAGCAACCGATGGTGAGAACCCTCTTTTCCCCGCAAGTCTCTTCTTCATTTCCCTTCATTTTTGTTTTCGTTAAATGAGCTGAGCTGTGCTAAGCTCGAGCTTGGGGTATATTTTACGAGTCAAGCTTGAACAATAATAGTTGAGTCGAGCTTGAACAATAATAGTTAAGCTAGAGTCTATCTCGAGCCAGGCTTGAACATAGTTGTAAAATTCCGAGCCGGTCCTGAACATCCCACTACTCGGCTCGGCTCGGCTCGGCTCGGCTCGGCTCGGCTCGGCTCGATATCACCCCTTTATAAGCATTGTCATTGGTGCTATGGGTCATTGTAGTGTAGAGTATCTAATCAGGTCTGTAGCTATGATATTAGTAATGTTACATTGGTTTTTCTAGAAACTTGTGTCCTAAAATATCTTAAATTCAACATGTATATTTCCTTACTCCACTAAGTCCTCTTTTTATGCTTATTGCAGTAACTTTGTGAGACTTTGAAGTAAGGTAATTACTTATGGTGCCCATATCCTTAACTTTCCGAAAATAATGGGCTCAACCTAGGAGGACGTGCGTATTGGTTCCGCATCAGATATTAGTCAACTGTATCCTAACATTAATATTAATATGCAAACTATTGAAAATATAAGCTACATAAGTATTGTAAGTTTTCTATATGTAGCAATATCCCTATAACCTAAGCTTTGAGATTTGAAAAAGTTTAAGAACTAGGTATGCTTTCGAACATTACTTCTGTGCAACTGGCCTTTGAATATTAGAGAGTGGATAGGGGATTTCTATGATATTAAGAATCCTACAAAATATGTGGTCAGATTGGGTTGGTCTTTTAGGTCCTTTGTTTATACAAATAGTTTTTGTATTCTGATACAGACACTAAATGAGGATAAGTAAAATATGTTTTTTCAAATGATATTGACAAAATTTTTGTTTCCTTTTTGCTACTGGTTTTAGCCACTCATGCACATTTATTTAGATATAGGGATATCCTTTTCCCTATACCTAACCCATTTGGAGTTTGTGAGAGCCTTACGATGATAGATAGGTGTGAGGCTAATGCCTTAGATTTCAAACTTGTCTAGGGGCAACCCATCGAGCTACATTCAATTTGGTTGTTTGGACTACCCCTTATTCAGTTTTATCTTGACCCATTTGGGCTTTGGTCCCCTACAACCTAGATAAGTGAAATGGATCCCTATCCATTCACTCCAATAGGTTACAACACACTTTGAGTTGGCTCACTTTTGAGTTTATTAATTCATTAATTGAGTGATTTATAAAGGGTGGTGCTACATGGACCCCACTATTGACTAAAATACACCTATCTCATGGAAATTTCGAACGAACACCCAAAAAAACTAAAATGCCCTATTTCTCTTTCAACTTTCTTTCTTACCAAATTAAAAAAAAAAATTGGCAACTCTTAGTTACTGCGTATAGACTTGCCTCAGCCGGCCCACCACGCCCACCTCTCTCTCTCTCTCTCCATAGCTCATCTGAGGCTAGGCTCAAAGAAAGAAAACCCTTAATTTTCTCCAATGGCGTCTCCCCCACGTTCTTAACTTCATCTTCACCCTCAACTACCCTCAATTTCTGACAATCCCTACATAAAGGGGTATAAGTAGTCTCAACGGATTATCCAAAGAATTCTAAATGGGCTGGGTTTCTTCCTTGTAGTAGTTGGTGCCCAATCAAAGATCTTATATATACATCAAAGCTGGAACTTTACAGAGCACAAGCCCTAAAAAAGGATCCTTGTGTTGCATAGGTATTGATGATAAAGCTTGTGTGTGGAATCAAATGTTGTTCATGTGTGGAATGAAAACGCATAAAAACAAATGGAAGATGGAGAAATTGATGATAAAGCTTGTAATCAATCCCCTACTGAAGAGGGAAAAACTGATTTTTCTATGTAGTAGTAAAAAAGGGGTTCAAGGAGAAGGAAGCCTTTTTTTTTTTTTTTGTCTTTTTATGTTTGATTTTTGGTGTTTCACCAGCAATTTTTAAGATTGGTGTTTATCAGTAATTATTGGGGTGCGGGTGCATGTAGCACCACCCTTTATAAAATGTTCATTTTATTCTATTCATTCAAATCTTTATCAAATTTCAATCCATATCATCACCATTCATTAACTGAGTTTACATCTAACTCAGGTATTTCTTCATTCAAAAGTTCATTTTGATTAATTCAAATTCAATTAATTTGACAATTTCATCACCATTCATTATCTGAGTTTACATCTAATTCAGGTATTTCTTTTTAGTCATAATTCATTTCTATTAATTTGTATTCAATCCATTGGATTTCATCTTCATTCATTTTATCTATTTTATTTGAGCACATAGACCCAGTTAATTCTTTTTAAATTCATTCCAAAATTTAATTCATATTGTTTCTACCAAGATTCAAAAAAAGATTCAATTTGTTTGCAACATCATTGTGACGACCGAATTTCGGTGTTAGAATTACCTCCAATGTGGTTAGCTTTCACACGTGGCTTTGGTATGGGTGAAGCCCAACCGTCCATTCTTTGGGTGGTGATCAGGTATGGGAAGGTGCACCATTTAGCCCGCCCTGCAGACAGTGAGATTTCACTACCCACAATCAGCATTCATCGTTTTTGTTTGAGTATATTAATCCAGTCATTCATTTCCAAATTCAAATTCATAAAAATTCAATTTCATTCTTTTCAAAATAAGATTCAATTTATTATGTGTATATCTTGTTTCCATCATCATGCATTTGTTCTAGTTAAGTCTGGTGACTCTCGTCCATCCGCATGTCATATCCTATAGACAACTGGTCCTTCAAATTTGGGTAACCCCATTAAACCTCATGAACACCTCCAGCTATGAACTAATGATGCAGGTTACTATTTTCGAATAGTCAACATACTGGAAGTACATATTAAGGCCATAGATCAACAGAGCATGGACCTTGAGGGTGTACCATGGCTCCTTGATTTTGTGTGAAAGATCGGTAATAGGATCCAACTCAGACATACAACATTAATGCACCCATACCCTCATAATTGTATAACAAATTGTTGTGCAACAATGGCTTTTCCAGTGGCAAAAGTAGTAGACTTATCTTCGAAATAGGAAATCTATACAAATATCTGGTCATACTATAGTGTTCTAGTCTCATCAAGACACCCCATCATTACTCTTCCCTTCGAGATGAATGTCTTGGTTCTGGACAACAATCTGGGTAACACTTGTTTTTGAACATATTCCAACATCATTGCAAGAAACCTTTATTCATTAGGCTTAAAACTAGATAGAACAATTTTCTTAAAAACGTTAATGTATTCTCCTAGAAACGTGATTCCAGCTACCTCAAGTGACTTTAGTGGGTCTGTCAATATCATTTCCTATTGATCCATAGTTTTTTTCTGCTTCATTTTAAACATCTCATCTTTTATTCCAATTGTGAACAGTAAAGTTATCACTTGATGATTTAGAAAATAAGGACTAGGTTGCTCCATAATAAGACCTTCAGTGTGTTATTTAGTGATTTAAACTTATACATGCTCGGCTTTAATGATAATTTCACTATTGATATTAGATCAATTACCAAAACTCTTATAGCCATCATATCTGATTTGAAAGGCTGATGGAATAATACTCAAGTTACATTTTTCAGCCATTTTCTGTGCAAAATGTGCTAAAATTTCACTGATTCCATCTGAAAAAACATATTTCGAAACCCCTCTCAGTCTCTATATCAAGAATGTGAGAAATTTTCTCTATAAGAACAACAAATATTTCAGTTGAGGAACTGAAAGACTAACCCAATCTAGCAGCGTATTTCTCAAGATTTCTTATTTCAGAGATATCCATCATCCACTCTCTAATATGTGTTGTGGTAACCTCAGAATTCGAAGCAAATATCCATACAAAATTATTTCTTAGCTGAGTAAATAAGAAATTCAAACTTTTTCTGTCCAATAATAATGCCATTTTTTAGAATGAACAACACTCTCATAAATTGTGGTACGTATCTCATTTGTCAGAGGTGTATGTACTAACAAAACTTTTTGGCATAGTTTTTTAAAATCTTCATCTACAAATAAAATACAGAGAAAATCATTAATACGATTATAAAATTTTTCAAAAATTGATTGGAAGTGATATCATTGATGTTAAAAGAAATTCTACATGGTGTTATATGAACACCATATATGTTTACTGAGTCACAATCCAATGAATCTGTAGACAAATCACGAATAACAATTGGTGTTAGATAATTTCTAATCTTACTATTCAGCCATTCTGTTGGTTTGTAGTGGCAATTATCATTTAGTCTCATTTCATCCAATATTCATCTAATATATGAAAATGCATTATGATTAACAAACTAAAAAATTTACATTCAGTGATACTGCAGTTATTCTTTCATTCTAAACCATTGTACTAATCTTGAATAAATTCTCAAATGATATTGGAATTGTTGCTGTTTTTCTGTTTTTGCTGTGTAAAAACAGCATAGTATGTTTTCAAAACAAGTTGTAAGTGTTTGTGTTTTGTTTGTGGGAACTCTTTAGTCCCACATCGGAAAAATAGAAAACTTTTAAAAGACTTATATATGTTTTCTCTCCTAGTGTGGTGTGTTAAAATGAGAAGGGCTTAGCCCTCGCGCATGTGGGGGCCCAAGGGGAGGTCCAAAGGTTTCTAATGGGAATTTGGCGAGTCGGGCCGAAAACCTTTCATGTGCGCGCGTTGCGGGTCGCTGCGGTGCGCAAATATCAAAGACACACACACACACGCGCGGCCGGCCGAGCCGGGTCGGGTCGGGTCGCGCGTGTGAGTCCTTGGATATGATATATTTTTAATCTTATTTTATTTCTTCTTTTTATTTGTCTGTCTCTTGGGTTGCTCTCATTATTTCCTAGTTACCGTTTTTTTACCGTTTAAACTTTTAATTCGTTTTAAGAGAATTTATTCTCTTACGTTATAACTTGGAAGGTTTCCTTTAGCTTATTTTTTTTCTATAAAAAGAGATTTCGGGTTTTCTAAACAGACACAGAAAATCATCACAGCATAGCTTTTCTCCAAGCACAGTATTTCTGGTTCCTAAAACTGTTCGATTTTTCCCTTCGAGATTTTTGGGAGTCGTCGAGTTCGTTGCAGACCAAAGGAAAGCTAGTGCTCCATTCCTTTGGGTAGAGATCGTTGAATCCTGGAGGTGACCGCAGTAGAACCTGAGAGCATCGTAGTTGTTGAGGACTACCAGGGGCGTTTTTCACCTTAAGGACAGCGTGTTCAACACGTGCCTCGATCTATCCTTTTCGGCTAAGTTCTATCTCTTTTCTTATCACTATATAGAATTTTATGCTACAGTTATTTTGGATTGAAATCGTCTGCTGCTTTACATTGCTTCGATTCTAGTTATATTTGAATTGAACACAGAATTATTCCAACAGGAATATCATGCGAGAGACTGATATTAAGAACTAAAAATGAGTTATGGTAGTAAGACTCAACATTCTTTAATTCTAATGTGTAATCACTAACTCCTATATTGTACTTCCATATGCCACTAATATCCACTAAATTCTTTTTTTTAAGACACCTCCAAACACATGGTTGAAGTTTGCCCAATATGAAGGAGATATGTCACTTGTCCTTTCCTGTAAGTGGTCTTTGGCATAGTGATAATATGTAAAATGGGATTCGTTATCCATATTCCCTTGATGACTTTTAGATCTCTTGTAAATTCGAGGACAAGAGTAGAGACCTCACAATCTTACCTAGTTTGTCGTGATTACGACTTATGAGTGATTGCGATAAGTGCGCAATTTAAGCAACTATATTACATGTGAGTGTGTGCAACAAGTGGGCGACAACCTAAGTTAGTTATGTATGGGTACAATAGGGGTGCAATAGCCTAGTGGACGTGTGTAGCTTGCTACATATGATGATGTGGGTGTGTAGTGCAGCTATGTATGTGAGTGTGCGGTGGGACTTACAATGTGAATGTGTGCGAAGCGTGGCATACTATGGAAGTGTATGTGCACAGTGCAACTAATCATGTGAATGTATGTGCGGAGTGCGGCAAATTATGTGAGTGTATGTGTGTAGTGCGGCAAATTATGCGAGTGTATGGGCGTAGTGCAACTAACCATGTGAATGTGTGTGCGGAGTCCGACTTATCATGTGGACGAAAGTGAGTCGTGCGTAAATGGTAAAAACTCAAAGGGTGAAAGCGAAAGGTAACCATTAGAGGCTTTGCCGTGGTTAGCCTTGCATACTATGCAAAAGAATGTGATGTAGAGATGTATGCAATGAAAATGAGAGGCAACTCCAGACGAGATGCCTTAAGAGTTGCGCACCAGGCGAGGTGGTTGGAGATGGTGACACATCAGATGAGATGCGTCAAGGGTTGCACCAAATGAAGGGACTAACAAAAGCGATACATTAGATTTGATGCATTAACAGGTGCACCAAATAGGTTGGCTGACAACGCGACTCATTAGATGTGATGCATCAGGAGGTGCACCGAGTGAGGTGACTAACAAAGGTGACACATTAGATATGATGCATCTGGAGGTACACCGAATGAGGTGACTAACAAATTCGATGCATAAGATATGGTGCATCTTGAGGCATAAATATGATGCATCTGGAGGTGCACCAAATGATTTGACTAATGAAAATAAGGGAAATGAGTGAGAATATGCATGTGTTTGTGTGTGATTTGTGAAGCATGTACAATGTGCAATGTGGTTGACATAAGCGTTTGTATGAGATGCGATGAAAGGCATCAAGGATTTTGCATATTATTACTATGCCGAAGACCTCTTAAAAGAAAAGACAACTAATTTATCTACTTTAATATGCTATTGGGAAAATTTCAACCCTATGTTTGGAAGTACCTTACAAAATGAATTTAGAGGATATTAGCTTGTGGAAGTACAATATAAGAGTTTGTGATTATACATTGAAATTGAAGAATGATGAGTCTTATTACTCTAACTCATTTTTAGTTCCTATTGTCAGTTCCTAACATCATATTGCAATATCGTTTGAAAATTTATTCAGAATTAGTACAATGGTTTAGAATGGTAGAATAGATGCGGTATCACTGAATGTAATTTTTTCAGTTTGTCAATCATAATGCATACTTTTTTTTATATATTATATGGACATTGAACGAAATAAGACTAAATGATAATTGCTATTACAAACTAATAGAGTGACTGTGTAGTAAGATTAGAGATTATCTAGTACCAGATGCTATTCGTGATTTGTTTACAGATTCATTGGATCGTAACTCAGTAAGCATACATGGTGTTCATATAACACCATGTAGAGTTTTTTTTAACATCAATGATATCATTTTCAATCGAGTTTTGAGAAAATTTTATAGGCGTATTGATTATTTCTTACGTGTTTCATTTCTGGATACAATTTATTAGTGTTGTACATTCTAAAAAATGACATTACTATTGGAGAGAAAAAGTTTGAATTTCTTGTCTGCTTACTTAGTCAGCTAAGAAGTAATTTTGTATGGATGTTTGTTTTGAATTATGAGGTTAGCGCAACACATATTAGAGAGTGGATGAGAGATTTTTTGAGATAAAGAATCTTGCAAAGTACGCGATTAGATTGAGTTAGTCTTTCAGTTCATTTACCGAAATATTTGTTGTTCTTATAGAGAATTTATCATATTCTTGATATAGAGATTGAGATATGAGTTTTGAAATATGTTTTTCAGATGGTATTGATAAAATTTTAGTGCAAAGTACACGGCTAGTTTGAGTTAGTCTTTCAGTGCTTCTATCGAAATATTTATTGTTCTTATGGAGGAAATTTCTCATATTCTTGATATAGAGACTAAGATAAGGGTTTCGAAACATGTTTTTTCAGATGGTATCGGCAAAATTTCAGTAGTCTTTGTACTGAAAGTGACAACAAAATTTAACTTTAGTACTATTCCATCAACCTTTCAGATAAGATAAGATGACTATAAGGACGTTTTGACAGTTGATCCAACATTAAAGGTGAAGTTATCATTAATATCAAATACGCATAAGTTTAAATCACTGAATAATACACTAGATGTCATGTCATGGAGCAGGCCTAGTCCTTATTTTCTAAATCGTCAAGTGATAACTTTACAATCCATACTTGGGATAAAAGATGAGGTGTTTGAAATAAAACATAAAGAAACTCTGGATCAACAAGAAAGAATATTGACAGACTTGCTAAAGGCACTAGAGGTAGCTTGGAGCACGTTTTTAGGAGAATTCACCCGTATTTTTAAGAAAATTGTTTTATCTGGTTTTAAGTCTAATGAAGAAAGGTTTCTTGCAATGATGCTGAAATATGTTAAAAAACAACTGTTTTCCAGATTGTTGTCTAAATCAAAGATATTCGTTTTTCGAAGGGAAGAGCAACGATGTGGTGTCTTGATGAGACTAGAACACTGTAGTATATTTAGATATTTGTACAGATTTCCTATTATGAAGATAAAGTCTACTACTGTTGTCATTAAAAAAACCGTTGTTGCTAAGAACCCCTACTTGTTCTCTGGTGACATACGTGTTTTACAAGCTGTTGATGTCATTTCTTTACATGATGTCATTTCTCTACACCATATGTTGGATTGCATTGTTTTTCCTCAACAAGGACAAAGGTTAGGCACCTTTTTACTTGCTCTATGTTCTACAGATATTCTGTTTGTTATTTAGTATAATGTTTAGCTTGTTTGAATATAACATGCTGGACAATTGACAATGACACCCATTTAGAGGAATAATATTGTTTTCTTCATCTAAAGTCTGAAATTGATGTTAGAGATTAGCTTAGGATTGATGATTTAAGGGTTTACAAGAGTTCTGATTTAGCAACATATTGAATATCTATAAATAAAGTACTTAATTACTATTTTAGATGGTAAGTTGAGGATGTTAAATTTAAAATTTCAAGTTTATGAGGTGGTTTCTGTACTTTTCAAAACTTGTTTGTCTTAGGAATAATCATAAGATAATTTCTCTGCTTACTCAAGATGATGTTTAAGTCAATGATGACCTTTTCTTCTAAGAAGAAAATAATATTGTCCTTTGAAACTGATTTCAATGTCAATTGTCCAGTATATTATATTAATGTTAATTAAATATTATATTGAATAGTAAACAAAATAATTGTAACAACCATGGAGCAAGCAAAACCATGTATAACTTTTGTCCTTGTTTAGAAAAATAATACAATCCACCATATGTTATAGAAGGGACATTGAAAGCCTGTAAAAAATGTATCATTTCAGAGAACAAGCAGGGTCGTTAGACGTTAATAACTTCTTCAGTGACAACAATATTAGGCTTGTCTAATTGCTTCCAAATACATATAATTGTAGTATTTCGACCAAACTGAAAATCTCTTGAAACAATAAATCATGCAAATATCTCTGGTCATATTCCAGTGTTTGTCTTATCGAGATACCCTATCATTGCTCTTTCCTTCAAGACGGATATCTTTGTTTTTTATAGCAATTTGGATAAAATTATTTATGAAAGATATTGCAGCATCATTATGAGAAACATTTTTTTATTAGGCTTAAAACTAGACAAAACAGTTTTCTTAAAAATATTGCTATATTCTCCTAAAGACTTGGTTATAACTATCTCTATTACCGTATGGGTCTGCAATATCAATTCCATATAATTTAGAGATTTTTTTTTGCTTCATTTTGTGTACCTCATCTTTTACTTAAGTCATAATAAAGTTATCACTAAAGATTTAGAAAACAAAGACTATACTTGTTGGGTCAACCGCATTAACACCCTGATAGTCACTGTATTTGATTTGAAAGACAGATGTAGTACTCAAGTTTCATTTTTTTTGCCACTTCATGCCGTCATGCTTGAAGAGAATAAAATTTTTGTTGGTATCACATGGAAAAAAAAACTTATTTTTCTCCCCTTTTAGTCTTTATATCAGGAATAAAGAAAACATAATTTCATGCACCTATTTTCCCTATAAATGTTTCTTATCGGAGAATTTGTAATAGTTTGAAACTAGCATATATATATTTTAGGCATCCATTCCTTGAAGGGTTATTGCTTGGATTTGTTCTTGTTTCTTTCTTTTAGAATGAATCTCTATGTTCACATCCTCCAACTTATTCCTCATGGTAAATCGAATTATTGATGTTACTTGAACTATGATTTCAGACTGAGTGTTCAGAGAGCGACTTGGATGGAGATATTTATTTTGTCAGTTGATTCATTCCGCATTCCTCCTACTGTATACAGACCCAAGGCATATACTCCAGCACCAACTAAGAACTTGGATCATGATGTTCCAATAGAGGTATTAATCCAGCACATTATGATATGTCTGATCAAATATGAAAATCCTAATTTTTTTTTCCATTTACTGAGTTACTTAGATTCTTTATTCCTCCTCTCTACATCAAGAATTTGACACTATAAGTAATTAAAAGTGTATATAAATTTCTCTTGGTCTTGTTATCTTAATGTATTATTGTAACACATAAACGAATTGTTTACTGTCCACATGAAATTGCAATTTAATTGATGAAGTTATCATCTATCTCTGTTTACAAATGATCTGACATGTCTTTAGTAGTTCATTACTCATTAATAGAGGATAAATAATTCCGCTTTTGTTATCATATCCCTCTCTTGTCCGTTTGTGCGATACTAGATACATGTTTGTGCATACTTTTGTGTATTATATATACTGCTGTTGAAATCTTAAGATTTACATTTTTATCGTAATTTCAAATCGGATCTGAAGTGAATCAAGCTGAATCATAATTCTATATCCCATTTGAAAAGAGTCCCTCTGTTGTAAAGGGACATACGAAACTGTTAGTATAAGTAAGAATACATTAATAGTGCTTTCTTATGAAAAATTACATAATTAAACAATTCAAAATGGTGTGCCTTCAAGAAACCCATGGGGAGTGGGGGGTAAGCAAGTCTCCTTTATTTCTGTTTTCATATAAGAAGAAACACTATCTATTGTGCATATGCTTGTTGATTATTATTATGTATGTATGTATGTTTGTTTCTATTTATATACACATATAGGCATTACTGGAACCTCTAAGATTGCTTGTTTTACAACATAAAATAAGGGGATGCTGCAAACTTCTGATAGGTGTTTCTGTAGTAGTGTAGTATTAGGTGATAGACCACATTCCTTTTACTGTATCTTGTATGAGAAAAAACTTTACTATCTTTTCTCTCAATGTTTTTTTTCTTTAGTAGTAATGTAGTGAGTCATTTCAGCTCATCAAGACCTTCCTTTCAAGAGGTGCTGCCTTATAATATTTTACTAGCTAGCCTTGTGAGGGCGGCCTATCCAAAAGAAATTGCTTGTTCTGGTTTTTGCTCATACTCCCTGTACTGTATGGTTAAATACCATACCTTAACTATTGTCCTTGTGTAAGGCTGTGGATGGTACCTAATTTTTTGTTTGGTGTAGTAGAGTTGAATCAGTCAATTATTTAGATTACTGTGAAAACATGACTAAATTTGCTAATTTGGTGTAGGCCTGTGCCCAATTGAGAAAGCTTTGCTTACAAAGAGCATGAGCATAAGTATGGTCGAGAGGAAGTGGGATCACATATATGCACAAGTGTTTGCTGTGTCTGCAAAGCTTAAGGAGTAGTACACGACAGCGATGAGATGGATTGCAGGATGGTTGTGGTTTGAAGCGATATGATGGGTTGCAGGATGGTTGTCATTTGAATTTATGAGGCAGTGTAATCATTTGGTAATCCATGACCAATCTTGCAGATTTTAATGGAGTTGGGGGGAGGAAAGGTGACTATTTGGTAATTAGTCCTAACTGTTGAATTGAAGGACCCCCTTTTGGTTGTGCCAAGTCGGATTTGTAATGAAGGGAGGAGCACATGCCTTACATCTCTCTCCATTATCACTTGCCTTTAGCCATGTTCCACTGCAAGCCAAATAACATTTTGATTGCTAATTTTCTGTACTTTCTGCTGAAGGTCGTCTTTAAAAAAAAAAGAGACTTTAACAAGGGTATCCTTCTTGGAGGGCAGGGTTAGGGCCTAGTCAATTCAGGCCCTTGAAGGCTAGGGTAGTATTAGGATCTTGCCCTTATAAGGACGGGGTTAGGGCTGACCCCCTGCCTTTCCCTTTGACAGCCCAACCCAAACTCTAACCCCTTAAAAGCCTAATCCAAATTCTAATCCCTTGAAAATCTATCCATAGGCCCCTGATTGCTTGGAAAAACAATTTTTAGTGGCAAACCTTTAGAGGCGGCCACATAAAGTTGCCACTAAAAGGTACATGTGGCCAACGCCATAAAACTGTGCAACGTGAAAATGTCTTTTAAGTGTATCATATAGAGGTAGTCTTTTGTGTCTGCTGCTACAATTTTCAATCAACCCGGAAACGTTGATTTTTAGTGGCGGCCACTAAATACCACAAAGCCCGCTAAAATTTAAATTTTCACTTGCTTGTGGTTCTCTGTGGCAAACGCTGAGTTCTATTCCCTCCTCTCTCTCTATCTCATTCTAGGGTTCTACTTCTCTTCTCCGGCCACATCGAGTTCTCTGATTGGTGTTCTCCGGCAATTGGCCATCTCTCGTTATCGCATTGAAAGAGGTTAAAATCGATTTGAGCTCTCAACAATTGGATATCTAGGGTTTATTTATCTTCTGTTTTCAACGAGCTCTCAAGGTAATCATCTATTCCCTTTTTTTTCAACGATTGCAATCACCAATTTTTGTTTTTATCTCTTGGGAGAAATGCTTGGATTTGAGATGTTGAGATCTATTTATTCTATTTAGTATGATCGGATGTTTGAAGAGATGTTGAGATCTGTTTGTTCTATTTAGTGTGATCGGGTGTTTGAACATGAATTTGAAGTTATTTTATTCGATTTAGTGTCAGATCTGTTTTCAGGTTCGGATAAGGTAGAATCGGGTGTTTGATTCTAGCATGATCATGATTTTATTGTTCTGAGTAATTTTCTATTATAGATTTAGGATTTTCTTTCATTGTTGGGTCTGTTTTTCTAAGTGTTACTTGAGAACGAGAAAGTATGAAACCGGGTTAATGAAGATGAGTTGATTCAAAGCTGATCCCTATGAATTAAATATATATTATGTTATTCTACTTTCTTTCAGGTCCTATAAGTCTGTCACTAGTACTCACTCTTATTTTATTTAACTAGCCTTTTGAATTGGTTACTTTTAAGATGAACAATTTTTCTGTCTTTACTTTAACATCCCAAAGTAAAATTTCTCTATATTAAGTCTCTAAAAATAGCAAACAGAGTTGACAATACTTACCATCCAAAGCATAGATTTTTTTGACTGATTCTGGGGAAAAAATTTCAAACCACCTGAACTATGATTTTTGTGTGGCAGTTTGAAATTTTCGGCAATGGTCCCACCCAATAGAATGGACAGCAATCCAATTGTCTAGGTTAATTGATGTGGATTTACAGCCATGTACAGTGTCTGAATGCATCTACAGCCAGCAATTACATTATTTCCCCTTGCTTAAAGATCCAAAGGTTTATACTTTATACAGCCATAGTTTGGAAATTAAAGCTTGAATTTTATGGTTTTCTTGCGAGTTTGAATTACTTAGAAAGACTAGTAATGTCTCCAGCAAAAAACAAGAAAGAAAGACTAGTAATGTAAGAAAAGGCAGTCTGTTACTCTGTTAATCTGTTTAACCTCACATAGTTAATATCTTGTGTCCCATGCACACAAAACACTAACAAGTCATGGAAATCTCCAAATTGATGTCTGTAAATAACACCATATTACATGCAAAATGGTCTCTCTCTCTCTCTAAATAGCAAGGCCTATAACATGATTTGGGTGCCTTTATCTGACTAGAAATGTAAGAAAAGGCAGTCTGGTACTCTGTTTAACCTCACATAGTTAATTATTAATATCTTGTGTCCCATGCACACAAAACACTAACAAGTCATGGAAATCTCCAAACTGATCCGTACATAACACCATATTACCTGGAAAATGATCTCTCTTTCTCTCTCTCTAAATAGCAAAGGCTGTAACATGATTTGGGTGCTTTATCGGACTATTCATTAATCACTATGGTAGAAGTTGCTAAAATTTATCGTAAAAGAATTTAACACTTAGAATGTACAGCATAGTTGAATGTGTTGGGACCAGATCAGATAGGTACTTGCGGCAGTGTCTTCATCTCTCAAGCAGGACTAGAGACAGATCAATCTAGTCTCGAACAAATCCTTTTTGTTTCTGAACCAAAGGATTTAGCGCTTTTTCATTTTGTCCTTTTGGCCCTTATAGCAGCGAGACGATGCAACTTACATTATTGAATTAATGCTAACATATATCAGCGGTCTTTGAACATTTTCTTGAGTGGTTTATCATAAGATAGTTAGGGCTGTCAATGGATCGGATCATGATCCGGATCCGATCTGATTAACCGGGCTTTGGACCCTATATGTGATCCGTCGGATCGGACCGGAATCGGTGGAATCCGATTATAATCGGATCGGATCCGGATATAGGGTGATCCGATTAAAATCCGATCCGATTATAATAAAATTTTAAATATATTAAATAGATTTTCTATGTATAGATTAAAAAATTAACATTAACTAGAGTTAATTAAGGTACTGTTCGATTTTTATATTATTAAAATAGAGTTTTTTTAAATAAAAATTAACCTTAATTGAATCGGATCAGATCGGATTTGGATTTTACAAATATAATTGGATTTGGATCAGATTTAGATCTTTCGGATTCTTAATCGGATTCGGATCTAGGCAGATCCGGTCCGAATCCGACCCGTTGAATGCCCTAAAGATATTATCACCTTTGATATCAAGAAACATCTCCCTAGTTAAAACACCTATGACCATTGGGCCTTCCAAGCATAAGTAAGTTGAATTGATGGCTAAATGGAGGTGCTCTCCTGGTTTTTTGAAGCAATTTCAGTAGAATTTGGATTGTGCTCATTTTGTTCAGTTGCATCCGTTTGTGTATAAAGTTTGTACGGTAAGATCAATACCTTCTAAAATTTCAAATTAAATGAGATCTAGTTTTTAGGCTAAATTTGACCTCCTAAATGTCAATCTGATCTTTGAAACCAAAATAAGATACTTTTAGAACAAACCATAAAGTGATTTGCACAGTGCTGCATTGGATCTAGAGCTAGATTCATCGTTCTAAACGACGACCTCTTATTTTACTGAACCATTGTGAATGCATATTAGATGGGAATTACCTCAAATCAGCTAATTAGCCCAAGGCACGCTCTGTTGGCCCCTTAATCAGTTGTCTCTAACTTACAGTTTTTCAAGAGGTTGTGAGCAGTTTACTAATTCATACATAGGTCTCTGATTTATGAAACTGAGAAACCAAATGAAAGAAATAGAAGGTAGTGAAAACTATCTTCCATCTTGTTCTCTGTGTACTTTACATTTTAGATTGCACCAATAAAAACCTGCAAACTAGGTACCTTCCCATGGATGCTCGTCCTGTTCTGCAAACTAGTTACATTTTTAGATTGCACCATAGAAATTTTTTCTACATCCTTGTCCTGTTCCTCAATTGCTAATGGTTCTAGTCACTAATAATCTTTAGTCTCTTGCTCATATGACCCTCAATAAAGTGTGATGGCTGAGCATAAAATCTTTATATTCTAGGAGTAAAATGCTCTTCTTTATGGAATGCATGTTCTGAAACATTTTTTTGGGGATGCTATTGTTTTCATGTCACACCTGTTTTGGATCCAGTCATCTATTTACCCTTCAAAACTTTATATCGGGTTTCACATGGACCTGTTTGAGTAGCTTGCTGTTGGATATATAACATGTTTTTTTATTAAGGTTAGTCTAAATCATTTGATCACCTTATTTACCTTGATTGCCAGAATCATGTTTTGTTATTTGGATATAGTGGAGACCTTTGTAACAAGAGAAATCAACCCCATCGTTGGTAATGCATCTGTGATTGGTATAATGTTCTCCACTTTGTATGAATACAAGAAAATGGGTGTTATACTTGCATTGAAGTTTGATTTCTTTTTTGAACCAAAAAAAAGATTCCTAATTCTTAAATCATGCCAATGTGTTGGTGGAACAAAATATCCTGAGATATTTTTCGTGCTTTGATTTGAAATTTTACTTGTTTGAGAGAGAAGTCTATCTGATTAGGTAAGGTAGTTTACTTCTCTAAAAGAATTGTCTTTATTGTTGCATGTGTCTAGAAATATTCAACTCATCTGTACTGCATGAATCAATGGGGCCTTGGAAATCTATGTGCATTCCGAGTATTCATTGAATGCCTTGAAAAAAGGAAGTTAATTTCTCAGTTGATTGTCGGGTGGTTAGTGGGCTTGGGTGAATAGTAGGTATGAAGTTTTGAATCCAGGTCACATGGAGCTTCCCATTGCACTGTTGCCCAAAAGTGGAGGAGACGGTATTGCTCGTCTTTAGATCTCCATTACAGTCTAGGAATCCTACTCTTATCCTCGAGTATGGTTTATATCCTTATAGGATCTTCTACAGGCTACAGCTGGAGTCATTGGCAAACTGAGCATCTTTAACCTCTCAACAGATTCATATGTTGAGTTGTGCATTGAGGGTCCTTGCAACCAGTCCCTCGATGACTCAATTAGTGGGACATTAACGAGCCATACTTTTAATGGGAAACTTATTGAATGGGCCCTTGTTTAAAAAACCAGGGTTCTTTGTACTTCAGACCATTTTTATTTTAGCTGGGGGTTAGTATATGGTTATCTACAGATGGCTCAAAGGGGATTCTTGAAGATGCTATGTTAGCAAATATAGGTGGTAATGTAAAAAGTTCATTTTCTAAATCATATCCTACGACACTTTTCATATTATTTGATTATATGTTTATATGAATTGTTAATAGATAATCTAATTATTTTATCATTCTTTGTTTTGCGGGAGGTAGATGATGATCAGATGGAGATGGAGTTTTTTTTTTTGTTTGTTTTAAAGTTTAGTTAAATTTGTATTATGTTAAACATTTTTGTATAAGTAGTTGGCTTGGAAATTTCTTAAACAGGACTTTTTATACATCTTTACTATTATAATGCGAGAGCCTTGTGTAGATGAATTTTCCAAAATTTCCAAACTACCCTTATATAAAAACAAAACATTGATTTAATGTTTTACTTTAATTCTCAAACTACCCCTTGCTCAGCTATCTCTTTAGAATCACAGCCAATCGCGATTGAACTCGGGGAGAGTTCAATTGCACCCGTGGGTTAACATGTGTCCCTTTTAACTCCTATTAACTGTGGTTAACTCCTCATCGCGCTCATGTGCATTGCACGTGCCACTAGTGAGTTCAATTGCACCCGTGGGTTAACATGTGTCCCTTTTAACTCTTATTAACTGTGGTTAACTCCTTCCCCTCGCTCTCACGTGCATTGCACGTGCCGCCCGCTAGTTGGTTTAATATAAGTTACATTTTGATTTGAATGGATTTCTTTGTTATCTTGCTTGGATCTATTTATTCAGGTTAATGAACAAGAATCAAGAAATTTTTTTAATTTTTTTAAAATTGACTTTTAGCGGGGGGCCAACGCCCGCCGCTAAATGTTTTAGAAAAACTAATTAAAGCTTTAGTGTCGGCCATTGGCTCCCGCTAAAAGTCAATATCTGCATTGCGAGAAATATTTAGTGGCGACTGGTGGCCCTCGCTAATGGTTGAATAGTGGCGGCCACCGGCTGCCTCTAAACATTTTAGCGACAACATATTTAGCATCGGATTGCGGCGACCGCGGCTATTGCGCCTCAAAATACCTTCTAAGAGTTAAGGGATACTTTAGGTGTGACTATGCCTAACCTTTTAAACCATCCTATAATGAACAAGGTAACACATACTATAATAAAGACCTGATACAGAGTGCGGAAGCTAAAACAATGCGAAAACATCAACCAACTTTTTCTTTCTATATATACGTGACCAGTATTCCAAGTTTTATACAAAACATGAATGGTAAAGGTGGACATGCCCACCTATCAAAATACAAAAGTCATACAATCCTCTCTCTCTCTCAATAGTCTCCAGGGAATGGCCAGCTATCTAAGTCCCTCGCCTCCACCTGGGGCTCCACTACTAGATCTACATAGGGCTCCTCCTCGCCATAGTCCTCCTCAACTCAAGGACTCTAGCACAAATGTTGAAGCGTGTACCTGTCGACATAAAATGTACGGCTGAGTATGGAATACTCAACGAGTACAAGCTCCTAACTAACAGTAGTAATAACAAGCAAAATATCATATGGAAATACTTAAAAGAATACAGTTCATAATCATTCTTAAAAACCAACATACACAATCATTCATCAAATCATGTTTCTCGTGGAACACAAAACACTACCTGCGAGTCATATGAATTCTTGTGAGTTCTTGTGAGATTTCCTTATGAGATTTTCTTGTGAGCAAGAGGTTAGCACCCACACAATCTTGGGCTACCAACCTCCTTGACAATCTACTTAACTTGTGAGACCTTCTTGTGAGCAAGAGATTAGCACCCGCAACCCTGGTCTACTAATCTCCTTGACAATCCAATAACTTGTGAGCAAGAGGTTATCACCCACACAACCTTGGGCTATCAACCTCATTGACAATCTACTTAACTTGTGAGCCTTTTCTTATGAGCAAGAGGTTGGTACCCTTCAACTTGGGCTACCAACCTCCTTGATATTTCCATAACCATACGTATGAATTCTTGCTTATTTTCCTTGCATTTACACTCAGTCTTTTTACTTCTTAACGTTTATGAATAAATATCGGTGCATACATGCATGCTTGCTTGTGTGTATCAAGTTGTGACAATCATAATGACATGAACACTTAGAGAATATCATATGACATTTCACTCATTCCATTAACATGTAATATGCTTGATTTAACATAGAGCATGCTATTAAAACCACCCAATTTGGGGAACAATCCTAAATCATAAATTCATAGCCTTGAGTCAATTTCCATACATAGCATTTCACACATGCATTTCATCAAACACAAAGTGTCCAACATTTCCTTAAGTTTCTTAACGCATATTTTCATCGTTCACATTTCATCAAACATCAATTGTACATTCATTATGTGTATATTGCCCTCCGTCCATTTTTCATCACATACATCCATCACCACCATACGGCATCCAATCGCCTCGACCCACCATACATCCCATACATCATTTCTCACTTAGTTCATGTTATGCATTTTTAGGGAACTATAGTTCTTTTCAACATTTGAGGATACACAATCAAAGCAAAATCGTTATTCAAGGAAAACCTAGGTTATTACTAAAGCAACTAGGAGGGTGTACTAACCTTTGAGGATTATTCCTCACTTGAAGAAAACCCTTGATTTGGGATCCAAGCTTGCAGAAGAACACCACCTTGAAGATGGAGAATCCTTGCTTGATGGGGAAGATCTACCTTGACTTGAGCTCCCTTGATCTTCAATCCAAAAACCCCTCTTGGATTTCCCCCAATCTCCTTTTCTCCTCTTTCTCTCCCTTAGGTTTAGGAAAAATCCCCAATTTCCTAATGGACCCTCTATTTATAGGCAACGGGTAAAAACCCAAAAATCCGGATTCAGCACCACATGCGATTGATCGCACACCAACTGCGATCGATCATAAACCCAGTGTGATCGATCGCACCTGGAGACGATCTGTCGCACTCAATTCCGAAAGTTTTTGTCAAATTTTCCCTGTATGCGATCGATCACACACCTTTACGATCGATTGCAGATCCCTATACGATCTATTGCACCTGGAGGTGAACCATCGCACATGAACCTGAATGTTTTTGTCATTTTTCCCCTGTATGTGATCGATCGCACCTTACTTACGATCGATTGCATTCCCCAGTTTTTTTTTTCCTAGATTTTCACCAATAGACCCCCTTGGGCATTTCCAACCTAAATCCCATACTTTTTAGGGCAATAACCCCTTCCAACATCACACCTAAGTTGTCATGTACCATTTTTCCCATAATTTCCCTATTTCTCATTGCATGCAAGGCCTTTTTGGCCAATGTACTATTCACAATCATATTCAAAAAGTTCTGGGGTGCTACAACGGCCCCCCGCTGAAAGATTTAGCGATGAGTTTTCTGTATATTAGTGGTGGCCACGCCTCCCCACTAAGCCTTATTTGTTGTGAACCTTAATACTGTGACTATCACTGATACTTTGATTAGAACTTTAGTTTAATGCTAAGATAGGTTCTACTTTACCTAATTATATTATTATACTTATTTTAATTTATTTTTAAATCATTTCAATTGAATTATATGTTGGATTAGTATCCAGTGTAGAAAAAAATCTCATTTTTTCCATTGAGAAAAATTTTCTCACTTTTTTTCCCATCCCACCCTGACCCTTGGATGGGAAATGCTATAGAGAACGTATGGTTGTAGGGCACCATTGTCAAGGAGACAAAATAGGCACTAAACCTAAACTGTCCCTTGGGAAATGTTTGGCAGACTGTGTATCTATCCCTTTTTTTTGGTAACAGGTCGATAATTCATTGAAAAGGAACCATTACAACTCCCACCCCAAGAGTGTTAGGACGCCGAGCGGGATCATTTAAACTACTGTTTAGAGCTATCTGTGCTTGTATATGGGCTGCCACATTGAGCTCTCGCTTAACATGTTTAAAGACTAGATTTTGAAAAATCCCTTGAATTCTTCTAATATCTTGAATCACAGCATGAATTTCCCAAGGACCAATTGACTCACCTGAAGATAAGATATCCACCACCTCCTTGGAATCGGACTCCACAATAATCTTTTCCCAATGGTTGTTCTTCGCCACTATAACTCCCAGCCGGATAGCCGTTGCTTTTGCCATGATGGCTGAACCTCCAAACAGAGGGAGGGCAGCCGTAGTAATACACTCACCTTCGCTATTTCGAGCCACAATACCTGCTCCTGCACTGAGACCGGACTGCAAGGAAGCTCCATCGGATTAATTTTGATCCAAGGGTGGTCTGGTGGTTGCCACAATTCTTCAGGCTCGCCAATGGGGCAAGATGGATAGGCTGATTGCATCGCTTTACTCACTACTCCCACAGATAGAATCTCCTGAGCCATAGCCACTGCATAGGTTGGATCCGGGCACTTTTCCTGAAATAGGCTCTCATTTCTGAGCCTCCAAATACTCCAAATAGTTGTGCACATCCTAATAGCAATATCATGCTCGCCCAAGTTGAAACTCGGGTGATGGCACCAACTCGTCCACCATGAATTAAAGGAGGCCGGAGCTGTCTCCGGGATACGAAGAGACAATTGAGTGCCAAACCAGATCTGCCTTGAACACTGGCACGTCAAGAACAGATGAACCACCGATTCCGATTCCATTCGACACAAGGGCACAAGTCCTCCGCTTGGATATGGCGCCTTACAAGATTACCACTGACTGCAACAACATTATGGCATAGACGCCACAGGAGAATCTGTAGCTTTGGCTGGACCGGAAGCTTCCATATCTTTTTCCACATGATATCTACCATTGGTGGTTGGACAGAGCTCGACGAAGGCCTATGTGTTTGGGCTGCTACAAGCGCCACATGGGCTGCCGAGCGGACCGTAAAATTTCCATTTTTTGAAAAATGCCATATTAGCTTGTCTGAAACCCCCATGAGACTAACCGGAATTTTCCTTATCTCTTGCACTGATTCTGGGTGGAATAAGCTTTCTTAAGAGTGGTAGATTCCATTCACCCCGCTCCATATCCATAATGGCAGCAACTAATATATTTGAGAATTGAACTCCATGCAATGCGCGCGGGCAAAAACTTGGTTGAGTCGGAATCCAAGGATCATGCCAAACTTTTACTTCTTCCCCATTGCCAATTTGCCATCGCAAACCTTGTTGTAACACCTCTAGCCCCGCAAGCAAACTTCTCCATCCCCACGATGGGTGACTACCCACCCTTGTGTCTAGGAAGCTCAAGTTAGGGAAATAAAGGGCCTTAATAGTCCGAGCCCATAAAGAATGGGGCATCGTCATAAGCCTCCATCCTTGCTTGGCTAATAGAGCTACATTAAACGCATGAAGGTTACGAAAACCCATTCCACCTTTGTTTTTTGGGAGACAAAGGTTATGCCACGATTTCCAATGGATCTTCCGCTCTCCCGATTGGCTCTATCAAAATCTTGCCGTTGCCGCCTCCATCTTATCAACCAATCTACTTGGCAATTTGAAACAACTTATCATATAAGAGGGGATTGCTTGCACCACCGCCCGAATTAACACACCCTGCCCAGCTTGAGTTAAGAAAGAAGTCGTCCACCCCTGCAATTTCTTAGTTATCCGCTCCTTTATGCTATTAAACACTTGAGTCTTGGACCGCCCCACAACTGCCGGAAGAGCAAGATAATGCCCCTCGGATGAGACTACTATGCTAGAGTTGATTCTCTCTTACCATGATTCTCTCTTACCACGACTTACCTTCGCATGTCATGTGCGATTCCAAATGTCAAACCATCTTAACACTTTTCCTAACCTTTACATATCATAACTTCTTCGTGAACCGTCACATTCCATAATGCCATGAATTAGGCATTCATAATCTTCGTGAATGCCATAAATTAGGCATCTTAACAACACTGTAGCAGATAAAACACATTTAAGTGCTATATAGAACATCACTTTAAGTGCTATATAGAACATCATCTTATATAGCTGTGTTGAAGAGTGCATAATGCCATCAAATATGCATAGCAACAACACTAGAACACACATAGGGACACTCTCAAGTGTTAAAGTTATTTATTGTGTTGAAGAATGGGGAACACCGTAACATTAGGCATCTTAGCAACATTAGAGCAGGGGATCAGGATTCTCTCAAGGTAAAGGTTCACCCACCCCTAGGGTTCACTCACCCATCCTTGGTTTTTTTTTTGATATTAATTATTATTTTTTTGATTAAAAAAACTGTTTTTAGAGTTTTTTAATATGAAAAACAGTTTTTTAATTTAAAAAATAATAATTAATATAAAAAAAAACCCAAGGATGGGTGAGTGAACCCATGGGGTGGGTGAACCTTAACCATGGTTAAGGGGTGTCAAAGGAGACACATGGCGACCTCTAGGGGTTCAAACTTGAGAGATTCTCTCAAGTTGAACTTGAGAGAATCCTGGGCTGAGAGCATATGAAACGACTATATAGAACAACATCTTAAATTTGATGTATTGAAGAATACAAAATGCCATCGAATATACATATCAACAAAACTGGAGTATATAGTAAGTACGTTCTTAGTGCACTACCCCTCCAGCTCCGATTATTTTGTGATATGATTTTGGATATCAAGATTTGATCAAGCGGTTGGAGAATTCAGATAATTTTTCGCTTAAATGGACTCGGTATCCTGGAGGAATCGACATAATGTATTAGAACCTATGGTAGGCCTAAACGGATTCGTAAATGTTAATATTATTTTTTTGGTTCGAGATGTACGTTTAGGCCGCAACGCCGGTTAGGTGTTAGTATTTGTTCAGTTAGTAGGCAGGTGGAGAGTATAAACAAACTCTTGGCCTCCCGGTAATGGAACCCGGTACCTCCCCCAAAAGCAGGGGATACACGTAGCACTGGGACAAAGTCCTCATGTGTTTAATATCCATTGAATTATCTAATAGCCGATATTTTTGGCAGTAACGGGTGCAGATACTGTTGGGTACTCAGAAATACATTTGGACCCGTTGACACTCATACAACTTATCAGTGTACTGCTTAGCGTCAACACATCTTTACTATTATAATGCGAGAGACATGCGTAGATGATTTTTCCGAAATTCTCAAACTACCCTTATATAAAAACAAAGCGTTGATTTAATGTTTTACTTTAATTCCCAAACTACCACTTGCCTTTGATTTAATGTTTTACTTTAATTCCCAAACTAACCCCTGCTCATCTATCTATTTAGAATCACAGCCAATCACGATTGAACTCGGGGAGAGTTCAATCGAACCCGTGGGTTAACACGTGTCCCTTTTAACTCCTATTAACTGTGGTTAACTCCTTTCCCTCACTCTCACATACATCGCACGTGCCACTAGCGAGTTCAATCGCACCCGCGGGTTAACATGTGTTCCTTTTAACTCTTATTAACCGTGGTTAACTCTTTCCTCTTGCTCTCACGTGCATCGGACGTGCCACCAACTAGTCAATATAATGGAAAAAATGGACACAAGAGAATGCTCCATATACGTAAACTAGCAAACACCCCGTGCTATGCACGGGATGAGGAAAGACCTAAAATTATTCAAAAGATTATAAAACATTATAAGTTATACTTTGTTATGTTATAATTCAAACATGAAGAATATAGAAAGAATTGATATATGCAACCAATTTATTAAACTAAGTGACTAACACAAACTATAAAGCTGAAAATAAAAAATAATTATTTAGATTTTGAGAACCTAAGAATTTTAGTTAATTTTGAAATTAAATAGGTCTCAGTTTCAGTTCTCACCAAAAGCCTTAAATATTTACTCACCCTAGCGTTGCTCATTTTAAAATAATACAACACTGTAAAAGAAACCTTTAGATTTTCTAAATGTTGTTTCCCATTATGTGGCTTTGTGTTATATCTAACCACATTCTTCAGACATCCCAGTAGAAATTAGAAATAAAAGAGGAGAAAGAAAGTAATTTAAAATAAATTAGCAACATAGATATTCAGAACACAACATGCATTGAAATATAATATAAAACAATATTTTAAAACCAAACTACACAAAATAAATCGAAAAGACAGATTTATATATATAAAAAAATTATACTATAAATGAGTAGTAACTTAGCGGAATCTCATGCCCTCCTGGATGGTATCTTGCTATGCTTGGAATTTACAACATGGATATTGAATTAGATTCCAAAATTCTGCTAGACTCGTGAATTGGTAAATTTGATCTTTCTTGGAAAAATTGGTACAGGGATAAACAAATCAAGAATTTTATTCGAGGTAGCTTTTCTTTCTCCCATAATTTTTGTGAGGCTAATTCTGTTGCTAATGGTTTAGCAAATGTCAGTTGTGATTTGATGGGGTCAGCTCATATTACTTCATCTAGTGATATTCTGGCTAAGATTAAGTTGCAAGCCTTTTCTTTTTTATTTGAGTCTGTTGTCTTATATTGGATTTGGGGTTTTTAAATACTGTGGTGAGTATTTAAGGGGGGGGGGGGGGGGGGGACCAATGAGGTCCAGCCTTAGATTTTAAATAGGATTCATGGTACGTTAACGATTTCCTTCTTAAATACTCACCAACTGTGGTGGGTATTTAAGAGGAGGGCATCTATCAATGAGGTGGTGCCTTAGGTTTGGAAATCATGGGTACGTTAACTATTTCTCAAAAAAGAATGGTGGAAAAATATAGATGCAAACGTTGTGGATCCCTATCCAAATGCCATCGTGACACTGTGCAACCAAGACAAAACATTAATAGCTTCAAAAGTCCACAAATCTACTCAAATCAAAAGAGTAAAGCCATGCAAAATGCCTCTTGCAAAACAAAAAATGAAAAAATAATAACTGGATTGTACTTTAAAAATTCATATAAACAGAATCAAAGAACTAAACAATATTATGATAAATTTAAGTAAATTATGAAAAATATAATGATGCGACATATCCTAGCTGAACATTAATTTTTTTTATAAAATCTCTTCTAACACATTTGTTTCAACATATCCTAAGTATTGGAATCAGTTTTGGAGAGTTTGGACCTCGTTTGCCCTATTTGAGCACCCAAATTCCTTAGTTGCCTTAAAGATAAAACTTACTAAAACTATAAAGCTATAGTGGGGCACTAAATCCTATCCGAGAGTCATTATCTAATCAACAACTTTCTATCGGCCTAACTTAGGTGTAGGAACTGTCACGTGTGTTTTGGACCTTGTTTGCTTGATTTGAACATTAAGGTTCATGACTTTTTTCATGAGTTTTTAATGAATTAGTGTCGCTTTTCTCTGAGCATTATCCACTTCATACTCTCATAACAATTCAATCAGCCTTTACATGAAAGTAGTTGACCCCATAAACACTATTGACGAGAAAGAACATGAGAGAAAATTTATCAGCATGTTTTTGAGGAAGAAGAAACAAAAACTGATGCACTGTTAATTAAACTAGTCTACAGATAATATCAGACCACAGGCGAAAGAACAAAATTACATAGAAGAAAAAATTTAAGTAGAAATTTCTTGTGATGTGAAAAACTGTATGCAAAATGAGACATTCTTACTTTTCTAAAATGATGAACAGTACAAAACAATATGTTGTTAAGGCTCAATTTCACCAGTAAGTGTCCACTAAATAGTAAGCTAATAGTAACAAATATAGTTGTTGCCATAGTAGTTGGCATATGGTTGATTTCACCAATAGTTATGCGTATTTGAAGGGGCATCAATAACAGTTAGAAAGATTTTACGAAAGTAGGAAAACTTTACAAAGTAGGAAGCGGTAGTAAAGAACGGTATTGAGAGGAAATTTTGCGGTTGAGAAAGGAATCTTTATGGAGAATTGTGTGGACCAGTGCAAAGGAAGGGTGATGTGAATGCCTAGATTCAAGAGAAATGCAAATGATTGGGAGGTGGACGCCCTAGCTAGTCCATTTTCGAGGTTGAAGTATTAAACCAATCCAAGAATATAGAGGGGCCTTTGATCAACGTGTGAGGAAGTGGGACGAGCAAGGACTCTTCTCAGTCAAATCTTTCTTTGAAGTATTGGAAGGATCGAATCCAAGCCAATTCCCTATATTTTTTTAACATGGAAGTCCCCTATTCCATCTTTAGTGGCTTGTCGTTTGGAATTTTTTTCTAGATTTAATATTTACAATGGACCATCTCATTAGTAGGGAATGATTTATCTGAAACAATGTTCAACATTTTTAGAAAAGGTTGTGAGTTGTTGAATAAGAGGTCATGCATAAGAGGTCATGCATTGCTTCTTGGAGCATAGCGGGTTAGCTAGGGTAATGCCCAAATCTTTTTGGGAACTCATTTTTGGGTGGCCAAATGGTGTGTTTTGGTAAAGAGTGATTCCTAAGCTAGCGGGTTAGCCAGGCTGATACCCAATTCTTTTTGGGAACTCATTTTCAGCACCTAAGGAAAGGTTCTTTGAAGACTGATTGCTGAAGCTACTCATTGTAGTATTTGGAAGGAGAAAAATAAGCACACTTTTTACGACAAAGGCGGAGTCAGCCGAGTCAGCTATCAAGATCATATTGTTGCTATTTTTTGCTCCTCTATTCTCAAGGACTTCTAGGATGTTTTAGCAGGTTTTTTTTTTCCTGTTTTAACTGGGCTACAATTTTGTCAAGCTCTAAGTAGCTTATGGTAATTTGTCTATCTCCATTTCAGGGATTTCCTTTTGTACATAGGGTTCACCTATTTTTTACAATGAAAACTCAAGTTATTAAATAAATTTACAACCTCTACTTTGCTAGACAAAGTTTGTTGACGAAATAGCCCTCCATGACAGGAGGTTACAAAATCAACATAATGCATTTGAGAGAAATATTTAATATAGAGGGAAAACACAACACGCTCCTAACTCCTTCCAAACTTTTAATCTTTATTTAACAATTAAACATACATTTTCTTTTTGGTGCTTCTTGTTGGGATTCGAATTTCGTGTTTAATCCCTAAACCCTTTGGATCTTGGAAACTATGAATCATAGAAATCACACAACAAATAGAAAAAATTGTAGAGAATAAAATAGAGATGAAAGACAAAGATATGCGAGGTTTGACAACGTGCCTACATCCTCAGGAGCCACACCAATTCACTATATTGAAGATACAGAGTAAACAGAGTTTTCATCTCTTAGAATTACAACCACTTCACACACTCGTTAACCTAAAAAAATACGCACACTACTATATGTTTAAGGTTAAAACTATAAGGCCAAAAATACCTCTACAAAAACGCTAAATATTATTTTCATGTATACCGGGCAATCTGCTGAAGGTTGTCTATATTCCCAACACTTCCAACGACACAGACTTTCAGTACATAAATTTTGAAGTAGGATTACATTACACAAACTATGCAATCAATGTTTTACAAATAAGAAATCAAAATAAAAAAATAAAAGACATAGTTACTTGGTTAGGGTTTCATCAAAACCCTAGAATGGAAAGTTAGTTCCTCGCGAGGGAGGAACACATCATCTTCATAGACAAAGTTGATGAATTCTTCTTCGTGGCTTCCTTGATCTCCAGAGCTCCTTCTCTTCTTTTTGATTCAAAATCCTTGATCATGATTATGGCTAAGGATTCTCCTTTTTTTATAGAGAAAGAGAGAAAAATAGAGTCCTCCTTTAATTAGAAATTTTAATTGAGTTACAATTCTTCTTTCTCTTTTCCCTACAAAATTTGGGCTTTTAAAAGTATCCAACTGGGCCCAAAAGAGAATTTTTCACGCATTTAAAATATTCAAAACGTAGGAGGAGCGATCGATTGCCCCCCTCTGGGCGATCGATTGCCTAGAGCAATTTTTGATTTTCTTCCTTATATTTGCTCTGCTCTTCTTCTATTTTGTTCCTGAGATCTTTATGAGTCTTCAATGCTTTTAAACCTTCCATTTTAAACTCTTTTTCTCACATGAACCTGAAACCAATAGAAACAACCAAGTAGCATAAAAAAGATTTAAAAGATTACTATAAAGGGTTAGCAAGTTAAGTTTGAGGTGCATATATGTGTAACATCTAGCACCTATCAGCAACCATAGAATTCACAGGGTCTCCTGGAATACTGTGGCCAGGCCTGTGCAGGAAGGAGGACAGAGAATTAGAAGGCTCTCCGATATTTCGAATTCTTTTCGTATGAAGATGGCTTGGAATCTTATCACTGGCAATACCCTTTGGAGTAACTTTTTTAGAAGCAAATATCTTCAAAATAGACATTCGTGGATGATGGATATTTGTATGAGGTCCTAAAAATTGGAAAGATATTGTGAGATGGATTAAGCCCATGCTTTTAAATTACAAATGGTTAGTTGGCAATGACAATAATACCAATTTTTGGTTTGAAAATTGGCTTTCTGATCTTCCCATCATTGATTCTGTTATTGATTGCCCTAATAATTTTCTGATGATCAAAGACATGCTGATTGGGAAATCTGATTGTTTAGAAACGCAAATCGCTTCAATAAGCAAAAGAGGCATTTCCATGTCACGCTTCACAAGATTTATGGGTGGATTAAGAATTCAGATGAGTTTTGGAAAATTAAGTGCCCTATCTCAAAAAGAGATGATGATTTTGTAAGACTCTCACTATCCAATCTCCGTTGCTTGTTGTTAAAAAAAAGCCGATTATTATCGAAGGGCTTTATCTGTCACCGGGTTGGTTCAAATTAAATACGAATGGAGCCTCTATCGGCAATCCTGGAGCCAATCTCCTTTGCTTGTTGTTAAAAAGCCGATTATTACCAATGTGATGCATGAATTGTCATTCATGAGCTTCCTTGAGATAATATAGACACGATCATGAAGTTATTTTCTTATTTGATGTAGTTAGATGGTTATTCATGGTCTCTCACTCTATGTATAACAGTTATGAGTGCAATGAACATTGGCTCTAAGGATGTCCAGCCTAGTCTTAGATAAGCCTAGAGAATTGATTGATTAGATGGAGATAAGATTTACATGCTAAACATGACTTGGGCTCGACAAGGATTTTCCCCCTTTCAATCTAGCTTGGCCTATTAGGCCCAATAATGATAATAGATGATGATAAAGTTATTATGAGTGTTAAGAGTATAAGGCCATAGTGAATTTGGTAATATTCACCATACAATCCTTGTCATTGTATTGAATTGGATGATGATTACTGTTACAATTAACAAAGACATTATAAGAGGATTCAGTGTTGTGCACACATATGAGTTATTAAACTCAAGTTATTATCCACAATAGCTTATAACTTTCATTGAACATTGAAGTTCCTCGTAGTATATAGTGTGTAGAGATATTCTAAACAATACTCTTAGAAATCCATAGAGGAGTGTAGAGAATTCTAGAAGATCTAGAAAGTTCATAAACCATTAGATTAATGACACATGTGTTGAATCCTAGCTATTCATTACCCTTGACTTTAACTTTATATTGTGAGAAAGTCCTCATTTGGGAAACACCTATTGGCTTTAAATCGTTTCCAATAAGTCAATTACTCTTCATTATATTCTCCATTCTTTTTTCGTCTCACACTAGTAGATTGGGAAAGTTCTTGAGAAAATTTTATGTTTTTTTCTTTTTCTATGGCAATACAAGTGGATGAATGAAGAAAAGATAAGGTACATATGGAGATACTTTCACTAAATTATTCACTCTTATATACTGGTGTTGCATATTAAATATTTTTATGCATGTATATCGTCATTGTTACTTGAATTGGATCTAATACAAATTCATCTTGTTTTGAACTATCTTAACTAGTTCATTAAGAGCCATCATTTGGAGGATAAATAAATTGGAAGACTAGTTAGATAATTATGAATTTTTGGATGCAGAAATTTTCGAATGGGAAATCCATAGAAAAGGCTGAAAAGCAATTCCACTATGTTGATCAATAATATAAATTAGTTTAATGTGGAATCAATGCTTGTTGTTTGCTACTAATATGATCACTAAACTTGTTGATCGATTGACTGCCGACTATATTTCAAGATTATTCAAATAAATGTCGAATAAGTGCTTAGAGAGACAAATAAAGAGATAGAGAAACATATTCTCCTTTCTGTATAAAAACTTACGTATATGTACTCTCTTTATAATAAACTAGCAGGTGGCACATGCGATGCACGTGAGAGCGAGGGGAAGGTGTTAACCACAGTCAATATGAGTTAAAAGAGACATGTGTTAACCCCTGAGTGCAATTGAACTCTCCCTGAGTTCAATCGTGATTGGCTGTGATTCTAAATAAATAGATGAGCAAGAGGTAGTTTGGGATAGTTTGGGAAATAAAGCAAAACATTAAATCAAAATTTTGGTTTTATATAAGGGTAGTATAGGAATTTCGGGAAAATCATCTACGCCTGCGCCTCTCCCATTATAATAGTAAAGATAGTTGCGCTCGAGCATGATCATGCATGCGGGGTTACATTTTGTAGGAGCGCAAGGATGTTTCCCTTCTCCAAATGTTCTTGCTATGTATGTCTTCCCTAGTCTTGGATTGGTTTTGAACAAAGCTTAGTCCCAAGGGGATTGTGGCTCAAATGGGCATTTGGAGGTGCCATCGGCACCAGTAGTTGTATTGTGAGCCCTTCTTTTACCTTCACTTGTCATTCTAAGATTTGCTCTTCTTGTTCTTGTGTGAGGTAGGTTAAGTATGCTACTTTGACTATTTCATAGCAAACTAAAGGATTTACTTCATATTTCCCGAATGACAATTCAATTCGCTTTGGATGTATCAATTGAATCTGATGAAAAATGTAGGTATTGAATGTTAATGGACCTAATGAAAAGTGTATATATTGAATGTTAATGGGTTTTGGAAAAGAGGGTCTAAAATTTAGAGGTAGGTTTGTGCACAAATGCCTTGTTTTGAAAATTGAGAGATTTTTTATTTTGTTGGATTTATAGGTTTGTCATTAGTGTTGACTTTAGGTCACTCTAGAGTATCTAATTAGGTATGTAGCTATGATATTACTAAAGGACTTAGGTTTTTCTAGAAACTCATGTTCTAAAATAGCTTAAATTCAATATATACATTTCCTTAAATACATTTCGTTACTCCACTTGGTCCTGCTCTTTTTATGCTGGTTGCAGACTTGCAAGTGTAACTTTGTGAAACAATAAATCCGCCGGATTCAAATATGGATAGGTATTGTAATATCCGACCGATAACACACTTACCAGTAGCCGCATGAGTAGCCTTCATTATAAATGCCTGAATTCTTTTTTAATCCAATGGTTCAAAAGAAACCCTTAAACCACCTCTGTTAAAAAAGGTGTAAAACCATGTTCTCAAAAACCACTTCAGATTCAGAAACACTTACTACTTACCTCATAAATGCCATCTGTTCTCAGCCTTTTAATCCAATGGTCTAAAAGAGAAACTCCCTCTTTAAAACAATGCTCTTCATAAACCTCTAGATTAAAGAGAACCCCATATGTCTTCTTAGATCGTTTGCTTCGTCTCTCCCTTGTTTTTGTTGGTAAAAAGATGGTCTAGAGAATTTTTTCCTGTCTCTTCATCACTCTCTTGGTCACGATCAGTATGGGTGAGTTTGATCATCTCTCTCTCTTCTCACAGATTGATCGAGGTCTTCTGCTATTTTGAAAAACTTGGATATTTAAATCCCTAAATAGCATAATGAAGACTAACCTCAAGCCCTAGCCATTTGAAACCGAAGTTTGTTTTTCAAATCCAGGGTTTTTTTTTGGTACATATAAACCGACTTAGTCGTTATAGATTTGAGACCAAAGGTTCCATTCCACCATCTTCCATTAACCTTGCGTGTTTGATGGGTTTGGTTATGCAACCAAGCCAAGCTCAAATATTTGGCCAGCAAGTGTTCTCACAATTTTCTTAGTGGATCTTGATCCTTGATTGTCGTGGGATTCCTACCACCAGTTTCAATGCTCAACAATTATCTAGTTGTGAAAAATGAGCAAATGAACTATTTATCGATTGCAACTTCATCCAGTGGTTAATGGTGCATTTGATTGTTTCCACTGTAATTGCTGGATAAATAGGGGTTAAGTACGAGACAATAGAAAGAGGGAAGAAGAATAAGGAAGGGACATTTCCATCTTTTTATTATTATTATTTTTCAAATCTCAAGTGTGGGGTGTGACCATCAAAAAGTGAGGTGCGGGTAACACCACCCAAATTCTTTTGATTGTTGATTTATGCTCAAAGAAGTTCAAAAATGGCGTCAACCAGAATTTGAATTTAAGATAATCTGTTGAATTCTGATACTATCAGAATTCGATTGTGTTCGGATAATTAATCAAATTTGAATTCGGTATTTCAAATTTACTAACCGCTAGATATCGGGTAGAATTAATCAAATACGGATATAGCACAATCGGCTTAGTTGACGACCCTAAATTGCTATCCATACTAGCCATACTCTCACAATTTAAAATAAGTCCATACTCTCATTCTTTTGATAATAATACAAAAGTTTTTGTTAGCCCACTTTTGGATCCCACACAAGGTCATTTGTTTTATTATATTATCAAAAGTGTGAGTACGGAAATGAGAGTATGTTTAGTAGAATTCATATGTTTATAGTATAAAATATTAATAATTAATAAGTCTGATTGCATGGCTTCAATGGATAACTCTTTATATCTATACCCACTAGTATTATGTATTATACTAACAGACACCTTGTACGATGCATGGGAGTACAAAGAAAGCATAGAACATGATGAGTAGCAAAATCACCGAATTGTAAATAATTTGTTGAAAAATTACATGAAATTGCATTTGTATCAGAATAATTTTGGAAAATATAAATCCATGTAGAATATAAAAAAAGAAAAAAATATCTCCAAATTTTTTTTTAGAAATAATTGTATGTAAGTTTCCAAGTGACTAAGTGGTATTTTATAATATTTAAATAACAAGTAGACTTCCAGAGTTGAGTACGGTACTGTGGTAGGTTGTATGTAGGAGATAAAAGATTTCTTAGTGGTAAGATGAGTTGGGGGTTGTTATGTGAATAATGGATGTTAGTTATATATGTAACTTGGGGGGATAAGAGAGAGAGAGAATAATGGGTGATAGTTGCGTATGTAGGTTGTAGGGATAATAGAGATAGAGTATAATGGGATGTAGGTCTCCCTTAGATTTGAAAAGCATTAGTTGGGTGTTTAATGGGATATTTGATTTTTAAGGGGTGCCTCGTGAGCACTTGTAGAATTTTCAGGGATTGGAGTTTGGAGATGAAAGAGGAATCTTATTTCCTATATAATTATAGTATAGATAACAATGTGTTAACACAATATACATTCAATAAATCATTGTTATACACACCATATATTGTTATTATGTTATTGTTATTGAGTGGGTTTACTCTTATGGCACCTTAACGGTAACCTTAGGTTTGATTGTGTGTGTGTGTGTGTTTAGGTGTTACTTTACCTCCTTAACCAAAAACAAAATGTCACTGTTACACAATATACCCACAATATTGTACTATCATACACAATGTATTTGTTATATTACTGCTATACACAACATATGGCCCTACGAAATTGAGCTCGTCATAGTCCTAGGACCTAAAATCTGAGTATTGGGTCCTACTCATTAATACCTGTTAAACATATGTCAGTCAAACAATCATTTCCTTTCATTTTCTCTCACAACATTTTTAGCATCTCAGTTCTCAACCTGATGTTCCCAAAGTATTTGGTAGTCTTCTAATCAAGCATGAGTAGTCGCATACAAGAATGTGTTTGTACCATGGAAATGAAATACCGGAAAAATATGTAACCTAAATGTTTTTCTATGATCTCCATATAGTCAGACATATTAGAAAAGGTGGTTCATATAGTTTGTTTACGTTTGAAACTAGCATTTTTGCATTCCAAAAGTTATGCAACGATATATTGTTTGTGACTTTTTTATGTTTTGTTGCTCATTTGAATGTTAGCTTATGTTAGAGCTCCAAAATCACTTGCTCTTTCTTTTTGGGCTTAGAAGAATCATTGAGTTGTCATCTGAAACCTTAGATTGCTCCAATGAATATCTTCTTGGGACATCACTTCTTGGAGATGAGAAGGCATAAATTTCAAACGATATTTCCATGCACCCACAACACTGTCAGCGTTTCTAAGCTTTTGAGGGGCTGTTTAATAAACTCTAGCCTGTCCTTGAGTACAATAGCAAAAGAACGAAGAGACGCAAAAAAAGAAAAAAAAAACAGTTTTGAAGTTGGCTTGTTGTTGTGTAGAGGTTTCTTGTATTCAGCTTATGTTAGATTCTGATACGAGATTTAACCAGCCCGAATAGTTGGGTCATTATCGGTATTAGGCAGTATATCCTCATAGGGTTATTAGGATGAATGAAGAAGTTGAGAGACAGAGACGGGGATAAAAGTCTTTGTAATCTTTGCTTGATAATAGTGAAGAAGACAATCATTTCTGTGGATGTTGCCCATACGGGGTGAACCACGTAAAAAAAATCTTGAGTTTTTTTTTCCTGTGTATAATTGATTTGATTTCATGTCTTTATTTTCAACATTCATTAGGTAACTATGTTCCCTAAAAGTCTTGAATGCATCAACTCAGAATGTAAAAAATAAGAAATGGAATTGAATTGGTTGGAGGTAGGTCATGTGTGTCAAATATTGCACAAAGCAAGAAGGGCAGTGATTAGGTCACTACATGGCCTTAGAATACTCTAATTGGTGATACAGCAGGGTTCTCTCATATTTTATTTATCCGTTTGATTACCGATAAAAAAAAAATCTATTACAGTGTTAACCTTCATATTTGGATTTTAGTTATAAATTTTTATTAAAGAAACAAAAACCAATTTTCTCCACATGAATCCATCATATAATGAACCTAGTTTCCTTTTGGCTGTAATGAAGATTATTTGTGAACTTGTAAAGGAGGATTTTTAGAGTTTTGAATCCGCCATCTTTTTGTTGGATCCCTTAATATTTAACGGATTAAACACAAAAAAGGAAGAATTAAAGCTTTTAGAGCAGGTTTGATTCCCACGATATGAAGTCTCTATGATTGTTGTCTTTCACAAATTTGATTAATTGATATGGGATTTAAAACCCACGCACTTGAGATTGGGTAAACACAAATCATTAGAATCATTGTCTATTTTTGAAAAACATTAAATTATAGATAACATTCTTTGAGAAGAAATGATTGTTAATTACATGACATTTATTTTGTATGATTATTTTTTTTCGATTTATGTGTTGTCCAACAGAAAATCCTTTCAGATTAATAGCTGACTATAAGGCTTTATCTTGATTTCCCTCTTTAAGAAAAGTGTTTCAACATCAGCTTTCTCTAACTTTCGTAATTTTATTATTTCTTGAATGTCAATTTTATGATTGTTCCTTTTAGGTTGGCTTCTTTATGGCAAGACAAGTTGTTGGAATAGGTGGCATGGGAAAGAAAGGTACACATGAGTTTTTTTCTTCCTACAATGTGATCATTTTCATGCAATTGTGGTGTATTTTTATGAATGCATAGCGTACAGAAGGTCATCGTTTTTCAATAATATACTTGTTAGTCCTTGCATGTGCATGCTTTGTTTACTTTTCATTAGAGAACCTTTCTTCAAATGGATCTCATCAAGAATTGAACTCATACACATTCTTAAGTGATTGCTCATGCTATAAACTTCACCAATATATCGCATAGTTTGAAAATGCTACTTTCTAAGGCAAATGAATTGATAATTAAAGGCATAAAATTCATGTCTTTCCACACACCCCATTTTGAGCCAATCGAAAAATATAGGGGCACTTCTATTTTGTGAAAAGTAAGTGCTATGCTATAAAAGAATAAAGGAATGCACTAATCATTCCCTTTCCAAGGTTTTGATCTGATGCTCCTAATAGTCGAGTTGGTCACAGTGATTTAGTTAGCAAGTTAATCAATTTACATCAATTATAAGAATTCACCATATTGATGCCCTTCAAAAGAAGTCCTTATGTAGATAATTAAGAAGTCTGCGTCTGTTTTTGGTGGCCCACCATGGAGATGGGATGTCATTTATGTTCCTTTAGTTGATCTTTTTCTCTCTTTTAAAGAAACCCATCCGGGGTGGGTGGGTGGTTGGGGGGGGTATGCAAGTCTCCTTTAGTTTATCATTTCTGTTTTTATATAAGAAGAAACACTATCTATTGCACATATGCTTGTTGATTATTACTATGTACACATATAGGCATTACTGGAACCATTAGCCCTTAGATTATCCTATAAGATTGCTTATTTTACAACATAAAAGAAGGGGATGCTGCTAACTTCTGATAGGTGTTTATGTAGTAGTGTAGTATCAGGTGACGTGTGCTCACTCACATGAGCTATTTGGTGTCCACACATTTGCTAGGCCATTGGAATCTTCTTGTATATGTATTAGGAAGTACACCAGGTCATGACCTTTAGTTTGTGACACATTTATTTCATTACAATCATAGCACTCTCAATCTTGGTTTACTTAAGGAGGAATTGATTACTACTTTGATGCATTATATGATGATCCTAGCGCAACACTCAATTGTTTTGGGTACTGATTGATCTATGGCGGTTGCATTCACGATTGTAGAAATTCACAATGCCACATGCATAGTAAATATAATTATGTTTGGTCTTGACAGGGCACATGATTAATTGAGAAAAACGTATTAATATTTTTTAAGTCCCCAAGTGCTAAAAACAAATTTTGTAGGAATTTTTTAAAAATATCAATAGCTCGTGTTTTTTTTTAACAGTGGTCCATTATGATAATTTTTCTTCTTGTCCCAACAATGTGTTATAAAAGAGAGAAGAAAAAAAAGGTCCAACGAAACTCAATGTGTGATTATCTTGAGAAGAAACTGAGTCTTTAATACCTATAGACTTCATAACAATATCAACTCTATCTCATCAATATAAATTTATTTGCAGTGTTATGCAAATCAAATTTGTTTCCTTTGTGTGCAGTCACAAATATATGCATTAAGAATACTTTTAATTGTTCTCTTTGTAACTTTTTTTGTCCTGATACTATGATACTATGCAGATGCTTAACTACAAACAAGACATGTCTTGTTTTTCTCCATGGTTAACATGATTGTTATGGGGTACAAGATATCCAACAGAATTTTATGGACTACATGATAATGAAAATTTAGGAGTCATTTCAAATACACATGTATGCGCATGTTGAGTTTATTGATATGAACAAATTTGCATGCCCATTAAGCAAAATGCACACAACTTGCAGGGTTGTTCTCTCATCGTGGATTCTGCAAAGACTGACATGCTTCTAGGACTCCTTGCAAAGTTTCTGGACTTCATGGAAATGCATGTTAAGAATTCCTATCAGTCATCTAAGGTGTTAGGGAAACTATATGAGAGGTGAAAGCCAAATCATTCTTGAATTTTGTCATGATACCAAATAAATATGATGCTAATATATATGTAAATTACAGGCTTCGAGGAATACATTGGTGATGCCATATCTCTTAAAGAAAAATATGATTTGAGACTGAACAAAATAATAGATCGGAGTTTGAAGTGTGGTACTTATTATTTATTGAGAGGGTAAGAGAAGAGGATGCCAAGGTGATTAAATGCGAGTTTGACTTCTTAAAGCAGCATGTGAGGGCATGGGTAGAAGAGCCGGATTCTCAAGAAGTCATCTGCTTGCTATCATGTCACAAACCATTCAGACTATCAGAAATGCAAGAAATGTCTTTATTAGCTTTGCATGGTGTATACATGAGAGATTGATAGAAATAAAGCAACAATATTCCAACAAATAACTCAACTTTGTTGGAGAGAAATTGAGACATTTATTTTATAAGAGGGGGATTCTCAAGAAGTCATCCGTAGAAAGGCATTTACTTGCTATCATATCACAAACCATTGGGACTATCAAAAATGCGAGATATGTCTTATTAGCTTTGCATGGTGTGTACATGAGAGATTGATAAAAATAAAGCAACAATATTCTAACAAATAACTCAACTTTGTTGGAGAGAAATTGAGACATTTATTTTATAAGAGGGGGATTCTCAAAATTTTTAAAATTTTTCATTTTAAAATTTTAACTTAAAAATTGGAGTAATGGGTTGAAACTATCTCATAATACATGTCTTTATTTTTTCTCTTAAAAGGTAGTTATAACGTAGAGAGGGTGTGCCTCTTCGTTGAGAGACCAAGAATGGAGCATAAGAGAAATAAGGATAAGGATTTGAGGGAATTGTGGAGATATTGAGGGATTATTGTTAGTTGTAGTTGATATTGCTTCAATACCCCTACTAACTTTTAAAATAAAATAGCATAATTTTTTTTTTATACAGAGTTATGTGCAAAATAGAAAAAATATAAAAAATTCACCCTTATACTATAAAATTGGGACTCATTAGGAATATTAGAAAAAAATCAACCAATTTTTTAATCCCGCTTCTCTCTTTATAATAGTAGAGATATATTAACCCTAAGGGTTAAAGATTTTTAACCAGAGTTAAATATTTTTTTTAAAAAAAAACAAGGTTATATTGTTGAACCTCCAAGGGTTAGTGAATCTTAACTATAGTTAATATGGGTTAAAAGCAACACGAGTTGACACGTGGAGTTCAATCACAATTGATTGGGATCCAATCTCGTGGGGAGATCAAATCATAGCCGATCGCGATTGAACTCAAGGAGAGTTCAATTGCACCCACAAGTCAACATGTGTTCTTTTTAACCCCTATTAACCATGGTTAAGATTCTTTAACCCTTAGGGTTGAACAATCTAACCTTGATTTTTAGAAAAAAAAATTAACCTTAGGGTTAAGAAATTTTAACCTAAGGTTAATTTTAAAAAAAAAGATTTCTAAAAACTAAGGTTAGATTGTTGAACCGTAATTGTTAGTGAAGCTTAACCTTGATTAGTAGAGGTTGAAAAGGACACATGTTGACTTGTGGGTGCGATTAAACTCACCCAGAGTTCATTTGCAATTCGCTGTGATTTGATCTTGATTCTGGTATAGAGGTTTATAGAAAATGCCCTACCTTTGAGTTGATTCTTGAATAAAAGTTTATATAGTATGGAAGTAACCGATTAGGAGGTTAGGACAAAACCTAAACATTATCACTGATCTAATTTGAATACTTGTTGGCTGGAAATCTGGTTTGTGTCAGGTATGCGTAAGATTTTGGTGTAAACAATACTTATAAAGGAATTGGCCCCTACAGAAAATTAGAGAGCAGCAGCTGCCCTTCTTTTTCTTCCAATGTAGAAAATTAAAAGCTCATGATAGTAGGTACTATCGAGAGCTGGACGGCTGGATTGAAAATCCAGTATTATCACGCATTACATGCTTTAATTAAACAACGACCAGTCTTCCTTCATCCAACCATCACTCCAACATACAAGTCATAAATAAATGGATTAATTTGAAAGTTCAGCCTCCGGAAGAATATTTTGTTTTCATAAACTTAAACGAAAGAAGACATTTCTCACTCGGCACCTGCAGCATTCTATGCTCCACTCCAACAAATGCGAACTCTAACTAACTGATCACATTAGAGTGGTCCTAAGTGTGAAAGTCAGGTCAGTTCAGGTCTAGTTGGACTAATAGTTTTGGGACTAGTCCTGTTGGAGAGGTCAGCCCTTAAGGTCTGTTTGTCAAGACAGTCTTGTGGGATCATCTCAACTAACTCACTCAGTCACCCAGAACTTAGAAGTGTGGTCAGCAACCAGACAGAGTTCTGTTTTGATCTGGAAGGGGCTTAGACTCTTAGAAAGATCCGATTGGGCCTGTGGTCCTTTAGCTGGGCGTTGTTGATTTCCCCACAATTTGAGTTGAGCAGATACTAACCCTAACCCAAGACTGTGCAAAAAAAAAAAAAAAGGTATGGTTGTATATCTTTAGCATTTTAGCCTAGTTATCAACAATAAATTGGGATTGTCAATTTTTCTTGCAAATGAGAGGGCTTTAAACTCATATTTATGGTGAAATAACTTATGCACATCTACTTCTTGGACTTTTAGGAGATGGCTCTTCCTCCTAATGTGAAATCCATGATGACACAGATGTGGATATGAGTTCAAAATAATGTAACTCATACGATGCCGTACCCTTTAATCTACCTCAAAATTCTGGTCAGAGCATTCCAATACACTTTCTTGTGGTTATTAGTATACCTGCGCAACATTTCAACGGCTTGGGCAATATTAAGCGCATGACATAAATAAGACTGTTAATCACTTGGATAGTTCCAATTGAGCAACATTTTGTCTTCTTTCCTCTTTAGTTTGATGTCGAAATCCACTAGAGTTGGGGTGGGTGAAAAATCAAATTGATCTGAGGATTTTCCTAATATGGTTCGGTTGCGAGATTACAAATCCTTGGTTGCTTTTGATTATTTGGACCGCATAATGACTTTTGCTCATCAACCAATATCCTTCATGTGAAAGTTGGACAAAAATAACTATTTTCGAATAATAACATTTCCATTTTGAATATCAATGTCATTAATATTGAGGCAGATAATTACAACAAAATTCTCCTCTAAATTTTTCTTACAGAAATATATACATTGTTTTCTAATAAATGTTAATGAGGAGAATTTGCCTGAACTTGGCGTGTCATTGCTTCGGTATTTGTTCAGTCCATAGAAGGACTTCAACAATTTACAGAATTTCATTTTTTGAAAAAACAAATTCTTCTATTTGTTCCGCATAGATCTCTTTTTCGGGCTTTTCACTGAGAAACACAATTTTTGTATTCATTTTACGAATAATCGGATCTTGGCTTGTAGATAGAGCTATTAGCAAAAAACAAATGAGTCATCCTGAAACTCCCTCAACGAGAGGCACCTTCACCATTTGAGCTTAGAAGCGGGTGTATAATATATATAGGATGTTGGTGTATGTAAAATTAGTGATTTAACTGCATTATGAAACATAAAAAAATTTAATAAAAGTGTTTTGTTATCTATAATATGGATGAAATACTTGTATTTTGATATCATATTTTTCTAGTGTATGTATGGGAATGCCTATGACTTCAGGTCATGTCCGCGCTATTTCATATGGTTTTCTCTAAGGTGCATGCATGATATAAAACTATACATAGAAAAGCGTGTTGATTTTGATTTAATTTTTTTTTAAAATTAATAAAAACCAAATCATTAGGATCTGGGGTTTTGATTTTAATCATGGACTAAAACCCCCAATTAATTTAATCTTTGTTTAGGTTGGGTGTTTAATCTCTTGAAAGAGAGAAAACACACTTTTAGTGGTTTTCCCTTATTTCTTTAGTCCTACATCAGAAAGGCAGAGAAAATCTAAAGGGTTTAATTACCCCAATTGTTTGCTTAGTTGTCAACAACTAAACATGTTGTGTAGACTTTGACCCACAGATTCCTTTAGATGATAACTAGGGTGCACGAGCTGCGCTCGTAGTAAGTGCGAGCGCACGGGAGCGGGTATAGGGCTTTGGGCTCTATGAGGCACACTTTGCACTTGCCCAAGCGCATCATCGCGAGTCGCTTGGGTTGCTCTTTATTTTGATTAAATCAGGACCGTCCATCTAATCAGAATAGTTGATTAAGGTCTGATCGGATGATCAAAGTGCTTGATCAGAACCGTCTAATCAAGTCTCAGGCTCAGAATGGATCTGGGCCGTCGGATCTGGTAGTGAGATCTGATATCCCACTTGGGCTGTCAGGTGGATCAGGTAATGAGTGCCTAGGTCAGTGGTTGTTGACCCATGATGGGATGCTTTGACCAAGGCCTAATCCAGATAGCCAAGTGGCCTGCCTGGGGCAGGAAGGGCCTAGCCAGGTGGCTGAGCCCATCCACATGCAAGGGGACCTTGGTCCTCTATAAATAGAGGGCCTTGGAGAGGTTCTGGGTTCTATTGGAACTCAGACCAGATCAGATCCGTGGACCTAGTCCAGTAAGCCAAGAAGGAGACCAGTGAGCCACCAGACTAGAGTAGGTGCACCTTGGTTCAATCTACTTCGAGTCAGCCATGGTCCATCATCCATCAGGATGACTCCAAACCAGGGACCTCTTAGGAGGACCCTAACCTGGAGATCTCCAGTAATGGTGGACCTTGAGCTCAATGAAGAAGATGGTGACCCAGACCCATTATCCAGAGGCCCAAAACCCATATTCCAAAACCTAGACCCAACAGGTTGTCCGGATCGATCCAGATCCATGGATACCAGGAAATGGACTGTTATCTAGCTCCTGATGAGGTTGCAGAATGCATTCGGGCTTCTCAACCGTCCATCATAGATCAGTCCACATGTAGACTGTTCGATTGCTCGATCTGAGATTCCAGATCGAGTAGAACAGTGGATCAGTCCTTCATGGACAGAACCATCTTGGTGACCATCAGATTTCGTGTAATCCTACCATATCGACATGATGGATCCTATAAGGACTATCATACCCAAACAGGGGTATCTTGTGGAATGGGTTAAATCTGGACAAGCCTGCTCTTATACCCAAACAGAATCTGGAATATGATAAAATCGGATTAACCTCAGTCTTGTGACCAAACAGACTCAGATTAAGTTAAACTTGGATTAACTTAAAATTGTAACCAAACATGACTTAGACAAAATTGATTCTGGGCAAACCAGAATCAGTTTATGTGCAGGATTAATTCTGGACAGAACCAGAATCTGTAACCAAACAGATTAGGTGTAGACCTAAACTGGAATAGGCTAAACCAGGTTTAGACCAAATCAGAGTGGACCTAACCCTGTAACCAAACAGACCCTTAAACCTTGAGGGGTAAAATGATAATTTCATAAATTGTCTAATTAATTAGATAATCTCTTTCTATAAATCCGATGGGACTTTAGGACATTTGAATTAATGGTAAACCCTAATTATATATATATATATATATATATATATAAGTATATATTTAATTTTAAAGGGCATCCTAAAGGAAGATTAGTACTTCGTCTTCTACCGAGTAGTGCAAACTCGTTGGGAAGATCGGAGAGAATCCGAGCTGAGTTGTATCCCGGAGATAAAGCTACCACATCCCTTGCACATGGGAGGCTTCGACTATCTTCAAGAAAGACTCAATTGTAACGCTTCTCAGTGAAGCGATTCTCTACTTTAATTAATTAATTAATAATTGTTTATTTAACTGTATTTTTATTTGTCTGTATTTGCTAAGTGGCTATGTGTACAGAGATTTAGCCCAATTACACCAACAAAGGGAACATTAAATTTTTGATGAACTGGGAGGAAATTTCTCTACATAGCTAATGACCATTTTTTATGTAGAAAAATATCGACAACAAAAAATAACAAAGATTTACGTGGTTCATCAAAGTACCTATGTCCACTACCACATAGAGATCCTTTCACTATTTTTCTGTAAAAAGCCGGTTATAAATCTCTCTGCTCTCCTTTGTGTAATAATGAAACGCAACCATAACGCAGACGTAAAATTACGAAATTAACATTCACATATTCTAACCAAAATACAAGGCATAATCATATATAACATAAAATTACGAAATTGGCATTGCTATGAGGTCTCACTTTGGCTTTAGCAGAAAGAGTAGGCGCCATGTAGTTCGGTACCGAAAATGGCGGGCAGCTTGTGAGACTATCATCATCCCTAAATGGCATATTGAGCTAGGATTCAGCTCTACTGGTTCTTGGTTTTGCATGTTTCACTGGGGTTGAGCCATTTGGTTTTTGTGATCTATTCAACAATGGTGGTAAGTGCTTAGTTTTCGCGTCCATAGATGACTTGGAGGACTTTGGTGTAAGTGCGTCGAGAGCCTCGAATCCAAACCTCGTATAGTTGCTCGATTGGGGTCGCACCTCGGGTTCTAGGATGGGTTTGGGAGGTGTTGGATTATTCTTCAAATGTGTGGCTTGAGTTTCAGAAGTTTGTGCTGGAAGTTGTCGTTCTAACCAGTTCCACAACCAGGGGAACCCACCAGATCGGATGTCCATTAGAGCTGTTTGAGCTGATTTAGGAGGAGTGACTGATGGCACAAAAGTGTGATAGTGTTAATTCCCATGAAAAAAACATGCACGTCCATATTCCTTCAAGTTGCACCAAAGTAAGGTCGAATATGAGTTCGGATGTGCAACAAGCCAACAACAAGCGTTGTTGTTGCCGGTTTATGTCTTAAAAATGGGCCCCACATCGAACAAATGGTGGTCCCCACATCAACATTGTCTAAGACACACGGCCAATAGCGAGCGCTATTGCCCATCCGATCAGTGGAATATATGTGTAAATGGGCCAGACCATTGACACTGGAAGCAAATGGTACGTGTTCTTCCCTGTGGCCATGAAAATTTTAAGGCTAAGATCAAATCGTATGTATCGATTTAGCAGTTGTACAAGAGATCTTGACCTTCAAATACCCGGGCCACAGGAAAGAACACAGATGATTTGGTTCCATTGACACCGCGATTGGATGATGTTATGAAATATGGTAGGAGTACTAGAAGTAAATACCTGATGAGAGTAGGCATAGGCTAAGGCCCTCTCTCTCTTTGATGACAGCATCCACCTTTCTTTGAAGCCTTGTATCTATTTCCTCCTTTGTGAGCACGCTATCATCCTATTCTTCTTGCTGCCCTCTCTCAGACTATATTGTAATACACCCAACAATTTACACGTGTCATCCCTTATGTATCTATATCTATAAGAGCAATAACAGGACTGTAAGAGGACTCACCCAAAAGGAAATCAGATAATTCTTTGGAGTCGGATTCAATAACACATTCCCAATGACAGGAAACCTTCTGCCTCATCTATCCTCGTTGAACCCCTGGCTAGAGAATGCTTGAATGATACGAGGATCTTTCCATCGTGGTTGCGCGCAATAGCCCTTGCACCGGAAGCGAGGCCACTTAGGAGAGCAGCCCCGTCGACATTAACCTTAATACAACTCTATCAAAATACATATATGTGTGACATTTCTTGCATCATCCTTTTCTGTTGAAAATGGCTCGATTTGGAGAATTCTGGAAGTAAGCGATCGTTGCTGCAAGCAGTGATCGATCGGCCACTATGTGGCGAATCGATTGGTCGTACGTTGTTTTGAATTCCCAATATCTTTTCTTTTGGTTAAACCTTGGGGGTATAAAAGGATCCTTATAACCTAGGGTTTGTATGCTTTGTGAGAGCTTGTGTAAGCTTGAGAAATTTGTAAAGGGAGGCCATTAGAGAGTGAGAGATCGAAAACTCTTGTAACTCTGGTATTGATTCTAATAGTGAAAGCTTTGATCATCATTGCCCGTGGATGTAGGCAGTTGGCCGAAACCACGTATATCTTGTCTCGTGTGATTGCATCTTCTATTGATTTGTTTTCTCTTACTTTGATTTGTTTTTCCTTGTTCTCACTAGATCCTTAGGGGTTATTTCCGCAACATTTTCCTAGTAATATTATAGATAAGTAATGGAGTTAGGAGTATCAACGGGTCAGATATCATTAAACCCATACCATGAACCTGATTATAGAAGTACAAATCGGGTACCTAGCTACCTATATACTGATGGGTAACCAATAGTGTCCTTATCGGATCTGATGTGTAGGATACTATTAATTATACCGTGGTGATAAACCGATTCGATAATCAATCAAAATCTAAATAGTTTAAATACAAAGAGGAGCTCTGCTTTACGATGTTGAGCGGAGCTTCCCTGTTTTCTATCAGAGTTGTAATCTTGTAATTTGGTGTGCTGCAAAATTACCCAGTAGTAAAATAGGGAGCTCCGCTTCAAAGTCATGAAGCAAAGTACCAGCTCAAAATTAATCTCAAATCTAAATACGTGGACTCAATACCCCAACTAACTGTGTTGGATATGTAGAATAATAGGATACCTATTTATACCCTTAGTAATGGTCAGACCCATTATTAAATGCAGGAAGTGCTAGTTTTAATCGCCTTAAATGCACCCACACCTCTACTTAGGTGAATTTGTTTTTTCTTGTTACTTTTGTAACCAATTAAAACAACAAATATGCTTAAGAAAGAAAAAAAATAGCCCTCATTTTATTCTCTAAAGGAGTGGATGTGTTTGTGCTTATAGGATATCAAATATATAGCAAGGAATTAAAGGAAAAAAAAAGGCTTACCATATGACCTCTGTAGGCTGTTTGGATCTTGATGACTGCTGCAACATGGTGGTAAATTTCTTTGTGGTGGGTCATGGGAGTGAGTGTTGGGTTGTAGTTAACTTATTCAATTACTATACCTACTAGTTATGATTGGTGAATTGACTCTGGTGCTACACGGTAAGTGCTTAAAGCTAAGATTTTATTCTCTTATTCAATTTCATGATATAATTCATCTACAATTTAATTGATTAAACCTTCGGTTGCATTTGTTTGGAGTGATAATAGATACACTGAGTATTATACGTAGGAGAAAATGTAATTGTTGTGTTTGACATGTAGCAAAATGAGTTTTGTACTACAAATAATTGTCGTGACCCAAAATCCAATGCCAAATGGAACTTTGACTCGTGACACTGCATTATCATGGTATCTCATATCGAGATATCTTATCTTAACAAGCATATAAGACATACTAAAGCGACAACTTAAAATTTTCTTAAACAATAATCACTTAACATCAATCTCATAATGTCTAAATCAATTGAAACCATAAGCCTGAAATCATCCATCATGATCCCAAAATAAAAATCTTAAGTCTAACATCTATCTATGAATAATATTTGATTTCAACCCATTAATAATAAAAGTCTAATAAATTGGAAAGTTAGTAATATAGATATTTATCCAAATCCTTCTCATCTTCTACATAGTCACCTTCTTATTTCTCAATATACTACTCTTCCTCCTATAGTTCTGCTATGACCTCAAAATTTAAACCTATCGACATAAAATATATCGATTGAGCACATGTGGCTCAGTAGACATAAAATTTTAGTATCACTAACATTAACATAACCATACTTATCATGACGTAACTTAACATGACATTCATACATACATACAACAGAGTGCGGAAACATGTGAACATCTTATCTTGTGTGACTTGTGAGTAAAATCAACTTCCATACACTTGTGTGATAACTTAAAATAACTCAATACTATATATGTGAAGAGGCTACGATATACTATTCATACTGGGCAATTAATCCTAACACCTATCGGTGCGGATAGATTCTTAGGATCCAGTTGATGATCTTAGATAGTGTTGGTACTCATACTTGTGAAGACTCAATCATTCATTCATACATAAATACTTACTTGCGGCTTACTTGGAATATTGTGCGATTATCACATTTGTGAAGTGAAGATGACAAACCCTCATTTAAACTACATCAGGTTATAAATTGAGTGCAATCGGAGATTCATCATAGTGTCTCATACCACTATGATAAATAACCTAAGCAACAAGTCCATAATTTAAGGTTTGTTTACTTGAAAATAAATCACAACATTCATACATCATACATCATTATGTTATTCATAGCATACATCATGGCTTATCTTAATCATGGCGTTGTCAATCATCCTCATAGAGAGCAAAAAACATAGTCATGGTGCATAAATATCATTCAAAATTAATCGTATAATACAACATTCATATTTTGGGGTATTTGCTCGAGCAAAAGGGGATTCTCATTCAAGAGAAATACTATATTTTCGACCATATTTTCCTATATTCATCCTTTAACTCAAATCTTGTAACATATATCACATCAACAGACAGTACTATCTTTTCATATGATTCACCTTACATACTATCATTATTATCAAAATCATACCACCACAACAACAACAACAACAAATACAATTTTTAGAATTTCCTTAGGTTGATTTCCTTCATAATATTTCCCTTCTTAATTCTATGATCATGTTATCACAAGTTAATTTAGATTTAACATTCATATGGATATTTATCCTTGATCTTATATCAGCTTGATGAACATGACATTAATAAGGAGGATGTCTATTTACATTCAATTATTGTTCTTGTTCTTGATCTCTTATCAATGAATATGCTATCATTATCTTAGCAAAGTTAAATCTACCTTAATCGATGATGAATCTATAATTCGAAGAGCGAAAACCAAGGATCTGCCGTGAAGAACGCCCTTGATCACGATCTCCTTCCTCTTCCAAAGCCTTTTCTCCTTCTAGAAAAAGCTTTCTTTCAAAACCCTAGATCTTTCTCTCTCTCAAGTTCTAAAGCTTTTAGGTTGATTAGTAAACCATAATCTCATGAATAATGTGTTTAAGGACTATTTAAGGGCTTAAATTATAATCCCACATGTTTCTATGACTTTAAAAAACACTTTCTAATTTTGTTCTACGCAACTTGCTCGAGCGAAGTTCATCTCGCTTCCAACGAGTTGCATTCGAGACATTCTTGCTCGAGTGAGATTATTCTCACTTCCAGGGAGTTGCATTCGGGAACTCTTTTATTGCTCATAATTGCATTTTTGCTTCCAACCAACTTTTCTCGCTTCCAGCGAGATTATTTGGCTCAAGCCAACTCCATTTTTTTTAACTTACAAGCATGAAACATAAACCTCATTTATCATAAAGACTTTAGCACAAATTTCAAGAAATCATCATAATAATTTAATAGAAAAGCAGGTCTCTATAATAAATCTCTACTTTTACTTTATGTTTGAGGGAAAAATTTTCTCTAAGAAATTATTTACAAGCTCCACAATATCTTCCCGCCGAAAAAAATCCTTAGTTAATCAACTATACCACATCCAATGTCAGGCATGAGTTTTCATTCATGAGCTTCCTTAGATAATATAGACACGATCATTAAGTTATTTTCTTCTTTGATATGGTTAGATGGTTAGTCATTTTCTATTCATGGTCTCTCACTTTATATATAAGATTAATAACAGTTAGGAGTGCAATCAGTACTGGCTCTAACGATGTCCAACCTGGTCTTGGATTAAGCCTAGGGAATTGATTGATTAGTGATGCAGTCTAAAGGAGAAAACTGCAGCAATCAATCAAACATCCACAAAGATTGAAGGGGAAAATACGAGACTCAAGGTCATTTGGCTTCCTTGATCTCCAGAGCTTCTCTTCTTCAAATTCTAAAAATCTCTACATAATGATTATGGCCAAGGGTTTTCTTATTTATAGAGAAAGAGAAAAAGATAGAGTCTTTGTTAATTTAGGAGTTCTAATTGAGGTCAAACTTTTCTTTTCTCTCTCTAAACTCTTTTAGGGTTGAATGTGGATCAAACCCCCACTTAAGTAGGCAATAATAGAGTTGAAAGTGTTTAGAAGTGTTAAAACACTATTCATGTAACACTATTCACCATATTTATAATTTTGCCACTGAACTTTGAATAATTCTAGAGAGCTTAAATCTTATAGGATTGACCCGGAATTTAAAACATAGCTACTTTAGGTCATCTAGAATCTACCCAAAAAGTTTCATAAATTTTGGATGAAGGAAAATGTTCAAAATACCCTTCTATTGATAGAAAGGCGATTTTAACCAATCGATCCAACAAGATAGATTTCCGCAATTTTACTCTCTTTTATTCTTCTTTCTTTTACTCTTCTCCTTTCGGAGATTCTTTTAAGTTTTGAAACATCTAATCTTCCATTTTATCTTATTTTCCTCGCATGAACCTAAAAATGATAAAACAACCAAGTACCGTAAAACAGTTTAAAATAGAACTCTAAGGAACTAACAAGTTTAGTTTGAGGCGCTTAAATGTGTAACAATTAACATTGATCACAACCCCAAACTTAGACATTGCTAGTCCTCGAGCAATGAAAAATAAAATAAAAACTAAACTATATCTACATCTCCTTTCGTGGGATCCTCGGTTACATTTTGCATATGCAACAAGCCTTTTTAAATCCCTAGGTGACCCTAGTAGACGAGTGAAGTCTCGTGAAGGTTTACAGTGATGACACTCACAAACATCTGTACTACCCTGTAATTGTGCAATATACTCAAGTAAAACATGCAAGTTTCAAAATAGTGGTTGATACATATTCCAAACTTCTAAAATAACAACACATACAAGATAATCTTCAAATTATTAACAAGTTTAAACTTTCGACTCTCTACGTTCTCAATTTTATACAATTTTTACCCAATTTTGAATAAGTCACCTCATAAAAGATTTGTCATAATTTTTCTTTGATGTGTAAGTGAATTAAAAATTGAATATGTGATCTCAACCTAACTTTTCAACTATTATTTTGTCGACCCACTTGTCATTGAACTTCCTATCAATTTAAATAAACAACTCAAGACTTTCACTCAATTTTCAGCTTTTTGCTTTTTTTTGTATAAGTGTGACTGTGCAGAATCTAAGTCCATTAAGCATCCTAGACAACTCATGTAGCGAGTGTTAGGCCGATGACTCCCAAACCAGAAGACTTTAGGGCACCAGGTGTCAAGACACCTCTAAGGGCTTATTAACTTGAGTCAAATAGGCTTCGAACTCAAACTAATCACACTAGATTATTTTATCCATTCTGAAGATCACACAGTTTGACATGAACACTCTCTGCTTAGTGAGGCAAGAGACCCAGTTACTAAGTGTAAAACCTGGTCAAGTAACCCATTCTTCTATCAAATTTTTAAAATTTTCAATTTAGCCAAGGTTGGTGTTCAATTTCTAGGTCATCCAACTTATTATGAGTTAACAAAAGCATTAATCAATTAGTTTGGTTTCAAACCCGACTAGACAATATATTAGAGGGCTCGTGCATATAATCAAAGTGTATGTATGATTTTTGAAAAAAATTCAGCTTTAGTAGTTCAGTCAAGGGTTAAAAACTGTGTCTATTTGTGATCATGTGTTTTCAAATTTAACCCTATCAATAAGACTTGGATTACCCTATATGTATCACAAAATTTTAAATTCTAAAACAGTTCAGTCTTAAAAACATTCATTGTTTTGCATGTTCTACCCTATTGCATGGTTGCACAATCACTGAAGAATAATAAAAATAATGGCTATTATTTCCCAACCCCAAACTTAAAGATTACATTGTCCTTAATGTAAAAATAGAATTGAATTAAAGAAGGGATTAGAATAATAATACCTGACTGGTAATAGGCAAATCATGCTGAGAAAGGCCAAGGGAATGACAATGAATATAGAAGTTATAGAAATCACCCCAAAATTCTTCCAAACAACACCTAGCAGGCTTAGTACAATACAAGAAATATCCACACAAAAATAGATGCTAAACCAATCAATATATCTCAATTAAGTATAGAAAGCATCAAGCAAGAATAAAATTGGGATATTTAAAAAAAAAAAATTTGGTTCGGCGATCGATCTCCCCAGTGGGTGATCGATCTCCCTTTTTTTTTTGGGCGATCTATCTCCCCTAGGGGCGATCGATCGCCAAAAACGCCGTTTTGAATTTTTTTTTTTTTTTTAAAGAATAAGGTGGTGAATTACCACCGCAAACTTGAATTAACGAAACGAAAGAAATAAAGAAAGATCATAGACTAGACCTAAGAGATTGGGTTGCCTCCCAACAAGCGCTAAGTTTATCATCTTCAGCCGGATGACCTTAAAATAATCAACCATCTAGGTAGACGGGATCAAGTAAGGCTAGAGGTGTTGGGCCTTGGCCTTGAGCACACACCCATCCGGATCAGAAAAGATGGAATTCCTACGCCTTTGAAAGGTCACAATTTTATGCTTGGCTCTCACTTTATGTTTTTCCAATGGAAAACCTTTTGGATGAGTGAGATCAAGCAAAGAAGGTCCATTCCCTATGGATTTTTCTTTGATGGGGTCCGACGGTTTAAGATGAGCGAGAGATGCCTCTAAGGGATTATTAATTAAAGCATATGGAGGGGCATCCTTAACTAATTTATCAATCATATCAATCAGGAAACAATCTTCCCCCTTCAATTGTTGTTCGGGGGTAGTGAAGACTTTCAACTGAACTTTCATGTTACCAAATGACACCTTCATCACCCCAGTCCTACAGTTTATGCAAGCATTAGTAGTAGCTAAGAAGGGACGAGAGGCACCTTCGCCATTTGAGCTTAGAAGCGGGTGAATAATATATATAGGATGCTGGTGTATGTTAAATTAGTGATTTAACTGCGTTATGAAACATAATAAATTTATTTAAAGTGGTGTGCTATATACAGATGAAATTCTTGTATTTTGATAGCATATTTTTCTAGTATATGTATGGGAATGCCTATGACTTCAGGTTACACATGGTTTTCTCTAAGGTGCATGCATGATATAAAACTATCCATAGAAAAGGGAACATTAAATTTTTTATAAACTCGGAGGGAATTTCTCTACATAGCTAATGACCTTTTTTTATGTAGAAAAATAACGACAACAAAAAAATAACAAACCCAGAGATTTACTTACTTCATCACTTACCTATGTCCACAACCATGGAGAAATTTCACTATTTTTCTGTAAAAAGCGGGTTATAATTCTCTCTGCTCTCCTTTGTGTAATAAAGAAACGCAACCATACCACAGGTAAAATTACGAAATTAACATTCACATAATCTAAACTAGAATACAAGGCATAATCATGACATTTTAAAAACTCAAATGTCCCTCACATTCAAACCATCACTTCCTATTCTTTCTTTATTGTTATATAAGCACATGTAATACAACCTTTCAACCAGAAAACACACTAAAAAAAACTAAGAAAAAAAAATCACTCAAATCACTTGAAAGACTTTCTTCCAACTCCAGCAGGCAAAGAAACGGTGGAATCCACACTCAAATTACCTATAGATTGCATAGAGTTGTTTTTCTTTAATACCCTTTGAGAGCTGGAATCCTTGTTTGAGAACAAAGAGCCCTTGTTCCACCCAAATGACCCAATGCTCGGAGTCAGAGGGAACGAGAGTCGCCTTTTCTGCTCACGACTCGGAGCAATGGGAAACCTCTCCTTGGGATTGCTATGAGGTCTCACTTTGGCTTTCGCAGAAAGAGTAGGCGCCATGTAGTTTGGCACCGAAAATGGCGGGCAGCTTGTGAGACTATCATCATCCCTAAATGGCGTATTGAGCGAGGATTCAGCTCTACTGGTTCTTGGTTTTGCATATTTCACTGGGGTTGAGCCATTTGGTTTTGGTGACCTATTCAACAATGGTGGTAAGTGCTTAGTTTTCACGGCCATAGATGACTTGGAGGACTTTGGTGTAAGTGCGTCGAGAGCCTCGAATCCAAACCTCGTATAGTTGCTCGATCGGGGTTGCACCTCGGGCTCTAGGATGGGTTTGGGAGGTGTTGGATCATTCTTCAAAGGTGTGGCTTGAGTTTCAGAAGTTTGTGCTGGAAGTTGTCGTTCTAACCAGTTCCACCACCAGGGGAACCCTCCAGATCGGATGTCCATTAGAGCTGTTTGAGCTGATTTGGGAGGAGTGGCCTTCCACGACTGAACGGCACAAAAATATCAAAGTGTTAATTCCCATGACACGAACATGCACATCCATGTTCCTTCAAGTTGCACCAAAGTGACACGGGAAGGTAGAATTTATGGAACAATAATCAGTTGCAAAGGGGGTGTTGCAGCCATGGGCTGTAATTAACAGCACCCTCACAGTGCCACATAGGAAAAAAGGCAGCTCGGGTGGGCCCCACAGCCGAGCTCTTCAATAGCCTGACATGCATTAAAATGGGGGGGGGCCACCGAGCTGCCCAAGTAGCACTGTGAGGGAGATGTTGCAGCCCCTTTTTGCAGCTGATTATTGTTCGAATTTTTGTGTAAATGGGCCAGCCCAAGTACAATGCTAAACCCGAGAGTCCCAACCAGACACAAGCCGAAGTAATTAAGGTTAAAGTCTGGCCCAATACTAGGATATCATGGGTGATCAGATCTATATAGAGCCTAAAATCAGGCTGGCAAATTCTGTTCAAACGGTCAACCTGCTGGGCATTTTTACAGGTAAGTTTGATGTTTTTGACCCAAAATATGGGTTGGGTTCAGGTTGGGCTTCTTGGACCTGACGGGCTATTATATATATATATATATACCCAACCGACCCCAAAACCCCACCCAGCCATATATATATGGGAATGCTCGACCTGAACCCAACAGACCGCAAAACTCCACCCCTACCTATGATTCTTGTCCACTTTCATCCTAAAAGCCAATCTTGATTCCAGTTCATATACATAATGGGTCTTGAATTAAGTCCAGGCCCAGAAAAAGCATGGGTAGAGTAGTAGAAGTAAATACCTGGTGAGAGTAAGCATACGCTAAGGCCCTCTCTCTCTTGATGACAGCCTCAACCTTTCTTTGAAGCCTTGTATCCATTTCCTCCTTTGTGAGCACGCTATCATCCCATTCTTCTTGCTCCCCTGTCTCAGACTATATTGTAATACACCCAACAAAATTTGTCATCCCATCTATCTATATCTATAAGAGGAATACCCAAACTTGATGCTGCCTCTAATGTGAGAAAGTTACGTACCGGCTGAGTAAGTGTCAACTTGCTGAAGCTACTGTCCAGTTCCTTGTCGCCCTTGTAAAGATTGTGACGTTGGAGAGCCTGGTTTTCTAGCATTTGGATTCTGCGCGAGTGTATCTGCGTTTGAACTTTGACAAGGATCTGCATGTGTCTCATGGCGTTCATGGTCTGCCGCTTCACGCTCTGCCCTCGCACCACTCCCTGCAGCCTCACTAGACCCTTCAGTGCTCTGAAGCTCCTCCTTGCCTATTTCATCCATCACATTCAACACTTATTCTTTGAGTGGTGACCCATGGTTGATGTTAATAAAACACCTTATTCTTTGAGTGCCTGTGATCTATGCATTCCTACTATCTGGGTTGGATATGTAGCATAACTGGATACCTATTGTTACCCTTAGTAATTAAGGTCACACCCACCATTAAATTAATGGGGAAAATGCTAGGCCTAATTGCCTTAAATACACCGCCTCCACTCAGGTGAATTTGTTTTTGCTTGTTACTTGTGTAACCGGTTAAAGCTGCAACTATGCCTAAGAAAAAAAACAAGTCCTCATTTATAAGGAGTGGATGTTTTTGTGCTTAAGGCTATTACCACTAGCTTTCCCCTTAAATGATCTCCCCTTAGGATATCAAATAGCAAGGAATTAAAGGGGGAAAAAAGGCTTACCATATAACCTCTGTAGGCTGTTTGGATCTTGATGGCTGCTGCAACATGGTGGTAAATTTCTTTGTGGTGGGTCTTGGGAGTGGGTGTTGGGTTGTAGTTGACTTCTTTGTGGTGGTTCTTGGGAGTGGGTGTTGGGTTGTAGCTAACTTCTGTACGGTGATTCTTCTGAGTGGGTGTTGGGTTGTAGCTAACTTCAGCTGTATGGTGATTCTTCTGAGTGGGTACTGTTGGGTTGTAGCTAATTTCTTTATGGTTATCAAGAACACTAGGAGGAATAGATGGAGGTGTCTTCCGTCGAACGGAAGACCCGGGACGTAACATCTGTTGCTCTCTTTCGGCATCCCCCAATATTTTTTCGATACTGCTTGGTTCTCTATAGAGGGGTATGAATGAATTGGTTTCTCCATACTTTGACTTCCCTAATCCCCACTTCTTCTTTTCCTTTCCACTTTTCTTCTCAGACCCCTGCAGTGGAGAATCATTGATGAGAAGTTAAGGTTATACTTTTAGTTTAGACCATAGGTCTGGTAGTAGATGACCTTGTCGGCAAGTAAGGTGCATAGTTTGCCTTAGTATATATATAAATAAGATTTCTACATACATTGACTAGCTTCTCTTTAGAGTTGGGTATGAAAACCCTCTTTATTGCAGATAACCAACTTCCTTTCTTTCCCATGCTCCTAGCATTCCTGTTTCAACCTGGAAACAAAAGAACAAATAATCATCTGGGTGGCCTAGTCGCGGTATAAATAAGTTGATTACATGTGTATATTTCTAGTACTTAATATATGTATATATGCATACACATACACATACAAATTGAAAATTATATAAGGAATTGGCAAGAGAATGACTAATACTATAGCATATAAGAAGAACAAATAAGTGTTGTAAAATGGGTTTAATCCTTACTCAACATACCTCATCTTTTGAGCTTAAGCCTGTAGTTTGATCAGTAGATCAAGTTTCACACTGCAGCAATGAAATCTTGGATAGATCAATCCTATTCCCTGCAGGCTAACACGGAAAGAAGAAAAGAATGATGAAAATAGGCACCCTAATAAAGCAAAAATAATGGACCAGATCATATTGGGTTCCAAATCTCAATTTATACATGAACAATTATATATATATATATATATATAACAAGACTAGTGAATTTTTTGGGAAAAGAGAACACGAATTTTTATGTGAGCATATTAGACCAATATTCAAGCTTTAAATCCTTTCAGAAACTTCAACCAATAAATAAGTAAATAAATCCCTTCAGTAGCTAGAATTTTTGGATAGAAGGAGAAGAAGAGTGTCAGCCGTTCCTTCATAGAAGGAGGGGAAAGAGGATGAGTAAATCTTTTAAGTCAGGAAAATATGGATTTTTAATAGAAAAAAAAGGTGAAAAATAGGAAATTGCACACAAAATTTCCCATGATAATTTTTTGAAAGAAAGAGGCAAGAAAAATGTCTCATAACAATTTCTAGATTTTGTGTAAAAAAGATCAATTGTTCTACAGAAAGTCCAGTTCTTTAACAAGAACATCAAACTCTATATATGAAGGTAAAGAGGAAACAGGGAGAAAAATAGTAGGTGAATTATCTCAAGAACAATATAGTTACAGCAGAAAAGTTAAAACTTTTTGACAATTTATAGTAATTTATCTTCATATAACACTAATAAGAGATGCCCCAATAGATTAAGGAAATAAAAACAAAAAACTAGAAATAAAAAAGAAGAGATTCTAATTAAGGAGTTAGTACCTTAACCCCAATTCCAAGCTTCCAAATCCTTTCAGAAAGCTGTTTTGCTGATCAAAAGGAGAGGAAGGAGAGATGAGCTATTCTTCTCTCTCTCCCCCCTCTCCCTTCCTATACCATATGCTTTTTTGCTTCATTTCCTTTAGAATTGTTGTTTCTCTCTCTCTCTCTCTCTCTCTCTAGATCTTTGAATCTGGTTCTTCCTTCCAAGCAGCCTTAGTTTACTTTTCTCTCTTCCTTTTTACCTTTATCTTTGTGGGGAGTGAATTTATAATTTTCTTTAGGTTTGATGATGAAGTTGGTGGCCACTTTCTCACTCCATGACCATCCCCAACTAACTTTACTTGAATGGAAAGACTATTTGGACACCAATTCCATTTAATAAATTGTTAGGTTGCTCTCTCCTTTTATTTTAATATCATTTACTAAGTTTGGAGATAATGATAATGAAACCCAGTTTGAAATTTATGGCAACTGACGTATTTAGAAAAAAATGGTACTCTACTATACTATACTATTGTCTGAACCTTATTGATGAGCATGTGGGGCCATGGCACTCAATTGAAGCCACGTGATCTCAGCCATTGGATCAGATTTGGCTCTGAAAAGTTGTATGGTGTGTGAAGCATCATTGTGCTTGCAAGGTTGGGTGTAAAAAAATTGTATTTATTAGCTACAGTATAATAAGCTCCTGTGTATGCACGTGGATGTAACAAGGAAAGAGCCGTTGGGGACTGGCTGCCCAACTTGCACCAACAGCAGACAGCTCCATTTGTAGGTACCTTAGATGGTTAACATCAGGGTATCGATCACTTTGTTTTTTCTATATTTATTTATTATTTTTTGTTAGATGGGAGGGTCGGCTCATTAAGCAAATTAACAGGGAAATGAAGTACTACTATAGTAATGCGTATGATGTTGGGTTCTATGGTTTAAATATCTTCAACTTGTTGACTTGATCACAACAATTTGCACTAATACAACTGCTTTACACCTAACTGAATTGCTTTGGTGAGAGGCACTCAACAGAATCTTTCTTAAAGATAGTCGAAGCATCTCATGTTTAATCATGTTTAAGAGAGAAGGCAATTCTATCTCAAAGAATCAACTCTGCTAGGATTCACATTAATATTTTTCATTGCATTAGCACCATTAGATTGAATACACATAGGGTACTTAACCTCCTTTAAGATGCCCTTAACTTAGATCAAAATCAGGTACACTTGATTTGAAAGATCCATTTGTTAATCAATTTCCAATAATGCCCAATTAATCAGTTATTAATTGAACCTGATTGCAGTAACTCGACAATAAATTGATTCACTACAGTGACTTAGCAATAGGGGTGTAATCGAGCCGAGCCGAGCCGAGTTGAGTTGTAGGATGTTCAGGCTCAACTCGCTACGTAACAAGTGTGCTCAAGCTCGACTCGAGCTTCACTATTCTTTGTTCACCAATTTGTGGTGAATTGTGGTGAAAGAAACTTGTTGAAAAAGAACAACAAATACGTACACAAAGAATGCACAAGATATATTCACCCGATATGTGCTATGTCCATAGAGAGATCACATTCTTCACTAAAATCAAAACAAGGAGAATACAATGGCTTCTTAGCCTCTCAAACAATCTCTCTTTCTCTCTCTCAAAAATGTTTGGCTTAACTTATGAAACCCTAATACAAAGATTGTATTTATACTAGAATCTTTATTAGGATGTAATGACCTAATCTCGTGACCTCCACTCGAGTAGCGGCGTTAGCCAATTCGAGCGTTTTACTTTAGAACCAACCATGTAACATTTGTCGACTTCAGCTCGGGGGGACTTGTCCGCCGCTTGAGCGGTATCTCAACTTTTGTAGAATTTAAGACAAATTCTAGCACTCTCTACCTTGACTTCAATTCTGCTCTGTCTCGGATGAAGGATAACTGCATCTCATAAGATGTCTCCACACCCCCCCCCCTCCCCAATAAGGGTGTGACCTTCTATTGAACTCATCAAATGTTAATCAAGTTTAGGCAATGTTTAAACTTAGAAATGGTAATCGGTTTTGTCATCATATCTAAAGGGTTTTCACTTGTGTGAATTTTCTCCAACAAAATCTCTTTCTTAGATATTACATCTCTTATGAAGTGAAAACACACATCAATGTGCATAGTTCATGAATGATAAACTTGATTCTTCGCCAAGTGTATGACAATTTGGCTATCACTGTGAAGATTCATTTTCTCATACTTTATCCCCAGTTCACCAACCAGACTCATCAACCAAATGGCTTCCTTGGTTGCTTCTGAAGCTGTCATGTAGTCAGCCTCGATCGTTGACAATGTTGTAATAGGCTGCAACATGGATTTCCAATAAATTGATCCTCCACCCAGTGTATACAAGTACCTTGTAGTAGACCTCCTCTTGTCTAAGTTCTCAGCATAGTTGAAATCAACATACCCAACTACTTCACATTTGTTTTTCTTATCGAACATGATTCCGACAAAAATGACACCTTTCAAGTACTTCAAAATCCATTTCACTGCTTGCCAGTGCTTAGAGCTCATTTATAGGATTCATCATGTACCTACCAACAATACTAACACCTTGTGAGATGTCAGGTCTAGTGAAAACCATAGTGTACATCAAGTTGCCCACGGCACTTGCATATGGGAATTCTGTCATCTCTTCATTCTCTTCATCAATTACCGGACATAACTGAGAGGATAATCTGAAATGAGCCACTAATGGAGCACTAACCGGTTTTATATCTTGCAATGACTCTCCTTAAGTACTTCTCTTGTGATAGAGATAGTCTTCCCAACTTCCTACCACTCTAAATTTTCATGCCTACAATTACCTTTGATGCACCTAGGTCTTTCATCTCAAACTCGTTGTTGAGTTTCTTCTTCAAAATATTCACATCTGACATGTTTTTCACAGCAATTAACATGTCATCCACATATAGTGCTAAGAATATGAAGGAGTTATCTATGAGTTTTCTAAAATAAAGATAGTGGTCATACTCACTTCTGCATTACCAATTCTTCAACATGAATGAATGAAACCGCTTGTACTATTGCATGGGTGACTGCTTCAGACCATACAAAGACTTCTTCAGTTTGCAAACATGGTCTACTTTTCCTTTCACTTGAAATCCCTCCAACTATCACATATATATTTCTTCATCTAACTCTTCATGTAGGAAAGTTGTTTTCACATCCATCTGTTTAAGCTCTAGGTCTTGCATAGCTACTACAGACAGCATTGTTCTTATAGAGGTATGCTTCATAACTGGAGAGACTATTTCATTGAATCTACTGCCTCTTTTTGTCCAAAATCTTTTGCAACCAGCCTAGCCTTGAACTTACCTCATTGCTTTAAGTAGTTGGTTCCTTCTTTTTGAAAACCCACTTGCAGACAAAGCATCCCGTATTTAAGAGACAGGCAAGACAATTCTATCTCTAGAATTCAACTCAGCTCGGATTCACATTAGTATTTTTCAATGTATCAGCACTATTTGGCTGAATACATGTAGAGTATTTAACCTCCTTTAGGATGCCCTTAACTTAGATCAAAATCTAGTATATTTGATTTGAAAAATCCATTTCTTAATCAATTTCCAATAATGCCCAAATAATCAGTTATTAATTGAACCTGATTGCAGTAACTTGGTAGTAGATTGATTCAATTCATTGTGGCGAATTTGCAGTAGGAGAGTAACCGAGTTGAGTCGAGTAGTAGAGTGTTTAGACTCGACTTGCTAAGTAACAAGTGTGCTCAAGCTCAACTCGAGCTTCACTATTCTTGTTCAAGCTCGACTTGTGAGCAAAACTATTAGCTCGGGCTTATCTTGGCTCGACTTGTTTACTTAGATGAACCTAGCTCGTTTATATTGCATTTGTTACCTTTTATACTTTTAGATCAAAGGTCCAACTTTTTTTTATTTTAGATCAATGGACCATATCAAAATTTAAAACATATGTAGTATCTTAGATACTTAACATACTTAAATACATATGATAGTTATTTACTTTACTATTTATATATTGGAAAAATAATCACTTCCTCTCAATGGAGCAAAGGCAGGTGTTTCATCCCCCCTTTTCTCGCCACATGTCCCATTTTAACACCTTTTAACTGTGATTAAGAGTCACTAACCCTTAGGGTTAAAGCATCTAATTTTGGTTTCAAAAAATTAACCACAAGAGTTAAAAATTGTTAATCATAGTTCAATAACAGTTAGGGAGGCTTTGTGAGGGTGAGGAGCAATAGTCCGCTCCTCGCCCAAGGAGAGGATGATTGCTCTTATAATATTAAACGAATCAAGCAATTAATGAGCTGAGTACATTCACTATTGCTCCTCGCCCAAGGAGAGGATGATTGCTCTTATAATATTAAACGAATCAAGCATTTAACGAGCTGAGTACATGCAAATTCAAGCTCAACTCGTTAATCAAACGATCTTGGAAATCAAGCTCGAGCTTGGTTCATTTATTAGATACACAAGCTCAAACGAACTCTTAACTAGCCAACCTCAAGTTGTTCAATCTCAAGTAGCTCAGTTCGTTTACCAGCCCTACTTAATAGTGGATTGATTTGCCATGGTAACTTTGCAGCAGACTATTTCACTATGGTGACCTAGCAGCAAATTGATTTGTTGTGGTATCTTTGTAGGCTGGTCATGTCTAACATCCATATTGACAACAATTTCTGTGATTTATAGATTGTACTACCATAGTATGGAATATTAGAGATAGTTTAGAGAACAATAAACTAAGTGGTGTTATAAGTTGAGATGAGAAAGTAGATTTGAATTTGAAATAGATTATGATCAATTACTTTGATTTGATTAGGATTAGATTTAATAAAATTTCTATCTTGAGATGATGTAATACTCAGTTTGAAGATTCTATTATTTGGAAGCCTTCTACCTTTGGCCGTTTCAGTCTCCGGTCGGCTTGGCAAGCTTTTCGTACCACCAAGCCTCTTGTCCCTTGGATTGAATTAGTTTGGTTCACTATGAATATTCCTCGTCATAGTTTGATAGCTTGGTGGCTCTCTCGGATGGCCTACAAACTCAAGACACTTTGGTAAGGCACAATATCATTTCTTCATCTTGTTGTGTTCTTTGTCGGAACTCTCCGGAGAACATTAGACACCTATTCTTTGAGTGCCCTCTATCCAAGGCTATTTGGACAAACATTCTTTCTTATTGTGGGTACAGCGCCCATAGGATCTTGGATTGGGATCCCGAAGTCTCTTGGATAATATCATCGTTTAAAGGCACAGGAGTCGTTCAATGTGTGAAGAAAGTTGGGTTCAATGCCACTATCTACCACTTGTGGCAAGAGCGGAATAATAGAATTTTCAAAAACCAATCTCGGGATGCTGATACTATCTCTCTCTCTATACGGAACGACACCCGCAGTAGGTTTGCTTTCTCCACGCCCCGTGTTGAAGATACTCCAAGCAATCGTGCCTTCTTTGATAATTGGAGCTTAACCGCTGAGTTTTTTGTCAATGAGAGGAAAAGTTGTTCGTGGTGCCCCCCTCCTGTAGGTTCTTGGACCTTAAACTCAGATGGGTCTCTTCGTGGGAATGTGGCGGGCTTTGGTGGTATTCTTCAGGATCACTTGGGAAATTTTCTCGCCGCTTTCGCTGAAGGTTGTGCTCTGGAGGCTATTGATGTTCTTGAGATAAAAGGCATTATTCGTGGGCTTGCAATGGCTCGCGACCTTGGGGCAGTTCGGTTGATAGTTTATGCTGACTCTAAATGGGTGGTGGATTCCCTTAATTCTAGATCCGCCTTGGAGATGGATGAATGAACACCGTGAAGCTTTAAGTTTGATGGATTCATTTGAATGTTGCCGCATTACTCATGTCTGGCGAGAATCTAATAGAGCGGCGGACTGGCTTGCCAAACTTTGTCTTGTTACCTCTTCCCTTTTCTTTTCTCCGTCTGAAGTTCCTAGGGAGCTCCTTAATATTCTTGAGGACAAGTCTGGGAAAATGTATCAACGGTTGTAATCGTTTTTATTCAATATATCTGGTCGGGGTCTGCCTAACCCCAGCTTACCTTCCAAAAAAAAAATATATATCTATATAAACCCCTCTTGGGTCTCTACGTAATCATCAAAGATTGTCAATAAATCTCTTTTTATCATGGTATTAAAGCAGGTCGATTAGACTTTAGATTGAGTTTTTTTCCTTTCAATCTTGTTTTTCTGGTGGGCGGCAAGTACCGCCCGTCCGGCTTAAATTTATCATTTGTATATCTTTTTTTAATTCCAAAGCTACAGGAATCACCAAACTCTAGTTGAAAGCCTCTCTATTATTGATACTTCCAAGTTTCTTTTTCCGTACGACCTACTTCTCTTTGTGTTATTGGAAGAGATCATGACGGTTTACTCTAACAGACTGTGAGCTTCAACAGACTCTAAGATGAGCGGGATGTGACAATGATGGATTTCACAAACAAACGATGACCACCAATATAAATGATTGGATGTTCCGACAACTTATCAAGAAAGCTCAACTAATCACGGGCTACTTTTTTTTTGTAACAATTGCATCATCCTTCTTCAAAGGACCATGCAATTGCTGGAAGATATTAGAGATAGTTTAGAGAATACAATAAATTTGTGTAATAAGGTGAGATGAGATACATTGTATCTTATCTCAAAGTAAATATGAATTTGAAATTTGAAAGAGATTGGGATCAATTACTTTAATTTGATTAGTTTTAGATTTGATAGAGTTTCTGTCTTGAGATGATGTAACATCTATATAAAACCCACTTGGGTCTTTATGTAATCACCCAAGATTATCAATGAATTTCTTTTTATCATGGATTACTTGGATTGCCTGTTACGTGCCCATCTTTTAATAAGGATTCACGATTTCTCCATCATATGGTTGTAGGGAAAAGCCTTGTACGGTTGTAAAAGAGATTTAAAGTGAATAATAGAGTACTATTTTAATTCGATTACACTATTTGACTATTCGAATCTAACTCGGTAATCAGTATCCGACAAATAGTGAAATAGAGTAAATGTATTCGACTTCAATTAAAATATTTGGATTTTGATATTATTTGAATTATCTAATTACTTTAATAAAAAATTAAAAAAATCCAAAAGGGCACCAAAAAGTAAATATTATATTTTAATAAAAAAAATACATATTAATATTTTATCCTCATTTATACTAAAAATGATAATTTAATATGTCTTAGGCTTTTAAAAAAATACATATCAATAGAGCATTTTAGCCTTATAAAATTGTTATATATACATTGTAATTGTTTATATATTTATCGAATTGGATATACCAATATCCAAATTCAATCTGATTATAAACAGGCAGTAAAGGTCCTAGTTGAATTTGCTCTACCAGATACCTATTCAGATAAATATTTGAATAAACGAATTCGGATATGAATCGGATATGGATAATATCTATATCCATTGAAACCCTAAGCATTGAGGTATAATCCTGAGAGGATTCGTGATCTTCTCCTAATTAGGGCATTGATCTTTAGGACCCATGTCGACATATGTGCATTAAAGGGCTGTTTGGATGCTTCTTATGAGCATGTTTTGATGTGTCTAGCGTGTTTAGTCCCTTGATTAATGTCATTTCTGGTGCACTTTAGCAAATGCCTGGAGTGCAAAAACACCAAAGAACCTAGTGAAACTTCGATTTGGATGTGCTAACTGTTAACAAGGGGAATTCACACATCCGCTTGCTAATGAAATAGGCACATATCCAACTAAAGAAACAACCACTACCCATAGTAACCATTATATTGCTTTAATCGATTGTACAAGTATCCAGGTAAAATATATTTGGATCACCTTCATGGATGAATAGTTATGTTAGTACATTTAAAGCAATTACCATGGACACTCTCCATAGGGATGTTAATGGACTAGGCGGCTTGGTCTTGCATTTTTGTGTAGGCATGTCACAAGCCCATTTAGAAGAGATTTTTGTGGCCCGAGTTCGACTCATTGATACCCTAACTCTCCTTGCTAAAGAGGTAATCATAGTTCTATAGAGAGTACGAGTGAATGATGGCTTAGCTAATCTTGTTAGTGATTCACAAACAAGTCACTTCTTTTGCAGCAAGAAGGATATTCCCCGACATATATGCACACGCTCCATTTCTTGGGGGGGTATTTTCACTACCATTATTTTCAGAATAATCCTCCAAATGAGTGTACGCACATCCAAACATCCCTTTAACTACTAAATTAACTTCATAACATTTGTGTATTGAGTAATCAGATGTCTCAAGAGTCAGGATCCAACCATGTTAGACAATGGGGATTGATTTGGATATGTAAATCACAAATAAATAAACGGAATTTGATTTTAACACCAGTTTGGGGGGGGGGGGGGGGGAGATGTTATAGAAAATATAAAAAAAATCTCTCAGAAATAATTATTTCTCGTTTTAAGTGAAAATTTTCCCTCAACCAAGTAGGAATGAAGAATTATTTGCGGAAAAAATACAAATTGTAGAATGCCAAACACATGTAGTTTTTTGTCTTGAAAATAATTTCATGTGCCTATTTCCTCAAAAAAAAATAAAAAAAAAATACTAGGTTTAAGATATATCATAAAGTTGATTTAAGATGGGCTGGAGTAACATTAGTAGTTACAAAACGACCTAAACCCACCAAGTGGGGATGATATAGATAAGATAACCACTAGTCATGTTGGGTAGGTAAGTTCCTTCTCACATTTGTTTTGAGTGCCGTATAAGTAAATCCAAATTTCCACATAGGGGAGAAGCTTGGGTTGTTAGCCTCCCCTGTACCATCATTCTCATAGTAATACTATTATCTACTTTCCCATCAGTCTAACTTCCATCCATCAAATCAAGAGTTTCACCATCCAATAAGTAGGATTCCTTTTCTTTCAACACTTTTGAGGCTATTTTCCCGCACAAGGCAGTTCAAAGAAAATGAGTTGTTGGTTTTGCTGATGTTTCAGAAGGTAGGAGATTGAATGGACTTATAATTAGGGCATTTTTGGTTGTCCACTAATATGAAAAGAAAATAATCACCTCCTCCGTCGATGATGTGAGGAGGGGCGTCCCAGCTCTCCTTTTCTTTCCATGTGTCACTCTTTTAACTCTCTTTAATTGTGGTTAAAATTTATTCACCATTAAGGTTCACCCATCTACCCTCGGTTTTTTTTTTAAATAAAATAAAATAAATTTATAAACCATAAGGTTAAAAAATTTTAACCCTAGTTTGAGGCGGTTGAAGGGGCGGCTTTGTGAGGGTGAGGAGCAATCGTTTGTTACTCGCCCGTGGTGTGGAGCGAACTATTGCTCAATATAAAATTAGTTCATTTAAGTTTTAATATGTAAACAGGGACATTTGAAAACACTAGTTTACAATTTAAAATAAAGTCATCTAAAAAAAATGAAAGGAAATGAGTCATATCCAAAATGATAGTAAAACTAAAAAAGAGATTATTTATTAACATTTCAAGTGATTTCTTTCTAAATCTATCGTTATTATAGAGATGGCACTAAAACTAGAATTGTTTCATTTATTTTAGAGATGACAATAAAAAGAGATCATTTATTGAAATATTTAGACGGTGGACAAGTGCTTCCTTATGTCTTTTTTTTTTTATCATTTGCTATGTTAGTACATTTGGTGGTTAGTTTGGGGATTAGAGCTCTTGTGGACTCATCACCGGAGAGATTGAATTCTCAGACCTCCCTCAATAGAGAGGCCACACCCCGCCACTGGTGCAAGAGGTGGAGGTTTCCTTATGTCCTTAATTTATGCACTAAAACTTGAATTAATTCCTTTTACTTCAGTGGGCACTCAAACATGCTCTAAAGTGAGGTCAAAGCTACAAAGGGCATTCCAACAAAAATTGATGCGGTGTTCACAACTTGACACATCAACAAAGGTAAGCCTCTCTCTACCTCCACAAAATTTCGCAGTAGTTGTTTTCTTTGCAGCGCTAGCTACAATGTATTCATTTTTTTTTAGGAAGGTAGCTACAATGTATTCATGCTTTGCAAAAATTTGTTGTAAACAAGAAAAATGACTGGGCTTGCATCATGTTGGGCTGGAATAAATTAATTTTATCTCATGTACACCCAAGAGTGGAGCCTGGATTCTCTTGCAGGGTACTACGCCCTGAAATAAAGATCAAGAAGAATTCTTTGAAGATCAAGATTGATTCTTTCTAAATCAAGATTGAATTATTATTGATTAAGAAGAGTTCTTTCAATCAAGAAAAAAGCTCGGAACAGAAGGGTCATTAGCTTCTATTGGAGAAAAGTTTTAAAGATTCAAAGAAAGTTTGTATGAATCGTGAAGGAAACTTTTCAGGTATTGTTCTATCTTTCAAATGGCAAAGAAGACTTTTTATTTGCAAAGTCTTGAAGGTATTGTTCTAATCCTTCATTGAATAAAAGCTGCAATTAGAACTATAGTCAAATCTTGAAATTCGATGTATGCCCTCCAAGAACTATTTTTGTAAAATTAAAAAGAGGCATACTTTCAATGGTATCAAATCCCTAACTATGCTTCTCTTTGATTTTATTGTTCTTGATCCTGTTTTAAATCAATATACATCCATATATGAATTTCGGCCACCATGGGATTTGAATCTTTTGCATTCTTGATGATTAGATAATTCATATTATCCCTATGGTATGGGCGTCCCCCTTTATTTTGAATTTAGGGTGGATTAAATTGATTTTGATCAAACCCTTATAATTAGTGAGATACTAATTTAAGTTATGAATGAATCTAATACTTCCCAAAATTTGAATAGGAATAGGTATATAGAGATTTAAATTTGGTTGAAGCCCTTTTAGGACTTGAGAAATCTTTTTTGCACATTATATAAGGTCATATCATTTTTGTGAGATTATTATATTATTATAATAATTTATTATTTTTCATATGTTGATTAATAATATTTCTTTTAAGCCTGAAAGCTTAGATAATGGTGATTATTGTTTTTATGAGAATTTAGGATAATTGGATTATACGTTTCGAATGAGTTATGTTTAATTGTAAATTGTTTATATTTAGATACAACACATTACTAGTGCTCTTTTGGACGCGATGTTTGTGACCCATGCAGAAATTTTTACATAGACCTTGGCTTTGTCAGATAAAGGCATTAAGCATTATGAAAGGTTTTTACGTAAAACCTTCAAAAATTTTTACGTTGACCTTGGCTTTGTCTGATAAAGGCATTAAACATTATAAAAGGTTCTTACGTAAAACCTCAATTAACCCTAAAGGTAATAGTGATGAGTAGGTTTTAACCATAAAGTAAAAACCTAAAAGCCAAAACCCCCTGTGAAGGCTAGTGGAAGTTTATCACTCATTTAATAATCCTATTATATCGAAAATTTTCATATTTTATATGATGAAAGTGTATATGGTTATATTCATTCCTTCAAAGAAAAATATTAAGTGATATTATATTGCATTATTATCCTATGGCCTTCCATTATCTATAAGACTAGGAATTAATTAGCTTGAGTTTTGTCCTGCTAAAAGGATTTTGACTTAACTCAGTCTGAATTAAACTCCTAGAGTCTTATTTCTATAGTGGATAGGTTTGTGTATGACCTGATAGGGAGTGTCAACTAAAATGGGGGCACAACCCTACTTGATCATATAACGAACCAGAATAATGTGTTTCACTTAAATAAATAAACATGACAGCCAAAAGGTGACAATCATGTTGTCTTTGGAGGTCGCAAGAAAATTGGGAATCATTGATTAACATAAGGAGTTATGCATGAGATATTCAGTATGATGGATAGTATAGATACTATCCACCTTGTGGTGCATGTGTAGTATTATCTTAAAATGGAAGATTGTATGTGTATTATGAGGATCCCAATACTCATTAGAAATTTAAAAAAAAATTATTTCCTAGTTTCATATAAAAGAAGGGACTTATGAAATTTGAAGAGTGATGGGAGGATTATCGTAGATTTAAAATCTGATGAATATATGTGTGATTAATAATGTAATTGTTTATGTTTTATTTATGTAGATTGTCATGAATCCCCTTTCCAAGATTCTTAATAAGAATTGCTTGACCGGTCCTAATTATGTGGACTGGAAGAGAAACCTTGACATTGTGCTTTCCTCTCAAAAAGTGGTTTGTATTCTCACTTTCGATTACACAGAATTTTCTGAGGAGACTCAGACCCCAGAGTAGGATGAAAAAACCTCTAAATGACATGAGGCAAATAGTTTGGCCAAATATTATATGCTTGCCTAAATGTCTAATGTCCTACAACAACAACACGAGGGTTTTGGTACTGTTAAGGATATTATGACAAATCTCAAGGAGAGTTTGGGGAACAGAATAGGACTATTACGTAGTTGGCTATGAAATGACTTATGAGAACCAGAATGTCTAATGGAACCCCAGTTTGAGAGCATGTCATCAAGATGATGGGGTTCATTAATGAGCTCTTGACTCTTGGAGTAGATCTTGATCATCAGAGTCAAACGGATGTGATCCTTAACTCTCTCCCGAAATCCTTTTCTACGTTTGTGTTGAATTACAATATGAACAAGTTTGAGACTACTATGTCAGAGCTCCTAGGCATGTTGCAAATAACTGAAAACCTTATGACGCGTAATAAGCTATTTGCATATATGACAGAGAATAGTGGAACTTTGAGGCCCAAGCCTAAAGGCAAAGGCAAGAAGAAGAAGTCCAACTTCTCTAAGTTCCTCAATGGTAAGAAAGGAAAGAATAAGAAAGCTTCTTCCAAGAAGAAGGATAAGGAAACGAATGTCTTCTTCCATTGTGGGAAACCATGTCACTAGAAGAAGAATTGTCGAGTTTACTTAGCATCCCTCAAGGACAAACTATTGGAAGGTATGTTCGAATCATTTATCATTGAGCTCAACTTAATTGTTGGATCCTCTAATTCTTGGTGTGTAGATATTGGATCTACCTCACACATTTGTAATATGTTTTAAAAAGGGTTTCAGGAGAGCAGAAAGCTCAGTGATGGGGAAGCCAATATTAAGATGGGAACAGAAGCAAGTGTTACTGCAATCGCCATCGGGACTTAATTTTTAGAATTTGCTTTAGATAGGAATTTAATTTTGAAATACTATTTATATGTGTCAGACATGCACAGAAATTTGATTTTTGTTTCTAGTTTAATCAATTTTGGTTATTCAATTCATTTTGATACTAATGTAATTATCAAGTACAATAATAGATTTATGGTTTTTGGCACATTGTTTACTTTTCTTTATTTTATCGATCCTATATGCAATTATGTTAATAACATTGAAGATAATAAGTCTACTAGAGTGATACCTCATAAAAGAGGTAGAGATTCTGTGAGTCCAACATACTTATGGCATCTCCAGTTAGGCCACATCAATTTGGATAGGATCAACAATAGGTAAAGGATGGTCCTTTAAACCATTTGCATGTTGAACCTTATCCAACTTATGAACCTTGTTTGAAAGGTAAAATGATCAAAAGGCCATTTTCAGGTAAACTGAAGAGATCCACTAGTATATTGGAATTAATTCACACTGATGTATGTGGACCCATGAATCATTCAGCAAGATGTGGCTTTATCTACTTCATAACATTCACAGATGATTATTCTAGATATAGTTATATAAATCTGATGAAACATAAATCGGAATCATTTGAAAAGTTCAAAGAATTCCGGGATGAAGTAGAAAAGTAATCAGGTAAATGTATTAAAACTCTCATAACCGAACGAGGAGAGTACCTCTTGAATGAGTTCATGGATTATCTTAGAGATAATGGAATATTATCCCAATGGACTCCCCAGGAACACCTCAGGTTAATAGTGTTTCAAAAAGAAGAAATTGAACCTTATTGGATATGGTTCGTTCTATGATGAATTAAACTGATTTGCCTATTTCTTTTTGGGGATATGCATTGGAGACTGCTATTTATCTATTAAATAGGGTTAAATTCTAAGTATATTGCTAAGACTCCTATTGAGCTATGGATATAGCAAAAGCCTAGTCTAAAGCATGTCAGTATATAGGGTTGTCCAGTTCATGTGCAAAACCAAAACTTTGACAAGTTGGAAAGTAGGACTGAAAAGTGTCTATTTATAGGATACCCAAAAGAAAATTATGGATACTATTTCTATAATCATAGCGAACAAAATGTGTTTGTAAGCAGGAATGCCATTTTTCTAGAAGAGAAATTCATCCTTAATAGAGAAAGTGGATTTAGAATAGATCTTCAGAAGCAAGATCAGAATAGAGTGACCATGGTTAAACCAATCTTAACTGAACTTGTAAGTACACAAAAGCCTAGGTGAAGTATAAGGATTAGTCAACCGGATAGACTGTCTTATCTACATGAGGTTTATACTATGGAATCTGATTTCTTAGAATATGATCATTATACTTATCAATAAGCAATATATGATATTGATGTTGAGAACTGACATAAGACCATGGAATCTGAAATGGACTTCATGTATTTGAATGGTGTCCAAACCTTAGTTGAAAAACCTGAGGGTATAAGACCCATTGGGTGCAAATGGATCTATAAGAATAAACGTGGATCCGATGGAAAGGTGGAGACTTTTAAAGCAAGGCTTGTGGCGAAAGGTTATAGTCAAAGAGCTGGTATCAACTATGAGAAAACCTTTTCACCAGTAGCAATGCTTAACTCTATCAGAATGCTATTATCAATTGCTGCTCACTATGATTATGAGATTTGGCAGATGAATGTCGCAACCCAAAATCCCTCTTAGAAGTTATAGGACTTTGGCTTGTAAATTATACTTTAAATCATCCTACAAGGGCATTTAAAGCATTGCTAAAAGCGGAAGTTAAAAATTTCTTAATAATAAAAAACATAAATTGTAAACCATATAATCGTATTCCAAGTTTAACACCACTGATATGATAAGAGTTCAACTAAGGTGCACCAACATAAATGGACATACCCACTTTAAAACAAGTCTGAGTCAATATATACAATCATCACTCCCTCACTCACTCAACAGTAGTCAAGATAAGGTCTCTTGTCAAGACCCTTATCCTCTCCCGGGTGTTCTTCCTCAAGGCCTTCTTCAATGTACTCATCATCAATCCACGGAGCTGGAGCACAAATGTCAAAGGGTGGACCTGCTGACAACAACAGTTCGGCTGAGCATGGAAGACTCAACATATACTAACTACTAAATACTGTTGTTATAAAACAATAACAGGATTTCATATGCAGTTCATATATCTTAATCATCAAAGCACCATAACAGGAATTCATATACAGTTCATATATCTCAATTATCAAAACACATGCATACTTCAATTCAGAATGCGAAGAAATCAAAACCTCAAATTCAATGTGCATACTTTTAGAAACTACATACTTCCCAAATACTTTTACAATTTTTTCATGAATTTTATTTTTTAATTATCATCTTCCACTTTCTTATACTTAACTTAGCCGAGTTGATCCTTTTTACTTGAGATCAGGCAATTAGTGGCGTCTCTGGTCTAAGCACACTAATGTCTTCCCAATAACATTGTTGTTCATTCATTTACTTGAGATTAGATGACTAGTGGTTGTACATGGTCTAAGCACACTAACATCCTCCTAATAGCATTTTTTTTCTTTTGTTTTACTTGAGTTCAGGTAAATAGGGGTTGTACCTACTCTAAAGCACACTATTACTCTCTCAATGACATATTTTTTGTTTTACTTGAGATCAGATGACTAGTGATTGTACCTAGTCTAAAGCACACTAACATCCTCCCATCACCCTCCCAATAGCTTATCTTTCTTTCTTTCATCTTCTTTACTTTACTTTTCAGATTCTCGTACTTATACAAAACCTCAATCATGCAATTCAAGTGCTCATATATCATTTGTGAGTGACATATAAGCAATCAAACTTCAATATGACATATGCATTTCAATTCATAAATTCATAGTTCTAAACATGCTCACATATAGTTTAGGCCCATGATTCTATTTATTGAACATGCTCTTCATATAATTCAAGGCATCATGTCTTCCCTTTCATCAATAATTTACCACACGAACAATTCAATAGAGTATAGCTAGAGGTTTTGCATTAAACACATGGAATTCATCATTTCTTTCAATAAGGAACACACCTACGTCATTTGGTAGGAGTTATCTACTTCATTTCATCAACACATATGCTCTCACTTTCATTTCAATTGAAGGAATCATAATAAGATAGAAGAGTATAGAATAATCCACAACAACATCATAGGATAGCATGCTTTTCTTCTTAATTTAGACAAAAAGATTACAACAACACTATTTAGTAGAGAGTATCGACCTCACAATACTGAATCTCTGCAGTCTAGAGCTTGAGAAATGTTAAAGAAAGCTTGAGAAGGTCAATCCAAGCTTGTTCTTGCTTCTTCAAGCTTGCTCTCTTGAAAACCTAGGGTTTTCTTCTCCTCTTTGCCAAATTGGGTGAAAAGGACTTAGAATGTCCTAAAACCCCAAATTAGGTGTCCTATTTATAGTCCAACGGTTTAAAATCCTAAAAATCCGGACTTAGCACAATTAAAAAAAAAAACAATTTTATGAAACTTTGTTCAAACGAATTTAGCCTTTTTCGAACGGAAATGGATGTTGTTTTTGGTTTATTAATAAAACTCTGGCTTCGTTCGAACGAATGAAGATTCGTTAGAGCGAATTTTCCAGAATTTCCTTTTTCTGCCTTTTCTTCCAACTTAGCTTCTTCCACCTAGGCTTATACATATTTTAAACATTTTAAGACACTTTTTAAGATTAAACATTCGTCAAACGGTTTTAATAACCTTGAGTATGACATATACCCAAATTTGACCATTTTACCCTTATTAACACCGAAGCCCTTTTTCTCATTTTTCCTTTAACTCTTAACCACCTATAATGCCTAGCCTTAATGAGAGTAGAATTCACATGAGTAAAATCCGGGTCTTTATAATGGATGTCAAGACCACTTTCTTAAATGGAAACTATAAGCACCCAATTTTTACACCCCTCCCTTAACCATGGTTAAGAAGTTTAATCATGATTAGCCTAACCTAACCCTAGGTCAACCCTAGTCAAACTCTAGGTCAACTCTAGCCAAACCTTAGAACAAACCCTAGTCTAACCCTAGGTCAAACCCTAATCTTACCCTAGGTCAAACCTTAGCTAACCCTAGTCCAACCCTATGACCCAATCTAAGGCCTAGGGCCTAAACCCATAGCCAAACAACCCTGGGCCCAATCAGGGGCCCATGAACCCAAGCCAAGCTCTGGGGGGAGGCCTGAAGCCCTAGAAATTCAAATTTGAGAATGTCGATAAAATCTTTACCAACATTCCTTTTATGGAAAAATGTCATACCACGTGTTGAGCATTTAACACGGGCCAAACCCGTTTTTGGTAAAAAAATCAGTAATGGCGGTAGATTTTCTACCATCATTATCATTTTACTCCTAAAGGAGAATGACAGTACTAGAATTATAATCATTCTCATACTTTGCATAGAATCAGCTTTTTTACTCCCTGTGTACACTAGGCACACCTCCTGAGTCCTCTACACCTCTCCACCTAACCCTGTCTGAATCCCCTTGGTGTCCCTAACCTCCCTTGCCTATAAAATCCCACCTTGGTTAAGCTAAAACTCATGTCAAAATCTGAGTGAAAAAGCACTGAAAGAATCCAAAACTTCCAAGAGAAGACCCCGCACCAGATCAACTCAAGTAAGGCTGAAGCTCCCAAGCCCTCTATGATCGAGCTGAGCCTGAGAAAAGACCTTGGTCTCTCCCCCTAAAAAGGACTCTCTCATATGGCTCTTCCCCTTCCTAGCTAAAGACAGCTAGTGCCGGTTGGATCCGAGGACAAAGGGTAGGACTCTACCCTCCCCCCACGACTTCTTGTTTGATTTCTTTCTTGTTGTAACCTCCTTGGTCCATTTTTAGGAAGTTCTAGCTGTTGTTAACTCCTAGAAAGGAGGTACCCTTGCTCCCACCATGAGTAAGGGGACCCTCTTAGTGGGAAAGTCCCTATCTCTTGTGCATACCTGAGTAGAACTTGAGTCTCATGCTCTCCTTGATGGTCAGAGGCACTCCAGATCCATGGAGAGAGTCCCTGAGTGTGATAAGGCTTCGGACCTTGGGAAAAATGCGAAAACTAGGAAAAATCAATAATGGAATTATTCTACCGCCATTATTGATTTTGCTCAATAGTGGCCTCAGACCGTATTTTGATGGGCCCTTGGTCCCTTCCAGGGCCTATGTCAAACCGCCAGGGTCTTCCCTCATCTCCCAAGATCGCCTCAAGCCTCCTAGACCCTCCACATCGTGGTTAAAAAGCAAGAATGAGAAAAATCCAAAATGTCGGTACTGTGTTTACCGACATTTTGGGGGTTTTCCCTTTAAATCGATACAAATGCTACTATGGGCCCAATCCAGACCATGCCCCTAAATATCCCCAAGGGTCCCTTGACCTTCGGGGTATCTCCCTTGAGCTCTCCCTGACCAGCAAAGTCATTTCCAGAAGAAACTGGAAATGACGGTAAATAGTCTACTGACATTTCAGTTTTGTGAAGAACTGGAATTGGCGATAAACTGTTTACCGTCAATCCTAGTTTCTGCTTAAATGCACCTTGCACAGGGCCCAGACCAAGTAGGAGGCCAGTTTAAGCCCTGCGTCATGCTATCAGGGCCTGCCCCACACTTAACCAGACCTTTAATTGGGGTTAGTTTTAATCCCGATTAGCTTTTAACCCTAACTAGACAACTCTAACTTGGGAAAATCCCAAAAATAATCAAAGAATCCATCTTGACTTTTGGCTTGCCTCGGGCACTTTTTAACCATGGTTAATAGATTTAACCATGGTTAATCCTAGCCTTCGGGCTCATATCTTGGCTTCCAGACCCAAACCCTAGGTGTCGCGACCCAAAATACCCCCTACGAGTTAGGGATACTTTAGCTCGTGACTGTCGTGTCATACGATCATAGATGACACATAAGGCATACATATCATCCGGTCAGAGCACACAAGTTATAACATATAGCGGAAACAAAACGAAAACAATTGATAATAAAACACTCCTATCATTAAGTTCAAGTCTGAACCAACAAAACATAGCAAAATATTAAGTATGAAGTGGACAAGTCTCACTCTCAATACTATCAAAATGTAAGTATACTCTCCCTCACTCTATCAGCAATAATCTAGATAGGACCCCTTATCTAGAGTTCCATCATCCTGATGATGATCCATGGTAGACTCCAGCTCGTAGTACTCTTCCTCTATCCAAGACTCCAAAGCACAGATGTCGAAGGGAACACGTGCACCTGCTGACATACAATGTACAACTGAGCATAGAATACTCAACGTCTACAAACTACTAGCTAACAATGAGATAATATAATGGAGCATGCGAAGACATAGAGCCCGTAGAGCGTAGAAATCTGTGAAAAACCTGTACTAGTTCCAAAACCATTTCCTTATGAGTTTCTTATGAAATCCAAAACCGTATGAGTCTTATGAGCGTATAAGAATCAAGTCTTATGAGTTCTTTGAGTTCCTTAGAATTCTTAGAGTTCTTGTGAGCCATAGAAACTTAGAGCACTTATGAGCTTGTGAGATTCTTATGAGATCGTATGTGCTTGTGAGATTCTTATGAGCATAACTTAGAGCCAGATCTTAACACCCGTGAAAAGACTTAGAGTTTGGTATATAAATACCCTTCATTGAATACATCGAAGTGGGCTGCTAAGATCCTTGACCAACCTTCTCGTTGGCTTTATCCAATTTCTTATTAGATTACTTTGAGTCGGATATGACATATCCTTCGATATGCCCTATCCTTGACCAACCCGAGAAGGTGGGAGTTTGTATATACTCTCCACCCACCCACTAACTGAGCAGAAACTAACACCTAACCGGCGTTGCAGCCTAAACATATATCTTGAACCCAAAAAAAAGGTCTCTTTCCACTTTTTCTCTTTTTTCCTCCTTATAAAATTCTCTGTTGTGGGAAATGGAGATCAGAAATGCTAGCCTGTAGTCTTCCCCAGATGCAAGGTGGTGGTAACAAATGTCAGTCCATCTCCCTGTTAATCTCCATGCTATATGGTAGCAAGACCATGTTTTGAACCACACATCTGTGAAGAAACAAAATTGACTTAGTGGGTCTGGGGCTAGCACTCCTCAATGGAGATTGGTTTTTTGTCTTTTGGGTTGCAAATTTTGGGCTAGTGTGAAAATGGGAGTGCTAGCCTTAATCACGGCATCCTTAGTCGCCTCATTCCCAACAAAAGGACAACCACATTAGTCGACAAAAGGACAACCACATTAGTCAACCATACTTAAAGTGGTTGTCATTTGGGCACTAATGGAACGATTAAGGGTGATTAGGCTGGCAAAATCTGTGTGAACAATTGGTTCCACCCCAATTTGGGCACAAGGATGGATGAAATAGTAATTGGCTTTGATAAAAAGATATGCAAGGGCTATGGATATCAGCGGAGCATGGGCTTTAGATGTAGGCCCAGCACGATCCTATAACTAATCGGGCTGAGCCAAGCATAGCGAGACAATTTTTTTGTAATTGGGGGCCAGGGCAGCTTGCCCAGTTAGAAGTATAGTCAAACGACCCTCGAGCCCTAGGGGTCTAGGATCAAGCCCACCGAACTACTTAACCACCCAGACCAGCCGGGTCCATGGACACCCCTACCTTTAACTTTTCCTTGTGTTTCAGCACCATTTGTAGAAGAGAATGCTAGACACACTCTCATGATCTAATTTTTTTTATTTTATTTTTTTAATTCAATACTCTCACTGTTGAAGTAGGTGCTAATCATTTGATTGATGAACTTGTTTTTGTGCCTCATTAGTCATTAGGACGAACTTTTGTCATTGTTTTCCAAATTGGGGAATTCCCAATAGTTTTCCAAATTGGGAATTCCTAATTTAAAATTGAAAGTCCCCTTAAGTGAAGTCAATTAACGATAAATTCACCACAATTACTAACACAAACACCCTACTGTATTATTGCCCCAAAATGGCTACAAAAAGAATTTTTTTTAAAAAAAACTTGTTTTAGTGGGCTAATGTATATATATCCCTTGGCCCTTCATATAAAGTTGTATTTTTAATTTTCAGGTGAGCGCGACATTCAAGTTTTTATCAATCCGCAAGTTATCAGTCAAATAAGGGTGTAAAGTAGGGTTGCCTACCAGAGTTTCAACGGGCAGGGCAGGGCAGGGTTTCAGTTCACTTTTGGCCAGAAATTGAATTTAGGGTCGGGCCAACCTTGGCCCCACCGAAAGTCCCAAACTCATACTGATACGTTTTTTTTCAACACATATGCATATATGTTGGGCTGTTTGGTCAATCCGGAACTGAGTTTGGGCTCAGCCCAAGCTCAAAAAGTTTAGCTGGGTTTGGGACCAATGGTCTGGGGCTGGGTTCAAAACTGGCCTCTAAGTAGCCCATCCCGGCCCAAAGACATAATTACCCTTGTAGATGTCTCATTTTTCAAAGGACTTTGCTACTAAGACCCCCTTAGGGCCGTGACCACCGAGACCGTGCTCTAAGAGCACGGGATCGGTGGTCTCAGCCCTAAGAGGGTCTCAGAAGCTTTATCCTTTTTCAAATGTGATGGAACTCTACTCTCTCTAATTGAACCCATACAAAATTTATGAAAATGGGCAGAATTGCCTAGTTAACTAGTCCGGGCCGAAGATTTTGTGAGGCAACCTTGTCCGGGGGGAAGTTTCGAAGGATGGTCTTTAACAGAACAAGTGAACAACCAATTCCTCACGGCTCCTGGTTTGCTCCAGTGGTAGGACGTATGTCCCCTTTGGGGAGGACTCAGGTTTGAGCCTAGGCGGAGAGGCTCACCTTTCGTACTAACCTAAATCATAATCTAGATAAATGATGGCACCTACCCAAAAAAAACCAATTCCTCCAAATAACCATTGTAGTACAATTCCATGAGAAACTAAATATGAGAATAAGAAGAAAAAAAATGCCCAAAAGAAATACCAACAATCAAAATCAATCCTCCCCAGCCATAACCATTCTACTAAGAGGACTAGGCCCAAGTTTCTTCCTTCTTGTGCAACTCCTCCTCCTTATAACTTCCATTTGGTTTCTCCTCCTAACTTGCATCATTGCTTCTTCTTCCACAACAAATCTTCTCATGAGCACATCATCAGTTAATGATTTTCCCCGGAAAACTCTCCGTCCTTCTGTGCTAATTCTCACGCTCGGAAGTTTTTCTTGGGGCGCCGTAAGTGGCTTTGATCTTGGATAACTATTGCTTCTCCTTGGTGGAAGATCCGCTCGGAAAACCTCGGTGTAGGAAGAGATTGGTGCACAAAGACAGACTCGAGTGAACGAAGTCGCAACCTTTAGAGAGGAACATTTTCTTAGCTTTTGTCTGTTAGAATTCGCGGGAATCTCTGCCGATTTGGATATGGTTTTCCATAGAGTTGCCACCTCCATTGCTCTCTGATACCAAGGCTTCCTATAGTAAAAGAATGCATTTCATACATGAATACATGATGAATCTTCCGATGTATACGTATATATGTACATGATGAACCTTCCGATGTATACACGTATATATGTACATCTACAACATGATAATTAAATAAATAAAACTGACTGATCTAGCAAATGAACTTGTTCTTAATCTTATATTGTGTAGTATTAAGTTATACAAGAAGATTGTGAACCATGGTGCTTGATATATGTATGTACTATTAATCTACAAAAATGTAGAGAGAGAGAGAGAGAGAGAGAGAATCTGTTTCCATACCTTGTATTTGAATTCTTTGGATCTTGCATGAACAAGGTAAACTGAAGTATGAGAGAGCTGGAGAATGAGAGCAAGGAAGTTCATCTGGATGCAGAGGCATGAGCCTTTTGCTTGAATTTGTGATTGAAAGATGGGGTACCAAGGTGCTTCTTTTCTTTTCTTTTTTTCTTTCTTTATTACAAACTTCTTTTCCTTTGGCAGGGAGGATTCCTTTTTAGAGAGAGAGATGAATTTTTTTTCCAAATTTTAATGGCCAAAGTAAGTTGTTGCTTTCCAGGTAATTACTATAGTGCCCTAATATAACAGACTAAACAAATTATAAAAGGTACCCTTATCTAAAAACAATTCTTCTCAAGCATCATGACATTGCAGTACTCTTATAATCATGTTTAGTGTCTTTTTGAGCAGGCAATGAAGGATTACTTAAGATATTTAGGCCTGCATCTCTGGACTATGATAGAGGATCAAATTACAACTCATTTATGTATATTTCTCAACCCTAAAAATAATTTCCCTAGACTAAAATGTTGTGGACATATAGCTCTACTAAGATCAAGTTGGATCTCATAATCATGTTCAGCTTTTTAGGATTCAATTTCTATTTCTTTCTAACAACTGCCTGTTAAACACGCACCTCAAGGGGGCGTTCCAAGAGTTCAGAGTTTTCTCGCTTAAAAATTGCTTGAGTTTGTAATTTTTTTTGTTTCAGGGAGTTTGGCAAGACCCCTACTAGTTTATTAATATATAAAAATAAAATTAAATCCTTAGGGGGGGGGAGGGACAGAAAAGCCTTATTGCTCTAATCCAAAGGAAATAAGTGAACGGGCACAAACGAGCACAGAAAATTATCAAATGCTTAATCCCGACTTATAAAGTCCAGTCCCACCAAAAAGTCCTTCCCCACCAGATCGAGGAAAATAGGAGTCCTAAATTTTCTTCTGATATTAAACATGAAATCAGTTATGTAGTTCTTTCAAACAAGTATAAGCTTTCTCCTTTACATTCTATTTTATTAATTCGAGGGAAAATTAGTGGGCGGAACTATTTTTTGCATCTTTAGTATAGTGGATATATTTTTTTTGTCAGAAATAATTCCCCAATATTAGTTTGCTTGCCCTACCAAGGAAAAATATTTCATTAAAAACTGAAGAGAATTCTTTTCTACTTAATTTTCCTATAACAAGAAAGTTTTTTATTAATCCACATATGGTAGAAAAATCAAAAATTAAAATGAAACAAGATATCATGTCATAGTCATTTCAAATTGAAATAAAAGGCATTTTCATTATCCCAGGTGGGGAGGGTGAAAGAACATCTTGAGGGGGGGGGGGAATAAATACATTGTGTGTCTATACATAAATAATTTTCAAATGGATGGCATCATGATTCATTTGTGGGTGGTGTAACGTCCACAATCTCAAAGCAGTCGAAAGGAAAAGGACATGATGATTGGATATTTTGGTTTGGAGGAGAAGAATGTCATAGATAGCTTGAGATATTGCCTTGGTGAGATAGTACTTGTAATTTCTCATTTAAGTTCATTGGACAATTTTCCATTGGCTTTGTTTATTTGAAGGAAAATGTCGTGGAATTTTATTTTTTTAAAATCTTAGAAATATTTTGTTGTTTTTTTAAGAAAATTTTCCTTAAACATAGAGTAGAACTAGAGAATTATTTACAGTAAAACACTTATTTTACAACATACCAAAAGAAAAAAATTTCTCCTCAAAATAATTCAGTGCACCTATTTTCCCTTCAAATAAACACAGCCGTAAAAAAATATGAAAAAAAAAAAAACTTGGGTTGCTTATAAGAAGAAGAAAAAATGCATTTCTAGTCTAAGAAAAACTTTCAAACCGTGTTCGAGTATGAAAAGGAAAAATTATTAAAATTTATACCTTTTTTTTTTGTTTCCAACATGTTTGACTCATTTTTGTGTAAAACCACTTTATTTTATTTGTTTTTCACGTTTTGGCTGAACACAGAAAACATGTATCAGCCGTTTTGAGAGAAGTAAACTGAAAGGGTTTCCCAAAACAGCGAGTGCCCTCGTCGGCCCAGGTGGGGACTATTCCTCCTCGTTCTCACATAGCCGGCCCTTTAACTCCTGTTGACTCGGGTTAGTGTTTTTTTCACTCTTTAGTTAATTTTTTTTATATTATTTTTCTAAAAACCAAGGGTAGATGGGTGATCCCTAAGGTGGATGAATCTTAACCACAGTTAAATGGAGTTAGAATGAGGACACATGGCAAGAAAAGGATAACCGAGACGCCCCTCCTCACGTCACCAACCAAGGAGGTGATTATTTTCCGTTTCCCAAAAACTATTTTTGGAACAAAGATTTAAAGGTTGTTTGGATCGGATTTTATTATCCAGAATCAATTGTGATAAGAATTAATTGTGTAAAAATATCAATTCTTATCATAATTGATTCTAGATAATAAAATCCGATCCAAACGCCTCATTAGCTATCATCCAAACAAGTTTAATTTGTAGAAACATTCCACTAAGAATGTTCAGGGTCTTCAAAACCGTTTCTCATTAAAGACCTGTAACCTAACCGCAGCCTGAATTTTTCTCACAAGCATTTGTGATTTTAATTATTTTTAATTGTTAGCATCGCATTATGCTGATAACATAATTTGTGAAAATAAAATGAATTTTTTACAAAAGAAAGATAATTGTCCAATAATTCTAATTTAATATAAGTTTCTAAATTTTTTAAGGATCATCCAATTGTGAGTTTTTGGCTCAAATTCTATATATGGTTTTTGTTGAAAAGTTGGTATGGATCTTTATCGTATCCTTGATGGCTCGGAGTGCGACTTAATTAATAGGTAATGTGTGAGGTTTCCCTACCATTGCCATGGGGGTCCGGGGGCAAAGTCCCCCGCTGAAATTTTGATCCGTCCAACCCGTTTTGTCTTCTCATTGTTCTCCTAGATATATAAAGGGTTTTCTTTGAGGATGGAACGAAAGAGTTTTTCGAGGGTTTCGAGTGAACTTGTATACACTGTTTTTCTCTCATATTCTTAATGGATTTCTTGTTGTTTTCTCCCGTGGACGTAGGCATCTTGCCGAACCACGTATATCTTATCTCCCTTGTGCCATTGCTTGATTTCTCGTTTTCTAATTTCTCTAGATTTATCGAAATGGTTATAACATCCAACAATATGAAGACAGATGGGGTGCTAGTTGTTACTAGTTGGGCGAGTCCGTTGACTCATAATTATAAATAAATTTTAGAAAAAAAACAAGTCATAAAACTGGAGATTCTCTGGGCAGTACAATATGGGATGCTTGGATGTACCTCATTTGCACCTAATTACCAAAATAGGCATGAGGATTGAGTTCTAGTTAGTGTTTGTCCTGTCTCTCCCATCCACTAAGGGCTCTGGGCTCTAAGGGCTCTGGGCTCTAGGAATGGTTTTGCTCACTAACTAATGTTTAGGAAGACGCAGTGAAGATAGCGAAGAAAGATTTAAGGGAAATGGAAAACGGACAGCGCGATATCATTAGTTCACACCCACCTTTTGAACACCCACTAAGTGTGGTTAAGATTTATTCACCCATAAGATTCATCCATCCGACCTTGTTTTTAGAAATAATAATTTTTTTTAAAAAAATTTAGTTAAGCTTAATCATAGTTGAAAAGTAGTTAAAAGAGACACGGGAACACTGCAGTCAGTTTGGAAGGAGACCTCATGGTCCCCTTCTCTCAAGACTCAAGATTTAATTGTGTCCAAAATTTTCATTTTTAATAGAATTAAATTGTGAAACAAGATATATATATATATATATATATATATATATATATATATATATATTTTTTTTTTTTTTTTGGGTATGCTCTAATCATTTATCTAGCTATGTCAGGGGGTTAGTGGGTAAGCAAGGTTAGCACTCATGGTAGGCGTCAAAAGCCACACTAAAGACTCGAACACGAGTCTCCACTCCCCAAAGGGAGATACACTACCACTGGGACAAACCCATGGTATGTAAACAAGATTCTTTTAATTAAGGGAAATTTCAAGTCTACTTCTTATTTTGTCCAAGTGTACCACCTAATTTTAGATTGGTCCATATTGCTTACTTAGGGAATCTATGGAGCACTAGCTCCAAACACACACTTTCAAACCCTCAATGTAGGAGCAACACTTATTTTAATAGGACTATAGTGAGAGTTAGGGATTGTATGACCAAGATTAGCATTTTTAATACAATGATTACTATGATCAGTGTTATTCATTTTTAGTCTACGCAAGGCATTTTCCTTTAATGCCCTTACAAGCTACATTATCCAAAGTACAAGGGCTCCTTAATGAGTCCCTCACCCTTTGGACTCAGGAGCGGAGTCACATGGGGCCCAGGGGAGACTGAATCCCCCTAAAATTTTGAAAAAAAAAACTTATGTTATTAATAAGGCCTGGGAGGGGACTGAGAAAAACAAATATTTTTTGCAAATAGATGTGATGGTCCTTGAACTTGGCCCTCAAAAAAAAAAATAGGGGACTACACCCGAACCTCCATTGTTAGCCCCTATAAGAGAATCCTGGCTACGCTCGTCTGGAATTAAGAGGTCAGAAGAGTGACTTGACTCAGTCTGAATAACGAGTTATCAATCGTGGAGTTGAACAAAGAGGCAAGTAGATTTAATTTCTCCTGAGAAATTGAGATTGCAAGTTTATCAATGGACTGGAAAGTGATCCCAAGACCCATCCACTTAGAATAGATTAAGAAATAGGATGGTCAAAAAGGCAACAGAGAGAATTTTAGAGTTTTCAGTCATCTTTTGCTTTCCTCGCATTGTAGACCATAGAATCATTTTGTCCACTTGGGAGTTGGGGCCTCACATCAAAGGTGGAAAAATGCTCCTGCTGCTCATTACATCCATTGCTGTGTCATGAGTACCCAGTAACTCCACACGTGTGTATCAACCCCAGCATGTTCTATGAGGCACGTGGCACTTTCCCTACCGTCGAACTGAGTCTGGTTGTAGGATGGACCAAATCAAAAAAATCATGGTGATTAGATGATCCTGACCGTCCATCCAATACATTTGCTTTATTAATAGTGAGTCAACAGTGGGTCCCATGAATAAGAATAAGTATTAGGTATTTTTATTTTGCTATTTTCCAATGCCCTGTGGTTTTTCTATTTTTCTTTTCTGTTTTTAAAAACTGGAATGACTTTCGTTTTCAAACTTGTTTAAGTAGAATCATATTTGGCATTACTAAATGTTACTAGTTTTAACACGAAAACGAAAAAACAGGTAAATATGATGAACATAATAATTTAAATACAGATTTGATAAATATGATGAACATAATAATTTAAGTAAATCATTCAAATTCATGGCGGTGGTGGTGGTAGGGTGTGGTGGGTGATGGTGCGAGTGGTGGGTGATAGTGATGATAGTGGAGGTGGTGATGGGTGGTGAAGGTGTGAGCACTCAATATTTTCTACTTTTGTTTTTTATTTCTAAAATCAGAGATAATAGAAATTTTCTGTTACCGTGATTTTCAAAAAAAAATTTGTTTGTTTTTAAAAAAGAAAAACGAAAACATGTTTTATGCAAAATTTTCTAAACTTTAGTTTTTTGAAAACAAAAAATAGAAAATAAAAGTGTAACCAAACTAGGCCATTATAATAGCAAAATATTTAATTACATGAGCTTTATAGTGCAACCAAATATTTAAGAGCAATGCTAGGTCCACTTTCTTCTTCATCCACTTTTTTCTTTTATAGATAAGAAAACAAAACAAAACATCTTTTGTGGGGCCACCACTATTTTCTTATCTTCTTATCTAGAAAAGTGAACTTAGCATTAGGGTTGTAAATAGAGCGGATTCAGAGCAGATAGTGGTATATTTGAATTTGTATCTGATTATATATTTAAATATTTGAATCAGAATAGATATCCGGCGGATAGTGAAATATGATATCCGTATCTGACTCAGATTAAAATATTTGAATTTGGATAGTATCTGAATTATCCAATTATTTTTTTTAAAAAAATTTAAAAATATAAATTAATATTTAAAAATATATAAATTTTTATTTTTAAATATTAAATTAGTATTTTATCTCTATTTATATTAAAAATAAAAATTCAATGTATTAAATTATGTATATTTTATAGGTTATGTTAGGTTTATAAATTTAAAATATATTATTTATAAATATTATATAAGTAATCGGATATTTATTGGATCGGATATACCAGTATTTGAATTTGTATCCGATTATAAACAGATAGTAAAATTACTATCCGAATTTGCTCTGTCGGATATATCTATTCGGATAATTATCCGACTAAATGGATTCGGATACGAATCGGGTACAGATAATATCCGCATCCGTTTACAACCCTACTTAACATTGCTCAATATTTAATTACTAAAAAAAGACATATATAATATACAATAATAATGTATGGAGCAGTATAATATAAGATAATCAAAAATTATTTAAAACAATTATTTCTTAATAAAAATTTCTTGTACTTATAAAAGCATAATGATATATAGTGTTTATATTATTAGTAATTATCTTATAATAATTATGGGATATATAATCTTATAAAAACCATCCGGAGGAGATTATGGAATCATTAATTATTTTCATGTTCAACTATTACATAATCACTTATGATGAGTCGAACCAAACGTTATTATCGAGACATAATCCAGATATGAGCGATTAAGTCCTAAATAAGCACTTATGATAATCCAAACCAAACAAGCCCAATGATGCCTCTGAATCGAGTGAATCAAATAAGCCTCTCCGTGTAGGTGGTTACTAGGATGGCACCATCAGGCCTATTCATGTTTGCTAGACTCTGAAAAACAATATCTACATATGATACACATGTGTGGTATCTTGCTAAAAATAATTAACTATTTAGGCAAGATATACGCAAGAGAATGGAAGAAACCAAGAAAAATGTATTAAGAATAATTGATTTTCTTGATTATTGTTCTATAATCATAATCAATTAAAAAAATGATTTAGGGGGCGTTTGGGTTTGATTATTTTGGCCATAAACATTTATAATTAAATCGTTGGACATGCACCCACTGAAAAAATAATTGATTAAATCATAAACGTGTTTGGATTGTTTAAGATAGTACTAGTTTAAAATGGTAGTGATTTTACAAAATTGATTAAATAACTTGTTACTCAAATAGATTTATTAAAATATTAAATAATTTAATCACTTTTCAACGATCAAATGAGCAAAAAATCAAACGCAAATGCACCCTTATTGAGTTGAGGTCATAATCGATGATGATTAGTTTTACCATTTATAATAGATGACAAGGTCTAACTCAAACGGTCCCAAGACTTACAAAGAAACCGAGGGAGGTCATACTGCACCTACAACTAAGAGTGTCAACGGGCCAAGTCGGGTATGGGCTGGTCGTTAAGTCATGCAAAATTTATACAAAGAGAACATACGAAATGGAGATAATTAAACTGAACATATTTGTAAGGTATGAAAAATAACACAACAGTTGGGATTAGTATGCCATCGTCAATCTTTTTCATTTGTCGTATCTTGACAATTAATTGGTTCTTAATTATGCATCCAGTGTCTTTATTCTCCACTTTATGGTCATGAGAAATGCAGCCCTAAACACATACTTTCAAACTCTCATTGTGGTGGTGACATGTCGCTATTACATCTATAACTCGTTGAAATCATAATGGGCTCCTTTAAAAAAATTATTTCTTAACTTGCTGAATGGATAACAATGACAAATGTTACCACGACGATGAGAGTTTGGAAGTGTGTTGGCTGGGGCTAGCTAGTATATGGTCCATCTAACCCTTGTCTCGACTTCGATAACCCGACTACGAAGTCCATTGATATTCGCTCACTTCCACTCTGCAATGGGTAAGGACTACAATGGCCCAGCTGGCCTCCAATTCTTGACACAAACTCCGCCACATCCCGCTTTATACCGTCCCACCAAAAGTGCTTACAAAGATCTCTATACATCTTTCTACCACCAGGGAGAACTGTATTTCTGGAATGATTCGCCTCATCCAAAATCTCCTTATGAAGATCAGACAAATTTGAAACACACAGTCTTCCACGAAATCTCAAATTGCCATCTGACCCCACAGTCCAAACTGCAGTGTCTCCTAGAACTGTCTCCACCACTAAGGCCTGCAACTTCTCATTTTGCAACTGAGTCTGGATAATCTTATTGACTAATGTCGGCTGGACAGTGAGACTAAAGATAAAAGTTTTAGCATCTTGCTGAACTAGATGAACATCAAACTCTGAAACTGCCTCCAGCATGCATCATTCTTTCATCATCATCATCAGCGCAACCAATCCCTTTGGCTTATGACTCAAGGCATCAGCCACTACATTAGCCTAATCTGGATGATATTGAAGGGTAAAATCATAATCCTTCAAATGCTCCATCTGTAACGACCACAAATCCCACCTTGACCAAAATGGGACCTTGGGTCGCCATATTTCTTAAACCTGCTTAAATCCCATGACATATAAGGCATACTAACATGAGTCTCCAAAAATGAGAATAATAAAATTCGATATAAAATCAAACCAACCTGCACAAGTCTAAGGTCAACATAAACATAACTCACCACAAACATAATAGTCTGATACTCAACTACAAAGTGATTAACTAAGCAACATCAAAACCAACTGAAGTAAACTATTATAAGGTCCAACACTCTCAAACCAAAACAATTGTCTAGTAATAAGGGAAATGATCTAGCTCTCTTGCTCCCTCAGAAAAAGGTTCACCTTCTTCCTCTACGTCGTAGACCTCCTCTACCCAAGGTTCAGTAACTAACTCAAACTCCACACCTGCCAAGACAACAGTCTGGCTGAGTACAAAAGTTCTCTGTGCATATAAAATCCAACTAAGATCATAGTATCTTTGCACTTAGTTAGTATCATAATCAATAGCATAAAATATAACCAGAGTGCGGAAGAAAATGTGCGTATATACATCATATCATCACCTTGACTCATGTACTTGTGAGAAGCTTAGACTTATGAGACGACGTACTTATGAGATGCTTATGCTTATGAGACCACGTGCTTGTGAGATGCTTATACTTATGATTCTTAGAGTTACTTATCAATAATCATACAATTCCCTCATCAGGCTTATCATATCCCTCATCGGCCTTATCAAAATCCTTATTAGGTATATGCAATGCTTATACTTATGAATCTTAAAGCTACTTAACAATAACCATATACTTCCTTATCATACTTATCATATCCATCATCCGGCTTATCAGATTTTTCACATTCTTATGCAATCCTACAAGGCATATGCAATGTTCATGCTTATGATTCATGTGTGTGACTTGTGAGACTCTTAACTTAGCACACATGTGAGTTTGTGCATAAGTGTCGTAATTAACACTCGAATCGGTCATCTCTTAGATTCTAATCCTCCACAAAGAAAAAACTTTGTCAGGTTACATCTCTCTGGTTAGAAATTTCTCAACATGGAAATCTTTCCTCTAAGCTTTGACCATCCCGAATATCGATTACCATACAACATAATTAGGACATAATTTAGCACAACAATCACATATATTACCTTATCATTATTCATAGTATTTTTTTCATAGTAATCTCACAAGTATCAATTTCTAAAATACTCATCCTCCATCATATAAGCCCAACCTCCATTTGAACACAATCCACAAACCACATACATCCATGAATCCATCCACATTATTCCCATCCTCAATTTCTTCACTTCATAATATTAAACATCACACAATATTTATTAAAACCCCAATTCATATTCCCAAAGTCATCCACATGTACAATAAATCATAATTCATACTTCATAGTCTACAATCTTACCATAAACATGCTAATAACCCATTATTTGTAGCTTAACAATCTTAAACACATATAAATTCATAATAGAGTTGAGTTAGATAGTATATCAACCTTTGGGATCGTTCCTAAAATGTTCTCAAGAAGGTTTGAGGTTGATTTCCAAGCTTTTCTTGCAATCTTCAAGCAATTTCTTCATTCACAAGCAAGCCAACACTTAGAAACCCTAGGTTTCTCCTCTACTTTACCAAATTAGGATTTGAGAGATTTACGGATCTCAAACCCCCGAAATAGAAGACTATTTATAGACCTAGGGTGAAGAATAACCTAAAGTGTCCTCAAAATCTCGTAAAATGGGTTTTAAACCCAAGTTCTGCGAGGGACGGTCGACCGACCAGGAGGGACGATTGACCGACCAGGAGGGACGGTTGACCAGTTGGGATCGAAAACCTACAGTTCCTCTTTTGTTTTCATTTTTTCGTATAGTCGGTCCACTGGGGTTGGGGTTGGTCGACCGGCTAGCTTAAAACCCACATTGTTGCCTTTTTCTTTATACAATCGGTCGACCGACTGAGCTGTTTTCTCAACTTTTCTCACATCCAAACTTACCTTGGTTAAATGATTTACACCCTTAACATACCACAACATTAATTAACACTTGAACACACACATAATCAAATCCAAAAGACTAGAATGCCCTTGAATAACGGGGTAATTATACCGAAAGAAATCCGGGTCTCTACACCATTCACCTCTGTTGCCTCGTGTTCAACTAATTCTGAGAGAACAAATATTTTAAACTTTTGTGGTCTAAGAAGAGTTCAAACTTCTCGCCATATAGGTAAAGCCTCCAGATCTTTAAGGCATATACCACTATAGCTAATTCCAGGTCATGATTCGGGAAATTCCTTTCATGAACCTTCAACTGGTTAGGCAAAATCACCTTGCCTTCCTACATCAACACACAACCCAACCCCTGATGGGCTGCATCATTATAAATGACAAGTCCTCCATTCCCTTCCGGAATGATCAAGATTGGTGGTGATGTCAGCCTGGAGCTCAACTCATGGAAGGCCTGATCACATTTTTCATCCCAGACAAACTTCACATCTGTCTTCATCAGATGAGTCAATGGCGATGAAATCTTCAAAAATCCCTCTATGAATTGTCGATAATAACCCGCAAAATCCAAGAAACTGCGAATCTCTGAAACTGAAGTGGGCTGACCCCAATTCATCACCGCTTCCACCTTGGCCGGATCTATAGACATTCGTCTTTAGAAACCACATGACCCAAAAATTTGACCTCCTCTTGCCAAAACTCACACTTCGAAATCTTAGCATACAAACGGATGCTCTCACAAGATTTGAAGTGCGATACCAAGATGTCGTTTATGCTCCTTCTCGGTCTTGGAATAGATCAGGATGTTATCAACAAACACCATGACAAATTGATTTAAGAATGGCTTGAATACTCGGTTCATCAAGTCTATAAACGCGATTAGTATATTGGTTTACCCAAAGGGCATAACCAAGAACTCATAATGCCAGTACCAAGTTCAAAAAGCAGTCTTAGTAATGTTTACCTCCTTAACCCTCAATTGGTGATATCTCGACCTCAAGTCTATCTCGGAGAACAATTGTGCTCCCTTCAGTTGGTTAAACAAATCATCAATTTTGGGCAACGGGTACTTGTTCTTGATAGTCACTTTATTCAACTGTTAGTAGTCAATACATAGCTTCATTGTCCCATCCTTCTTCTTGACAAAAAAAAATCGGCACGCCCCATGGCAAGTGCTAGGCTGAACAAAACTCTGATTCAACAATTCTCGAATCTTCCCCTTCAACTCCTTCAACTCTATCGGCTTCATTCTATAAGGTGCCTTCGATATTGGAGAAACACCCAATACTACATCAATGCCAAAGTCCACTACCCTCCTCGGCGGCAACCCCGGTATCTCTTGAAACACATCTCCACAATCAGAGACAACAGGTATTGATCTTCAATTTATTAAACCTCGTAATAGCTACAATTCCGTAGAATAACGACTAATATGGGGTATCGAACCACAGAAGATTGCGCTACTTTCATTGCCTATTCGTCCAGATTAATTCTAAGTCAATGGGTAACAATTTGATTGATTTTAACCTAATTAAACTAAGATCTTTTGGTTATATATTGGTGAGAGAAAATCTATGACATTTGAATCCACAACTAGCCTCATAATTACATCCACAAGTATTTATTCAGGTTTCTCCAAGTATAAACAATAAAGATGAGATCGACTACAAGTTTTAACTTATCAAAATTAGAATGATTCAAGGCATCAAACCCTAGGTATATCCTATCTTTGGTCAGCACACGTACGAGTGATACACACTAAACTAAGGTTGTGACATCACTCGTCTTCCCTAAGTATAGAATATCCTATAATTTGATTCCTCGACAATAAAAACCATTGCATAAAATTCATACCAACAATCACAGAAAGAAGATATATATGAATAAATTCAATCTCAACACAATAAAACCTAAGACAATGATAAGATCACATTGAAATTGAGTATAAACTTGAATAAACTTGGTTGTAGAACAACTCTCTCAATATGCTATCATTGTTTATACAAGAAGAAAACTTAAATAAAATACAAGGGATACAGTTACTTGGCTAGGGTTTCATTTAAAGCCTAGAAAAAAAAATTAGTTCTTGCTGAGGTCAAGAAACACCACTTACGATGAAGAACGCGAATAACCCATCTCCCAACCTTTATAGATCTCCAGGGCCTCCTTCCTTCAATATTCCAAAATCCAGAACCCCTTTCAGTGTAGGTAGCTTTTCCTTTTATAAAGCCCCAATCTCTGTTGCTAATTTCAGCTTTTAGAAACTCCTAAAATGAGCAACACTTCAGTTTTGTGTGTGGATTACGAGGTCAAAAACGCCGATGACGATTGATTGCCAGCATGGGATGATCGATCGTCATTTTCTGAAAATCTCTCTTTGGCTACGGGTTTGTGGATGATTGATCGCTAAGTGTTTACGATCGATCGTTGTTGTTCTGAATGGTGATCGATTGTCCTTAAGCTATGATCGATCATCTGTGGCTTTTCTTCTTTTTTTTCCTTCCTTCTTTTTGGCCTTTTTCCTGATGAGGTTTTTCTTCAACTTTGTGATCTCATAATTCCTCAATTTTGTCTTCTTTTCCTCGCATGACCCTGAATTACATAAGAGCAACCAAGTACCGTAATATTATCCAAAAGAGAACCATAAGATACTAACAAATGCAGTTCGAGGTGCACAAATGTGTAACAATTAGCACCAATTACGTATCTGCTCCAACACAATACCTTGATCCACCCCCTCGATGTGAGCGAGGATTCCCTTAGTTAACACCTCATCCGAATGACTAAACTGAAACGAAAAACTCACCGGGATCAAGAAATTTATCATCTTCTCAAAACAAGATATCTCGACATGAAAGGTGGCGAGCCAGTTCATACCCAAGACTTCATCGAATTCCCACATCTCGAGTGCCACTAAGTCAGCTGGCAATACCCTTTCTCCAATCCTAATTGGACACTCTCTACAAATATGGTTGAGGGTAGCTGACTCTCCCAACGGTGTTTTTACCGATAAGATTATTCTTAAAGGTTCCGGTATTACACCCAAGACATTCATAAACATAACTGAATTAAACGAATGAGTAGTTCCCCGAATCAAATAATACTTTAGCAATGTTATGATAAACTGGGAGTGTACCTTCCAACATTGCCCCTATTGTCTCTTCGTCCTTCTGGATTATTGCATTCATCCTGGTCTAACCCCTTGGCTGATTTAGAGCCCTCCCCTGCTGTTAATCTGCCCTATTGGGCTTAGGACAATCTCTTGCAAGATGTCCCTTCTCTTGACAGTTGTAGCATAATCCTGAAAAGCCCCTAGGCTCTACATGCTGCACCGGTGCTCTAAGAACCATGGTTGTAGACTCAACTGGAGCGGCAGTCCTCTAACGCTTCCACTGCTGTTGCCCCCGAAACTGCCCTCTCTGCCACTGCTAAGGCATAAACTTCTCCTTGCCTTTCTGCTCCTTGCTCTTGTGATAGGTTGAGTTGTCTTGCTCAATGACTAGAGCTCACTCAACCACCACAACAAACGACGTTAGCCGGTGCCCCACCACCATCTTCTGAATTGAAGGATTCAACCCTTGCTCAAACTTTCTAACTCGGTCAACCTCATCCGCCACAATGAGAGGAGAAAAATGGGACAACTCTACAAATTTCGCCTCATACTAGCTAACAGATGTCATAGATCCCTGTGCCAAATGGACGAACTGCAAAGCTTTCTGCTCTCTGAACGTTTCTGGAAAATACTTGGAGAAAATATTCCTCTTGAACTCCCTCCAACCCATCTCATTAACATCTTCCGTTCTGGCCACCAATGGTGCGCCTCACCTTGAAGAAGGAGCGCCACCAACTTCATTTGCTGCACCTTATTGCAGGCCATCACTTCGAAGATCTTTTCTAGTCCTGAGATCCACTTGTCAGCCTCCATTAGACTAGTGGTACCCTCAAAGTTGGAAGGGTTCAACCTTTATAAATCTTTCAATAGGTTTGTCATCATGGCATTCACCGATGGTTGGCTAGATCCCTCAGATCTCAAATTGTTCCTACCGACACTCTCCTCCAAGAGCCTCACCAAATCTCCCAAGATTTGGTAGATATCATCCAACTCCGGATGAGGGCTTCCAAATTTATCGCCCGCTCCACCTCGACCTCTACCTTTCCTCAACATGTTCCTTTTTCCAATAAATAAGAAAGCAGCCAGATTGATAGTAGGGATGAACAAACAAAATAATAGAAATCCTACGGTTGTTTTTCCACTCTTGATGACCCTAAGTATTATCCTAGGTGCCTCCCTTTCACACCAGGGTTTCTAAACCTAGTGCTCTGATACCAATCTGTCACGCCCCGAAACCCTTATACACAGTATATCTTATATTATATAAGTTTCTGAAGCGTGAACCTGAGACAAACCTCAATAATGAATGCATTTTATAAACATATAAAATCACTCCAGATGTATAAACATAAAGAGCATAACTAACAAGTTTAAACAAGTATGAAGTGTATCTAAGTTCTCAACAAGTTCCTCTCTCTACAATCACTCACTCTTAAAAGTGACAAACAAAATGTTCTTCAAAGTTCCTGGCTCCTCAAGAGCTCTTATAGACCCTTAGGTATCTCATGAACTAGTCAACATAGCAAGAGTGAACACAAAGCTCAACAAATAAATATATACAACACATGCAACCATAAGTCATTATTACATTTTGCTCATGATACAATTAATGACAACGCATGCCAATTCATTTCTTCTTTTGAATTACTTGGTTCACATCCGGGGACCCTTGGCAACACATCTGAATAGCATCCTATTCCTCCATGGAAGCCCCCTTGGCATAGTCATACTGCATGATTAAAGATCTCACATATCTTCCTACTTTTGGTGGCCCTCGGAATACCTCAAGGACAACAATGGAATCACACACACATGTTTCTACTTTTGGTGGCCCTCGACAGACCTCAAGGATATCGGTCGAATCGTACGCCGTTCATCACAGGTTAAGTCACCTATAGTCTAACGGTTATAATGGTGTAATAGAAATAAAGGTGTTATATCTTCTCTGCTATGGTTTCCCATGTCACATATAGTGGGGCCGATCTAACTCAAGTTATTAACCAAGGTAAGCTAGTTATATCTTCCCCGCTATAACTCTATAGCGTCTTATGTTACTATAGCAAGAGGGTTCTAACAAAGATGGGCGAGATCTATGTAATTTAAGCAATTTACTCAAACATGCACGACAGTTAATTATTACAAGGAATAACACTGATATAATATAGTGATAAGATAATGAAATTAAAGCATGAATATCAATTTATTAATTAAGAAAGAGTATCATTTAATAGGAGGGACCTAGTATGCAAAGTTTCTAAGTTCCAAGGGGATCCTATACATCCATAGTCTCTAAGTTCTGATTCGAAGGGAACAATATTAAAAAAAAACAGCTCAGTCTGATTGATAGCTCAATATAGTCTGATTGATTGGAAGTCACTTCCGATCGATCGGAAATCAAAAAATTTCCACCATTTTTTTTGTAACCCTCCCATCGATTGGTGGAACAGTTTCGATCGATTGGAAATCGCGAAACTAGGGTAAAACTCCATATTTCTCACACGCAACCCCTCCAAATTCTATTCCCTTCCTCCATACTTCATTTCCAACATCCATACACCCATTGACAACATTAAAAAAATTCCTAAAACCTGAATTTAAGGATTTATGGTGTATGAACATGATTTCTATCCTAGAAATCTAGGGTTTCAAGAACAAGAAAGAATCCTAACTCTCATAATTCATTCCATTTCAACCTAGATCATACATGGACATTTATTATAACAATTACAACAGTAAATATTACACTATAATGCATTTAATAGACAAAGAGGGTATTCACTTGCTTCAACCCTAAAGTTTTAGGGTTTCTAGAAGATGGAAAGGCCCCCAAATGGTTTGCTTCAAGCTCTTGATCTTCCTTTAGCAAAAACTCCGAATCTTGAGCCTTGAATCACTTTCTTCAAGCTTCAAGCTCCAAAACCCTAGTCTCCTCTCTTCTTCCTTCTTCCCCAAAGTTTCCTCTCTCTAATATAGGTTTTCTAATGAAATGAGAGATTAAGTTATCTCTATCCTTTTATACTAAACTCATTTTTATGAGCTTTTATGAGCTTTTACTTAAATACCCTAATTGGTTATGTTTGGTTACAACTCCATGTTAAACCTTAATGTGTTATGCTCATTTTTTTATTATTCCATCTAAGATTATTAATTTTTCCTAGCCAAACATCCCACAGGAATAAATATCCTAACTAGGAAATTATGAAAATACCCTTAGTATTTAAATTAGGAATTTTAGAATCGCTACATTGGCTCTTCTGAGTAACCCAAAACCCTCATCTTCTTCCCTAAGCTAAGAGCAAAGGCCCTACCACAAACCCCTTGAACTATCTCTCACTTGTTGATTTATACTTAAATCCTTCTTCTAGTACTGACTTGAGCATCAGAATGTCTTGACAGAGCGGAAGGCCTTTTCCCAACAAACTTTGGACCCACCTGCGTCCTTCACTCCTTCTACCGGTCAAGCTGACCAGCAGGATATTGTCAAGTGGAGCATCCGAAAACTTCCACTACAAAGGTGTAGTGTGAAGTGGTAATGGAAGACAAAGAAGAAAGGGATATTTTTTTATAGAGGGATACTGTCGCGCCCCAAAACCCCACCTAGGAGAATGTGATATCTTGACACGTGACTTACTTAACAAACCTTCCTGTTAGAAGCATTTAAGGCATACTAAGAATACGAACCTAAAAATTTCTTCAATTAATAACATTAAATAAATCCACGGTCCATAACTGCAACTGAAATATAATAAAAATTTTGATCATCCATCATGATCTTAAACCATTAAACTATAATATGTATATAACTCCAATTTCAATCTTTGTTAAATCCAACTACTACTAATAACCAAACTCAATAATACGGCCATCGATCGAGATCCCGTTCCTCTTCGGGATGATCACCTTTAGGTTCCTCTACGTATTCCTCTTCTTCCCACGGTCTGGGTGCACAGATATCAAAATTAGATCTATCGACAACAAAGTCATCGGCTGAGTAACAAGTTACTCTGCATCTATAACGAACAATAGTAAACAATATAATGAATATTAACTTACATGCATTTAACAATTCATAATTCAGTTCACATACATAAATCAGAGTGCGGAAAAGCGAATAGGTACATTATGTCATTTATTTTCTTTACTTTCTTACTTTTCATACTTCTTACTTTATCATTTTATGAACAACACATCCACATGCATTCGGTAATAAATTAAAATATCGTTTTACCGTATATGGAAAGGGGTTACTATACTTAACTTTACCGAGATACCACCCTTCGTACATTATCCGGCACGGATGGCTTAGTACATTTTCCGGTACGACAGCTTACTTACTTTGGCATACTTATCGTGTTGAACATATATGCCCTCGAAAGCCAATAAGAGACTTTTCTATGTTGATTAGATAAACATCATATTCACACAACCAACTATAAAGGGTATTTATATTAATTATTGTTTCATATGATGAAGACATAAAGTTCCATAGGTAACATTGTAGGAAAATCATGCAAAGGTTGCGAGGAGATATGATTTTCCGGTTCCTTGTAAACCTAATATTGTTCGAAGCCTCTAGAGTACTGGTTGGGTGCCGTACTTCATCATGGCTTGCACATGTGTAGTTCTATGAGATAATGTGATGAATCTCATTCACAGAGAGTGGTGACTCTTGACTAACATGTGAGTATATGTAGCAAGTACATAATACTGAACGGGGTCACTAGTGGATACCCTATGGAATACACTGTCAGATTGTATTAGGGTTATCCATTTGACAAATTGTCCTTAGACCTGAGAGGTTAACATCTTCTTAGACATTTGTCTATATGACTTTGATGTGCCAATCGGGCAATGTCCAATACACAGGACTAACTCCGGGTACGTTGGGTCATGTACACTATGTTTGGAGAAGTGTGTAAACACTCAATAAGGAATCCACAACTCCTCAATTGGAGATAATGATATCAAGGTGATACTTGTTGAAATGAACTGTTAAATCCAGTACTGGTGCTTTTCGGTAAAATGGTTTTTATCGAAGTTGATATTTTTTAATATGGAAAAGTATATATAAATATATATGTCAGTTCTTTTCTAATGTTTCTTCAAAAGTGTTTTGGAGATTCAGTTCAATGAAAAAGTAATCATGAGAAAGGGTTCTATTCATAAGCTAGGGACTAAGACAGTGGAATTGTTCCAATCCCGGAAGCTTACAAGTGATATCGGAATGTGAAAGGATTTATTTGTAAATATATTGTGAGATGGTACTTACAAGCAATTCTCTAATTTCTGGAGGTTAATCACATTGTGTTAATGGACATTAATTGTGATTGGTGGAAGTCCAGAGACTTAGATAACATTCTATGATCCTAATGGAGTATAGGAAAGGTATTTCCTAGTAACAATGCTTCAACCAAAAAGGTGAAGTACTTGGTCCCACAACCGAAAATAGGAGATCCCTTTAGATCTCACACACAAGGACCTTCTTAAAGTATTTAATTTAATTTATAATTAAATTAATTAATTTCTCTAAGTAATCACTATATGGTATAGTGAAGCTCTAAAAAGTGGAATCACATTGGATGTGAAAAACCAAATGGGTAGGACCCATTGAGAATTATTATAAAAGAATAATTCAAGTGACCAAGAGGGTTTTGGAACCCTTTAGGCGTGTGGGGTAGGACCCACCTAGGGTGGGACGCCCACTTCAAGGAGGAATAATAATTGTTATTATTTTAATTAGTTTCTAATAACTAATATCCTTATTAGATAAGGTTAGTTAGTTAGTTACTAATTAAAGATTCCCTAATTGTTAGGGATTCCATTAGTTAGTTACTAATTCAAGATTCTTTATTGGATAAGGATAAGATTAGTTACTAATAGATAAGGTTGGTTTCTTTTAAGATTAATCCTAATTGGATTAGGAGAATAATCAATAAAGGAAACTATTGAGGAATCCTAATTGGATTAGGATAAGGTTAATGAATTATAATTGGATTACAATTCAAGCAACCAAGAGGGAACTTATATAAAGGATTGGATGCCCAGCCCTTTAAGATATATAATTCTCCAGAATTTTTTCTTCTCTCTCTCTCCTCAAGTTCAAGCCCAGCCCTCTCCCCCTTTGAGGGTGTATGGTCACCCTTCCCCTTCTTCCTTTTGTTTGGTTTTTGATCTTGATGATCAAGAACAAGTTCTTTGAAGATCAAGATTGGATCTTGTTTGATCAAGAAAAGTTCTTGGATCAAAGAAAAGAAGAAAAGATAAAAGAGCATGAAATTTGGAAGGTCCATTAGCTTCCATTAGAGAAAGCTTTAAAGGAAAAAGAAGGTTCGTGTGAATCGACAGGAGACTTGACACTTGTGAAGTTTTGCGAGTACTATTCTTATGTGGATTTGACTTAACAATTTCAAAGTCGCAAAGGTGAAAGTTATTCTAACCTTCATTGAATAAAATCAATTAGAATCTTAGTCAGATCTTGGGATTCGATGTATGCCCCCCAAGAACTGTGTTTCTAAAATTAAAAAGAGGCATACTTTCATATCGCCCTTTTGATGATATTCAGTAGTGCAAAACATAAACATGCATTATCGCTTTCATGTGTCTTTCTTTCTTTCTTACTTACTTACTTGCATTACTTTTGGTCTTACTTATAATCTTATTAGTGCTCTTAATTTTCTCTTCATACATGTGCATATTTTTCATTGATGAGTACAGAATGATACACCTTTGGTTAAATTATACCTAAGACTAACTGTCAAGGGTCATAAGACATCTCACTATAGCGTCCCATTCAACTATGTTAATCAGGCTTAGGCAAGCTTGACTCTCATCAAAGGTTACTTTACCCAAATATATATCACGTATAAAAACATAAAATAAACACATAACTTTTATATTTCCAATAATTCAACAGTCTATAATCACAGTTTATCTTCAATAGGCATAAGTCACAATGTAATTTAAATATCAAAACCCCCTTTTAAATCGAGGTCAATATCATAATTATACCACATATTTTATCGATAATAATTCTCATGGATTATAATCACAGAATCACACTAATATATAATCATAATCTCACAAATAATTTATCTCAATCATTCAAATTCTTGCATACCTTCCATTCAACTTCATACATTCATCTCATCCTCCTTATATATCCACATTCATTCAATATAAATTCTCAATCCCCTTGTTGAAACATAATAAACATAGTTATTCACATCATAATTTAACGATTCATGAAATAATGAAGTAGGAATACTAACAGTTCATAGATCCTACATATTTTTACGTTCTTACTTAGATTTACCTCTTTTAGTTCATCTTTTAGATTAATATTAAAGATATAAAAAACTAGATTCGTTATTTACCTCTCTTGATCGCTTCCTTACGATCTTACGCTTGCGAATGAGTCTTGATCTAAATCTTCAAGTCTCCTTCCTTCTTCTTTGATTGAATCTTGAAATCTCTAGACTTTTCCTTCGTGAATCTCTCATAGAATCCTATTCTCTTCCTCTTTAGATCTCTTAGAAAGCTCTATTTTTAGTTTAGGAGGCTATTGGAAACCTAATTCATGAGTTAAGGAGGTATTTATAGAGTTGTGAACTCAAAAGGGGTTTAAAAATTCAAAAATTCGCGTCACTCGATAAAAATCCCGTTTTGGGCGATCGATCGTCGTTGGTGGGCGATCGATCACCCCTTTATATTTTTTGACTCGTAACTGTTTTCTGTAAATGACCCATAACTTTTGACTCGGTTATTGAAATTTGACGATTCAACTTGCGTCTTAATTCAAAATTCAAAGGGCAACAATTTCTTGTCAAATAGACAAGTCCTAATTTTAGGTTATTGGAGGTCAAAATATCTCATCAAGTGGGATGAAGGTGAAAGATAAATCTAAAACATTTAGGTTAATGCTGTGAACCCAAGGTTTGAACCCTAGACTCCTAAAAGTTATAAAAATAAATATACTAATCTTGTTTTAGGCAATGAGATGGCCCCGTAAACCTGAAAATTTTAATTTAATAATAACAATAAATCAATTATTATATTAATATATAAGGAGTTACTACATCTAGGCATTCCACATTAACTTCTCATAGGAACACATGTATTTTAAAATTAGACCCATATTCTAAGATATTAATATAAATGACACGGATAACGAGAAATTATATTCGGGTCTCTACAGATACGATATGAAGGCATGAGGAAAGAAAAGAAGTTGAAAAGAGATGGTGAGAATATGGAGTGGGGTGGGTAGGGATGTGAACAGTGGAGATGAATCGAAGCATTTGGCGATGATTGGGAATGGGGAGAGAGAGGATGCGACAAAATCTAACACAGCGGTTACAACTTTGAATAAATGCACTCACATACCCCCAATCCTTTTAAACAGTAAAATTTGCATTGCAGAAGGCTGTCACTTAAAAACGGCTTTAGGAGATAGATGGAAATAGAGTTGAAGTTAAAATGGCATGTGGCAATTAATGAATGACACATGGCACCAACAACTAGCCACCCACTTGCTTGAATTTAAGCCAGTATAATGGGAAAAACTAATTTTTAATTGTACAATATTAATAATTAATAGTAGTAAATAGGGGAATAGGAACCCTATTTTAATGGACAATGGATTAAAAGTCTATAATTAAGAGACTCTAGGTAAGATTTGGTTGCGCCAAGGGAAAGCGTTCGACACCATTAGACTCCCACCAAAAGTACATACTCCTCAAACCCAATTAGACAACATAGAAATCTCAGAAATTCTAATTTAATTATAGGCTTAGACCCTTAATCATGTTTTAAAATAATTCATCAACTAAAACATGCTTGAATAAACTAAGTAGGCAATGTAGGAAAGTAAACATGCTAATTTATAACAAACATGAGTGAAAAATTCGATGAACCCCCAAAATAATATTTTTGAGTTGAGAACTCACAAACCCAAGGGGGGTGGTGAAGTCTTTCTAAAAATCTATCTACCCTTTTTAATAAATACAATTAAATTATTAACTAAGGGAGGATGAACAATAAAGTGCATAAATAAGGAAGACAGGCAAACCACGATACAATGATTTTTATGTGGAAACCATTCCAGGAAAAACCACAGGACCTAGTCCAGCAATGAGAATCCACTAAGATAAAATCAACAAGAACTTATAAGAATCGAACCTGACTCCTTTGGACTCGACCAATGTTACCTGGTTCGTTGGTTCGTTGGTTCGCTCGGTTCGAATTTGGGTTCGTAATTCATAATTCGCTACTCTAAAGTGAACCCGGTTCGCTAGGGGTAGGATGAGTTAATTCGTTTCTTGGTTCGTTTAGGATCTTTTGTTTGGTTCGCTAGCTTGGTTCGCTTATATATATATATAAGTTATGATTATAATTTTAATAAATTCTAACTCATAGTTAAAGGGAGTTAAAAAGGGGGACACATTAAACTATGAGTTAGAATTTATTTGCAATTAGAAAGAGTTAATTTGCAAAATGGTTACACATAATGGTGTATTTGCAAACCTGTTATCTATAATTGGAAAAGAGTTAATTGCAAAATGGTTACACATAACAATGTATTTGTAAACATGTTATTTGTAAAAAGAAGAACCTAAGCAGCTGAATTGTAAAAACCATTTTCTTTATTAGTTTATTTATTTAAAATGACAATTTTGCCCCTAGTGTTATTGATTGACTCATTGATATGCATTTCTGTCTACAGAAAACGACAACATCTTCTACACACTTCCCCAAACCAAATTCGTTTACACACTTCCGCCATCGCCTTCCGCCGACCTGATTATATCAAACTGACCCGTCGCAAACTTGGACCTTTTGCACAAGTTGTCGGTTCACTCAAATCACCGAACTGGACCGAACCGAACCACAAACTGGTTCGCTTCAAACCAGTTCGCGGTTCGTACTAGTGGCCAGCAAATTAGGTAACCCTGGACTTGACACTACAATCCTTCAGTTCTTAGTCCTGCGTGCCTCAATAAGTCATCACGTACCCGCAAGTACTGTGATCAACCACAGCCACCTATACTTCTCTTGTGTCTCCAAAACAACCACGATCCTTCTTGGATCAATCTCCATCAATGACGGCTTCGGATTCCACCGACTAAATATCACAACCACGATCCTTATCGGATCGATCTCCTTTGCAAAGGCTCCGGATCACACCGGCCAATTTGTTCTTAACAGAACTGATTAATGGTTGATTAAAATCAAATCCTAGATGGATTCCTATCAATGAGAATATCCAAGTAAGCAAGAATGAATCCAAAGGCTTGCAAACTCTAGGATGGAAGAGGAGAGGAGAGGAGAATGAGTTTGGGAAACTCTAATAATCCTTTACAAACTCTCTTTAAACTCTCTAATCTTCCTAAGTTCAAATGGGGAATCAAACCTAACTTATATAGGGTAAAAAAATATTCTAATACGAGAAAAATACTGAATTTGTGCAAGCCGTTTGAACGACTCAATGCCCGTTCCAACAAAATCACTATTCACAGCAATTTCAGCAATTTTCAAGACTGCCGCTAAAACTTTGAATAATTCTACGAAGGCCAATTCTTATCAGATTAAGCTGAAATTTGAACCATAACTACTTTAGGTCATCTAGAATATACTTTTAAAGTTTCAAAAATGTTGGATAATTTTAAATAACCAAAATACCCCTTTGATGATAGATAGGCGATTTTGCCTATTTTGAATTGAAAGCTTCAACCAAGGGTAAGTCACTAACTATCTAAGGCAAACAAAATTTTTTAGGTCAATCCACCTAAGTTATATGCTAGGTATCGAAGTCACTTACCATCCTAATGAGAGAAACGAAGGCGATGATCGAAATATCTTTAGTTGATCTTCTTCGGTCTTCACATGTCTTGAATGCTTGTAGGTAAGGATACAAGACACATGACATACTGTTTTAACAACAGAATAAGCCAATACTAAAATATAGAATTTACAATAAGAGACATCAAATAAAAGATTTTTTTAAAAAAACACTAACCTAATGTTTCTAGTTAGGGTAGCTAAACCCAATCAGGGTTGTCTATGTATTCATATTAATAAAATCAAGTTACACATAGTTTCAAAACATGTTAACTTGACATTTTTTGTATTTTCTAATTTTTAAAATATTTTGGTATCTTTTGAATGGCCTAAATCAGTTGTAGCTCTTGCACGGATGAAGCTTAGTGATGATGTCCAATAATAAAACTTATTTTGGCAATAACTTTTGATTTGGAAGTCGGGTTGACTGTTATGATATTTATATTTTGAGTCCTAATAAGAGGACCCTAGGGTCCTCTTCTAAGCTGACCGCAGTGTCCCCTTGTCCCTTTTAACACCTCTTTAACCATGATTAAACTCAATTGAATTAACATTAATAATTTAAAAAAAAAAAAACATGGTTAGATTGCTTAACCCTAGGGGGTGAGTGAATCCAACCACAGTTGATGGGTGGTAAAAAGAGTGTGGACCAATGAGATCCCGAGGTCAGCATCTAAGCTAACCCTGGGGTCCGTTTTCCATTTCCCATATATTTTCAAGCTAGTACCTCGACGAGACAAGTTAGGGTAGAAAGCTACGCGATTCTCTGATGCTCAAATTTCCATTTCGGGGTCGATCTAAAGATTTTTGAAGCAATTTTTAATTTTAGAGATATTTTTACGAGTCAGTCTATAGGTACTCCCAAATATACTCCCTAATCCTAACCGTTTATAACCAACCACTAAGGGTCAAGATTTCAGTTGACTTATTTTGTCTTTTCTATTGCCACATCAGCAGGAATCCTAACCGTTTAATAATTGAGATAAACGGTTAGGATTTGGGAGTATACATGGGAGTACACTTTGGGAGTATCCCTAGACTAATTCTATTTTTATAATTTTGTTTCTATGGGTATTTTTTTAATTCATCCTTTGGGTTGTTTAGCTCCATATTTAACTTTTTTTTGTGCATTTTGTAACCAATTTGGAAGAATCGTTAATATTAAGTAAGAGCAGAGACTCTTTTTCTTCTATCTTTTCTTTGTCTTTGATTTTGGCCTTCATTACTTAGTGAGACAAATTTAGACTAAACTGAATAAAAACTTAATTACAAAATTTAGAAAAAAAAAAAAAACCTAAATCATTATAGAAGGTTAGGATAGGCTCTAAAGAGTCTAAATCCCCAAAACTAAACTTTAGGATTGAAAAAATAGAGGGCACCCTTTGGAAGGGTGGCTTTGATTCAGGATTTGCAACAGCAAGCTGCGCAAGCATCAGTGCAAACTATTAACTTATTTTGGTCATATATCGGACATTAGGACTCTAAATTGGTTCACATTTTGTTCAAAATGCTCATAATTAAAAGGAAAATAACATATAATTAATTCATATTTTTATTTTGAGGAGATTTTTCTGGCAGCTAAATTAAGTTTTGGGTATAATTATAGTTACCCGATTCTGATTTTTAAACAAATAAATAAAATCAGAATTGGGTTCAGAAGACCTAATTACTTTAGATACTAAATTTCAAAGATTTCTGAGTCTGTTTGGGGGTTGATCAACATAATGATGAGTACGAATATCAAGGTAGATCAATGGTGGGGTGCAGTCCAGCTGGGAATCACCCAATTAGAGTTGATCTCTAACCCAAATCAGGTTTCGAGGTAAATTTTGAGGGATGATCTCCTCTAGTTAGCCACACAAACTAATTTCAAAATATAAAAATTCTAGAAAGTAAAACTAGAGAGAAAGCATGTAATAAAAAAAAATAAACAAGGGAATAAACTTTTACTTATATTTGATCACTTTTTATAATCATGGGGGTACCTAGAAGTAAAAAGAAAATATCCAAACGCTCCATAGAAACTTCTTTGCATAAGCTTGAAGAAGAGATATAGTTTAGAGATTTCCCAATAGTATCTATTCTTCTTCTTCTAATTCCCCTTTAATTCTCAAATTTTGAATCGTAAATTCAAACCCAAAGAATCATTTTATAGATAAAGAGGTGAGATCAAATAGGAGTTTTAATTCAAGTAGAAAGAAATTTTGGAGATTAACAAACTCCCCCCAAGGATGGATGCAGTTTCAAACGACAGTTCCTATTGTAGGGCCTAAAAACTTATTGTAATTTATGTATTAAATGTGTCTTATTCCCATGATTGATCCAACTTGACTATTATATTTAAAGATTTTTTTAATTACGAATTTAGGATAATGATTTAATTTAAAGGTTAAACTCCTCTTTTTAAGGTTTTTAGAGTTTGTCCAAAATTCTTCTAAGGGGTAGTGTCACTCTCCTATTGGGCTATCACCAACTACCCTTCTTTAAGTATTAAGTTAATTATTTTAGATAAGGATAAGGTAGAGTCTATTATTTTCCTTTTGAAACATGTTATGAATATTTTAGTAATTTATTAATTAATGTATTTTGGTCATTTTAGATAAGTCCGGGAACAATTTTGAGAAACTCTCTTCTGCTACGGGAGGTCTTGTGGGCACCACAGGGGTACAACATATGGGATGCTTACATAACCATTTTGCAATTTTTGAGTTCTTTTAAAGCTAGAAAACAACATATATATATAGGCCTACAATATAAATATAAGTCAAGTTATTTCACAAACATAGCTTACATTGAGCTACCCACAGCTTGAGCATATCGAAATTTTCAATATCAATATGGTGACATTTTACATTATAGCCTCTTTTACATTATTGGTGACATTTTCTTGCTTAAATTTATCCCTCTACAAATTGAAGTATCTAAGTACATTAAAGAACTCCATGTTGAACAATTTCAACACTATATTAATGTATGATTCATGTATAAGACCAAGCATTCGAGATTTTTTCCATCTTTCAAATGTAATGCCTAAATAAAAAAGGCATCTCTGATGACAAATGAACTCCCACTAACCAAAGTACATACACAATACTAAAAATGTATTAAAAACAAATCTAAATTTATAACATCACAATGATCATATCATGTCCTTGAGGATTTTTTTGGTCCATACAAGATGTTCTTTAATCTATATGTTTTATTGTCCTGTCCCTTTATCTCACATCTTTTATCTTCATTATATAATTTTTTTTTTCATTTAATTTCTAATTCAGAAATAGTGTTTGACATCCATTTGATCAATTTCTTATCCAATTGAGATATTAGGGGACATTAATAGTCTCACTGATTTGAATTTTGAAATGGGTGACTATGTCTTATCATAATCAATCCCTTTAACGCCGAGTAGCTTTTTGCTACAAGTCTTACCTTACATTTATTTATTGACCAGTCTGAATTAGTTTTCTTTCTCATAATTCACTTGCATCTCATTGTTTATGTTTTTGTTTAATTTTTTTTATTTAGGAAGTTCAACCAACTCTCATGTTGGGTTCTTGTTTATGGATTCTAACTTCTCACTAATAGCCTCTTTTCATTTATCACTTTCCAGTGACGTCATGACTTCTATAAAGGTGAGCGGGTCATCAATAAACTCTTCATTTATTAAGGCATCAAAGTCTTTAAACTTTGAATGAGAGTTTTTTTCTCCCTAAATCCTAGATTAAGAATTTGACTCATTTAATTTAGGACTGACCAAGTTCAACCCATGTCTTTTCTTTTACTATTTCAAATATTCTACTTAGATTTATGTTTTTGTCTTTTGTTTATATTTTATCTTCTAAGAACTTTGCTTCTATGGTTTCTATTAATTCAATTAACTCATTGTTGATTTATAAATCTATATCTTTTACACTTTTTTGAATATTCTATCAATGTGCATCTTATATGCTAGCTTATGTATAAGAACTCCGACGAAAGGTGCGCGGGAGTGGCCATGCCCCCCCCCCCACCCCCCAACAAAAAAAATCTTTTATCTTCTTATTTTATAGGTATGTTTTTTTTTAATTATATGTATAATATATATAAAGGGGTTGATTCTTTACATGTCCGTGTGTCCCTTTGAACCCTAGTTAATATTTATTAACTCAAGAGTTAAATTATTTTCTAAAAACCAAGGGTAGATGTATAAACCCTAAGGGTGAGTAAATCTTAACTACAATTAATGATTGTTAAAAGGGATACGTGTCAAGCTGGGGAGGTGCACGTGTTCCACCTAGAGGAATGAGCATGGGAAAACAACAATCTTCATACTATAAAAATATAGTTAATTTTATTTGTATAATGACTTTATCAAAAGTGAGGATCTTTTTTTGTTCTTATTACTAGACCTTTATTTGAATGCAATATTAACGAATTTTATGACTACGATGGACCCATTACTCAAGAAAAAAATAAACCCGAGTGTATGCCCTCGAACCCCCCAAGGCCCCTACCGCTCCTGTTGATGGCTAACAACAAAGTTTCTGGTATGATTGACAGTCCTTTAGCGATAATGGGATGGATACAAGTGAGAGAGAGGAGAAGTTGAGAGGAATGCTAAACATACTTTCATAATTGAAAAGGTTACTCTCCCATTTTGATTGAGCTCTGTCTTTAAGTCTATAGATAGTGACAACCTTGTAATTATTGATAATTGCAATGACAGTTTACAAAGATTATCTCCATAATTATAAAGTTTGCCACAATCATTACTTACTATGAAACCCAAGCAGATTGGGTGGACACGTGGCGATCACAGAGGAGGTTTGTGACACATGTCACCTTTAGTGGGTGTCTATTTAAACTCTCATCCCCTATTTTTCTCTCTTTTAAATCATTTTCTAATGACTTACGTTTCCTTCTTAACTCCTCCCCTATTTGTTTCCCTCTCTTAAATCTCTCTCTCATTAATATGTTTCCTACTTTTATTAAGGCTATTGCCATATATAACAATCATTTAATAGGGAAGGTTACTACAACCAAAACTTTCCCAAAGTATTCTCTCTCAAACGTTCCCACCCCCCATCACACTCAAATATTAATTTCCAATAATTTATTATGGATATTGCCACATATGACAATCAATAGAGTTCGGATGGGCAACAACGATACTGCCGTTTTGAGGTATCATCTCTTCCTCTTCTTTATTAGTTTCTCCAATGCTTCGAGTTCTCTGCTTCTGCCTCTCATCATCTATGTAAATAGATTCATATTGTTGAAGCTTGTTATGGATTCGAATGCCGAGAATAAGGTCCAGAGAAGAAACCAACGGCCAAGAAACCGTTGAAATAGAATGAATCGATAGTAGCAGGGGAAGTGCATGTAAATGGCGATTCTTTGCCCCACCATAGGTTGCCATCGCCAAAAGGAGATGCCTGGTGATGGTTTCCATTATTCAATATCAAGCTAATGCTTTTTTTTTATCCATCTATTGCTTCTTAGAGACAAACCTCGACAAAGAATGTAGTTGGTTCATATATATGGCGATCCTAATGGCCATAGTTCAATGGATAGGGCCCTTTGCGAGTGATTTCCATTGGTTGCTCATCCCCTTAAATATCTCCCACTCATGCTCTCCTTTGATCCAGTGGAGATAGGAATTGGACCAATTGGCGGGTATGAGAAAACCTTTAAGACCCTCTTAAGAGACGTAGGCAAGATAGTCACGACTAGGAAGGGTTGTTGTTTGTTTTTTCTCTGTATATTTTCATTCTTAGTTTTTATTGATAATTTAATTAGGTTTTGTTTTGTTTCAATTGATTTTTTTTCTTTATTGGCTTTGTTCTTCATCAGTCCATTTGTGCTGGTGTGTGGCTGTTACGCCACCAATGGCCCAGTTTTTTTTGGTAGGCAGCTAGATCATTTATCTATCTATGTTAGGGGTTAGGGTTTAGAACTCGAGGTGGGTGCTCAATTGAACAGCCACACCAAGACTTGAACACAAGTCAGACCTCCCCAAAGGGAGATACACTACCACTAGGACAAATCCCGGCATGTGTGACGACTGAGCTAACATGTTAGGTATTTAGGTCATATACTACCCTCTTGCCCCCAAAGAACCGAGATTACACCAAAAAAAAAAAAAATGATATGAATTGTTGTTTTGCTATACTAAACTAAAGTCATGGGTGGGACATGTCACAGTCCTAAATCTTATAAGAATTATCCACTTTTTTTAATGCTCCAAATTTATAAAACTTTTTTTTGGATAAGTCTTTATGCTAAGAGACCGTAAGGGGTGTGGTTACTTCTTTATTATACTATTAAGAGGCTAAGAGGTGTGGTTAGATAGACTCAAGCGAAGTAATGGAAAATATGTTGCCACCCCACTAAGTGACTTCTAACCTATGCCTGACCCAAGACCTTAAAAACCAAAATAAGCTAAAACCTAGGTTGGGAGGGGTTGTAGTGTAAATAAAATAATTGTATAGGTAAACACTCTTAAAGGTTACCTTTTTTGTTTTTCATGAAGTTAAGATGTTAAAAAGACAAAACTAGGGCTGTTTCATGACAAAATGTTTAATATTGTTATTTTGGAAGATTTCCATATATTGAAATTGCTAACCACCGCCAAACACATTTCAATTAACAATTTATTTTCTTATATTTGGTTTACCTTTAAATTACATTTTTCTATATCTCAAACTAAGCATTGGTGAGATAGGTTGGGTTTAGCCTCATGTGGATGAAGTATGTGTTGGCCTATGTGCACGAGTGTGGGTGTGCGTTTTATCATTCTACCCAAAAAACAAACTAAGCTTCGTTTGTTTTAAGCTTTATTTGAAAGCTCTTATGTTATTATTATTATCATTTTATTTTAATCTTATATCGGTGCATTTTAAAATTTAGTAACCGTGCATAGCACGGGCTCCTTACTAGTTACACTTAAAGTGGATGCTCCTCAAAATTTCTAGAAGAGGAGCTCTGCCTCGTATTTAAACTCATAAAAACAAAATTTTGTGTCATCCCACTTGTTGGCCTTGCACAGAATCATTTGTTTTACTATCTAAAACGGCGAGAATATGTAAATGAGATGATTAACTCACTATGGCTATTTAATGCTGAACCGAGAGTTTTTCTACTGCATAGGCGATTAAACGAAGCTCCAATTTCCCTTGATTCTTTCTCACCTAAAATGCTTGCATGAGCTGGTCTCGAATGAGTTGAGATGAGCCGATGAGTCAGCTTGGTTTGAGTGACCTTGTGAAACTCTAAATGTTAATAGGTCCGATTCAGGCGGAACGTGGACACTGATACCCAGCGATGTGCTATTTTTCTTTTTGAAATTTCTACTAATGAGTATCCCTGTGTTTCATGTGTTATTTTAGGCTGCATTGTAAGGTATTTCATAAACAAAAAAGGATAATTCGGTAATCATGACCTAAATAACCAGAGTGCATAATTGGAGTGGGAGCACGAGAACATCAAATTTTAATTTTGGATAGAGTTGAGAGTGCCTTTAGAGTGTCAATATATATACACAAGTGTGTGTATATATATATATATTTATTGGTTCTTGAAAATTACTTGTAAATGAACATATATCAATTTCACTTTTTAAAGTATAATAGATAATTGATATACTCATTCATCATTCAACTTTATAGTTACAATAAACATGATTGATACTTATTAATATATTAAATGTATGTATTATTCTAAATTCAATTAAGAGAGTAACCCAAAAAAAATAAAAAATTCTAATTACAAGATGATTGATAATTAACAAATCTTACAAAAGAATCTTGTACCCTACAAAAGAAAATGACAAATATACCATATTTTAATTTAAAAAACGTGATTAAAAATGAAATTTTAGATAAATCATGCTCTTTATAAATCATAAATCGCTCCCTACAAAAGTGGAAATTGAACTCCAAGGTAAGTACGAGGTTTGAGAGCGGGAGCGAGGGGCAGCTTGGGAACGATATCAAACACCGCCTAAGATATAAATGACTGGTCGCTCTTTTGCCGTTAATGTCACGGTCATATTCTCCCTCCCTCCCTCCCTCCAACCAAAACCAAACCTCGTTTGACTCTGTCCTCCGAAATGCTCTCTTCATCTTCTCGTCCTCCCCTTCCCTAACGAATCTTCTAAACCCTAGAATTCTCGATCTCTGATCTTTCTAAGCATTCGAAAATGGCCGAAATAGCCTTTGATTTTCTCGTTCCGTCCTGGTGGGAGATCAAAATTACTGTTGCCGCTGCGATTTTTGTGATCGCAGCTTATTCCTTTTTCCGTTCCGGAGGTGGAGGAACCGATGGCGATCGTTCCCTTGTTGATGATTCGGTTGGGTCTGGGGAAGTCACTAACGATAATGATAAGGTCAATTGAATTAGTTTTTTGATATTTTCCATCTCTAGAAGAATTTGAATTGTTTATTACTCGGTCAATTTTGTGAATATATATATATATATTTTTATCTAGTAAAATTATATTTTGATTTGATGTAGTCTTTGGGGGGTGGAGAAATATAGAAATCTAGTTTAGATTTGGAGGAACTGGGCATTTGTTTGTTAAATTTATGAGAATTTGAGTTCACTTATACTTTCATGTCATTAAAATCGATTGTATTAATTCTATGAAGAATTTGTCTTGATACTTACTAGTGTTCCTGTCTTATTTTATGTTAATAATATCACTCAGGACTGTTAAAATGAAACTTGAACTTCATTCAATTCATGACAATGAAATAAAGTAAAGTGTGCTTCATCATTACATATGAGGGGGTTCTCAAAATTATGGCACTCATAGAAAAATGTTATGAGTCATCAAAACCCATACAAGTCAGAATTACACTGAACAAGTCCAGACAAGAAATGCCAGAGCACTCACGACCAATTTCCAAAATCCAAGGAGTAAACTTCATGAATTGTATGGTTCATCGATGTAGCTGTGGCATACCCAAAATTTTCTGTTTTCATGACTTTGCTCAGTTTTATTTTTATTACTATTTATATATGAAAAAAATGCAAGCCACTAAGAGAAACAGTGAAAATTTAAAAATACCAAGAATTCCAAGTAAAAAGTACTAATTTCAGTAACTGGCATGAATCTTCATAAATTGTTTGGTTCGTTGATGTAGCTGTGGCATACCCAATTTCTTCTGTTTCATGACTTTGGCCATTTTTTTTATTGCTAATTATATATGAAAAATACAAGTCAATAAGAGAAACAGTAAAATTTTAAAAATACCAAGAATTCCAACTAAGAAGTATAAATTACAGTAACTTGCATGGATCCTAGCAGTCTTGATTCTTGAATCTGCCCTGTGGCTGGAAGAAGGATATGTACATAGCTACAGTCCACTGCAACGTTCCTTTCTGCATCCACCTCTTCTTACATACAAACCAATAACACCACTCCAAGAAAGCCCTGGAATATTCTCAAATTATCCTCTGAATTTCTCGACAATCGTAATGTAAAAACTTCTGGAACTCTCAGTTCTTTTACTGTTTTAAGTGATTGATAAAATTAGTAACAACATGAAAATATGCAGATCATGCCGCTAAATTATTACGAAAGAGCTTGTGTCCACCAACCATTAGCAAATTGTATAATGTACAATGCTCCATGAAAGAAAGATAAATTCACAAAGTGACACTTTTGAAAGCTTTGCTTTCTCATCATATTGAGTCAATGGTCTTGATTAGTTACCAGTTTAGCTAAAGAAAAGTTTTGGAACAAAGAAAAAGTGATGCAGTGGGATGAGAATGGGTTAGATGGTTTTGCTGAGCTTCCTACCTAGTAATATTATCAGCTACATCCATATGAACAACAAAAGGAAACATATGAAACCCTAAACGAATGAAGAATTTCCTTGCATGAGTTTGTTAGTCTTTGCTCAAACTTTTATCCCCACCATAAACAAAAGAGAATCATAGTTGTCAAGGCGATCAGGCGACTTGAGGCGACATACCCCACGGACGCATGAGGCACCCGAGGCATCGCCTAATGAACTTTCTGTTGAAGAAATTCCCCCTAATATGAGATCTATGTATGATGCATTTACTTTTATAAGAGGATTTACATTCATATAAATTACACCATTGCCATGATGCACTTTGTTAGAACCATCGTTAGAGATAGTTTTAAGAATAATAAATAAAAATTTTAAGTGTTGGAAAAAAATGGAATAAAAATTAAATCTACAATGACTGCTGAAAGGGGGGAAGAGAGAGGGATTGTGAGAGATAAAACATAGATAGCTTATAAGAAAGAGAGAGAGGGAAGAAGAGAGGAAAGGAGTGAAAATATAAGACTGAATAAAAAGTAGAAAAATAGTCTGACAGTCAAATGTGACGTTGAATAGGGGAGAAAGAAGAGGGAGGAGAGGGAGATGTCATACCTCTTACTCTCATTTCTTTCTTTTTCTCAATTATAGTCAAGATAAATAATAAAAATAATATTAATAAGTAAAATATATAACTATAGGAGCTACACTTATTTAAATTATAAAAGACTCCTTTAAATATGAGTTTATGGGAGTTTTGAGGGTCCTAGAAGGAATTTGAGGTATTTAAAGACTCTTAATTTGTTATTGGGCCGCCTGAGCTTGCTGTAATTTAACAATTATGAAAAACAAACAAATGAAGACTATATGGTCCACTAATAAACAGAGGGAGAGAGACTAATTGGTCCACCCATTGAGAGAGAGAGCAAGTTAACATGAGAGAAACATACTTGACACTGTTCGTCTTTTTTTTTTCTTCTATCTGCAAATTTTTTTTGTAGGATATATAAATCCTAACATATGATATTGTAAAAGACATGAGAAGTATATGGAATAACATATTTTTTTGTTTACCAAACAATCATATTCAAATAAAATAAATTTTTATATCCTTAAACAATAATAATATTCTATATATCAGATTTTTAATAATGACTGCCTGAGGCGGCTGGTTACCAGAGCCCAACAGAGCGCCTGGTCGCCTAGGCGACCGCATGAGGCGATGCCTTTAACAACTATGAAGAGAACTTAAAGATGCCAATACTACAAAAGCACATATAGACAAACAATTATCCCACTGGACTTTCATCTTCCTCATTAGAGTTGCAAATAGACCATAGCCAATTTCTTGTTGCTTTGGGTTGGGTAATGAACTCCTATTTATTTTTTTGATTATTTTTAGACCAACCAATTCTTTATTGGGTTGGGTTGTGTAACGAACTTTGCCCTATTTTATAATTAATTTTAGACCATCCTAAGGTTGTTCAAGGACTTTCATGTACTATGTCAAATATCAAGGAAAATCAGTTCTGTCTTCAAAGGGGAAATTAAATAGGGATCTAGTTTGTGTCTTGCTATTCTACAAGAAGTTTTTTGTTTACTACTAAGTGATGAAGTAATAAATGCCAAGTTAACATGAAAAAGAGTAAAATAGTTGGCTTAGCGCAAAAGAAAAAAAGAGATTGGGAAAGAGTGGGAGGGAAAACTTCTCCATTCTTCTTTGTGCCCAAAAGATGACACCTAGCACCTCCAGGTGACTGCATTTTAGCAATACTTACCTACACCCTGATGTTAGCATTAAGGGCCTCAGATTCCTTGGCTAAGCGAAGTGATCACCAAGGTGATGGTGTGACCACATTGTTTTGTCTCACCTCTTTGTAATTTTATGTATTATTTGTAATTAGTAGAGCAAATATCTACCGAGTACCATCTGCTACCAACACTAAGTGTTTTGTATAATTGGATCAACATATAGGAGATTCCTCTCTCTCTCTCTCTCTCTCTCTCCATCCGGTTCTGTAGAGTTATTAATAGCTTTGAATAGATTTTTTCCTCAATTTATGGTCTGAATGCCAGATATTTGAGAACTATAATATGAATGGAGCTTGATTCGATTCATTCGTGTTCGGATGTTCCTTTATGCCTACCGGATGATTTTAAAATCATTAGGTTTCCCTTTGAGAAGATTGGCGGAGTTTGACGAAGGATTTCAACATGTATGAGTGCTTTCTCTAATTTTATTAATAGAAATAGTCGTATAGATCCTCTTCTTAGAAATGCTCCCTTCACATGGTCAAATGGGAGTGTCCCTAATACAGTGCAGACTTGACACTTTTGTTTTTTATATATATTCAATGGGAGATTGGCTTTGCAAAAATGAACCAGGAGGCTTTACCAAACCCTATATATGACCATGAGGGATAAACCCATTTTGGTGAGGGAAATTGTCAGATCTCATACTCCCAGACCTTTTAGATGTGAAATATGTGGCTTAGGGAAAATTTGTTCAATGATCTGATTTGAGGATGGTTTAAAGAGATGCGTTTTAAGGGATGGGCGGGATTTTCTTTTGGTTTGAAGTTGAAGTCTCTTAAGGGCAAATTAAAAGTGTGGAACATCTAGGTTTTCAGAAATATTGGGGCGAGGAGGAGGGAATTGGATGCAGAAATTGAATGATCTTAAGGAGGAAGATGAATTTTTGCATGTAGTTGACAGAATACGAGAGGAGTTAAGGAGGGTGTTAGTATCAGACTATCAGTCACAAGGCGAGAATAGATTAGTTGAAGTCAAAAGTCTAGAATACATTGGTTGAAGGCAGGGGAGAAGAACTCTAAGCTTTTCATTTAGTGGCTAATGCTAGAAGAAAACATGATAGCATTGACAAAATTAGAGTGAGGAATCCTTTTCTTGAGGAGGATATAAAGCTTATGATCATATTAATTGGACAAATTTTCAATCGAGATGTTCATGTTTAGGAGGATATAAAGCTTATGATCATAATTTTCTTGAGGAGGATATAAAGCTTATGATCATAATTTTATAAATGCTGGACAAATTCTCCAGCATTTATAAAATTATGGCAAAGGTACTCGCATCTCGATTGAAAGAGGTGACTGAGAAAGTTGGAAGGGCTCATCAAGGCATTTTTATTAGGGGGTTGACTACTGATAGATGGTGTTTTGATAGCTAGCAAACGTCTTGATTCTAGATTAAAGAAAGGTAAAGGGGGTTTAGTCTGTCAGATTGACTTGGATAAAGCTTATGATCATATTAATTGGGATTTTTTAGCGTATGATGTGCAAGATGGGGTTTGATTATAGATGGAGAGGATGGGTAAGAGCTTGTATTTCTTCAGCTTCATTCTATGTGACAGTGAATGGTTCTCCTAAGGGATATTTCTCTAATTCTCATGGTTTGGCCAGGGATGCCCACTTTCACCTCTTCGTTTTATTGTGGTAGCAGAAGCATTTAGCAAGATGATGATTAGTGCAAAGGAGTTGGGTTGTGTGGAAGGTTTTGAGGTGGGATCTACAAGACCAGTTGTTACTCATCTCCAATTTGTTGATGATGCCCTTGTGTGTGTGGAATGTGTGGATGCATCTTTGGATCAGGTTGTGAACAATAGGGCTGTATTGAGATGCTTTGAGACGATTTCTTACTCTGGGTCAATCTCTTAATTTTTTATTGTTGGAGTGGGGGATGTTCAAGATGATCTTTTAGAGGAATGTTCTCAGTTGTTAGGAAATAAGGTTGGATGTCTTCCTATTATATACTTAGGAATGCCTCTTGGTTTGAGACTTTTAGCTAAAGGAATTTAGAACCTAGTGATAGAGAGAGTAGAAAAAGATTGGTAGGTTGGAAGAGAAGTTTTTTTGTTATGGCTACTCTTCTAGTTTTCTATATGTTCATGTTTAGGATGCCTAGGGTTGTCAATGGGCTGGACTTGGATTGGGCCAGGCCCAACCCTCACTTGTAAAGGTCTGGCCCAAACCCTCGGAAGGCCTAAATTGGCAAGGCCAATGTCACGCGGGTGCGCTTAGTGACTTTAGTCCCACATTGGCCGTGTACTGGTGTTGCTGGGATATAAGTGTGGGGGTAGGCAACACCTAAAGTGGCTAGTCATTTTGGGACGGCGAGCGCTCTGTGACACCAAGCCCTACCCTCTAGGCCAAGGCTTGAAGAAGATATAGAAAAACTTTTTGTGTTGAGATTTATGATCAGTTCCCCCTTCCCATGCTCGCTCAACCTACCTCATCAATGCAATCAGAGATGAGAGAGAGAGAGCCAGAGCCAGAGCCAGAGTGATAGTCACAGAGGGTCGATGGGCAATGACCGCTGCCTTTGAGTGGGTTTTGGAAATAGGGCGTTCTTATGCCTTTAATGTGGGTTATGGAAATAGGGTGTGCTTCTAGGAGGATGACTGGAGTGGGGTGGGCTAGTTAAATGAGTTATTCCCAAGACTATATGCTAATTCCTGCGGAAGTTTGCAAAAATTTGTCGGGTATTGATAATATTGAATCTAGAAGTGGAAAGATAGTGTGGTGCTCGATTTTTAATAGAAATCTGAGAGATTCAAAAAGTGGAGAATTTTTGTATCTTTTTCAAGAAGCTCAACAAGGTCCCGATTTTTCGGAGAGAGAAGATAGTTGGATATTGATAGGTAACTTAGAAGCAATTTTCATAGTAAGAGACTTATTGTTTCCTTCTTAAAGAAGATGCTAGTTCGGTGAGACTGTCAAAATTAAACAAAGATTTGGCATTCTAAGGTTACTCCTAAAGTGAAACTCTTTTGATGGCCAGCTTTGCTTGACAAGATTTTGACCGTCAATCATCTAAAAAAGGTTTCCATTTTCTTGGTGCCGTCCTAAAATGCTTTGTTTTCATCTTGACAAATCCATCGGCCGTCATTTGAATCGGGAGAGGATGTGTGTAACGGTTTTTTTTTTTTTTTTGTGTTAGAAAGAGGAGGAAGATGGGCATCAACTTCTGTTGCATTGCCAAGTGTCAAATGTTTATATTCTCATTCTCTCTTTTCCATTACTCTACTACGATGTGCAATGAGGTAGCTAATGTGTTTCTCAATTGGCCATTAAGAATTTTTAGTACAAGAGGACCTATCATTTGTAGTATGCTTCCTTTTTTGATTTCTTGGGGGTTGGGGAGAGAAAAAAAAGTATTTTTGATGGAGTGGTTACTTCAAGTTCTAAGCTATTGCCGTTATTGGATGAGATCTTCACAACTTGGCAGGGGCTTGTAAGGAATTTGAGGATGCAAATTCTTTTTAGCTTTTGATGACTCCCATCATTGTAAATCCTTCTAAGGAAACATTCTTTTTTTTCATTTTTTTATTTATAAAATTTATGGTGATTCGTAATTTTTCCCATGAATCAGTATAAATCTTTATTAAAATGAAATAAAAAAGAGGCGACAATAAGATTTTTAATCTAATATGTTAATTGTTATTCTTTTTGCATAAAACTAGAGCTTATAGTGGGAGGGAGATCAAACTTCTCATTCTTTGCTCCAACGTTCTCCATATGTGGCTACTACAAAATTCATTGACAAAAACCCTTGATTTAAAAAAAAAAATATCAATGGAGTCAAAATGTCGCCTAAGCTACGCAAGGCTATCACTTCGCCTAGCCAAGATCCCTAGCACCTAAACATGATTTAGGCGGGCACGCACTAAATCTTATACAATGTAAATAGAAAAAGTAATTTCGGTCGCCTAGGGAATCCCCTATCGCCGAGGTGTCGTCTGGATGCTTTGACTACACTGATTTTTGTTTCTATTATAGAAACATTTTATATCCTATGATATTAGATAAAATTTATTTTATTTATTTCGTATATATGTCTAACTTTATGTGGGTCTTGATTAACGTTTAAATCTGAAAGATGATGCTTGGCACCACTAGGCGGCCACACTCCTTAGATCCTGATGTAGGCACTAAGGGTCCCATAATTTTTAGATGGCAAAGTGATCACTAGTGTAGTTAAATCGGTGCGTAGGCATTTTGGGGTACCTGTCGCATGGGCTACCACCTAAGTGAGCGGTCATCATTAGGTGGTCGCCTAGGTGACACCTAGGTAGTAAATTAGAGCTTTTTGTTATTTAATTATGTTTATAACCTAAGGATTGTTAAGGAAATTGTTGTTATTCGATAAAATTAAGGTTATAAAATGGGGCAACATTTAGTTGCCCCCATCAATAACCTTTACAAAAGAACCAAAATAGAATAGAATAGGAAATGAAGAGGAAAATAATTGGATCTTCTGACTAACGAGGATCTTCTCGCCAATTTTCTCCGGCAGTAGAGAAGAATGAAGATGGTGGGTCACCATGTTGGGGATGGGCTTCTAGAGTCTCTTTAGTAAACATGATCAAGGTCAATCATTCTGGTCCCTCAATCATTAGGGGGGACTCTTTGATGTCAGAAGTTAAAATCCAGAGAGGTTGACAGTGAAACCAATTTTAGTTAATCTGTTGTTGCTATCCCTCCTAGTTAGAGCTGTAAACGGTGCAAATTCAAAGCAGATAGTGGTATATCCGAATTCGTATTTGATTACATATCTGACTATCTGAATTTGATTAAATATATGATGAATGGTGAAATAGGGTATTTGTATCCAACTCCGATTAAAATACTCAAATTCCAATAATATCTGAATTATCCGATTACTTTTAAAAAATTTAAAAGGAAGGAAAAAATGCCAAAAATGTGAAAAATAAAATTCATTTGAGAATAATAAATTAATATCTTATCCTCATATATATTAAAAACAACAATTTAATATGTCTTAAATTATGTAAAAAGTACATAATAATAAACTTTTTTAGTTTTATAAACTTTAATACATTATGTATATATATAATAATATATTAAAAAACCAGTAGGATATTTATCGAATTGGATATATCAATATTCGAATTTGTGTCCGATTATATGGATAGTAAAATTACAGTGCGAATTTACTCCGCCAGGTACTTATTTGGAGTTAGTTGAGATGGTATGGACTTTGGATACGTTCCATGAAGAACATTGACAGAACTAATGACTAAGGTGTGAGTTGGTGTACATTGAAGGGTCTAAAAAAGCAATGGGAAGGCAAAAAAAAAACTTAGATGGAGTAAAGCACTGACAGAAAAAGTTGCACATTCTTATAATTAAGTAGTGTCACAATCTTGTCGAACTTATATTTAATGATCTTAGTTATAAAAATTCATAATCTCTTTATAGAAAACTCAAATCTTGCTGCATGAAACAACACAATGATGCTAGAAAACTCCTGAGTGACACTGGGGTATAATTCTTTTAAGTGTTACTCACACACTCCAAATACACACATGACACAATCCAAATTTAGTCCTCAAAAAGTAGTGCATCTGCAACTACTTATGCAATAGCAACTGATTCATTAGTCAACATCACCAACTCATCTTTTAATTTACTTCCTAATCACACAACATTTTCTCTTTCCTCTTTTTAGTTCAAATTGTTGCCCACTGTTGTTTGACTCCCACCGTTGATCCCTGTTTTCTGTTGGTTCATCTTATCTTAATCACATCATGGGCTTGTTTCTTTATCTTCTTTTGGCATTAGTAAACAGTGGGATTCATCATGGGGTCACAATATTGGGTTGAAACTTGATCTTCCAACAAGGTTTAATTTATCGATTTTCTTTAATACCCTTTTGAAATGTTCCATTCAGCCATTCTTGATTTGATCAGGCGTCATTCTATGAATAAGATATTAAGGATTACTGACTGGAATACATCATAACTATTGCTTGGAATTAATTTTTTTTTTTTTTTTTTGATTATATATATTCGTGTATAATAACTCTTCTAGTCTGAGATTTTTTTTTTGGTTATGCATAACTGCATTTTCGAAGCCGTAAATCTGATATACGTTCTTCCCTGAGCACTGGACTTCAGTTTTTTATGGATTTTGGTCCAGAGATATTCATGTTAACTGTCTCATGGAGTAATTTTCAATTTGTTTGACGTGCAGTTCTGCACTTATTTTGTAGATGGGGCAGTTGAAAGGAGATTCTCAAAGCAATTCTGCGTATGTAATCAAGGTATCTCAAATATTGTAAAACTTCTACCAGTCTCTTGTTTCAATTTGGAACTACAATGCCATTCCCCTTTTTTATTTTAATACTTGAACTTGAAGAGTATTATTGGACATGTTGAGAGTTCATATTTTGTCTCAGTTTATATATTAACTTCACGTTATTGGTTGTTAGTGTGCAATCTATTGGTATTCCTTTTTGACAAGGAGATGGTGTATGTTCTGTGTATCAGTTGGAACTATTGGCAGCTAAGAATCTAATTGGGGCAAACTTGAATGGCACATCAGATCCTTATGCTATCATTACTTGTGGTGCACAAAAGCGATTCAGGTGATTGGACTTGATTCTGCATTTTGTACTGTTCTAAATAAACGAGGACTTGTAACAGTTATTTCAATTTTTCTTGAGACGATGAAGTCATATGGTGTATGATGTTTGGGATGTCTGTTATCCTGGGAGGCTTTTTTCTAATAGAGAAGAGGATATCAGTTGATTTTCTTTATTAGGCTCTAATTTATGTTTTACTAAAAATTGATTTCATGTAGAGATTATTTATATGTTTATTACTTCTTTACCTTGGTGATTTAAACACCATAGATGGCTATTATTGAGGGGTCTAATGCTCTAATCCATGTAGACTTTAGAAATGCTTATGACAATGCATGAATGTGACATATATGTGTCTGAGGCCACACCATAACAACAAATTTACTGATGCACAGAAGATTTGCATGATGTAACAGTAGGGAACATGACATAATGAAATATGGCAAAGAACTACTTAAAGATATTTTTTTTGTTAACACAGGGTATCCCAACCCTGACAAGGAAGGACGAATCCCTGCATAAAGGTGCTTCTTGATTGAATAGTTGTCTCTGATGTAGTCTTCAATCCTCAAATATTATCGCTAAGCTTAGAATTTGACACTGGAACAGCTTCTATTAGAGACCTGAATGGATGCTTGTGGGAGAGAGTAGCTTGACCTTCAAGTTACAACATGAACCCGAGTACTCTCTTGATTTTTTTTCTTGAAATTTGAGATGACTGAAGTGGACAGACAAATACAAGTGAGGCTGACCAAATTCGTCATATAATCCTAGACTAAAGAGGGTTTCGAGTTTCAAACAATGCTTTAAATGGTTAGTTTATCATCAATAGTCTTCTTCTGTATGGATATGGGGGATGGATGATAGCTAGTTGAGCCTACAAATGTTCTATCTTTTAGTAAATGAAATGAACGTCTGGGGGATCATTCCTTATCAACTAGATTATAATAGGGTAGAGAATCCCCTTTCATCCTCATATAGGAAAGTCAAAATAAATTTTCCTCCTCATTTTATGAAGCCAAAACTTCAGCATCCACTCCTGATGCAGCTAAAAATTCTGTAGAACCAGCTGCTTAGGTGACTTGTATCTCGGTAGAAAGGATGTTGTTGGAGATGGAACTCAAAACTATGATATAGCAGCATATGGAGGAACAAAACTCTACTATTTTATCTAGTTGTGGGGTACCTTCAAGGTTTCGAATGTCGATATCACGGGATATGTCGTAGCTTGGAAAAAAAGATATATTGTTTTGCAGGGAATTTATTGCATGTCGAGGAAAAAATTGGGAAAAAATGAAGAATTTTTCAGTGAAATTTCAAGAAATATTAAAATAGATGTTAATATACATTTGAGAATCAAAAAATTAAAAAACTAAAATTGCAAGGTACATAAGAGATGTAATGGGAATATGAGCAAAGATATGCACTGACGGCAATATATGATTGACTACTATTGATATAAATTACATAATAAATTTTATTCATCCCTCAATCATTCATAACAATAATGAATAAACATACACAATCAGAGCTTCATACATAATATATCTATGATCCAACCCACTTCAAGAACTACAATCAGAGCCACATGGAGTTAAAGTTAAAAATTAAAATTTTGAGTTTCCCTCAATTCTACCTTCCTAAAATAAGAAATTTGAATTTTAAACATAGAAATCTAGTGTAAATGCATCAAATTGATGCATTTGCACTAGTTTAGGACTAATGGACACCCTAATTATGCAAAAACTCATTTTAATTTGAAAAAAATTCTTACATTTTAGGGAAATTTTACCAGAGTTGGTGCAAATGGAGTGCACTTTGACTCCAAATGACAAATATAGGTAAATGTGGGTACCAAAGTGGGTGATTTCTCAAGAAAATAGAAAAATTCTTCAAATCCCTCAAACTCCTTCAAAATCTCCCAAATCCCTCTTCTTTGATTGATATTTCTTCCCTTTATAGATTAAGGGGAAATATCCCTAACTTATAAAAAATATATCAGAAATATTGTGTGATATATATATATATATATATATATATACAAAGTTGTAAACTAGGCAACGACTAACAAAAAACAAAAACAAGAAATAAATGGGTGCCAACACTAACAAAGATGAACTCCTCACAAAAGCAACAGATCCCTCACTTTCGGGCCCAACTGAGATATGGAGCTCCAATCTACAATAAAACATTGCACTCGGCCTAGAATCCAAGAGAAAGGAGAAGGTAAATTGTTGAAAACACGACTATTCCCCTCTTTCCAAATAGACCATGATATAACACCTGGTAAAAGAGTCCAGATCTCTTCCGCGGCCATGGCACCAAGTGCCAACCCGATAAGAAGCTTTGAAAGGAGAGGGGGAAGACCCACTCCATGCCTAGCCGACATAGGAACGAAACCCACAACCCACACGCAACCGGGCTATGCAGGAGTAAATGTGACACAAACTCTTTTCTCGTTTAGGCACATATAGCAATGATTAGCCAAACTCCACCCTCTTCTCTTAAGATGATCAGAAATAAGAATTTTATTAAGGCCAGCGCACTAGAGTAAAAAAGATACCTTTGTGTTGACATGGTTAGCCCACACTGCCTGATAAGGAAATGGATGACGGAGAACAGTAGAAAATGAATTATGAATGTAATAGTGATCTCACTGAAAATCGATCGGAGTTGCTTCTGGACCAAATCCTAAGATCAAAAACCTGGGGACGGGGGGAGGAGGAACTCAACCGAGCCAGAAGACGTTGCATGTCCTCGACCTCCTAATCATATAGATTTCTTCGAAACCTAGGGCACCAGACAAACTCCCTACCCACCCTTTCAAGGCAATCAGCTACAAAGGCTTTTTTGTTGAGGGCTAGAGCGAAAATGTTTCCAAAGTCCTCCATGAGCCTCGACTGACCACACAAAATATCTAACCAGAACTGAATTTCGGACCCATTTCCTACCTTGAATCTAAAGAACGGGGAAAGGAACGGGGCAACAACCACAATGCCTTTCCAAAGACCGACCCCATGAGGACCACTCACTTGCTTTGGCAACCAGGGAGAGACCTGACTATATTTTGCAACAGTCACATTCCTCCACAAACTCTCTCGCTCTTCGCCAAACCTCCAGGCCTATTTTCTCAGGATGGCCTTGTTTACCAAAATAAGCAGGCAAAAGTTTAGATCCCCATCGCTAAGAGGACGACAAATTTGGTTCCACTCAACCAGGTGATATTTTTTTATTCCCCCTTGCTCCTTCCAGAAAAAAGAATCTTGAATACGCTCGAGGGACATGACTATGGACTTAGGAAGTGCAAAGGATGACAAGTAGTACCTTGGGAGGCTCCTCAGGGTACTTTTGAGAAGGGTCAACTTACCGCATTTGGACAAAAGACTTCCATCCTGCTAATCTAGACGAGAAACGCTCGATTACTGGAGACCAGACATATTCAGATTTAAACGACGCGCCCAGGGGGAGACCAAGATATGTAGAGGGGAAAGAACCTATCTTGCAACCAAAGCTAGTGGCCAAGAAATCCAAGTGGGGGATATGGCCAACTGGGATAATTTCACTCTTACCCAAGTTGACCATGAGACCCAACAGTGCTTCGAAACACCTCAGGGTACCACGAAGATGGAGAAGCTGGGACCAAGAAGCTCCACAAAAAACCAGGGTATCATCCGCAAACCGAAGGTGCGAGATATTAAGCTGCTCCCGGCCTATGGGGAAACCTATGATTACCTGCCCATTGGCTCTAGACAACATCCTGTTCAAAGCTTCTGAAACGATGATGAATAATGCCGGGGACAAAGGCTCCCCTTACCATGTGATATATTGGAAATATCGTGCGATATATCGGAAATATGAGGGATATATTAGAGATATTTAGAAAAAAATATTTACATGTGAGGGACATTTTTGATTTCTCACCCCTGCGATATGGGAAGATATTTGGGATATATTGGAAATATTGGGGATATTTCAAACCATGGGTACCTTTGTCACTAGTGATTTAGTGTCGTGGAGATGAGGCTTAGGCACCACCTAGGTGACCTCTTTTTAATGAGTGCCTACCTAGGCGTTGATTAGGTAGTAGGGTTCCTGGCTAGGTGAGGCGGTGTTCTAGTCATTGCCTAGGTGACATTTTGACTACGCTGAAAAGGATAGTTGGTAGATGGATGAAATATGCTTCTCAATGGACTTCTCAGACCATAGAACATAACATCCATACTGAGTTTCCTAGAGGCATAAGCCAAAATTTTAGATTGATTAGTTGATTCAAAGTCCTTCCTTTTAGTTCTCTTATTTTCTAAGAGAATCATGGTGAAAGGGATTTGCTGCATATCTTGAAATATGGAATAGTGCTATTAGCAAAGGGTTGTAATCCTATGTCACCTCGTGACGTTATTTGAATCACACGATCTGTCTAAAAGGTCTTAGGAGATGACAAGCTCGATCCTAGTTCACAAGGACAAAGCTTGGGCCTTGAGTAATTTTATTATTCTTGCTGGTGTGGGGCTAGTCAATTTTTTTTCACGAACTCCTCTAATATTTATTAAAACATCGTGATTATTTTGCGGATTATATAGAACAATATAACCTAGAGTGTGTCACGATAGAGCATGGAAGCAGGTGGATCCATGGGAAGGATCACCAAGAGAGTTAGGCTACTCCTCTTTTAGGTAGGAGCTGGAATCACAAAGAACATGAGTTAATTTTTTTTTTTTCTAAAAAATGTGATAATATCAGGATTTTTTTTCCCAACATTTTGATGTTTTTTATTTAGTGAATAGATTTTAGTGAGGTTGAGAAGTTTCTTATGAATAATTAAATATACACCAATAGTACATACTTTCTTGGACTCTCTTGTTGCATGAGCTATGGACTTATAGAGATCAATCTTGATTGCAGCCGTCCACAGATGATTTTTTGGCAGCTTAAACACTTCATTGGCTATCACATGATTAATTTTTATTTATTTATTTATTTATTAATGTTATGATAAATTTTATAGATAGAAAAGAAGATTGGGGAAAACTGAGAGGTCCCCAAAGCACAATGCACGCATGTTTTCACCCTCAAAAGCCAAGAGGTTGGCGATCTTGCACATAATAAAAACTGACCACTCTTCCATGAAGCAACTCTTTTTGAACACCGTAGTTAATCTCAATCTTCAATTTTTTGATATGTAATGGAGGTTTTATTCCCTCCCTTATTTGAGTGCCTGATCTCTGCCAAAGTTCTGTACACCTTGCCTGCTAGATTAAATGGGTAGACTTATTTAATTCAAAAGGGTATTTTCTTGCTTGGGATGAGCATGATCAGAGTGATAGTTTCAAAGTTTTCACTACTGTACTGTACTTCAAATATTTTCCTTGATGCTCTTTAAATCTAGTTATGTAAATAGTACGAGTCAGAAATCATCCAGATGGGGCACATCTTACCCCAATTAAAGTTGAAGGCTGCACCAGTTCCCCTCTTCCTTTTAATTTGTCAAAAGAGGAGGGCACTTTTATACTAGCATCCAATCATTACAAGTGCAATTATTAAATAGTATCATTACTATTAAGTAGAAGATGTTGCTGAAGAATAAAGTTGACCTAAAATTCTATATTGCAAGAAATGTGATCACAAATAATAGAGATCCTTTTCTCATAGTATATTTTTTGTTATTATCTTTTGTCACGACCCAAAATACTCCCTAGAAGATAGGAGACCTTTTGGCACGTGACCTAAATCATATCATACCATCCTGTGCAATACACAAGGCATACAAATAGCGGAAACTGAAATTTTCTAAATATATTAAACCTGTACAAGTATCCAAGTCTGAACCAACAAAATATAACAAGTGTAAAGTGAACATTCCCCGCTTATCAAAATACACAAATCTCTCCCTCACCCTCTCAACAGTAGTCTAGATAGGGCCACCTATCCGGTGCTCTATCCTCGAGCGGATGATCCATAGTAAGCTTAGGCTCGTAGTACTCCTTCTCGACCCAATGCTCGGAACCAACCTCAAATGGACCTGCCGATGATAACAAATCGGCTGAGTTTGGAATATTCAGCGTATACAAACCACTAGATAATATGTCATAATTTCACATGCTTCACATAGTCAGTTCATAAAATACACATGCATTGAAACACATAAGGAAACCTCTTTGCAAATAGACATGTGCGATACGGTAGAACACATACACTTATCTTTCAAAATCATATTCTTCTGTTCTTTTCTTTTATCTCTTTTACTTTACACATGGAACATTTCACTTGCTTTACACATGGCTTTATGGGAGTGTACACATGACTTTGACTAATGCTCTACCTAGAGTGGTAGAAGTCCATTAGCATTCATATACACATGGAGCATGCCTAATGCTCTACCTAGAGTGATAGAAGTCCATTAGCAGCTTCATCCACCTCCCCGTGGATATCTTTGCATATAGTTTACCCGAAACAAATGCTAAATGCTCTACCTAGAGTGGTAGAAGTCCATTTGCATTCTTCCCAGACATAGCTTCATTTGAGACCAAATGACTAATGCTTTACCTAGGTTGGTGGAAGTCTATTATCATTCTCTCAATACATCTTACTTTGTTCATCTTCTTTTACTTTACTTTGTCGATACACAAACACATGAAAACTCCGATCATGCAATACACACATATACAATTGTGAGTGAACATGGAGTAACACATACACATACACATGCTTTTCTACTTTATTTAAAACCATCACATAAGCTAAAACATGGAGTAACACACTTGAATTCATAATCACATTGCTTTCATAATTCATTCTTAGTATAAAATACATCTCAATTGAATTAGTAGGATTTCGTACTAATCCACCTCAAATATAGAGGAATTTCCATCAAGAATCCAATTGAGGTTATGAGAACAAAAGCTAGTAGTGTGTAGTTACCTTTCAAAGACTATTTCCCTTAAGTCTAGAGCTTAAGAACAGTTGAGAAGCAAGAAGGACTCCTCTTGTGGTTAAATTTCTGAAATCCAAGAACACTTGGTGAACATAGTGAAAAATCGTAGCTTTCTTTGGCAAATTCCCTAAATGATTTTCTCTTAGGGTTTGAGTAAATCAAACTCACGAAGTTGAGTTCTATTTATAGGGTAAGGGTTGCCAAAACCCTAAAAACCCCTTTAGAGAATATCCCCCAAGGTTGGTTACGTGTTTACAGGTTGAAATGACCATTTTCGGACATCCACTCGTCGACGAGTGAGAAAACCCCATTGCCAGTCGTCGATGAGTGAGACTACAAAATTTTATGTTTCAACACTGTCTTGTTCAGTCGTCGACGAGTGAGGACCCTTCTGATGCACTTGTCGACGAGTGAGACTGTATTTTCCCTATTTTGTTGTTTTTCCCATTTCTCACTTAGACTACTTTCCTACTTTGTTTCTGACACCCATAAACATAAAACAACATACCCTAAGCCTCTCATACATACCACAACATATTAAATCACTATCATCAAATGCTAAAAGCCTTTTTTTCATTGATGAAAATCAAGGAAAACACATAAGGCTTTAATGCCTCAAAACACTATTCACAACACTATTCACAGCACTATGAACTTGGTTCCGGGGTTCTACATCTTTCTTTCTAATTGTGGCAGTTTGATGAAACAACCCGAGTTCCTAACTTTCTAGTTTCTACACCTTTGCAAGCCTTTTGTTTTGAGAAAGTTTTAACTTTTCCCATTCATTTTCCACAAAACTCGTTCTAAATTGATTAGTGGTGTCCTCTGCTCCTATAAATAGGAGCTTCCCCCTAGACAACCAAGTTCATGATCTTGCCTTGAATAAGATTATCTCTTTTTCTCTATCTATCTATAGCTATACCTTCCAAAAAAAAAAAATCTATCTATCTATCTACATATATACATATTATATAAGTCCCCTTTTAGCAAAATCAATGTCATAAAAGAGATAGTCTTGATGAACCTTCGAAGATAATTTTAACCACTACTATATGAATTATTGATGGGTACCACATCCTTGAAAAAAAAAAAAAAGTGGTTTTTAGGTCCACAAAATTCTCTTGAAAACCAACATGATAGGTATGTTTTGGTAGATTTTCTTTGGAAGCAAGTTTTGGAAGGCAGGAATCATAGTTGTTAAAGGCGTCACCTAGGCGACCAAGCGCTCTGCTAGGCTCAAGCGACTGGCCGCCTCAGACATTCATTATTAAAGATCTGATATATGTAATATTATTATTGTTTAAGGATATAAAAATTTAATTTACTTGAATATGATTGTTTGGTAAACAAAAAAATTTGCTATTTTATATACTTCTCATGTCTTTACAATATAATATGTTAGGATTTGTATATCCAACAAAAAAAGTTTGCAGATAGAATAAAAAAGAAGAGACGAACGGTGTCAAGTATGCTTCTTTCATGTTAACTTATTTTCTTTCTCAATAGGTAGATCAATTGGTCTCTCCCTCTGTTTATGGGTGGACCATATAGTCCTCATTTGTTTTTTTTCATGGTTGTTAAATTATAGCTCATGCGACCCAATAACAAATTAAGAGCCTTTAAATGCCCCAAATTCTTTCTAAGACTCTCAAAACTCTTATAAAGGGGTCTTTTATAATTTAAATAAGTGCAGACCTTATAATTATATATTTTACTTATCAATATTATTTTTATTACTTAAGAGTATAATCAAGAAAAAGAAAAATTTGAGAGTAAGAGGTACGACATCTCCCTCTCCCCCCTTCTTTTCTTTCTCCCCTGTTTAGTGTCACATTTGTGATTTGACTGCCGGGCTATTTTTTTACTTTTTATTCAGTCTTATATTCTCTCTCTCTCTCTCTCTCTCTCCTGTTAGGTTTATTTTTTATCTCTCACAATCCCTCTCTCTCCCCTCTTTCAGTAGTCATTGTAAACTCAATTTTTTTTCAACACTTGAAATCTCTCTTTATTATTCTTAGAAATATCTCTAATAATGATTCTATCAAAGTGCATCTTGACAATGATGTAATTTATATGAATGTAGGGTCTCTTATAAAAGAAAATGTATCATACATAGATCTCATATTAGGGGGAATATCTACAACAAAAAGTTCATCAGGCGACGCCTCGAGTGCCTCAAACTACTGCCTTAGGCATCCATGGGATCTGTCGCCTGGTCGCCATGACAACTATGGCAATAATTTCAATTTACTTGTATGAATCATAAAATGGTGCTCAAGTTACAGAGATCTTGGGGTCTTTGTCATCTATACAACTTATTATCCATTATTAGAGAGTTAAATTTGTTAGTTCCATTACTGAGATAAATTTGGAGACCTCTCATACTTGGTGTAATTTTTGTTACATTTGTTTTGTTGTCTAGCCTCTCGTTGTATGAGACTACACATTAAAGGTTGTTTGAATCCTTTTTTTCCTTTTCTTGGGTTGTAAAGCTGGGATTGAACTCGCCACCTTATGGTGCACAGATCATTAACCAGTTAAGCTATCAGCTCAAGTGCAAAAAGTCCTTTTGCTATTGGTCTTTTTATTTGTGAATAAACTTTAAGGTTTTTGTTCCGTGTCTTGAGTATTTGATCTTAACTTCTTATAATTGCGAGATTATATCCTCATTCCCTGGTGCATGTAAACCTAAGTTTTCCATATGCACTGCATAAGGTCTAAATCTTCTGCTTCATTTTATTCTTTTGATGGAAATCAGATTTTTGTCACATTTTATTTTGTATCACCATTGAACAATGGGGGAATTTTTTCGCTGTATTATTTATTTGTTTATCTCCAATCAGTGCTTGCTAATGCTTTTTGCACTCTTTTGTTGCTGCTGCAGTTCCATGGTTCCTGGTTCAAGAAATCCCATGTGGGGAGAGGAGTTCAATTTTTTTGTTGATGAGCTTCCTGTTCAGGTAGCGGCTATTAGGTCTCATTTCCAGATATTGGCATGTGCAAAACTATTTTAGTGTGTGAGATAATATTGAAAATTGATTTTTTGCAAAGTATGTTCCCTTCTTAATAACTCCGTATTTGGAGTTTCCGCCTCAGACACACTAGGCATGGAGGTAGGCCCAACCCATGCTTGTGCGGTTAAGGTTGTCTTCACCTCAGGATGGCTGGTCTTCTTATCTGGATGATGGAACTCCCTATTTGAGGCATTCTGCATTCAGTCAATCTACGCAGAGTGAATGCTTTAAATGCACTGGACTATTTCACATTCATGGCCTATTCCACCCCTTCCCTTTAATCAAATTATTTCTTCTCTTAGCATGAAATGTACTTGGTGTTATTTTTTATGTGGTGATCTAGTATTTGCAGTTATGAGACCATGCACGGGAAGTAGAGGCAACTTGTTCTACCACAGGTCCACAACGCCTTTAATCATACCGATATAAATTATTTTTATTATCATTGTTATGGAATATGTATTTGAAAACCCGTTTCGTTATGAAGATTTGTTGGCCAAGCTAGGGGTGACAATTTCTGGCCTGACCTGCCAACTTGCTTAACTTTGACAGGTTAGTTGGGCCGGGTTTGAGGTTTTGGACCCATGGTTTGATTTTTTCAGCCCATTTATATTTGGGCTGGGTGGCCCCCTGGACTCGATGAGGCATAATATCAAAATTTTTAAATAATTCTATATGGTTATATATTTAGTATATGTATACATATGTATAAGTTCAAATATAATTATAATTTTAAATATAGATAACCATCATAATTGCATTATCTCAAATGCTTGGGAACGGCAACATGTATCCTATTCTTCCATTTCATTCTATTAAAACCTATAACTTTGGTTAAATATTTAAATAAGGACAATTATTTATTTAATTTAGACAATTTAAGCAGGCGGATTAGGGTTGAGGGGTTCCTTATTGGGTTGGTTTGGGTTTGTCTCTCAAATCTCTTTATAAACAAGGTAGGTTCAGGTTGCAGCTATCTTCAGTGAGTTGGCACTTGACCACCAGGTCACTATCTTTCACGGGTTAGGGTTAAGGTTTTGGACTTATGGTTGGAGTTTCTCAGCCCGTTTATTAGTGGGTCAGGTTTGGATTGGGCTCCCTGGACCCGACGAGCCATAATATAATTAATTTATTAACAGTTACATACAATAATATACATAATGTATGTACACAATACACATATATATACATGCAAATAAATGTACATATATATATTTGTACATATACGTAATTATATATGCACATGTGTGTGTACTTATATATGTAGTTAGAGTAAGTCCAAATAGTATAGTAATTGAAATATAGGTAATTTATTTATATTTTTAAAAAATTTAAACAGGATGGGTAAGGGTTGAGGAGTTCCTTATTGAGTTGGCATCTCCGACCCCTTTATAAACAGGCCAGGTTCAAGTAGCGGCTATATTCAGTGAGTTGGTGTTCGACCCAAAGCTGTTGCCTGCCCCTAGTCTCAGCCAGATGGATTGGATACACTTAATCCCTGTGCCTCTCTCTCTCTCTCTCCATTTCTTTGGAAGTTAAAGAGTTAGTTTAATAAGTTTTACCAATCTATCTAAGTAACGTCTTAGAAATTATGCTTTATGTAATGTACCAATTATATACACATATATGTGCTTAATTGCATAGTTGAAAATCCAAAGACCTGCGCACAATATCTAAAAAGTCATGACTAAGGCTTGGAGTTTACATCTTAATGAAGGCCGATGCTAACCTTGGCTTACCTAGAGTAGAAAATTAAGAATAGTAAACTAGGGTTTATGGAAAGAGAGAAAGAGGAGAAGAGGAAGAAGGAAGAAGAATAAGGTATGGAATTAATGTCTCCATCCCTTTAGTTCTTCTTTTTATATTACTAATAGAATAAAAAGACATAAATACCCTTAGTTACATAAAAGACAATAGACAATAAAACATAACATACTAACTAGATAACAAAACTGTAATGAGCTTATTTAGATGACCCATTACGACACTCCTCCTCAAGCAGGGCATAAATGTCCAACATGCCAAGCTTGCTAATAAACCCATGATGATGTGATGAAGCAATTGCCTTCGTAAGATTATCTGCTAACTCATCTTCTGTTCTTACAAAGACGACTAATTATCTTCGAAGCTATCTTCTCTCTGACGAAATGTCTATCAACTTCAATATGTTTGGTCCTATTATGTGCAATGCTAATAATAGCTTTATTATCACAATAGAGTGTTATCTCTGATGGGTTTGAGAAACCCAGTTCTGTCATCAAGGTCTTAATCCATAATAAGTCATAGGCTCCATGAGCCATGGCTCTGTACTCTGCTTCGGTGCTAGACCGTGCAACCACAGACTGCTTCTTACTTCGCTAGGTAACCAAATTTCCACTAACCATGGTGCAATAGCTTGACGTAGATCGGCGATCTGTGACTGACCCAGCCCAATCAGCATCTGTATACGCATCTACCTTCAAGTGCCCATTCCGTCTGAATAATAACTCTCGACATGGTGAAGACTTTAAGTATCTCAAAATTCGTTTCGTAGCCTCAAGGTATGTAGTCCTAGGATTGTGCATGAACTAATTGATTACACTCACTGCATAAGCAATATCAGGACGAGTCAAGGATAAGTAAATCAACTTACCAACAAGTTTCTGGAACATACCAACGTCTTCATGTGACTCGCCACTCTCATAGTTAAGCTTAACATTAACTTCCATTGGAGTTGCTACAGGTTTCAAGCCAAGCTGTCCAGTGTCTTCTAACAGATTAAGGATATATTTTCTCTGAGATTGAAGATGTCATTCCTTGAGTAGGCAACTTCAATCCCAAGGAAATACTTGAGTAAATCCAAATCTTTAATCTCAAACTCTTTGGCTAGAAGATCCTTAAGATTCTATATCTCCCCTCGGTTATCTTCAGTTACAACGATATCTTCTACATACACTAGAAGTGCAGTAGTTGTGTTTTCCAAATGCTTCACAAACAACGTATGATCTAAGTGACATTGAGTATACCCAAACTTCTTCACAACTCCACAGAGTTGTGAAGAAGTTTACCCTTCTTATTCTGAACATCAAACCCATGAGGTAAAGCCATATAAACTTCTTCTTAGAGATCTCTATAAAGAAAAGCTTTCTTCACATCTAGCTCAAAGAGAGCTCGAGCTCAGGACTGATTTGCTGTTACTGAAAGAAAAATTCTGATTGTATTTATCTTGGCTTCAGGAGCAAATGTTTCATGATAATCGATCTCATAGGTCTGTGTAAATCTCTTAGCGACCAACCTTGCTTTGTATTTGTCAACAATACTATCAGCCTTATATTTTATAGTAAAAACCCACTTGCATCAAACTAGCTTCTTGTCCCTAAGAGCATCAACAAGTTCCCATGTAGTATTTTTTGTGACTTGTGAGTGCCTTCATTTCCTCCCACATTTCTTTCTTCCACTTAGGGTGTGTATCTGTGACTCTAGATGAAATAGATATTGAAGATAAAGATGAGACAAAACTAAGAATAGTTGGAGAACAAGAATCATAAGAAACAAAGTTAGAGATATGATGAGATGTACAAGTGCGTTTCCCTTTGCATAAGGCAATAAGAACATCAAGATGAATAGTGTTGGATAAGGATGAAGAATTACCTAGATTGAGAGTAATTGGAGAAGTAAGATATGGATCTGGGTCCACAGTGATATGCTGAGAGTGTTGTTCAGTTGATTGAAGCTCCACCTTGGAACGTCTAGAGTATGTCTTCAGCTCATTTTCCTTCTCTTTAGTGTCATGAAAAGAGGACAATAACAGGACAATAAGGTTTTTCTCCTAGAATAGGCCTGGAACAAGAACTGGAAGGGGTATCTCTTCATTAACACTTTCCCCTTGAAGAGGAACCCCAGGAAAAATGGAACCGACTCAAAGAAAAGAAACATCCTTAGAAATGAACCTCTTATTTGTCAAGGGATCAAACACCTTATATCCCTTCTGTGTAGAGGAATACCCTAAGAATAGACATTTGATGGACTTATGATCCAACTTAGAACGGTTTGGACCCAAGATACGAAGAAAACAAGTACAACCAAAGGCACGAAGCGGAAGACTAAAAAGAAGACTCTCAGAATGCAATAACTGATGAGGAGACTTGAAATCCAAAAACTCGGGACGACATCTGATTAATCAAATATGCCGTTGTAATCACTGCCTCAGACCAAAACATTTTTTCAACTTTCATCTGTAGTAACAAATTTCGAACAACCTCAAGCAAGTGACGATTCTTTCGTTCTGCCACTCCATTCTGTTGAGTGTATAAACAACTGTTTTGATGAAAAATTCCATGTTCAACTAAATAAGCTCTGAGTGATCCATCAAGGTATTCGCGACCATGATCAGAGCGAAATATCTTAACATTTTTGTCAAATTGAGTTCTGATCATGTTCTGAAATGTGCGAATAGTATTGGGCACCTCATTTTGAGTTTTCAACATATACAACCAAGTGTAGCGGGAATAATCATTACTAAACGAAATAAAATATCAAAATCCAAACAAGGATAGAGTGGGAGAGGGTCCCCATACATCTAAATACACAATTTCGAACATTAATGAATATCTTTTAGTACTGGGAGGAAATGAAACACGACTATGTTTTGCTAGTTTAGAAGTTTTACACTGCAAACTTTGTAAAATTGACATACTCAAATAAATGAGGAAACAAAATTTTTAAGGACTGAAACGAAAAGTGACCTAACCGAAGATGCCAGAGAAAAATCTGGTCTTTATAGAACTATGAGATTGAAAAACACTAGAGATAGGAGCAGAAGCCTGATCCAAGATATAAAGCCCATCCACTCCTAATCTGCTGATGTGTCACCAGATCCTGAAATACACAATGAGATGGAAAAAATGTTACACTACAACGCAGTTGCTTAGTTAAACTACTAACAGGAATGAGGTTAGCAGAAAACCCAGGAACATAAGACAATGAGAGAGTAGGGGTGAGATTGATGCTTCCTGTCCCAGATACAGAGGAAAATGAACTATCAACTATTTTCACTCTCCAAGGACTAAAGCAAGAGTTGTAAGATGAGAAAAGTGTGGACGTACCAGACATATGATCGGAGGCTCTTGAATCGATGATCCAAGGAATCCTGTGTGGGGTTAATGAAGATACTTGGAGTGCAGTTGCATGAGGTGTTTGAGATAACTTTATTTGTGAAAGTAACTGACTGAAGCGCTCAAGTTCTCGTTTGGATATTCGAAGGGTGTCGTTAAAGGACTATTGAAAATGGGCTAGTGTAACAGAGGACTCCCCAAAAGAAGCAATTCCAGTGAATGAGGCACTATGCGTACTAATCTGCATGCTTGGATGTTCCTCCATATCATCAATCCCAAATGTACGTCTTTCTTAGGGATTAAAAAATCAAACAAGTCAATAAGCCAGATCTCTCAAACACGAATCAGAAACTCACACACTTCACAACCTTCCACCAAGGTTTTCAACTTCATACAATCAAACACCAATAACACCTCAACTAGAGGTTTAAATCAATTCTGATTTATACAAATCAGTAATTCACGCACTTCACAACCTTCCACCAAGGTTTTCAAATTCATACAATCAAATAGCATAGCCCAATCATAGCAAAAAATAGAAAATTCAGCATGTGAACTTGAGAAAAACAATGTAGGCACTTTGACACTCGCCCAAACTTCACGATATGTGTTCCATTACGTTTCAATCACCAAAACACATCAACTTTTACTAACCAATAGCAACATACAGTCCCTAATAATTTGTTCCAATTGTTTGATCCAAACTGATTTTTTCAAATTAAACAACTGAATAAATCTTCATCTAGAATTTGTCAAAAAAGTTTAGATAGATTATCACAAATCCCCCCCAAAAATATAGATCTTTTAAGAATTTTTTTTCAAACAACACTATTCATGGAATTGTTTACCGCACTGTTCACGGCAATGTGCACACACATTGTTCATGAACACTATTCATGAAAACGCCATAAAAAAGAAAAAGGAAAACGCAAGTTTTTCTTCCTGCTTTGATACCAATAAGAAAATTAAGAATAGTAAACTACTGTTTATGAAAGAGAGAAAGAGGAGAAGTGGAGGAAGGAAGGGGAATAGGGTATGAAATTAATGCCTCCATCCCTTTAGGTCTTCTTTTATATTACTAATAGAATGAAATGACATAAATGCCCTTAGTTACATAAATGACAATAAACAATAAAACATAACATAGTAACTAGATAATAAAGTTGTAATGAGCTTATTTAGATGGCCCACTACGACACCTAGGAAATGCTGCAAGTAAGACATAATAACGGAGATGCGTCAAGTATAGAACGAGATATTAACATAAAATACATAATTAACTCAGTTGTACCTTGGCTCAGATGCCTTGAGGAAATCTCTTCCGTCCCAATGAATAATTGATACGGAGTTGATAGTTGGCCTTTGAGCCTTTGAGACATGTATAGGTCCCTCGATTGCATGATAGCTAGAGAAGGATTTCACATTGGACCACTAAAGCGTCCATTGTCATGTAATGCATCAGGTTGCCCACTGACCTATGCTATTATATTAAAATTGACGTAATAAATCTCTCTGCAGTTGACATGTTGAAAATAGTGGGTGTAACATCTTGAAATCAGCAATCAGTCTCATGATACAGTTATCTTGATTTATGATATTAGTACTAGATTATGTACTGTTACTTTTTTTTTGACATATGCCATTAACCAATTGCAGACATTGTTTTAGACGTAGTAAACAAACAAGTTCATCTTGAAAGTATATTGCAAATTTTCAGATATTTTTTACAGCTCGAGTTTAAGAATATAAGGAGTCATTTAGTCAAATATAATTGAAGAACCCTTCTTTGATTTAATAATCATCACAAAAAAGGAGTTCATGCTTTAACACTGACTTAAATCGTTTGACAATATGTGACAAAGTTTTAAGAGTGGTTAACTCACAAACACTTGAGCTAATAAAAGACAATACCAACTCGAAAGATCTTCTCCTTGAATGAGGACTTTAATTTAGTTTTGGTTGATCCAAGCAGTTCTCTCAAGTCCTTATGAGTATTTGCAATAATGGTTGCTTTTGTGGTACACAATTTATATGTTTTCTTAGAACTATATGCATTATGACATTCAGATTTTAATAGTATAAAAGCATCACAATGATTCTTACATGTTGCATCTTTATATGTTCGAAGTTGAGGTCTTTTGGAACTGATATATTTTCATTTACTGTTTTAGATTAATGTGACAATATATGATTGGGATATAATTTGGAAAAGCGCAGTTCTTGGTTCTGTGACTGTTCCAGTTGAAGTTGAAGGCCAAACTGGAGCAGTTTGGCATATGTTGGACAGCACATCAGGGCAGGTAATTGAACTTGCTGATTTTTGGTATATTATTATTAGTATTATTATTGTTATTTTTGGTAATTTCTCTCTGAAATTTTAAATTATTATCACAATGAATTTATACATTATGATATTTGTTCGTCAGGTTTGTCTCCATATTAAAACGAATAAACTCCCTGTAAATTCTTCCAGGTAGTCTCTTGCTTTAACTCTTGTTTTTTTTGTTACCTTTTAATTAGTTGAATCATCCATTCAATATAATAGAGTGCTACTGCGCTTAACGTAGAACTTTTCATATTTAATATACTATTTCTTTCTTGATTCGTGTACACTATTTAAGACTTATAAAAAAATAACTGTAGTTCCTTTAACTGGGTACATTTATGTGTGTGTGTGTTCATGCTATACATGATTATGGTAAAGTTCACGTGTCTTTTTTTACCCATATATTAAGTGACTAAGCTTTTTACATGCAGGGATATTTTGATCATTCATAAGAGAGAAAAGTAGAGAGAGTTGAGGAATCTGGCTACAAGTCCTTTTCCCTGATTTTCTTACTCGAATTTTAATCAAATGACCAAAATACGCTTGCAACACCCGCTTGGTCATTTAACAACCGTGATAAAAATGCTTGATGAACTTTACCATATTCACTAATAGTGTGAATGGTGTACGTATATATACACACACACACAAACGCATTATTTTTGGTTGGTTAAGGATGATAAAATATATTGAAGGATAAAAAAATGTACAAGAAAGATTTACCGATAGGTGGACCAAAGGAAAACAACAAAAAAGCCAAAAGATAACACACTATTCAAGACCTAGAGAAAGAAGACAATGCTTACTGACTCATCCACCTCAAACCAACTAAGCACCAGCCCAAAAAAACCGATATTTGTAATCTTCCCCACAAAGGCATTGCAATCATAAAAAACTCTTTTGTTTCTCTCATCCCACGCTTCAGCAAATGGCTCCCAAGAGAACCTTCCAAATCCATTTTTAAACGTTTTATGCATCTCTTAATAACTAGTAGGAGACTACGAGCTGAAAGTTAGAATGGAAAACTCATGAGACACTAAGAGAGCTCGGAAATGCTCTCAAATCCCTTTTCTCAGGACAATGGACAAACAAGTGATCCACAGATTCCTTCTCAGTCATACACATAAAACAAGGGTTAGCAAGTCTCCAGCCCTTACGCTATAACTAGTCCAAGGTGAGAATTTGGTCCAAAAATGGGTCCATCGATTAAATGCAATCTTTGATGGAATACCAAATACTTGGATTCCACACTACTTTGTAAGGAAAAGCAAAACTAGGACTATTCCCCCAAAGCCAAGTAGAATGATCTGATAGTGAATCATTCTACTTGGCTATGGGTCAGATCCTCCCATATTGAGCACTAGGATTTGGCACTAACCCCTCTCTCCCCCCCCCCCCCCCCCCCCCCCTTCCCCCCAAAATAGCCAATTAGAATGATCTCATAGTGAATCATTCTGTGCTATCTATAGGCCAAATCTGCCCTTCTCGAGCACCGGGAAATGACAATGTCATAGAGAGATGTCTCATCAAACAGATGAAATCTTTCAATTCTTGATCATTCAGCTTTCTCCCTAGATTAGGATGCCAAACTATACAATATTTATCAAAATCCAAAGCATTCATGTTCTCAAAGTCATTCTTCAGTAAGCCAACAACAGGAAAGTGTCGTCCCAAAATTTGATCTCCTCCCCATTTCTCACCTTGTACTAATATGATTATCATACTCTTTGATTTTCATAATAGCTTTCCACCAACCCACCTCATGAGGTCTCCTAACCTCTTTTGGATTCCATTCTAACTCTTTCTTTTATTTGGTCATTATAACTTTTATCTACAGACTCTCCCTCTCCTCCCCAAATGTCCAAAGCCATTTGCCTAACAACAAATGTTCATTTTATGAAAGGTCTCACCCCCAAGGCATCCCTCCCACATGGGACGATAAAAATCCTTCCACTCTACCAGGTGATATTCCCTAGATTTCATATGATCATTCCACAAAAAATCCTCAGCGACATTTCCAAGCAGTTTACCATAGATATAGAATGTTTAACAAGTACATAGTTGTTAAAGGCGTCGCCTCAGGCCATGGTTTAAAAACTCGCCGAAACCGTTACGTAACGCCCGTTACGTAATGGTTTCGGTGACCTCCGATACCCGAAACCGTGCCTTTACGGCTTTTTCTCAAAAAAAAATACGTATCGCCCGAAACCTTTACTTAACGGGCATAACGGGAGTTATGTAACGGTTTTGGTCATAGGACTCATTTGTCACACCAATTTATTCTCTTTAAAAAAATACGTGTCGCCCGATACGTAACGGTTTTGGTCGTAGGACTCGTTCTTCATTACATGTTTTTTTTGTTTTCTATTATTGTGATTTTTTGGATTTATTTTAAGCAAAAATAAAAAATAAAAAATGGCCGAAACTTTACGGAACGGCGTTACGTAACGGTTTCGGCCATGTCCGATACGGTGTCCGAAACCGCTTTTTTAAACCTTGCCTCAGGCGGTCACCTAGGCGACCAGGCGCTCTGTTGGGCTCAAGCGATAGGCCGCCTAGACGATCATTATTAAAAATTTGAGATATGTAAGATTATTATTGTTTAAGGGTATAACAATTTATGTTATTTGAATACGATAGTTTGGTCAACAAAAAAAAATGTCATTTTATATGTTTCTCGAGTCTTTTGCTATATAATATGTAGTTTATATTTCTAACAAAAAAAGAGTTTTCAAATAGAAGAAAAAATAGACGAACGGTGTCAAGTATATTTCCCTCATGTTAACATGTCCTCTCACTCAATGGTTGGACTAATTGATCTCTCTTTCTCTCCCTGTATTTGTGGTTGGGCCATATGGTTCCCTCTGTTTTTTGCATGGTTAAAGGCGTCGCATAGGCGACCAGGCATATAGCTGGGCTTAGGCGGCCCAATAACAAAAAAAGCCTCTAAGTGCCCTAAATCCTTTCTAGGGTCTTCAAAGCTCTCATAAACCCATTTTTAAAGGGGTCTTTAATAATTTAAATAAGTGTAGACTTATATATATTTTACTTATTATATGAGTTTTTATTACATTTCTTTGACATAATCGAGAAGAACAGAGAGTAAGAGGTACGACCTCTCCCTCTCTTCTCTCTCTCCCTTGTTTGGGCAATGATGGTCGGACTATTTTTTATTCAGTCCTACACTCTCCCCCTCTCTTTCTCCTTTCTCTCTCATGTTCATCTGTCACTGTAGACTGTTTTTTTTTAATTTTTTAATCCCTTGTAGCCACTCTCTCTCCCCCCTTCGACAATCATTGTAAACTTTATTTTTGTTCTTTTTTATTCCCAATGCTTGAAATTCCCATTTATTATTCTTAGAACTGTCTCCAAGGATGTTTCTATCAGAATGCATCTTGATAATGAAGATTTTGCAATTTATTTGAACTATAAGGCCCCTTATTCTGGGATTTGCAACTTACATAGATCTTATATTAGGAGGGATTTCTGCTGCAAATAGTTCATCAGGCGATGCCTTAGGCTACCAACTTAGGCGTCCATGCGGTCTATCGCCTCAAGTCGCCTTGACAACTATGCGCTAGACGCTAAAGTTTTTTTAAGAGAGTAAGCCTACTCCCCTTCAAAATCTAATGGGAAAACTTCCCAAATGCAAGCCTATTTGAGACCGTCTCCACAATAGGATCCTAGACAGATTTAGATTTAAAACCCGTTCCCAAAGGCATACCCAAATGAGTCTGAGAGGAGGGAAACTGACCAACCCTACACCCTAGAACATTAATATTAGGGACGCTTCCTACACTAGACATTTCACTCTTTTGTAGATTAGCTCTAAGACCAGAGACAACCTCAAAACATCTGGGGAGACATCAAGGTAACCTATTTGCTTGGTTGAGGCATCATACAAAATCGAATTATCATCTGTGAATTGGAGATGGGACACCCTAAGAGCCTCTCTTTCCACTAGAAACCTTCAGTAGTACTCTCTTCAGCTGTGCAAAATCATCCGACCCAATACCTTTTTAACTATGACAAAAAAGGAGAAAGGGAATTTCTTTGCCTAAGGCACCAAGAATTTCTGAAATTACTGGTTGAGGAGCTGTTAACTAATATAGAGAACGAGATTGACTCGGAACAAGCATGCATCCATCCCTTCCATTTAGTCCTGAACCACATACGACCCGTAAAATAACCTAAAAACTTCCCTAAAATGTTCCAGTTGACGTGACCATAGGATTTTTCCAAATCCAGCTTACAGAGAATCCCTGCTCTACTGCTTTTTAATCTAGAATCCAAAGATTCATTGGCAATCAGAATATTGTCTAGGATTTCCCTCCCATGGATAAAGGCATGTTTCAGAAACCTAAAAATTGACTGGACTCAAAATTTGGCTCGGCGAGTAACTTTGAACATTAATTGGCAATCAGAATATCGTCAAGGATTTGCCTCCCTTGGATAAAGGCATGGTTCGGAAACCAGAAAATCGACTCGACTCAAAAGTTGGCCAGGCGAGTAACTTTGAAAATACATAAAAGACTTGACTCTATCCGACTTGATATATATATATAGCTCCAAATCAATGTCTCAAAATTCAAATATCAAGTTCATTACCAACATTAATCCACTTGGTTGTGTAGTTGTTACAAGGCCAGCATCAACCTCATTGTCCAACCAAGTCATCTCCTTCAAAGTTCTCTCCATGCTCACTAATCCACTCATCAATTTTGTCGTCAATTAAGAAATTGTCAAGACCGATAGGGTCAAAACTTGAGTTGTGCCTTCTGAATTGTCTTTCCAATCAAAGAACCAAAAATAGGAATACAGGCTTTTTAAAATTGTAAAAATATATGGGAAGGGATATATATATATATATATATATAGAGAGAGAGAGAGAGAGAGAGAGAGAGAGAGAGAGCACAAGACACTGAGGAAGAGAGGGAAAGAGAGAGAGAGAGGGCTGAGCACGAGAGATGGAGCTCAAGATGGGCTTGCTTGAAATGGTCGTGACAACATAGGTTCTTCTTCTTCCTATTTTTCCACAGCTCTAAATTTCATTGCAATGAGAACAATAAACCCTTAGGGTTTATAGATTTTATATTAAAGTAGAAAAAAACGAAAACCCTTAAGCATCTCTCTAATTACCTGGAGTTAGAAGTGATACGTGATTCAATCGAGTTAGTTAAGTATTCCAAGCCAACTTTGCTAACTCAACTCAGTTACTTGAAAAAAAAGTCTACCGAGTTTTTAATTGACTTGACCCGAAATCCATTGAGTCGAGTTGACTTGGCTGAGTTTTTGAATTATGGATGAAACCACCTTTAGTCTGCCAGCTAACACTTTGCCCAAAATCTTGTATACACTACTCACTAGGTTGATGGGAGGGAAATCCTAATGCTTATTGACTCCCCTTACCTTTGGGATCAAAGCAATAAAGTTATTATTTAAAACTCTGTCAAATATTCTAGTTGTGAAGAACTCCTCCACCACTTTCATAAAATCTTCAACCAGGATGGACTAACATCTTTTACAACATGAAATGGTAAAATCATTAGGACTAGGGGCTTCGTCACTTGGCATCTCTTTGATGATCCCATAAATTTCCTCCTTTTGGAATGTCCTCTCCAAGCTATCCTTATCCTCATCAGACATACAATCGAAGGTGATACCATCTACTGCATCAAACTTTATACAAAATTTTATAGAAACACACCATCTCCGGTTTGATATCCTCCTCCCTTTCCAACCAAACCTCACCCGATTTTAATCCGGACATGATTTTGCTCTCTTCCTAGCATTGGGTATTTTGTGAAAAAAATCTTATTTATCTCATTTTAGTCGCCTCACCTATAATTTTTGTCTCCAACAAATCTCCTTGTTGATAACCAGATTTTGAAGACCCAATTGTGTAGCTCTACTCCTCTCTCACCCTAAAGAAGAAATAGATTCCTCTTATCAATATGAATTATCTAGTCGTGAATTTTCACCTTTCTAGAAGCACTATGGCAAAACACATCCTTGATCCAAATTTTGAGTCTCACTTTGAGTACTTTCAGATTTAACCCAAAGATAGTACTCGACGATCCCCATATACTCACTCTCTTCCTAGTGTCCTTAACAATCCCATAAAAGTCCTGCAACTTTTATGGGATGGGTAATTCCTGCAACTTTTCGTAATTTCCTAGCTTGTTGGACCCGATAGACCGAGCCGGGGGTTCGTGAGGAGATATGGAGAGCGCTTCCAGGGGCTATTTCATGGAACCTTTGGTTAGAAAGGAATCGAAGGGTGTTCGAAGATTCATCGGCCTCAACTACCCGGATTTGTAGTCTTGTCCGTTGGGCTTTAATGGAGTGGGTAGGCTTACATTACTCAAGGGAGGAACTCGAGGACTTTTTGTATTAGGATATTGAGGTTCCTTAGAGTAGGAGCAGGTAAAGGAGTAGGGTTGGGGCTTAGTTTACTAGCTTGTAAACCAGTAGGGCTTCCGCTCTGCTCTTGTTTCTTTCTTCCTTCTTTTTAATAAAAGCATTGCTGATCAAAAAAAACAATCCCATAAAAGTCAGAGGCTCTCCCCTACATGTCCTCAAATCTGAAGGGAAAAGGCCCTCCACCCAACCTAACATCCTCCAAAAGAATGTGGACATAGTAAGAGGACAGCCTAGGACATAAAATGCGCCTCCCACTCAAGACAATATAAGAATCTATCCAACATGCTCATACATGGCCTATCTTGTAGACTATACCAAGTGAACTTATCCTGTTAAGAATGCTATCTGTCAAATTGAATCTGTCCATGAAATCTCAAAATTGGTTATTTTCTTCCTCCTACATCTCCTTTTTCCTTTTTCCGTGTAAGAATCTAATGGTATTGAAATTTCCCTTGGAGCTAGATGGAATTTATCGTGGTTCCTAACATCATCCAATTCTTGCCAAAAATCCATTATCAGAGTTGGCAGTAGGCCTATAAACCCTTAGTAGACAACAACATAAAGTCTTTGAATAGGCCCCCAACTCTGAATCCAACACCTCAATGACTTCATTATTCCAAATGATAAGAATTGTCCTGGAAGCACCAATGGAGGGAAGCGCAACCCATCTCCTCGCACGAGAGCCCCAAACCTCCTTGACAGTTTGGTCATGCATCTCTTCAATCTTGGTCTCTTGAAGGCATAAGATGGAAGACTTAACTTCATCGTGACTTGTTTGACGAGAAATCTTTTTATCCTTATTGCCATTTGTGACGCCCCGAACCCGCGCCTAGGGAATCAAGTTCCGAGACGCGTGTCCGTTCGTCAAATCATGCAAGCGGAAGACTTTACCCGCAAAAATGCGGGAAATTTAAACATTTATCAGATGCTCCCAAAAAGCAAATAATACCTGTCATCACAATAGCCATCATACAAACCATATACCTGTATTATTTATATCAAGTTTGTTTTACAAAAGTAGGCGTCTCTATCACGCCAGGTACAACTTGTACAAGCTTCCAAAATATCCAGATAGATTTTTCACTTACTGGTCAGCAGCTCCAAGATCTGCTGACACAAAAAGTCAGTGAGCTATGAAGCCCAATAAAACCACAATCCTTCTAAACTATTTTCCACATAATAACACGCATCAATAATGATATAATAAGCAGTTCAATTTGCATGTTACAGTAAAATAGAACAGTATATAATAAATTGTGACCCAAGGTCACTTAGGGTTACGTCACCCTAACAGAGGTTCCCGACCTCACATTACTTTCTAATTATGAGGTTCAGTTATGAATGTATTATATTACCAAATTATCGTTTCGATCATCAATCATGTTTCATTTCGAGTCCTAAGACTCTATTAATTGGCCACAGCCCACAAATGTTTAGCTTAAAGTCTCTAAATCATAACCATAATACATTGAGTCATTTAGACTCACACACGCTGTTCCGGCTTTCACCCGAATATGACAAAACCTTGGGTATACCAACCCAACTCACCTGGAATCCGATGATTCAATACCGAACTATGAGTCCACCAACTCAAACAAATACACCAACTCTGAGTATACCAACTCAGACCACTTCGTATCCGAAGCTTACACACACAACATGAGCATTCACCCAATAAGAACATTTTTTCATTCAATTGACTGGCCACATCTACCGTGTATTCGCCGCCATCGCCCTGGGTATCAGTTATGAAGGAACCCCTACCAACCTGCCTACCGTCATCTTCTGGCTAGTCTACGGAGGAACCCTGACATCTATACCAATGCCGACATCTCCTGACGTTCCACCAAGAAGGGACCACGATAGACACGGTGCCGACATCTTCTAACCCACCCAGAGAGGAACCCCGGACTATACACTATCTGATGTTTAGCCACTTTAAACTCCCTAGGACTCCGACATCTCCTGACTACCAGTCACGGAGGAACCACGGGCCATGCAGGACACCGTCACTCCTGACCTAGTCCAAGAGGCACCACGGACGACCTAGACAAACAGACCGACATCTCCCGACTATCAGTCACGGAGGAACCCCGGGCCTTACTGGGCACCGTCTCTCTTGACCTAGTCAAAGAGGAACCACGGACTATACTTAACCCTGGTTAGATTTTCTAACCACAGGTTAACCCCAGTTAACCCAAGCCTCGCTTGATTAACTGAAATACTTGGGCCTCGCGCCCGTGAACTAACTCCGGTAACACACCGTCCCGTTAGGGAGCGTTTCCAGGCTAATGGATGTCTCCATAGCCTTACAAGACATGCAAAACAACTTTTCGTCACCCTAGGGTGGCAATACAATTTACCCGGGACCCGATCTGGGTTCCTTGAGGGACCACATAAAATCACAACATCACATAGGGGTCTCCGCCCCTTTTTCATTCATGTTAAAAGACAAGCATATACATCACATGAAATAATATAGCAAAATAAGCGGAAAAAGTGAAGAAAAGATAGGGGTTTTACTTGCTTCACGCGTTTCGAGGCGACTAGAGTCGAAACGGACACCGCCAACGCGCTCGGAAGGATGATCAATCCCAAGGTAGAGCGCATGCAACTTTCTCTCTCAACTTTCTCTCTCTACCTTTTTCTCTTTCTCTCTCTACACGCAAAACGAGACGCCGGAGAGAAAATCAGACACCGCCAACGCGTCGGGGACGTCAAAAAACCCTAAGGGGACCTCCCTTTCCCTTTCTCTCTCTTCCTTTCTCTCTCCTCACTTTCTCTCTCTAAAATGGTTGGGGCAGCATACTGTGTCTGCAGAATTTGTGAGGTAACGAGGGTTTTAACCCTCCTTATATAAGAAATGAGATGGGTTCATGTGCAAAACCACATGACCACTAAGGTGTGGAGTTGACCGGTCAACTCGTTTGACCGGTTGACTGTTTGACCAGTTTTTGAATTTACGGTATCCGAAACCTTACTACATAGAGTTCGATTTTGACGAAACTTTAGGTGACCGAACTTGGGGCAGTCCGACACCTACTGTAAAAATTTCGGGGAAAAATACTGAGTTTTGACAGCTGCACTTTAGTCCGGAAGAAAATTACAAAACCCACTAATTTTCTGATTTCGGACACAAAACACGCTGTCGCTTCTTTGTTTGAGATAACTAACTAACGAGACGACAGACATTAGTCCCCACGGCCAACCGACACGCATTAGTGCCAACCGCACGGATTTCTATTAGGATCTCCAACAGATATTGGGTCCCACTTAATTTCTGGAAATATGGAAATTTCCTGTTTTTCTTAATTTTATCACACATAATGGCCCCGCGGTCCCGCGAAATGATACTTGACGGAACCGATATGGTAGGGGTGTGTCCCGGCAGCATACTGTGTGCGATTTTCGCCAAATGATACTGAGATTTCCTCGGTGCACTTCAACCCTGAGCAAAATCCCCTTCTTATTAATTTAACAAATAATTAACTAATTAACCTTCATTAAGGACCCATAAACACATAATTTTATTATATTAAAATTCCGGGTCGTTACACCATTCCTTTAACATTCCATGATAATAGTCTAAACTTCACAGCATAACAATCTCGCTGCTCCCCTCCCCTTCTCAAGCTTCCTTCCCCTCTCCCACTTTCCCCTCATAATTAATGCTACTCTCAAGCTTTGTGAATTCTTTAATAAGTCTTGTGTTATACTCCGTTATTGACTAAAAGCACGACACTAAGCTTTATCCTCTTTCCTTTTTATGATATCCTATTTCCTCCTTAAAGCCCTTGACAAACAAGTTAGGAACTTATTAAACTCTTTGTTTTTACCTAAGACCCACTCCGAGATTTTCTCTTGCTTTCCAATTATGCTCTATTCCAAATTGTTATCGAGCTGAGGGATATCATTTGAAGAATGAGAATCTAAAAAGCCATCCATATTGTTATCTATATCCTCCACCTCCGCTAGAGCCAAATCCTTGAGTTTTGTTCTTTTTATTATAGATCAGACATTAAAAAGAACAAAAATGCAAGCAAAGTTCAAATGAAAGTGAACTCAAAATGAACAAGAGGAAGAAAGAAAAGAAAATAAGACAGAACCTCAAAATCTTCCTATCCCCAAGGCAACTCGACAATTACGAAACTATTCCCGAGGTAATGGGGACAAGAAATTCATACCTCAAAATCATTCCTAGCAGACACCCAAGACATAAGTGCCTTTGCTACACTAGACCAAATAGCTCTATACGAAGAGGACAAGTTGTCAAACTCGCTTGTTCTTCTCATCCTAAATGTTATAACAAATGGCCCTCGACAACCCACATTCTGCTTCACTCCTCTAATACAGCAACCAGAAAGGGCTTCCCTGAGAGTGGGCAGGAAAACCCAAGACATCCCTATGCAAGATGGAGAAACACCCATCTAGCAAGAGGAGAATGGAGCAATAAATGATCAATTGTCTCCTCATTGGCAAAATACATAAAGCACCTGCTTTCTAATCTCTATCCTGTATTTTTCAAGTGGTCCGAAGTAAGAATTTTATCCATTGTGGCAGGCCATAGGAAGAACGTAACTTTAGATGGAATTCCTGGATTCCAAACAACTCTGAGGAAAGGATGTGTCCAAATTCACATGCATGGTTTTATAAAAGGCTTTCACCATGAAACTATTCTTGTTGCTCCAAAATCTACCAACTCTAACATAGATATTAGGTCTATTGGAATTTAAATGAGCCAAAATCCTACTCGAATCCTCAAGCTCCCAATTATTCAAACTCTTCTCAATCTGGGAGTCCAAATAGGGCTATCATTACTCACTTCAAAGTAGGAACTCACCGTACATCTTTTTGTCTAGTGCAAGGGCATATAAGTTACCAAAGTCCCTTTTCAAATTGTTCAAACCACGCCACGAATCCTCCCAGAATCCAACATTGGCTCCTTTTCCTACCTTATAGCTAATATGATTCCCAAAATCATCTTTTACCTTTAAAATTTCTTTCTATAACCTTACCTCATGGGGTCTCTTAACCTCCTCTAGTTCACAAACTGAGATTTCTCTATGAATCGCCACAATAAATCTCTCTCCAAAATCTCTCCCTTTCCTCCCAAAACCTCCAAAGCCACTTGTCACACCCCAAAATTTTGTAGTAAGCTTTGTATATATACTAGTAGGGTATCTAGTACAATCTTAGGGAGAAGTGTGTAGAAACTTCTCTAGAAACTTCTTAGAAAGGAGGTGGGAAGCTTCCTAGGGGAATAATTCTAGAATAGTCCATAGAGGAGGTGATAGGAGTTCTAGAGAATTCCGTCAAAGGTGGTGAGAATGTTCTAGAGTCTAGAACATTCCCATGAGAGGCTATAAAAGGGGAGTGACCTTAGTAACCCAAACCGTGGGTAGACCCCTCCGCTCCAGCTCTCAAACCTCGCTCTTACGGTTTGAGAGCGGAATCGTCGCCGGAGCGCGGTTTTATATTTCATAGAGCGCGATTTTAAATTTCTTGGAGCGCGGTGTCAAAATAGTGGGAGAAAGCTTAGCGTTCGCCATTGTTTCACCATTGTTTCTGTAACTCAAGAATGAAGAAGACGAAGACGAAACAGGTTTGCGTTCAAAACTCTTGAGAAGAAATCTGAAAAGACTTGTCCTTACAAGTCTTTTCATCTTTTTTTATTTTATTTTCATTTTATAAAGTAAGTTAGCTGCCGGTCTTTTCAATTTTATTTATTACTTCAAGAAAGTGATCGCATTTAATTGATATCAATTGGGATTGAACGGTTGAACCTCTCCCAAGTTCAATTGCACCCGGTGGTCAATATGTGTACCTTTTAACGTTGGTTAAACTTAACTAATTCTTAAGATCTAATAATGTAACCTTAGTTTTCAAAAAAATATTAAAATATTATATATATATATATATATATATATATATATATATATGGCGACGCTCCGAAGGCGCTCTCGACTACATTCTAAATTAAAATTTGTCGCTCTCCCGCTCTCGCTCCCGCTCCCGCTCCCGCTCACCGCTTTGGTTACTTAGGGAGTGACCCCCTCATTTGTGAACATCCAATCCAAGGTATCAAACAATCCAATCCAAGGAGTGGTATTCAAGGAAGGAATCCAATTGTGTATACTCTCTTAAGGTAATAAGAGTGATAGCTTCTTCGAAAGAGTGTTCCTACTTCTCTCCTACTAGCTTGAGGGTAAGGCTGACTCGTCTAGGACGGACTCTAGCACGAGTGCCGCACGGTCAAAGTTGGGGAAATAACTAAGGCCGTGACACACTGCCTAGTAAAGCTTTATTTGACGAGCACAACGATCTCACACCCAACCCCCTCTTTGTTGGGGTGGCAAACATCTATAACACTTTCTCGCCTCTTCTCTGCAATTTCAAAGAAAATTCCTCTGGATTATCTAAAAGGAATTGGCTATCGCTACTGAATGGTGATCAAGGATATAAAATTAGTAGGAATACTAAAGAGCTGCTCTGAATTCTCTTAAAGGTATTGGCAATTGCTACTGAAATGGTGAACAATGATATAAAATTAGTAGGGATACTAGAGAGTGTGCTCTTGAGCAGCGATATTCTACCCCCTTTCGATAGGTACAAGGCTTTCCAGACAGCTATTTTTCTCATCACCCTATCTACCACTAGATCCCAAACCGATTACAACTTGAACCTGTCCCCCTTGGGCATACCCAGATAAAAGTGGGAAATTTACCAATCGTGCAAACCCAAGATTCCCACTAGCTTATCCAACATAGTGGTATATTCAACTCCAAAAATCTCACTCTTCTATAAATTCACTCTAAGCCTAGACAGTACCTCAAAACACCTTTAAAGAACCCTCAAGTAACCCACTTGGTGAACCGATACATCAAAGAGAATAAGGGTATCATCTACGAATTGCAGGTGAGAAACAATTAAACCTTCTCTACCCATGGAGAAACCTTCTATAAGATCCTCTTAAGCTTTCCTAAACATCCTACTCAGGTCCTCTATCGCCATAATAAAAAGGAAATGATCTTATAGAAGTTTTCAATGCATGATCATAGACTTTTTCAAGGTCCTCTGTCACCATAATAAAATTGATGGAGTTTCAATGCGCTCCAACCTCTCCACTTAATCCTAGAACCATTCGTGATGCTGACATTGGACCGTTAGATTTTGTTTATGATGGAGATCCATCGTTGGATCATGACTTGGAGGACGATTGACCGTCAGATTGAGAGATGGGGATTGGAGGGCCGAGATCAGGCCATAGATGGGCATGGGCAGCCACGGCGCCCACTCCTTTAGTTATTTAGTTGTTTATTTTATCTAGTTTGTTTTTGCTTTGTTTTGTCCCTAGTAGTTAGTAAATGATATCAAACTTTTGAGTATTCTCCTGTGATAGGAATTGGTGTGATGCCATGAGAGTGATTCCCTAGTAATTCTAAGGTATGTTCTTGATTATTTCTCCCATATTCTCTCTTCTGTAATCTGTCTTGACTGAAATTTAAAGAAGGCACAAACAAGTCAAACCCTAGCCCCTCTCCTGCTGCCAGCCACCCTACAGTCCCTCCCATTCCTGCCACAGCCACCTGCAGGCCCCCCAGCACCTGTCCCTCCCATTCCTGCCACAGCCACCTGCAGGCCCCCCAGCACCTGTCCCTCCCAGCCGCAGGCCCCCCCAGGCCCTCCCTGGCACTGCCGCACCACCCTGCACCCTCCCCTTAGTCTGCCGCAGCATTCACAGCCCCCCCTTGTTGCTGCCGCACCCCTATCCTAGCTACTGCCTTAGTCCCAGCTCTATTCCATTGATTATCCAACCCTATTACAGCATTATTACAGTCTCGAAACCCTAAACAACCATCCGACATAAACCCTAATCCCAATATCCTATTAGAAATACTTCCTACACTTTAAAACCCTAAATAGAGACCCCATAATTTCCTTATCTAGACTGCTAGCTTGGGATTCCTTTTCATTGAAATTCGTAACCACTTCACATGCTATCTTTAATTTATAAACCTTGTTGAGCCCAACTTAGTTTCTTGAAATCCTTAATTGGATAAGAGAATTTGCATTGAATGAGAGGTTAGTCCCTAATCTTGTGGAATTATAGAATTCCATTAACCCTTGCAAGTATAATTGAGGGTCATTATTGTAGGTTTGTGACATGGCCTTGAATCTCCTTAAAATTGCTTTACTTGGACTTTCTTGAATAATTATTTGTGTTAGGATTGCAATTTTATAAATTTCTTTATTATTGATAATTTTAGATTTTAGGTCATTGCATAGTCCTACGTCAATTCTCCTCAACAAATAATCCTGAAATTCTCAACTCATAGTCCTTTTCAAGGTCCAAACTGTACACAATATGCCTTCTTTGCTATTCTTGATTCCATCTTCCAAGCATTTACTGGCCATGAGAATATCATCCGGGATTTTTCCGCCCCTAACGAAAGTGCATGAGCCAGCACCTAGCCAAGATCTTTTACGCACTGCCCACCAAATTGAACAGTAAAAATCTTCGAGTTAATGGACACCTCCAACCTTAGGGATTAGGGCAATATTGAGGACTTGGTTGAAGGAGAGAGGGCCCTGGAGCTTTGTCGACAAAATGTCGTGTTTTATTCGGGCCTTATTTGCAAAATCAGAGAACTTTGTTACTATCCTTCCACCCACCCATCCCCCACCTTGAGTCGTGAAATTAGCTCCTCTCTTAGTATTGGCTATTTTATGAAAGAAATTCATATTCATATCGCCTTCGTTGAGTTTTTGTTTCCAATTGATCTCCTCATTTAACAAAACATCATAATATTCCTCTTTTTAAAACCCTTTGCCCATAACACATGACCCAGAGCAAGTTAAGATTGTTTCTTTTTGTTGATTAAAGAGATTTCCTTGAGGTTCTTCTTTTCTCCGCTAAAACCTTAAGACTTTTTTCCATCTCTTCAACCTCTTTTTTAGGTTCTGTAGCTTAAGACCAAATATCGTACTTGCCTCCCCAGATCTGCTATCCTTCCATTCCTTTTCCACCACTTTTAAAAAATCCAGAGCCCTTAGCCACATGCCCTTAAATCTGAATGGACGTGGGCTAGTGCCTCCCCTAACCGACTTTAAGAGAATAGGGGTGTGATCAGAGACATTGGCCTAGGGAGGGCAACTTGAATCATGGAAGGGAATTAGGTCTCCCAGCGATCACTAGTCTAGTCAAAGCGTCCAAGTGATGCTTAAGTGATAGGGGGGGGGGGGGTTCCCTAGGCGATGCTTAGGTATTGAATAGGAGACCATAATTTAATTATTTTACGTTAAATTAATAAAATTTAACGAATGCCCGCCAAAATCCTGATTAGGCGATAGGGTCCTAGCTAGGCGAGGCAGTGGCCTAGTCGGCATTTGACTATATTGAAGATCACAATGAGGAAAACTGTCAAATATACTCAACAACAGATGATCTTGAAAATTAAAATGAGTAAACTGGGCTCTGTTGATATCAAGGTCGATAAAATTGTTTAGTTCCACATCCAAACCCTGCCATCTATACATTTCTTCTACACCCTTCTTTCTTCTTGTGGGATAACCTAACAATATTAAAATCACCACTTGAACACCAAGGAAAGCTCCATCTGGCCTCTACATTGCTCAAATCTTTCTAAAAGTCTATGATGCTATCCTCATTAGGGCAATACACCCCCCCAGTGAAAACCACTCGAAATTATCATCCACATTGGGACAAAAAATGGATAGAAAATAAGCTCCTAGTTCTGATCCATTGAATTTCAACACCTCTTTATACCAAATAATCAGATACCACTTGAGGCCCCAATCAAGGGGAGCGCCACCCACTCAGACACACTAGACCCCCAGACTTATTGAATCACAGAATCCTTAATCCAATCCATTTGGATTTCTTTTAAGCACACAGTGCCAAGCTTTCTATCTTATCAGCTGCTTGATCGCAATCCTTTTTTGCTTGCACCCCAAACCTCTAATTTTCTAAGATAAATTTTGATTGACACTAATAACCCCAAGCATCACACCTAAACATCCTCAAAACTCCTTCCCCATCACCTCCATAATAGATTCTTTCCTCCATAGTTGATACCACTTGCTAGCTTCTCCAATTCCTTCTCCAGCTTCCTATCATTAGGTATAATTCTCCACTCTACTTCGTCCTTTGGAACCGCAGACTTACCTCTCTCAATATCAACGAAAAGATCTTTAACCCTATCCTCAACCCCTCAAAAGATAACCCAAGGAACTTCCTACTTTTCAATCTTGGATAGAACCCACTCTGATACTTCTGCCCGACCTCTCCCTACAAACACACCTCCATCTAACAATAACAAGTCCACGTCTTCAAGAATAACAACTTGATTATCTGATTCAGCTATAGGGTGTCCTATGAACATACAGTAGGCCACTATATCTCTGTTAGACGCTGCTTGACTCAAGACTGCAGGAGAATTAGAATCCACTAAAGAAAGAATCGCTAATGTTGTTACCTTGCACTTCGGATGTGCTTGAAAACCTTTCCTCACAGTTACAGTTGCTGGACTCCCATATGTGGCTTGTTTGCATTAGAACCTTTTAAACTAGGGGACCAAATGACTCTTCTCCTGAGAGCAAATCTGATGCAAGTGTCTGAATGGCTACAATAATGTTTGGAATTGGTGAAATCAATGAAGGAGATCAGGTCAAGATTAGGAGCCCTTGAACTAATTGCCACTGAAGTGCCCCTGTTAAGATCTATCTGTTTTAAAGATACCTGGAATTTGATAGATCCCACGCTGAAGCTCAGCGAGATAGAGAAATTATTCAATCGTGACAACACCTTCCTCCCACTGCTCCATGCACCAAAATTTTCCCCTTGGGAGAAGCAAGGGAATTACCTGCCTGATATGTAGCTCTCATCAACTCTGCACTGAATTTTGCTTTGGCTTTGGATGAATGAAGAGAGTTGGAATTTGGAAATATGAAGCTTGAGTGTCAGATGACCCCAAGGATGGATGCAACACTATTGAACCAAACTACCCTCTATCCATCTTAGGAAGCTCCTCGACTGTATCCAAGGTTGAAGACGATGCTACAGTGTTCAAGAGATTATTAAATTACCAACATACCCCTCCCTCTTGTAAACGTTTTGCATTTACATTTGTCACATTAAATCCCTGATTGTTTATATTTGATAACACACAATTTAATCGAAGTTATGACTTTTAATAAAACGAAATGGTGGAACAAGATTCATATTGTCAACCCCAAATATTTGGGATGAGGCATTGATGATGGTACTAAATTGCTGATCATTAAATAGAGAAACAATTAGAAGTGTCAAGAATTGACCAGAATGAAAGTATCTCAAAGGATGTTGAAATGTTTCATATTATTGGTGGCTTTATAGTGTGATCTTGGTAACTCTAGCCTCACTAATTAACTTTGCTTAGTTTTATAACAATGTGCACTAGTTCATAAGTTGACGATTTCGATTTTCTTTCTCCGTTCCATTTCGTTCTGTCTTCTTTCTGACAGATCATCCCTATTATAGGTCTGAAATCCGATTCCGTAGGACAACAGAACGAGCATTTGCTGGACAGTCAGACATTGAATGAAATTATGGCATGGGGTTTCGGCCAAAAAAATTCATTTGAAGGAATGGATATCAGAGAGAGATTAGAAGCAATTGGCCCCACTTATACTAGTAATGGGAAAGTTCTTTTGAGCCCCTTTACTATACAGGTTGTTTGACAGTTGGGGAACTGCAAGCTGATTCACCCAAAAGTCTATCTCGAATCCAATAAGTGGAGTTGGACTCGACGAGCCTTGTCTGAAGTTCTCGTCAACCTAACCAGTTGAAGAGGTTAAATCCTCTATCGACGGCGAGAAGCATGCTAACTACACTCCCTTACAGGCCCTGCATCTAACCAACCCCGACCCTCACTTTTCTCTCTTGTGAAGCAGCTCTCAACCAATGGAGCTAGCCTTCTACAAGACTGGCCCATCTTCCTCAATTGGTGCTAGGAGCGTAGTTAGTAATTTGGCGTATGGCAAAAATCCGGTACGGGAATTGTTCATATATAATTCGAAATAGTTATTTAGTAATCCGTTTAAAAATTCGGCGAAAAAAACACAAAACGTCAAAAGTACGGTACGTGAATAAATCGAGTATAATTCGTATCATGATTAAAGAATTCGTTCAAAAATTCGGATAAATATATAAAATGAATTCATAAAGTTATATTTCATCTAGACTTTTATATAATCGAATATATAAAGATTAAAGATAAGTGACCTAAGTGTATAAATAAAATATGAAATAGATATAAAATGCATGTATAAGGTTACATTTCATCAGATGAGACGGTCACGCATGCACGCCGTGAGTCCATGAGATCATGTCTAAGTCTGAGAGAGTAAAGACTAATCTCAGTGTAGTCAAGGCGTCGCCTAGGCGATTTTGGACCTCAACCGCCTAGGCTCCCTTCTAGGCAGGCGATCCTAGTAAAATATATATATATATATATATATTTTGCTTTAAAAAAATCCTAAAAATCTCAATAAATAGAAAAAAAATAAAAAAACTTGTAATGAAGAAGTAACGATTCTAAATCGTTTTTTTCACTAAAAATATCATTTTTTAAAACTAAAAATATCATTTTCGACGCAATCTGGGCCTATTAGGGGGGCGCTGCCCCCCTGCCACCCCCCCGGGCAGTCATAGGGGGACTCTGCCTAATATTATACATGGACAGTGACACGAATTTGGGTATTTGGCCCAGATTTTGAAGTGTTTAATACTCCACTATGTCACAATGTCTTTGGTTATGTGATGAATAATTGTAATAGACGTTTTATTTTATGTTTTTGTGGAATGTGGGTGTGGAGTTTTGGTCGTTTGGATATTATATATAATAATATATATACGTGATATATATATAATTATATATATATATATATATTTATATTAAATTTATCGCCTAGGCAATGCCTCGCCTAGCCGGGGATAATCCCCTAGGCATCGCCTAGACGCCTTGACTACACTGACAAATCTTAGATCCGATGATGCTCAGGCCAGGAGTGAGAGTGAGAATGGGTTTGGAGAAAGAGAGGCAAAAACCAGTAAGTTTAAAGAGAAGAAGGGAATGGAAGGCGTGTGTGGTGGCTTGTGGGTAATGAGATTGGATCATAGCCAATTGTGATTGAATTTCAGGAGAGTTCAATTGCACACACAGGTCAACACGTGTCCCTATTAACTCATATTAATTGTGGTTAAGATTCACCAATCCTTAGGGTTCAATAATCTCACCTTGATTTTAAAAAAAAATATTAAATTTTTTTTAATTCTAGTTAAGAAATATTAATCCTTAAGGTTTAATATTTTTTAAATATATATTTTTCTTAAAAATCAAGGTTAGATTATTGAAGCCTAAGGATTTCTAAATCTTAACCATAGTTAATAAGGATTAAAAGGGATAGGCATTCACTTGTGGGTGCGATTGAACTTTCCCTGTGGTCCGATCTGGGTTGTAATTGGTTATGTAATATTTACCTTTTGAGGAGTGCTAGTCCTACTCCCGGTCAAACTCTACTCTCACCAAAAAAGTGGATAGGTGGTTGGTAAATGGTGAGAATAGAGTTTGACTAACAGTAAGGCTAGCATTCCTCTTACCTTTTCTATTTACGATTTTATAATATTTTTCAGAAAAATGTTTACTTTATACTTTTGTCTTTTCTTAATGTTACATCTTGTAGTTTTTTTGGTTTTGGTAAACATCTTTATCCCTTTTGTACTAATGTACTTATTACTGTCATGTGTTTGTAATTTATATGATTTTTATAAAAAAATTATACGGAAATCAGTCATGATTATTCATTTTACCTCATGAGGATGTGAATAGTATAGTACCGTACTTTTGAATTGAACGGCCGAACTTAATGTTTACTGATTAATTAGTGAATAATACACGAAATATTCATGTATTTACTAAGTATGGTTTGGAGGATCCGCACAAAGCAAGGATGTCCGGTGGATACAGCCGGCCGTATGGATTTGGCTATGTCTGTTGAAACTTATCCCTTCCCGATCCCATACAAAACAGCTTTTGCAGTTGCCGTTCGGTTTCACAGTGACAACCTGGTGCATTCATATGTGGGTGTACATTCTTTAACTTCATCAAATATATGCATGTCTGCATATGTGCGTGAATATGTGATGTATCATCTGCAAGAGTATTTGATGATGCCTGGACATGTTTAGATTTTTCTTTTCTGTTGGCGAGGCTTAAATGCTTTAAGCCTTTAACCATTTACAATTTACCTTCTGCATCCGATCTTATTTTCCTTTTAAAAATCTGTTCTTGACAACACTTCAGGTGTTCTAGTTACCACATTCAGTGGGCTTACAACTTCTCCTATAAATATTTTAAGCTTTTTATTATTGATGTCAAATTCATGCAAGCATATCTCTAGAATCAATAGGGATTTTCTGACAGATAAATTACCTTCTATATGGCTGTATTCTTGTTGGAATACCAGCATGCTTTCTTGCCTGTTTCTGACATGAAACTATGTACTTATGGATAGGGTTTTGAATGGCTATGCTGGAGCCAATGCTCGAAGAAGGATTTCTCTAGATAAACAAGGCCCCACAGTGGTTCATCAAAAACCTGGGCCTTTACAAACTATATTTAATCTCCTACCAGATGAGGCAAGTTCCAGTGCACTTTTATCATTGAGGGCATGTCTATCTACTGAAATCATTTATGGTTTAGTTGTTAATTTTATTTGATAAAAAATCTCAAGTCTTTATAAAAAAATTCATGGTAATTCCAGTTAGTGGTATAATGAATGAAGTTCGTGTTTCAGGTTCTTGAAAATAGCTATTCATGTGCACTAGAGAGGTCATTCCTTTATCATGGCCGCATGTATGTCTCTGCATGGCACATTTGCTTCCATTCTAATGTATTTTCTAAGCAAATGAAGGTTAGCACCCCCTATCTTTTTATAAAGGTCATTTTTATGTTTTATTTTGTATGATTCCTTTTTAAAGAATAATGTGATGATGCTATGTAGCAAAGCATTATATCATGATGTTCAGACCATAAAAACGGAAGTTCTTAAAATTCCAAAGAATTGACCTGTAGAATGTTTTCTTGTCAGCTACTTCCCAGTCCTTTTGCTTCTTTTTGTCATACACCTATTTTAAAAAACACAAACGATGTATTTTGGTGTTTTACCAATCCACCTTCAGTATCCCAAAAGAAAACTATGTCCTCTTTGAACATTGGCATTCTAGACCTTCCATGTGGTGTGGCCACTATGGTTATCGGCATTTGTTGTGTGCCTTCTTTGATGTTTTATTCCTTTAATAGTTCTTGTATTTCAATTTGGTAGGTGATAATACCGTTTGAAGATATAGATGAGGTAAGTAGTGCCTTGGTCTTTTTTGCATGTCACTGAGTTGAATGGTATGAAATGCTTTTATACCATGAAGGCCCAAGAAATCACATATTATTGATACAGATAAAGAGGAGCCAGCATGCATTCATTAACCCTGCTATTACAATTATTCTTCGTATGGGCGCTGGTGGGCATGGTGTACCACCTTTGGGAAGTCCAGATGGTTAGTGATTAAATTAATCGAGCTTATTTCATTTTGTTTATTTTTTCCCCGTGTTTGTGTTTCTCTAGATTGGAACTGGGAAATGTGTCTTGACTTACATTTTCAGCATTTCCTTGTCATATCACTTTTATGGATTGTAATTAAAATTTTACCTACACTTTGAATCCTACTTAAAATATAAATTTTAAGTCAAATGGTCTGTATTCTAGGTCTGAATCTTTTTGAGAATAATCCTATAATTTTCGTTCATATGTTACAATTCTTGATTTGAATATTAAAGTCGTATTATTTGAGTTGAACAATTATCAGTATTATGCAAACCAATGTCCAATCCTTTTTTGCGTGCCTGTGGTTTTCTCAATAGAAATGGAAATATCATTTTTGGATCATAACACTAGTTCCTATAAAAAGATCTACCAAGCTTACAAGGATTTGCAAATAAATAATCCTTTTAGGAGCCGTAGCTTACTTGGGCGAACACTCGGATTAAAATTACGTCCATAAGCAATTTAAATGGCACACCTTTAAGCAATTCAAATTGCATGCCGTTCTGCCATGTCTGATTAATGTTATTTGAGGATTGAAAAAAATCAGTCTATAATAGGGAAGATACAAAATAAATAAGGGATACAGTATGAAAAGTTTTTTCTTAACTTAGATGCTTGGTTTGCGGACGAAGTAAAACCGAATGGTACAATTATATTTTGTTATTTTAATGGTGAAATGGACAAAGTATGGAAGATAATTTGGGGATATTTCAATATTAGATTAGACATTTCACATTTTTCTCAATTTTAGGAGATATTTATCCAAATCCTATGATTTTATAAATCTACCCTTGTGCTTTTATGATCCAATTCCACTTTGACAACATTGCCTGTGAAAAATAAACACATTTCATTTAGTAATAAACAGTAAACTGCTGAAGGAAGTTAGCAGTAAAACCCTTACTTTTATATATTTCACATTTTACCAACCCTTGACGTGGGGGTGAGAGTTGTGCCGAACAAAGTCAGTAGAGGATGACGTTCTGAAATAAATTGAGGTTCAGGAATAACTTTCTGAATGGGTGTTGGACAAACTTGAGGAATTTGGGAGAGTTTTGGGGATGTCCTTTCCTTAAAATATTGATGAAAAAGACCCATCAGCAATTCAAACTTTGTCTCTACCCGAATAGATATTATATGAAGATAAAAGTGACATGGATTGTTTTCCTTTTGTGAATCCAACAAATTGGTCTGACATTGACTGGATTTATATTGAAGGTGCAGCAATATTTTTTTACCTACTAGATTTATTGTCACCTTGCTATTTTGTGGATTTTCAAGACATGTGATGACCAACGGATGCAATATGATATTATGAGTACTACTTGGGAGTTGTGTGGTGTTTCTTGTGTTTTATGAAGCTAGTACTGCTAGGTCTGTTTAATCTGTATAGTGTTAGACATGACTTCTATGACAACCTCCAGTGTACCGATCACGCATGGTACTCATGGTCACAACCCAGGGTTACATATCACTACCACGGAGATGGAACTAAATATTTAGAGTGGTCTCAATTAGCACGAATGTTTATCAGAAGCTGCGGAAGATTGGGATACAGTAATGGGATAGTGAGTGAACCTGCCGCATATGATCTTATGTATGATAGATTGAAATTTGAAAAGTTAACAATAATGTCACGGCTCTTAAGTTTTATGCAACCTTATATCAGTAAGGGCTTCTTATTCCTCAAATTGCACAAGAGATTTGGGTTTCTAATATTTTGTTGATGATTGCTCACGTTCTACGTGGGTTTATATGTTAAATTTTAAACATGAGGTTTGCACTATTCTTCCATTGTTTCATCACATGATTGCCACTCAATATAAATCTCACATTAAGATGTTTCGTTCTGGTAATGGAGGGGAATATATGTCTGGTAGTTTTGCCACCTTCTTTAATTCTCATAGTATAATTCATCGAATATCTTGTGCTGGTACTCCTCAGCACAATGGTGTGGCTGCGAGCAAAAATCGTCATTTGTTGGAAATTACTCGTTCTCTGATGTTCGCTATGAATGTGCCCAAATTTTTTTGGTCTGATGCTGTACTGACGGCTGCATTCTTAATTAATCGTATGTCTTCCCGGATTCTAAATTTCCAGTCTCTTGTTACCTTTACTTCTACTTCTCTATTCCCTTTGTCTCGTATTTTTTGTTGTACTTGTTTCTCTCATATTGCTCATTCTGACAAGACTAAGCTTGATCCTAAGTCTATTAGGTGTATGAAGAGATGTCATCTCCTATGCCTGTTCCCTCATTCTTATTTGATAGTGCTATCAGAATGAAGGGTGGTAGTAAACGACCGGGAGAGTTGCTGCATTCTTAATTAATAATATGCCTTCCCGGATTCTAAATTTCCAGTCTTTTGTTACCTTTTCTTCTACTTCTCTATTTCCTTTGTCTCGTATTTTTTGTTGTACTTGTTTCTCTCATATTGCTTGTTTTGACAAGACTAAGCTTGATCCTAAGTCTATTAGGTGTATGAAGAGATGTCATCTCCTATGCCTGTTCCCTCATTCTTATTTGATAGTGCTATCAGAATCAAGGGTGGTAGTGAATGACCGGGAGAGTTGGAAATTCCTGCTATGAAGGAGAAAAAGTTGCAAATGTATACTAGAAGTAAAGGAGATCCTCATGAGCCCCACCAAGAATCCTCCTCGGATCGAGGTAATATATGTCCCCTAGTCTTGATAATGCTGATCTTGAGTTACCCATTACCCTTAAGAAAGGTAGTAGGTCTTGTACTTGACATCCCATTGCTAACTTTGTTTCCTATCATGCCTTGTCATCTTCATATCGTGTATTTGCATTGGCCTTTTCTTTTGTGTCTGTTCCTCGTAGTGTAACTGATACACTCTCTTAACCAGAATGAAGAAAAGCTAATGGAAAAAGAGACGTTTGCTCTTAAGAATAATAGTACCTGAGATATAGTAAATTTACCTAGAGGGAAGAAGCTAGTTGGTTGTCGGTGGGTGTTCACAATGAAACACCACTCAGATGGATTAGTTGACAGAAACAAGGCCTGCTTGGTTGCAAAGGTGTATACTCAGACATATGAGATAGACTATCAGGAAACATTCGCTGCAGTTGCTAAAATGAACTCAGTAAGAGTTCTCCCGTCACTTGCAGCGAACCAAGATTGACTCTTGTACCAACTTGATGTGAAGAATGCCTTTCTGAATGGTGACTTGGAGGAAGAGGTGTACATGGTACCTCTTCCTTGTTTTAATTGTCCCTCTAGTGAAGGAAATGTGTAAGCTAAATAAGGCAATTTATGGATTAAAGCAGTCCCCTGGAGCCTAGTTTGAGTGGTTTCGTAGTGCTATGGTGAAAGCGGGTTACAAGCAGAGTCAAATAGACCACTCTTTATTTATCAAAAGTCTCATCAAAAGATGACTGTTCTGATTGTTTATGTAGATGACATTGTAGTAACAGGCAATGATATGGATGAGATTAAGTTATTGAGGAGAATGTTTAGCAGAGGAGTTTGAGATCAAGGATCTGGATCAGCTGAGATACTTCCTTTGGATAGAGGTTGATATGTCAAAGAAGGGTATATTCCTCTCTTAGCGCAAATATGTCATTGATCTTCTAGAGGAGATATGAATGATGGGTTGTAAACCATGTGATACCCCCATTGATACTAACCACAAACTCAATAAAGATAGTGGATAATGTTTACGATATGTAGGCAAATACTAGAGATTTTTCGGTCGCCTCATTTATTTATTTCTCAGTAGACCAAACATTACGTATGCAGTTAGTGTGGTTAGCCAGTTTATGCATGCTTCGACCACTGGTCATCTTGATGCAGTTAATAGAATTCTTCGCTATTTGAAGTCATCTCCAAGGAAAGGTTTGATGTATAAATGTCATTGGAACATAAAAGTTGAAACATACACTGATGCAAATTGAGGGGTTCGTCTCAGATAGACGATATCTTCAGGGTATTGCACTATGGTTGGAGGCAACCTTGTTACATGGAGGAGCAAAAAACAACACGTGGTTGCAAGATCCATTGCAGAAGCAGAATTTAGATTGAGTTTCTCTTGCTTAGGCTACTCCTGACTGAGACTGGGTTCCCTACTAGTGGTTCAATGAGCTTATATTGTGACAATATGACAGCTATTAGTATTGCTCAGAATCCTGTGGAACATGACAGAATGAAGCACGTTGAGGTGGATCAGCACTTTATCATGGAGAAGCTGAAGGCGGGTTATATTTGCACCCTTTTTCTTTAGTTTGAAGATCCGTTAGCTGATGTATTGACTAAGGGGCTTGGTGCTTCTCAATTTTGAAGTATTGTTAGCAAGTTGGGCATGAGTGACATCTATGCACCAACTTAAGTGAGAGTGTAGAAGAATACTTCTCTTTTATGTTTATGTTTCTTTTATACACTGTAATCTCAGTATACTATTAGTATCTTTTATATCATAATAGTATACCATTAGTGGAATATAAATAAGAAAGAGTAGGAGAGAGGCAATTAACTATCTCTAATCTTGTCCCTAATCTCTTCTTCTTCCTCTTCTCTTCTCTCAAACCCTAGACTTTGAAACCCTAAATCACAACCCTAAACCTAATCAAACCAAACCAACTATCGATACCATAGAAACGAAAGCGTTTAGTAGGAAACATAAAGAAATGTGTTAGAAAATGCTATAATTTTGAAATATCATTTTTGGATCATAACACTAGTTCCTATAAAAAGATCTACTAAGCTTACAAGGATTTACAAATAAATTATCCTTTTAGGAGCCTTAGCTTGCTTGGGCAAACACTCAGATTAAAATTACCTCCGTAAGCAATTCAAATGGCATGCCTTGAAGCAATTCAAATGGCATAAGGCTTGCTTGGGCGAACACTTGGATTAAGATTACATCCATAAGCAATTTAAATGCCATGCCTTAAGCAATTCAAATGGCTTGCCTTTCTGCCATGTCTGATTAATGTTATTTGAGGATTGAAAAAAGTCAGTTTATAATAGGGAAGATACAAAATAAGTAAGGGGTACAGTATGAAATGTTTTTTCTTAAGTTGGATGCTTGGTTTGCATATGAAGTAAAACCGAACGGTGCAATTAGATTTTGTTATTTTAATGGTGAAATGGACAAAATATGGATGAGAATTTGGGGATATTTCACTATTAGATTAGATATTTCACATTTTTCTCAATTTTAGAAGATTTTTATCAAAATCCTATGATTGTATAAATCTACCTTTGCGCTTTTATGACCCAATTCCACTTTGACAACATTGCTTGTGAAAATAAACACACTTCATTTAGTAAGAAACAACTAACTGCTGATGAAGTTAACGGTAAAACCTTTACTTCTATATATTTCACATTTTTCCAACCCTTGGCGTGGGAGTGAGAGTTGTGCCGAATGAAGTCAGTAGAGGATGACTTTCTGAAATAAATTGAGGTTCAGGAATAACTTTCTGAATGGGTGTTGGACAAACTGGAGGAATTTGGGAGAGTTTTGGCAATGTCCTTTCCATAATATTGATGAAATAGACCCATCAGCAATTCGAACTTTAGCCCTACTCGAATATAATATTATATGAAGATAAAAGTAATGACATGAATCGTTTTCCTTGTGAATACAACAAATCGGTCTGACATTGAGTCATGACTGGATTTATATCGAAGGTGTTGCAGTATTTTTCCCCTACTAGATTTATTGTCACCTTGCTATTTTGTGGTTTTTAAAGATACGTGATGAACAGTGGATGCATTATGATATTATGAGTACTACTTGGGAGTTGTGTGGTGTTTTCTTGTGTTTAATGAAGCTAGTACTGCTAGGTCTGTTTGATCTGTGCAGTGTTAGACATGACTTCTATGACAACCTCCAGTGTACCGATCAGACATAGGTACTCATGGTCACAACCCGGGGTTCTATATCACTACCACGGAGTTAGATGGAACTAAATATTTAGAGTGGTCTCAATCTGCAAGAATGTTTATCAGAAGCCGCAGAAGATTGGGATACATTAATGGGATGGTGAGTGAACCTTCTGCAGATGATCTTATGTATGATAGATTGAAATCTGAAAAGTTAACAATAATGTCACAGCTCTTAAGTTTTATGCAACCTCATACTAGTAAGGGCTTCTTATTCTTCAAATTGCACGAGAGATTTGGGATTCTACAGCTCAAACATATTCTCAAGTAGGGAATGCCCAAGCATACCAATTACAACAGGAAATATATCCATCTACACCTGGGGGAGAAGACTCTTGCTGCATATATTTCCTCTTTACGTAGCTTGTGGGAGGAGTTACACCATTATCAGGAATACGAGCCAGTCTGCTCTGCTGATGCTACTCTATTTAAGATGTTTGTTGAAAGAACTAGAGTATTTGAGTACTTGGTTGACCTAAATCAATGTTTTAAATAGCGCGTGAGGCTTACGCATCAAGGCTAGTCTGGAGGCAAGGCTTAAGGAAAACGCTTTAAGAATTAACCTTGAGGCTTAAATCTCATGAGGATAACTCCTCAAACTTTGAGACTCACATGGGGTACATGCCTTATGCCTTGAGGGCCTGAGACTCAGCTTTATGTTTGAGATGTGTACCTCATATTTTAATAAAAAAATTGGGTCTAGCCACATACTACGACTTCAATATTAATGTTTTTTGGCTTGCGTTTCATGCATTAATAAAAAATAAGGTTCTAACCACAACTAAGACCTAACATTAAATTTTAGGGTGTGTGCCTCATAATTTCTTGGATAATGCTAGCACCACTTTCTTTGTTAATATACTCTTTTTATGAGTGGACAGGTGTTAGCGCAAAACAATAACCTTTCTCTTAATGTAAGGTAATAACACATATCTTCTCCTTAGGGTGTGTTCGTTTGGGGGGTAAGTGGGGGGAAGTAAAAGAAAGTGAGAGAAACACCCATTTACCCCATGTTCGGTTTGCAAGAAACCTTCACTTTCTAGAGAATCATGATTCTCAATAGTGGCAGATTTTCTTGCACTTACACCCATTTCATATTCCAGCTTTTTGGTGGAATAGTGAGAGAAAATGAAAAAAGCCCATTGTTATTCCAATTCTACCCTTTTATCAAAAGAGTTTTGTAAATGTGAACAAGGGGTATATTTGGAAAAAAATATACTTTTTCTCACCACTTTCTCCCAAACCAAACATACAAGAGAAAACCCACTTTTTCTTTCTTTTCTTTTACTTCACTTTCTTTCACTCATTTACACCCCAAACGAACACACCCTTAAAGAAAGTGAGTTTACAAGAAAGTGTAGCTAGCATTACTGTCATTTCTTTTATCGATAAAAAATATTATTATTTTATTTCGATATTAATTTAAACTAGTGTTTTAAAAAACGTGAGGCTTACGCCTCGAGGCTCGCCTCGGGGTAAGGCTTAAGGAAAACACCTTGGGGCTCAACCATGAGGCTTAAACCCCATGAGGCTCACATGTGGCACACGCCTCATGCCTTGAAGCTTGCTCTATGTCTATGGCGTACATCTCTGATCTCACAGATTAACTAAAATTAGGTTTCTAGCCATAACTGAGACTTAACTGTAGTTTTTTTTTCTTTTTAAGTTATTTGTTTCACTAATTTATATAGTATTTCCTATGTGTACGCATGCGCCCACATGAACACACACAATGTACACGAATACAAATATATATATATATCTATATCTATATCTATATGTGTGTGTATTTATACTATCATCTTTCATTAACTTTTTGAATCTTTTTGCAATATTTCTTATATTTTATTTATTTGTTAAAATGAGAGAGAATGAAACTTTCTTGTGAAACTTACGCCTCACGCATCTTGAGGTCCTAACTAACGCCTCGCCTCATGCTTTCACGTTTTAAAACATTGGTTTAAACTTTAAATTAAAACTTAATTTGTTATGTCTGGTGTATTTAAGCTTTTAAAACCTTGTTGAGTATATCTAATTTTATATTAGACTTCACATCGATGTGAACCATTGCCTAACATATATAGTTGATGTGCCAAAACAAAAAGTTACAAAAATTCACATCTCATCCACATTTTTCTCCCCCTTGGCATCATGAAAAAAATAAGAGAAAACAAACAAAAAAAAGTCTTCATTTTCCTTCATCTCTACTTTCACATCCAAGGGAATTGGAATTTGAGATAGCCTATTCTTAATATCCATTAACTTAATGGATATCTGAGTCACTCGAGAAGCTGACTGATGGATGATCGGAGCCTGAGCACCCACTAAAGATGAAATCTGATGGATGAAGGAGCCCTGAACGCTGACTGCCTGATCGATGCGGGAGACATCATCACTTAACTTCTCATTGTGCTCCAAGGCATCTACAGCCTTTCGCTCAATCAAGGAGAGACTGGAATCGGCTCTATTTTTCACTACCTCCTTGGCAACCCCAATCTCCTTTAGGGGAGGATCCACTGATGCAGCTCTAGCTTGCATCTCAGTCTGAATACTGTCCTGCCTAGTCTCAAGAGATGATAATCTGACTCTGGTCTCTAATTGGAAACTCTGCACATTATCCCTAATCTCATTCTGAAAGCATTGCATTTTATCCCTGATCATTGACTGAAAACTGAGCATGCTCTCCATGCTAGACCCAATGGAGGTGATCTGGCCCATCAGTAGACTCATCTAATCTGCAGACATTTCAAGTCTCCTTGGGGACTCATAAAACGGTCCAACATCCTCAAAATGAGGAGAGTCCGCTATCTGATGTGATGACTCAGGGATCTTTAGATCAATCTCAATCTCTTGCATCTCTGGCTCAGTCTATGACTCTGGCATATCTGCCTCTGTGCTGCTGCGGCTGAAGATGAGGGAATCTTTGAGGGTCCTGGGGCAGATGGAGAAGGAATGATAGGAGTAGTCTGAAGCAGGAGCTAGAGTGGGAGTAAAAGTAGTAGGAGGTGAGACTGCTAAAGAAACTTTGAAAAACTTGAAGAGACGGGTTAGAGTTTGACCAAAAGGTAGATGACCTTTTTTTCTTTTGGAAGTATCCAACATGACATGAAAAAGAACAAATGATGGGTCAATATGTTGAGTGGTGAGGATACACCACATCAAAAAGACATCAAAGAATGTCACAAAATCTCTACCACCTCCCCTAAGAATGATATTGTAGGAGATGATATGGTGAGGTCTTTGAGACCGGGTTGAAAGACTTTGGTTATGTCCTTGTTTGTACAAATAAGTTTTAATGCATTTATCTCATTAAAACCAGGGTGGACAACCCATTGGTTTGTGGTGTAAATGTGAAATTCACTACTTGGGAGATGAAAAATGTGTTCAAGAACCTTTTTAGGAAATGTGATGTCTCTCCCATGGACACGAGATGAAATGGTAGAAGATTTTTCATCAAATTTAAAATGAGTATAAAATTGACGCATGAGGTCGGGGTACATGGATTCTTTGGATTCAAGAAGTGAAGTCCAATGAAAGATTCGAAAAGATCAGAGATAAAACCTAAACCATTGTTTGAGAAAACAGAAAAATTGACGATCTTACCATATACGGGAACACGTTTCACGAATATGGTTTGGAATCTCTCCGCGGCTTTTAGAGTTTTGAAGAATGAAGGGGTTGGTGCTGAGGAGCTCACGACTTCCTTTCAATTGGTGTTTTTCTTCTTCTTCTTCTCTGGTTCCTTCGTAGGGGTCTTCATCCGAGGAGGCATCTTGATCGAATGGGATTAGGGCAAAGAGATTTGAGATGAATTTTGAGCTTTAGAATGGATTGGGAAGAGATTGGAAGTGATTTAGGCAATGAAATAGGGCTTGGAGGGAAAGAGGATTCGTATTCGAAAGAGGGAAGAGTTTGAGAAGTTTTGAAAAAATCTGATATTTAGGTTTATATTTACTCTCGAGCCCAATTGTCGACGAGTGAAGGGGATATAACAGTACTAGTCGCCGAGTGGCCTTAGCGAGCTATTGGAATTCTCAAAATTGCCTTGAGTTGTCGACGAGTGAGATACATTGAACAGTACTTATTGACGAGTCATGCACAGACTCTGAAATTTTATGATTTTTCAATATAAATCAATTTTTTCTTTTGATTAAAATATTATTTTAACATCTAAAACATTATTTCAAGCATCAAATCATTATCCAAAGAATTCAACAAATCCATTAAACATCCAATTCAATTTTTGAACAAAATATCATCAATAGGCGTAGTATAGGCATTTTGATATAATCATTTAATTTCATTTTGCCTAGCCATGCCTAGTTCCCTTCTTAATGTACTGGATCTATCACTGTGTAGGGGTTTTGTGAAAATATTAGCAAGTTGGTTATTTGTCGACACATTCTAACACAACATCCCCATTTTGAACATGGTCTCTAATAAAATGATATCTAATTTCAATATGTTTTGTTCTAAAATGTTGAATAAGATTTTTAGTCATACAAATTGCACTAGTATTATCACATTTGATTGAAATTTTATCATAAAACAATTTGAAATCTTCTAATTGTTGTTTCATATGCAGAGTTTAAGCACAACAACTCCTAGCTGCTACATATTCAGCTTTAGCTGTAGACAAAGCTATTGAGTTTTGTTTCTTGCTAAACCATGAAACTAGGGAGTGTCCTAAGAAGTGACAAGTGCCACTTGTGCTTTTTCTATCAACTTTGTATCTACCAAAGTCAGCATTAAAATAACTAACAAGTTCAAGTGTAGTGTTCTTAGGGTATAAAATTCCTAGATCAATTATGCCAATTAAGTATCTAAATTTTTTTTTACTACAGACATGTGATTCTTTAAGATTAGATTGAAATCTAGCACATATGTAAACACTAACATAATGTTTGGCCTACTAGCAGTTAGATATAATAGACTATCTGTTATACCTCTATACTTTTTTTCATCCACACTTTTGCCAGCTTCATCTTTGTCAAGCTTTGTTGAGGGGCTCATTGGAGTGTCAATCGCCTTGGTATTCTCTATACCAAATTTCTTGAGTAGCTCTCTTGTATACTTTGCTTGATTGATGAAGGTTCCTTCCTTGGTTTGCTTGATTTGAAGTCTGAGAAAGAATGTCAATTTTCCCATCATGCTCATCTCAAACTCATCTTGCATAGTCTTGGGAAATTCTTGACACAAGGATTTATTAGTATAACCAAATATAATATCAACATATAATTGTACTATAAGCATATCATCATTTTTGCATTTTACAAATAATGTTGTGTCTATCTTTCCTCTTATAAAATCATTTTCTATCAAGAAACCACTAAGCTTATCATACCAAGCTCTAGGAGCTTGTTTTAAACCATATAAGCCTATAAGGCCTTGGCCAATTTAAACACATGATTAAGATATTTATAATTTTCAAAGCAAGGAGGTTGTTTAACATGCACTTCCTCCAAGATATAACCATTAAGAAGTGCACTTTTAACATCCATTTGAAATAATTTAAAATTTTTATGATTAGCAAAAACAAACAACATTTTAATAGCTTTTAGTCTAGCAACAGGAGTAAAAGTTTCTTAATAATCAACTCCCTCATCTTGGTTGTAACCTTGAGCTAGTAGTCTTGCTTTATTTTGAATTATATTTCTATTTTCATTTTTCTTATTTTTAAACACCCATTTAGTACCAATAGTTGATTTATCATTTGGTCTAGGCACTAAATCTTATACTTGATTTTTTTCAAATTGATTTAGCTCTTCTTGCATAGCAATTGCCCATGATTCATCTTTTATTGCTTCAATTGCATTTTTAAGTTCAATTTGCGAAAGGAAAGCAAGGTTATTACAAATATTTCTTCTTGTTCTTACGCCTTGTTCCATGTTACCAAGTTTGAGTTCTTTAGGATGATCTTTTATAGTTTTCCATGCCTTAGGAAGTTGACATTCATTTTCATTTTCATCCTCATTTTCATCATCATTTTCAACTTCTAATGGTTTATCATCTTGCTCTTCATTTTCTTCTTTATTAATTTCCAAGTTTGAGATATCTTTAAATATATTATCTGCTTTATCAACTATCTCATCTTCATCATTTTTAATCTTATCAAAAGGATTAGATTCATCAAAGACAACATGGATGGATTATTCAACAACTAGTGTTTTCTTATTAAATACTCGATAAGCTTTACTATTTGTTGAATATTCTAGGAAGATTCTTTCATTTGATTTAGCTTCAAATTTCTTTAGATGTTGTTTGTCATTAAGTATAAAACATTTACATTTAAACACTCTAAAGTATCATATGTTAGGTGATCTTCCTTTCCATAATTCATAGGATGTTTTATTAAGCTTGTTTCTTATTATAACCCTATTAATTACATAACATGAGGTGTTAATAGCTTCAGCCCAAAAATAATTCGGTAGCTTATGTTCATTTAGCATTGTTCTACCCATTTCTTGTAAAAACTTATTTTTATGTTCAACAACTCCGTTTTGTTGAGGTGTTCTTGGTGCGGAGAAATTATGATTAAAACCATTTTCATCACAAATCAATTCAAGTTCTTTGTTTTTAAATTTTCCACCCCTATTACTTCTTATGTTATTAATTGAATAACCTTTTTCATATTGAACTATTTTACCAAATTTTAGCAAATAACATAAGAGCTTCACTTTTATGAGCTAAGAATAACACCCAAGTATATCTAGAGAAATCATCAACAATTACAAATGTATATATCTTACCGCCTAAGCTAGCAACCTCATTAGGTCCAAATAAATCCATATGCAATAGCTCAAGAGGTCGAGATGTTGAGATTTCTTGCTTCTTTTTAAATGATGATTTAATTTGTTTACCTAGTTGGCATGCATCACAAATTTTATCTTTGGAAAACTTTGTATTAGGCAATCCTTTAACCGGTTCATATCTAGACAACTTAGACAATAGATCCATACTAGCATGGCCTAATCTCCTATGTCATAACCAACTAGCTTTATTCATAGCCAAGAAACAAATTAGGTTTTGAGATGTTATTTAATCAAAGTCTATAGTATACACATTTTCATTTCTATGAGGAATGAACATATATACATTTGATTTAAAAGATACATTTAATCCCTTATCACATAGTTGGCTAATGCTAATAAGGTTATACTTTAATCCATCAATAAGTAAAACATTTAAACATTTTCAATAAAGATTTGAGTTGTTCTTGCCAACATTACCTATACCAATTATCTTCCCCTTTGCGTTGTCCCCGAAGGTCACATTGCCCTCCTTCCTTAGGAGTGATTGAAATGAAAAGCTTTTTGTTCCTAGTCTGTGTCTTGAACATCCGCTATCTAAGAACCAAGTTGTCTGAAGCTACTTGTCTATAGGCATACCTACAAGACAAATTTATGTAACTCCTTTTGGTACCTAAACCATCTTGGGTCCTCTATGGTTAGTCTTGGGAAGGGAAGTTCCCCTTGGAACCCAAACCTTCTGAACCATCTTCTTTCCATTAAAAGAGTAACAAGCACTAGATGGCTTAGTTAAAGAATTAGTTGCTTTAACAAAGAAGTTTTGGTAATTTTTTTGTTTTACTGAAGAATTGTAACATAGTCCGGTTTTGCCAAAGACACATTTTTGTTAGCCAAATAGTCTTTCCAAGTTCTTTTGACCATTAGTGAATGTGAGAATTCTACTAGTCAAGTCCTTGACTTTAGCTTTAAGCTCATCACACTCACTAGATGAGTCTTGAGGTAAATGAAGATTTTCCTTAATTTTAGTTTTCAAAGACTCATTCTCTTTTTGAAGATCACTCTTTTCTTTTTGCAAAAATTCATTTTGTTTTAAAAGAGATGCATTTTCCTTTTTAAGACTTTCATTTTTGGAAGCCATTTTTCTAAATTTAATAAACAAATCATCAAAATCTTCCCTAATTTCTTCATAAGTAAGAGAGTCATTAAGGGAAGAGCTTACCTCATTGTCTTTAAGTGCCATAAGGCATAGGTTGGTGACCTCCTCATCACTTGAGTCATCCGATGTAGCCTTCATGGCTTTCTTCTTGAACCTCTTGTTCTTCTTAAGTTGGGGACAATCCGTCTTGATATGTCCCGACTTTTTGCACTCAAAGCAAATTATTGGCTCTTTCTTACTTGGTTCACCCTTTGATATTTCCTTGGTGAACTCCTTGTAGGTCTCTTCTTGAAGTTCTACTTATGCCTCAAGAACTTCTTGAATCTTCTAGCCATGAGGGCGACATCTTCATCGTCCTCACTTTCTTCCTCATCACTCTCATCTACTTGAGTGGCTTTCAAGGCTAGACCCTTAATTTGCTTTAGGCTCTTCTTCTTGTTGTTCCTTCATGATGACCACATGGGTCATGAGACAACCAAGGAGCTCGTCCATAGCTAACTTGGTGAGGTCCTTTGCTTCTTGGATTGCAGTCACCTTTGGAGCCCAATGCTTCAGTAGAGATTGAAGTACCTTCCTTACATTCTCTGCATTAGTATACACTTTCCCAAGTGCCTTTAGACTATTTAAGATATTGGTAGATCTAGTAAACATATCAGCAATAGATTCATCTTTTTCCATTTCAAAATGTTCATACTTATTAACTAGCATTCCTATTTTCTCTTCTTTTACTTGAGTTGTACCCTCGTAGGAAAATTGGAGTTTTTCCCAAATTTCTTTAGCCGAGTCACATCCCGAGACACGGTTTAACTCTTGGGGGCTTAGAGCGCATTATAGATTGCTAACAGCTCTAGCATTGATTTGAATGAGTTTAACATCGGACTCATTCCATTCTTCTTCTGTTTTGGGGAATTCTATCCCTTCAACCGTTTTCATAGGAATATGGGGGCCCTTGACTATAACTCTCCAACACTCATACTCAAGAGCTTAGATGTAGTACATCATACGGGTTTTTTAATAGTTGTAGTTTTCTCCATTGAACAATGGAGGCCTAGAAGTTGATTGACCCTCTCCTAATTCAGTTGCAAAAAATTTGCCATTTTAAATATTTACTCTAAGGTTGTTAAACCGAAAATCTATAGAGTCCAAGCTTTGATACCAATTGTTGCCCAATTATTGGACCCTAAAGGGGGATTTATTAGGGTCAATGACAAATTAAAATTCTACCTTATCCTATTTTTGCGGAAATTAAGATTAAGCTAATTTATCAAGTGATAGAAACTTGTAATGCAAAGATGAAGGACAGATAAGAGATAAGGAGAACAAACACCAAGAATTGTTATCGAGGTTCGACAATCTAGCCTACGTCCCCGCCTCAAGCTCTCCAGCTCACAGGTTTCAACACGATCCACTATCGCACGAGCTCCTTCACGGGTGAAACTCAAACCGTTACAATCCTTTTCCAGGCGAGGATTACCACCTTCAATGCAAGAGAATACCCTCTCTTGTCTTTAGTTTTTACAAAGCTATCCAGATTCTCGAACAAGAATCATCGATTCTTGATTTCCTTTAATACAAATGAGTGTTTGGATTTGAATCCAGATAAAATGCTCCTTAATGAGCAGAATAAGATTGGAATGAACACTCTAAAAATCTCTCAAAAGAATGAGAGTTGAAAGTTGGTACAATGAGAGTTTGAGATTTCTAGGTATTCAACGAAGACTTGATGAGAATTAAATGCAACTTAAAGATATAATCAATGGTTGTTCAAAAGTTGTTTGATGTTCATAAATGAACTCTATTTATAGTTATTGATTCAATATAGCCGTTGGGAACTCATTTAATGCAAATTTGGCAGTGAAAAAACTAGCAGTTACTTGGTTCCCGCAAGCAATCGTCGACGAGTGAAGCTGCTGAAATGAAATTCAGCTACTGTTTCTTCCACTCGTCGACGAGTGCTGAGATCACTATCTCACTCGTTGACGAGTCCTCTGTTTTTTAACAGAAAACTCATCTTTTTAAGACCAATATGATGGGAATAAATTCCTAGGTCTTTAAGTATCCCTTTATCATGATGTTAACAATATATTAAGATATCATAGGACCTTGGAATGATTTACAATTAAGTCATGACTTCCTAAGGTCAATTTAGGCTTTGAGCATTTCAACTTTCTAAACTATTGAGAACTTTTTACATAAGTCCTAGACTCTTTCAAATAAATATAAATTACTTTGAATCTTCTTGAAAGATAGTCTTCAACTTGATCTTGGATCTTCCAACTTGAATAGGTCTTCACAATCTTTATTATTGTTGGTGATCCGACTTGGACCTTGGGATTGATCTTGACTTCAACTTTGAATATGGATGCTTCATCTTGATGGTTCATCTTGGACATGTGGAGTATATCATGCTTTTGAGTGTTGGGCTAATGTTCTTGTAATCTGAATTTTACATAACCTTCATAGAAACATTAGTACTAAAATGATCATTTCATTATTATGTTATCATCAAAATTATTAGGGGTATACATGATTGTAACCTTTAGGCTAACACTGTAAACAGATGCGGATATTATTCGTATCCGAATTCGTTTAATCGGATAATTATCCGAATAAGTATCTGGCGGAGTGAATTTGAATAATAATTTTACTATCCGTTTATAATCGGATACAAATTCGGATACTGATATATCCGATCAGATAAATATCCTACCGATTATATAATATATAATAAATAATATATTTTAAAATTTATAAAACTGATATAACCTTTAAAATATATTTTTTAAATAATTTTTTTTTAATATTAATTACATTTTTTTAAAAACTTTCATAAAAGTAATCGGATAATTTGGATATGACCCGAATTCAAATATTTTAATCGGATACGGATATCATATTTCACTATCTGCTGGATATTTATTCGGATTCGGATACACCATTATCCGTTCCGTTTACAACCCTAATAGAGTGTCTTCTTTGTTGGCATATGAAAACGCCGAAGAAGAAAAGAATGCGTACTCATATTGTGAACAAAACGAGAGTAATGCAGCCGTGGACGACATGGTCAACCCAACCAGGGCCTGTGTTGCAACCAGCAAATCAAAACATATACCCGATTTTGATTAATAAAGGAAACACAAATTTGAAACGACCTGAACGGTTCGGATAATCGGGTTGAATCTCGATCCGACAGTGTTCATCTTCTTGCATTTTATGTGGTGCTGATTAAGATATTTTTAAACTTGGACCATTTAAAAAAAAGTTCAGCAACATGAAATTTAACGAAGGGTTTTTCTGTTGGAAACAAAAAATGGTTTCACTTCTACCTGTTGACAGTACCATCCCAAAGAATATAATAATAGATAGGATAGTCATCAGGATGAGCAATTCCAACCAACTTGAATTATGAATTTGTGTGCTGGTTTTACCTTTGCATGGGTGTGGATGTGAGAGCAGTTATGAGTAGGTACAGAGTCTACAGACAATATAAAAAAGAGATAAGAGTTATTTACCGTGTCACCAGTCCTTTTCCGTGAGGAATAACAAAAGTCAAGAAGGCCTTGTCAAATACAATCTTTTAAGTCAGACACCAATTTTTTGTCGGTTAAAATTGATTACAAGAGCTCAGTTTTTTGACATACTTATTTGAAGAATTGTTTCAAGGCTACATGACATCCCCATTACCATTAGGAGTTTGTCTGGGAGTGCTTCAAAGGAAGCTCATGTTAGTAATGAAACCAGTTCCGAACCTTGACTTCAATCGGATTGAAGTTCTAGTACAATAAATCCTTCCCTTTGCCGTGATTGCTATGTGGTCGCTTAAAATGCCTTCCTCCATTGACTGAGTTGTTAGGACAATGGGTCCCTTTCTTTCCATCCTTTATGATGTCCCATACATGTCTCCGAGTAATCGGATTCCTTCTGGTAGTCGGCATATCAAAAAAAAAAAAAGAAAGAAAGAGAAAAAATGAGTAGGTAAAAACAACCATTGTATGGATAAGCAATATTCACAATTAATTTGTAACATTAGCCTCTAAACCGTCGAATTCCCTGGTTCCATTTCGATCAAGCGTTCCACTATACCAACTGCCAACCCAATATTTCCATGAAACCTACAGGCTGTTAGTAAAGCAACCCAAACAATGGGATCGGACTCTATGGCCATCTCCTCAATGAACTGCTTCTCTAAACCTACCTGAACGGCCAAATTGATCTATCATAGCTAAATAATGTTCTAAATCCGATGAAATCTGATTTTCAGTCATGCTAGAGAATGTTTGCTTCCCCTCATCCACATCCCAATGAGACTGCATCCCAAGATAATATGCGCAAAAGTTCCCCTGTTTGGTTTGAGTCCTACCCCTCTCATCTGATCAAAGAGATCAAGTGCGATATTGTAAAAATCATGTAGAACATATCCTGATATTAGTGAGTTCCATGAGATGATATCTTTGGATGGAATACCATCAAAGATGGATCTTGCACAGACTACATCCCCTGACTTTGCACAAGTGTCAATAAGAGAGTTCACAATAGAGAGATCGGACTCCAAACTTCTGCGCAACACACAACCATGGATCCCTTTAACCTTTTTTGCTGCTACTAAATTTGCATAAGCCGGTAAGACACTCAATATGGTAACTGAATTGGGCCTCACACGAAAAGAGATAACTTATATTATAAAAAAATTATATTTTTAAGAATTATAATGAGACTATACTTCGACTAATATTTTTATTAGATACCTTATGTTAAGAAGTTAATATTTTTAATTAAAGGGTATTTATGTCCAAATAAAGTTTAGTATACTCCTTGTACTTTTATTAGTAGAAGAATGATATATATATATATATATATATATATAGATATATATGTATTATAAAATTTAATTAATTTTTTTGAATCTTTTGTAATATTATTAATTATTAATTGTTTTTTTAAATGATGGAGCATGAGGCTTTCTTGTGAGGCTTACGCCTCACGCATCTTGAGGTCCCAATGCCGCACCTCACGCCTTCATGTTTTAAAACATTGGTCTAAATAGTGATTACGAGCAAGTTTGCATTCAATTTCTTGGATGAGTCTTTGTCGTCCTAAATCAGGTTTATGTGTATGTCTAGAGGGAAGAAAGCATACAAAGTGCTATGATATAGAAGCACGTTTATGATAGATCTGCTCTTGCCTTTGTGTCACAAAAGGGAGGTAAGGAGGTGCAAACAGATTTGGTAGCGCTACTACGCTGACTGATGAGAAAGATAAATTTAAGTGTGACTGTTGTGGCTGTCTAAGATACACAAAGGAGATATGTTGGGAATAGTAAGGACATCCAACTAGGTTTAGTAATTCTAATTCCACAACAGCTCATACACTTTTTGCATCCGGCCCTGCAGCCGTTGTCAAACCATCATCTATATCTTAGATGTGCCCCATTAGGATGTAAGTACTAGGCCTGTAAACGGATTGGATTCGTATCGGATCCTCCCATATTTGAGTTTGTTCCAAGTAAATATCTGACAAATCCAAATTCGATCCAAGATCTGTTGGATTTTAAGTTTGTCAATTTGATTCAAAACTGATAATCTAGTTAAGATTCGAATTCGATTCAAATCTTGTCCGAAAAATATTAAATTTCTAAAAGTAATTTCTATGCATATAAAATTCTATAAAAATTTCATAAAGGGTTTACATAAAGGCAATCATAGGATTCTATGCATTCATCGAATCGAATCACAATAGATCTGAATTCGATCAGATTACAATCGAATATGAACATAAGATTTGTTTCCGTTCCAACGGATCTACAATCGGATAAAGACCCGCTCTAATCGATCCAGATCGTAATCTGATCCATTGAAAACCCTAGTAAGTACCTCCAAAAGATGGTTACTGTTTGCAAAGATGAACTAGAGAGCCTACCTTGTTTGATAGTTCAACTGGAAGGTCTTTCTACCACTTCCACCTCCACATTTGCTCAAACATGTACTTTTGCTTCAGCTTACAGTGCTTCTCCCAACTCCTCTGCCCATCTTGGATCATAGATTCAGGAGCCTCAAAATCACATATCAATCTTAACCAAAAAAACTTCCCATATGTGATCACGCATAAGATTTCTCAAAATCGTATTTTTCTTGAATTTTTCAGATAAATAAACTTACCTGGTAAAATACAAACAGAAATTTTTGGAAAATACACCATAAATCACCTTAAATCCTCTTTCATTAGTCCATTTACTTTCTCATTTTAGGGATGATCAATGCATGGTTTATAATCTCATCTGTGTAGTTAGATGATGTCAACAAGTTATGTATGTAGTCTTCCCCTTAAAAAATTGAAGGGCCTACTGATCTCTGCATCCACTGCTACTCACTCAGGTACTTCAGTCTCAACCTGTAGTGCATTTGTTTTTGATCTTAATCGCTCTTGGATTATTGATTCAGGAGCATCTGATCACATGATTGGTATGCCATCTCTCTTTTCCTCTCAAGTCTTACCTTACTGGTTTTGGTAAGGAAAAAGTTAAAATTGCTGAATGTTCATTCTCGTCCATTGTTGGCAAGGGTCGTGTTTCGATTAGTCTATTTATGTCCTTATCATTTGTTCGTCATGTCCCTAACTTCACTTTAAATATTTTGTCAGTAAGCCAGAGTACCAAATCGTTGAATTGTAGTGTCACTTCCTTTTCCTCTCATTGTGTGTTTTAAGACTTAGAGATGAGGATGACGATTGGTTCGGGCTATGAGGAGCAAGGGTTATATCTGCTAGACCCTTTACCCCGAGTTGCTTAATCAGTCCAACAAATTTTCCATAGAGTTTGGAGTATTAGTAGCTCGTAGGATTTGTTACAATGGCACAGGCATCTTGGCCACCCATTGTTTTTTTTTTCTTAGACGTTTATTTCATTTGTTATGTCTTTCTAATTCCGCTTCTTCCATTCAGTGTGAAACTTGTAAATTTGGAAAACATTGTTGAACTTCATATCTTTCTAGTAGTAATAAATGCAATTCACCATTTTCTATCGTGCACTCTGATGTGTGGGGTCCATCCACAGATGCTTCTCTATGTGGCGTTCAGTATTTTGTTGCTTTTGTCGATGATTTCTCTAGTGCAATCGTCCTACATGAGTTTACATGCTTAAATGTAAAAGTGATGTATCCTATGTTGTTCAATCTTTTCACACACAAGTTTTTTGTTCTGATAGTAGGGAGAATATATGTCTGGGAGTTTAACATTTTAGTATGAGTCTCATGGAAATATACATCAACCCTTGTGTGCTGGTACCCCTTAGCAAAATGGTGTGACTGAGCAAAAAAACCGGCATTTGTTAGAAGTCACTCGTTTTGTTATGTTTTCCATGAATATGCCTAAGGTTTTTTTGTCTGAAGCTGTGTTGACCGTTGCTTTCTTGATTAATCGTATGCCCTCAAGAATCTTGGATTTCAAGACTTGTTAATGTGCTGTTTACTACCACTTCTTTGTTTCCTCTTTCCCCATTTTTTTCGATGTGTTTACTTTGTTCACATAGCTCGTTTTGATCATACCATACTTGATCCTAAGGCTTTTCGATGTATTTTTCTTGGATATGCTCTTACTCAAAAGGGGTTTAAATGTTATCACCCATTCACCCCCTTCCTGTAAATCCTTTACTTCTATGGATGTTACGTTCTTTGAGTCTACTCCTTATTTTTCTAACAGTGAGATTTCTCATCAGGGGAGTGCATATGAAGAGTTGTCTTTCCTTCCTATGAAGAGTTGTCTTCCCTTTCTATTTCTGTCCCTTCTCACTTTTTTGGCAGTGGTCACATAATGGAGAGTGTAGAAGGCGATAAGGGTGGTGGTAGTGATAAACAAAGCGAGTGTGGCATTCTTGAGAAGGAAAATGAATTGCAAGTGTATTTAAGAAGAAAGAAAGACACTAATTAAGACCCTCATGAGCCCCACCAAGAAGCTTCCTCGGATCTAGGTAATATCTTTCCTTCTAGTCCCAAAATTGTTGATTCTTTTTTATTGTCCTTAAAAAATGTATTAGGTCTATAATTTTGGGTCGTATTGTCCCGACATTGTTGTTTCTTTTTTATTGTTCTTCAAAAATGTATTAGGTCTATAATTTTGGGCCGTATTGTGCTCGGTCTTCCTTGCATCGCTCTTTTGCCTTGGCTTTGTCTTTTGTGTCTATTCCTCGTAGTGTAATAGATGCACTTTCATAACCAAATGACGAAAAGCAATGGAAGAAGAAATGTTTTCTCTTTAAAGGAATAGTACCTAAGGTATTATTAACTTACCAGGAGGAAAGAAGCCCGTTGGGTGTAAGTGGGTGTTTACAATGACACACTACTCAAATGTATCAGTTGAAAAATACAAGGCTCATCTAGTTGTGAAGGGATATACAAAGACTTATAGCATAGATTATTAGGAGATGATTGTTTAAGTTATCGAAATGAACTCGGTGAGAGGCCTTTTATCTCTTGCAGCTAACTAGAATTGGCCCTTATTCCAGCTTGATGCGAAGAATGCTTTCCTGTATGGTGACTTGGAGGAAGAGGTGTATATGTTACCTCCTCTTAGTTTTACATGTCCCTTAGTTGAAGGAAAGACAGTGTATTGACTAAAGCAGACCCCTAGAGCCTGGTTTGAGCGGTTTCACAATGTTATGGTGAAGAATGGCTACAAACATAGTCAAGCGGATCAACACACTATTCATCAAACAATCTTATCACTTATCAGAAGGTAACCCTCTTGATTGTTTATGTTGATGATATTATAATGACAATGAATGATGTGGATGAGATGATCTTGGTCAGCTAAAGTATTTCCTTGGGATAGAGGTTGGCAGGTCTAAGAATGGTACTTTTGTTTCACAACGCAAGTATGTTCTTGATCTTCGAGAAGAGACAGTATAATGGGTTGTCACTTGTAAGCCATGGGATACACCCATTGATTCAAATCACAAACTAGTGACGTTAATGGGGAATGCCTATTAGAAGCAGAGAGGTACTGGAGACTTGTTGGTCGACTCATATATCTCTCTCTCACCAGGCCAGACATTGCTTATCTAATTAGTGTATACATGCACTGACCATTGAACATCTAGATGCAGTGAATAGAATCCTCCACTACTTAAAGTTATCTTCTGGAAAAGATTTGATGTATATCTTGTCATGGAAACCCAAGAGTTGAAGCCTACGTTGATGTAGATTGGGCTGACTCAGTTTTAGTTAGGCGCTCTACTTCAGGGTAATGTAGTCTAGTTGGAGGCAACCTTGTAACATGTTGAAGTAAAAAGCAACATGTGGTTGCAAGATCCAGTGCTGAAGCAGAATTTAAATTCATGACGCATGGGATATGTGAAACTTATTTGGCTTCGATTACTCCTAATTGAGATAGGACTCCCTACTGTCTTATATGTTTGTATTGTGAAAATAATGCAGCAATTAATATTGCTCACAACCCTGTGCAACATGACAAAACTAAGCATATTGAGATTGATCAGCACTTCATCAAAGAAAAGCTGAAAGCGGGTTACATTTGCACTCCTTTCGTGAAGTTTGCAGATCAGTTGGCCGATGTTTTGACTGAGGGTCTTGGTGGTTCTCAGTTTCGTAGTATTGTTGGCAAGTTTGGCATGAGTGATAACTACGCACCAACTTGAGAGGGAGTGTAGAATACTTCTCTTATTCTATGTCTTATATACTGTAATTATGGTATACTATTAGAATCACTTATATACAATTAGTTGAGTATAAATAATAAAGGAATAAGAGAGAGACATTAATCTCTCTCCAATATTTCTCTAATCTTCTTCTTCGTTCTCTTTCTTTAAAACCCTAATCCACAAATCACTAAACCTAAACCCTAATACCTAAACCAACTATGTTTGTTCTCAGTAATAATTTAGGAATACCTTAAATTTTTATTATTTTAAAATCCAGGTAAACTTTGGTCGCCTAGGCATCGTGTGGACACTTTGACTATAGTGTTTAATATCTTTATATATCTTGACATTTGTGGGGAAAGGGAATTACATTTGTGTCTAGATGTTATTTATTAGTAATCACTTCATAGGATGTTGGTCTTTATTTTCTTTGTTGTGATAGACTTATGTATTTAGTTTAGGGGATCACAAATCTGAAACTGCCATCACCTTACAACGATTTTCCTTTTATCTGTATAGAAAATGTGTTTATAAGGACATCATTTCAATTTGTCCACTTTCAGGTAGAGTGAGATATATGTTTGCATCATTTTGGAACAGAAATCATGCATTAAGAGCTTTACAGCGTGCAGCAAAGAACTTCCGTGCAATGCTAGAAGATGAAAAAAAGGTCTCCCTTTAATTCTTTCTGTCTTCTCTTACAGACTTATATTTTACAATCATGCAGTCTATTATAATAGTAAATTTTTGGTGAGTCAGTCAAACTTTCCAGAAGGTAAAGTTCATAAATCATGATGGCAGATCTCTTAGTGCCCAATGGCCATTGACGAGCCAGGTCAATGTAATGGAGATCCAAAACATAAGATGAATAACCTAATGGCATCATTGCTACTATTAGATACCTTCTAGTCTAAAACTCTTATTGTGTAGCAGCAGTGAAATCTTCCTACATGATCTTTTTGAAGTTTAGATGATTGGAGTATTAATTGTTCTATATTTAATTGTTGCTAACAGTGTCTAGCTATTAGATTGGTTGCTCCAGTCCGCTGCTGTATATATGAAAGAATCTCTCATTATATATATATATATAATACGATATTTAGCTATTCTAATCAAAGAATTGAACTCAGACAAAATTACCGAAAATTCAAGATCTCACGTCGGTATCGAGGGTCTTTGAATTGAATTTCCCTAGGCCGGTTTTTGAATTGAAATTCCCTAGGGTGACCCATGGATTAGACTACAAATGACCACCAATAAACCCCATTACATGGAACCCATCTCTATAAGACCAAAATTTTGGGTAAGAAGCCCTTTTATATTCCCTTTCCTAATTTTTAATTGAAATTTCAAACTTTTGGGTGTCAGGATAAGACTTGTCCAAAACTTTGAAAATTTAAAATCTTGGTTCTGATGGGTTGATGAAAAAATAAAAATAAAAAGAGAAAAGAGAAGAACAAAGAAAAAACACCGAGTTACCTTGGATCCATGTCTTGAATCATCCTTTCTGCAACTTCTAAACCTTTGCAAATTGTTTATACTTGGCAATGGTCAATAGTAGGAAGTGTAGTCAACGCGTCTAGGCGACAAGGGTACCCTAGGCAAGGCATTGCTTAGATGTTTCTTAGGAGATGCGTAGGAGACCACAATTTACTTTATTTTACTAAAATCATAAAAATTTAAGATATTTATATATTCTTGAAAATAAAGATTTAAGAAATAAAGCATATATAAGACCAAATTTTCATTACAAAAACAATAAAGAATAGCCCAAATTTTCATTACAAAAACAATAAAGAGTATAATTTAGAGAAAGAGGAGAGAGAATCAGAAGCAGAATTCGGGCTATTCCTTCCTTGTCAGTGTTTGAACACTCTCCGTTACCAACAAAAAAAGAATTCGTTGACAAAATCTGTAAAGTTAATAATGTTTTGTTTTATATATGTTTTAAAAATAAATCTGACTTTTTGTGGGTTTTGGTGCCTTTATAAGTTAGATCTTTAGTGCTACGGAGATGAGGCCTAGGCACTACTAGGTAACCACGTCTTAACAAGTGCCCACTTAGACCTTGACTAGGTAATAGGGCTTTGGCCAGGCATGGCAGTGGCCTAGACATTGCCTATACGACCTTTTGACTACTACTGATATTTGGTGAACAAAGGCACGACTAATTTACCTTCTTTATCTTTTAAAAATTTTATTTAATCGCTTCATTGCTTATACTGGAAATATCTCCATATAACATTGTTACTAAGAAATTTTTTATATTCACGTCCAAAAAAACACCTTCATTTATGCACATGAATTTCCTAGTTGCTCATGATTTGTTCTCTGAAATTGTTTTTGAAAATTTGAATTAATTAGGGGATTGTTGGTTCTCTTAAAACATAGGGTCTATCAACTGATAGAATATATTGTCAAGTTTATAGCTAAGGGAGTATGATGGTTATTTAATTGAGAGACCACACAGTATTAAAGATTCATTTTACTATTTTTTGTTTATCTCCACATCCTATAGGAGAAGGGATGGTGCAGCTGATAAAGACCTTTCTCCCACTCACTCTTGATCATGTTTACTCACATAAATCTCGGTCTAGGGAGGCTCTACCTCTCAGACGGGCATGTGCGTGTGTGGGCGGATTTGAGTGCTTGAGGAACACTTCGTGCATCATCGTGTCTCTCATAGGGGATTCTTAAAGCTTTTGATGATCAGAGTTGACTGTGTCATGATGTGGTTCTTTGTGACCAACCAAGTCTCGGGAAGGGAAAGCCCTACAGGATTGGAAACTTCACCCACTTAGTAGTTGGTTATAAGCACAAGAGATTCAGTTGTGGTCAGAAAAAGAGGAGCTCATAGTGAGTAGTGACTTCAGGTACCACCACCTTCTCCTATTTAAGGAGGGGATAAGAGATGAGTTCCATACACTTGATTAGAACTCACCCCTGCAACTAAGTACACAAGAAAACCAGAGACCCTAATCCAGATATCTGAAGAACATTTAAACCTTGAAGGCCTAATTCATATAAAAGGAAGAAGGCTCAGAACATTTGAACCCTTGTTTGGATTGCAAAAGAAGGCCCATCATCCAGGTCCTAATTCAGATCACTGACAAAGGAGAACCAGAACATAGAAAACCCTATTCTGGTTGAGAGAACTAAGAAAGAAAGACCAGAGAAGTCCTGCTCTGATTGTGACAATGAAGGGAAGAACCAGAGTACTTCAGTTCCAGTTCGACCAGAGACTAAAGTAGTTCATATTAACCCTCTTATATAAGCAGATTGAGGGAGTCTTGGCTCTTGTAACTCAGGGTCCAAACAGATTTCCTGAAAAAGACAGGTTCTGACAATCATAAGGATCTGTTTTCTGGCACTGACATTGAGTGAGGTCTATTTCCAGCTCATAGTTTCTGTTTTCTTCCTTTTGATCTCTCTTAAACATGAGTATAAGCCCGATAACTACTTAGTAGGATAATTATTTATTTATTTATCAATTTTAACTATTTTAGACATCAATGTAAATAAGTTAAGTACCTCATTTCCGCTGTATAGTGCAAATCAATTTTAAGTAATTTATAGATTCATTTTAAGTATAGAAACCCCCAGCCAGCAAAGTAGGTTCCTTCTTTTCCTAGAAAAATCTTGTAGAAACCAAATAGAAACATTTAGGACTGGCAAGAATACGAACAATCCCCAATCATTGGTTAAATCCTTGGAACAAGTTGCAATGCCATAAAGACATCGAGAAAGGAGCTCAGATGAGGAGGAAGGAGAATATAAACTCTTGGTTCAAAGTATCGGTGTCAGTCATTATATCAGTCAGTCTAATTAGGATACGTATCAAGGATACACTTGGATATGCATGGAAACACAGGAAAATTTAAGGATGCATTAGGAAATGTTTCGATATGCAAGGAAACATTTGGATACCTTACATAAAGCTACTAGGAATGCTAAGATAAGATAAAAACATACTAAATAAGTTCTACAACCACATTTATTACCATGATATGAGACTTGATAACAAGGTAAGCTATCAAAAGGCGAGCTGATTGAAAAACAAGTATTAGAACACATGCCATAATCAATTTTTAGCAATTTCATACACAATTTGGCATTGAGTAATGATTTATATTGAGAACATTGTTGAAGAATAAAATCATACGTCGTAATTCAACACTGCATTGAGTTACGTGTTGTATCGATGTCATTGGGTTCATTGTTTGCTGCCAATTGAAAACTATAGGTATGCCAAACATGGTTTTTATATTGTGCCCACCTTATATAATTGTGGTACCGAGTTTTATACTCTCTTGTACCTCTTACAATGATCAACATCACATGCATACACTATCCCAACTGGCTGCATAGCCAGGTACTGTGGAATACTCATCTGGTCATACCTGTAACCATTGCATGTCTATGACTTAGCATCATATCTATAACTCCTTGGAGAACTGGGACTCCCCGAATGACTGCCCATACCCATATGAAGAGGTATGTTGGAGCTGCTTGTCCCACCGCATATCAATAATCTTGCAGTACCCCTTCTAAGACTTCAGTGAAATGGTTTGGATGGCCATCTTCACTCGCCTCATTCTCTCCTACACATACCTCGTGGTCACTTGCTTGTCCCCATTAACCATCTTGAGGACCTTCACAACAAACTTGATCTCCACTTTCATAGCGTTTGTCCCAAGATTGATTACTACAAATTATTTCCTCAATCCTCGCTCTGACAATATGGCTTTTTGGGTACTCATGCCACCTTTCTGAAGTGAGCATCCACTTCAGACCTGCCTTCTGGGATAGAATGCTTTCAACAACGATGAATTTGGTGGCAAAGTGGTTAATGGTCCAATTTTAGTATCTCATCAGTATAGTTATCCCTCATCAAACTCAATACCTAGTTGTGGTTGTAGATGTAGTTCATCATTTTGTTGGGCCTGTTCAACCACATTCTTCACTACTTTCATATCCTTAAAATCCTTTAGGTTCCGTTTGTTTACTTATAAATGGTTTTACGACGTAAATCATTTACGAACGAAAGGCTTTTACACTAAAAGATGAATTATCTACTCATTTTTTGTTGTTTGGTTGCACTCTTGAAAATAAGGCGAATTTTTTTTATAAAAAAAATTAAAAGGTAAGTTTAAAAATAAATTAAAATGAAAAATTAGCAATGAAAAAAAGAAGAAAAAAAGAAAAAAAATTAGGAATATGGTACTTTTGTAATTTTTAAAATATATTTAAAGAATTGAAGATTTTACGAGACAATGACTTGTGAGTTTTTGAAATGTAAGTCATTTTTCACAAAAGTGGTTCCTTTTCCGTCAAATATTTTATTTACGAAAGATTTTACATGCAAACAAACACGCAAAAATGACATTCCAAGGAATTGATTTGGTTCCCCTATTTTAAATCGAAACAAACACAGCATTAGTGTCAGATTGATGCAATGGGCCCCACACGGTGTCCCTTGCAGGTGTTTACTCTATGTCATTACCACCTCCCTAGCATTCTTGAACGAAGCTTGATTGTCTGTGAAGGTGCATTACATACTCCTTGATCTCGTCAAATCACATCTTCCATCAGCTGAAACAAGTATGTATGGTCTTTATTGAAGCTAGATGCATCAGTCTATTTATGGAAGACTAACATTAGATGTAGAAGCTTATCAAGGACAACGTCGTTGACCCAATCCATCCATTGTACATAACAGTACACCATATGTCTTCTAGTTCCTCTTAAAGCCCTTGATGTACATGCAATCTCATGAATCTCTACATCATGTATCAAACACATAATCTCGTAGAGAATGGGCCCTTTACGCCTGGTCCAGCTCTCTATATCTCATCAGTCATACACTAGTACTAGGGGATGTCGTAGAGTTGGCTAGGATGTGGTTGAATATGAAGAACCTCCTAATGGCATTCTTCACTTTTTGCCCGACCTTCCCTCTTGACCATATCTCCTTCAACATTTTCTCTATCGGCCCTCCTTGTGTATCTGTGGATCAATCTCCTCTATGCCCGACCCACTCTTCTTCGACTTCTTTCGTCTTCATTCTGCTGGGTTTGAACATGTCATTCTGTCAAATGCCTCTCTAATACTCCATCGCACGATCGTGTCTAGATGATCCTTCTTGAGAGAGTCATCTTCATTGTCGTTGTCACCATTCTCAATATAGATTCTCTTCCGTATTTCATCCCCCAAATTAGCCATGAGCAAGGTTCTGAATGTCGATATTGTGGACATGTTGCACCAGTGGGAAAAAGATACATTAGGAATTTATCACAGGATATATCGTTTTTCTAGGATATTGCATGTGTCGATTGGAAAATAGGGGAAAACATGACAATTTGCAGTAAAACTCCAGGAAATGTTAAAATAGATCTTAATACACATTTGAGAATAATTTTTTTAAAAAAAACAACACTGTACATAAGAGATGCAACGTGAATGGGCCAAAGATCCGCGGTGGCAAGTGACGATAATATACGAGTGATTAATATTTGTAGACACCCTATTTTTGCACGCCCAATGATTTAACTTCAAGTATCGAAGGGTGAACTCCAAGACGAGATCCGGACTCCAAGGTTGAAGCCAAAAACAAGCCCAACCCAAACCGAGCCAAACCAGCCAAGACCCAAGGGATAGGGGCCCGTTAAGCATAGCAGTAGGCCCGCGCCCTTTAGAAGGGCACGCCACCTATTATGCCCAAGATTCTGTTCCCGCGGCCTTTAAAAAGGCGTGGTACGGAACCCCTTATTGGTCTTCGGTTTCCGTGCCACTTTGTTTTCGTGTTTTGGGTTATTTTTTTTAGTCCCACATCGGGAAAAAAGAGCGAAAACCCTACTGTTTCACCTTATAAAAGGGACCTCACCCCAACCCATTCTCTCACCGGGGAAAATCCGGAGAACTTTGAAAAGGCCCAGATTTGCCCAACCCATAACTTGGAGAACCCTCTAACTTTGGTGTGAGCCTTCAAAACCCAGAAATTCCAGCCATCCAAGCTATCAAGGTAGGAGTAATCTTCACCAACTTTGGGGGAAAAATCTTGGGAGTTCGGATCTCGTCGAAGTTTCCTTTCTTCAAATACTTAGAGCATCTAAAAAGGGAAAAGGTATGCAACATCCACATCTTCTACTTCTACCCGTCCAAGTCTCCTCTTCCCTCACTTTCTTTGAGTAGCTCGGCGATTTCCTTCTTCACGGTTGTGCGGACGAGGAAATCCGGGTGAAGAAAAGGGCCGGAAGATCAGATCTTCGACTTCTTTTTTTCAGTTTTATTTATTGTTAGTAGTTTTGTCCATTTTTCACCCAAAGGTAGGCGGGGCCCCTCTTAACTCGGTCGAGGAGAGAAGTGTGGCCGTTCGCCGATTTAGGGAAAAGGGATTTTGCCGCGCAAGTAGAGAGAAACTCACCCTAACTCGGTCGAGGAGGGGTAACTTTCCAATCTCGAAATAAAAGAAAACAAGTAGAGAGTAAATCGCCTTAACTCGGTTGAGGAGGGGCGGTTTTTCAATCTCGAATAATAAAAAAGGAGAAAATAATTTTAAATTAATTTAACGGAGAAAGTTATGAGGTAACCGTCGCTCGACGGATGAGGTGGGGTGCCTAACACCTTCCCCAACTCATAAGAGAATCCCCGGACCCAATCTCGGTTTTTATTTTAATCGAGGGTTCTTAATTGTGGGTGACCTATCACACCCGGAATCTTGGTTGGTGGCGACTCTAACAGATCTCATCTTCTCATCAGTTGAAAACACGGATGTGGGGAGGAGATCGACCTGGGCCGGCTATCGCACAATATTGATATAACTTACATAAAATGTTTCATTCATAGCAATAAAAATATACAATCAAAATTTTATACATAATACACCATGATGACATGATCCAACCCACCTCAAGAACTACAATCAGAGCCACATTGACGTATGCAGAGGCTAGAAGTCATCTTTGTCCTCCCTAGGCCTAGGCCTCGGCCAATGATGTTCTTGTTCTCCTCATAAGTACAATATTGTGCCCAACTCATCACATTATGGTACAATATACTAACGTACATAACGTTGGTAGTCATCTGGTCCAAGATGTAGCAGCACTCCCATCGGTGGTTATTGTGGGTACTAAGGTACAACTGTGAGTCTGTCACAGACACTCTCACATAAGGTTGTACATGTCCATAATCATATCCATACGTGATACGACCCATACCAAAAAGATATCCATATAGATATTGGCCATTTGGCTGTGCAAAGCTATGTTCCTAAGAGCATGATGACTGAGACTGTGCATCTTGGTCCTGGATGGAGACTTAGGCCAATGATGTTTTCTCCACGTAAGTACAATATTGTGCCCAGCTCATCACATTATGGTACAATATACTCACATACATAACGTTGGTAGTCATCTACTCCAAGATGTAGTAGCACTCCCATCGGTGGTTATTGTGGGTACTAAGGTACAACTGTGAGTCTATCACAGACACTCTCACATAAGGTTGTACATGTCCATAATCATATCCATACGTGATACGACCCATACCAAAAAGATATCCATATAGATATTGGCCCTTTGGCTGTGCAAAGATATGTTCCTAAGAGGATGATGACTAAGATTGTGCGTCCTGGTCCTGGATGGAGGATTGTGTACGGTGACCCTTTGGAACTAGAGCTTGAATGTCCCCTAGCTGTAAACCAAACATCAATCAATCTATACCTCTCATGAAACAAAAAAAAAAAAAAAAGCTAATCTATATATCAACCTTTGATGTACATCATATAATCAATCTAAGTCTTAACTCAAGTATTAAGCTTAAAATGCTTTTAAAAAAAATTTTGAAATTTGAATTTTATATATTTTCTATCTAAAAATAAAAAATTTATTGTAGTCCAAAAAAAAAAGTCAATCTATAAACCGACCCAAAACACTTAACATAAAATAAAATTACTTTAATTGAACTAGTATTAAGTTAGAGTTTTGAAAAATTAGAATTTTCCTCCAATTTCCCCTCCCTAAAGTAATTAATTTTATTTATTTAAAAATCTAGTGTAAATGCATCAAAATAATACATTTGCACTAATTTAAGATTGATGACATACTAAGTAGTCAAAATCTCATTTTTTATTTTACGAATTTTCTTACCTTTCATGGAAATTTCGCCAAATGTGGTGTAATTTCACTCTGAATGATGGAATCATCCCTCAAATCTTTGAAACTCCTTCAAATCCTCTTCTTTGGTCCAAATCTCTCTCCTTCCCTAGTTCCCATAAAACTAGAATGAGCTTACGGCCTTTTACCCAAAATATCGAAATGTATTTGTTTTCTGAAAATTCCGCAAATATCTCACAATATATGCGATATATCCATCAATGTTTGTGATATTTCATCAATATCGTGCGATATTATGTAAAAAAAAATGAATACAACATAGAGATATATTGCATAGTAGCAATATTGAAAGATGTATGTGATATATTGTCGACATTTCAATCCCTGGCCATGAGGGCTTCTTTCTTTGCTCCACACATTATTTATTTACCAACATCTTTTTCAATTCCATCCCCATGGCAATGTGAATCAAGGACACTTCGGGCAAAGGTGGACACTAATGAACTCACTGGCTTAATTCTACTTGAGGGACTTATTCCACCACCTCTAGACTCAAACCCAAAGAATTTGCTCCTAGTCCATAATCTATCCCCTTCTATGGGATCAACGTGCGGCTGAACTCGCTCCCTTATATTTTTTAGCGGCACCTCAAAGAAAAAAATATCAACTTGTTTTAAGGAAATTATGTGTCAATAACATGTGCAACATCTAGTAAACCAATCTAATATGCATTAACAAACATAGCTTAGACTAATATTTCTACTTAAAATATAATTACTGAATTTCTCATATTTTTAAATCAAATTGAAGATATTTAAATTTAGAAGTATTCCAACATTCCTAAATTCGTGTTTAGTCAATGGATGTGGTAGATCATCCATTGATTTATGTACATCTATAAGTTCTACAATTTAAGTAATTAATTAAAACTTTAAAATTAGTATCTTTAATTTTGGATTTTTCAATTAATATTTTCATAAATTAGAGATAGCTAATGGATGTGGTAGATAATCCGTAGACTAATATGATAATACTTTCCTACAAGGTTTTAAAATTCATTTTTGCGGGAAATTTGTCACTTTCCAAAATGGGAAATTTTGCGGAAGTTTCTCAAGATATTTTTTGTTATGGTAGATTTTTCATCGTTTGATGAAAAATGATGTAAAATATGGAAAACATGGAATATTTCGTTGAAACTATATGTAATGTTAAAGTAAACATAAATACACATTTAGAGATAAAAAGATGCAATTGGATCCACGTAGTGTGGGAAAAGGCATTTGGAATGAAGCAAAACACGCGATGGCATCGGAGGTGAATATATCATACACAAATTATTCAATACATCCATTACTCATAAAAAATAGTAACTCAAACTCAAATGGAGGTCAAGTACATATGTGATATGCCCACTCCAACATTAGATCCACATAGAGTGGCAGGCTCAAATTTGTCATATCTGTCTTGATCAGAAGGGCGATAGTACTGACCTTCTTGGTGAAGACAGAATTTTCATCTTAATTGACCTAGAATAAGTCTAAATTTTTAATTTTTAAATTTGAAAATATTTTAAATTTATTCTTATAAAAATAATTAAGAAAATATATTTTAAAATTAAAAATTAATGATTCTCAGTCTTATCAATAGATTAGCCAAACATACAGTAATAGTTTAGTAATAAGCCTATTGTTTTTTAATTTGGAAATTATTTTCAACTTGTTCTTACTAAAAATAATTTAAAAATATTTTCATAAAAGATTTATGAATTTTTCAGCTATTTGTTGGATAAAATACACAACTTAATCAATTTTGAACCCTATTAGTGTTATACTGAATCCAAGACTTAAGCAATAGACAAATTCCTCGTGTGCTTTCTCCCCAAAAAGTTCCCCGCCCACTATACATTGCAACTCCCACTAGTTTTGAGTTTATTTGTGCTAATTAGGGCCAAAACCAACTTAAATCGGAAGGAAAAGAACTTAAAAATCGAAGGGGAAAATACAATAAATGTAAAAAAAATATGATAGTTGTAAAATAAATCAAATATATATATATATATATATATATATATATATATATATATATATATATTATCGATTGGGGATATTTCCCAAGAAGGGAAAAACCTATATTTCAGCCAAAAAATCAATATTTTGGCCGAAATTCAAAACAATGATTTTCCAATTTAAAAATAAAAATAAAAAATCAATTTTGGATTTTCCCTATAATCATATAAAAAATCAAAACTTTTTGGAAATTAGTGGTTTTAAATTCGTGGATTTCGCATGAAATCCCTAGATCCATCCTTATACTGCATTAGGAGCCATCTGTGGGGGGGGGGGGGGGGGGGAAGACCCTTAAAAGACTCGGTTTCGCATCGTATCGACAATAGTTTAAGGTAGTGAAACAATATCGGCTGCATCGATTGCTACTGTTATGATACACTACGGTATCCATCAAAATGCAAGAATTGTTATGTTTTGATGGTGTTTCCAGCTGTATCGAACCTGTATTAAAAAGTATTGTATGTGCCGGTATCCATACATTCGATATGGTTGATATGAGTTCGATACCTAGGAATATAGTTATTACATTGTTGATATACATCTGTTCGTTGAAAAGCGATACGTATTGGACCAATAAGGCTGATACGTATAGATATTTTAAACCATGCATATACTAGATGAATGAAGACATAAGATGAGAGAAATTGTGCAATTGATAAGAATCTCTATGGCTTCTAACAAAGATAATATAGGGGTATTTTTGGTCCATCAATTTGAGGACCTTGTTTAAAAAGGAAACTAGAATTCCCCCAAAATAAAATTGCTTACAGCACTCAGTTTTATGGATAATTTCAAAATATGGATAGGACCATTGGGAAAGATCACACTCCTCAAGTTTAGTTAACCAAATATTTTGGTTGAAAGGTTTTATATATTTTCCCGGGAATTAGTATGATCTCTTTTAAAACACTCCTAAAGCATTCTATGTCCCCTTGTAAGCCTTTATGTTGACTTGCTTGAACTGTGGTAAGCTGCTAACAATTGAATTCTCCAATAACTAGTTTAGTCGCACATATCATATCGTATATCCACCTATCTTTGCAATATCATAATTTTCCAAAGAGAAAATGGAGTACTAAAGCTTAGAAATTGCACAATTATATAAAAGGGAACTCTGGAATGGAAAAATTCCTCTTGGCCATCAATAATTAGAAAGATTATGGAGACTTAGAGAAGGAAAACTAACTGGTTTTGAAAGGTTTGGAGAGATATTGAGTTAGATATGTGTAAAGGGCATTCAATAGTAAGAGAAAATGATATACGGTTCTACCCACATTTGGATCATGTACCCATCTATCTAGACCGTCCAACTGATGGAACAACAATTGGATGAGCCGTAGTACACACTACACAGGAAGGTCTCTTAATGAAGTGACTGGGATCACAAGAGATGTGCAATCGAAAAAGCTATCCTGACGGTCGCTGTGAGGCTCTAAGCCTTACAGCCCACTAGTTTCTTCTGACACGTGGCAGATGCAAACCGGCTTACCAGGGCTGCCGGTTCAAAAATGTTTTAGGGTAGATTCAAACAACAGACTGAAAAACAAACCCATTGACTATAAGAGTCCGGTGTACCTTCAACTCTCCCTATTCCCTTTGAGCTTAAAAGGTTTCTCAGTCCAACATAATAGGTTAGAAGTTATGAGTGGAAGCTGCAAAGGGAGAGTGGCAATAGTGTCTCTATCAAATAATTTTCCTAAACTTATTGTTGCGTATCTTCACATATAATAATTTACTGAACAACTCATAATGATATGGAGAGAGACACAACGATACATAATATACATAGAAATCCTCTGGGATTACCAATATTCCCTTTGCATATCACACCAGTATCCCACAATACCAAAACGAAAATAGCAGTATCAAATGATGTACACCAATATTTTGAGCAATGTTTTCATTAACTCTTTGTAGTTTGTACGCTGATTTTTGGTTGTTTTCCTGATCTATTACTCTAAACTATTTCATTAACTGAAACCTTCTGTATTTGATATGGTCTTATTTGAATGTAGGAGAAGGCACAGTCTGCACTGCGTGCACATAGCAGCTCTATCCGAGGAGGTAGAAAACAGGCGAAGATTCCTGAAGAAAGTGTTCCCAAATCCGGAAAGTTCCAAGATTTTATTAAAGAAGAAGCTCTAGTTGGAATATACAATGTATGCATCGACCTTATTCTCTTCCTCTAAGAGTTTAGTTCGTTACCTTTTCTATCTAATTACATTGACTGAACTTTCTCCCAGGATATTTTCCCAAGCACAGCTGAGCAGTTCTTTAATGTATTGTTAAGTGATGATTCAACTTTGATAATTGAACATCGATCAGCACGAAAAGATACTGATCTTAATGTAAGTTCCAAGCTAGCTTATGATGCTTCTACTTAAAGATCATGATGTTTGAAAATCCGTAATCTTTGGTCGTTAATTTTTTTTTTGCATCATGCAACATGCGTCCATATCTGCAATACTCTAAAAGGCATATTTCAGTATTTTCCATCACATGTTCATCATTCATCAAGATTCCACTTGTTTGGGGTTTTGGTGGGACATGAGTGAGGCAGTCTATGGAAACACAAGTGAGGTCATCATTCATCAAGATTCCAATTTCTTTTCCTATTTTTGTGTCTAACCAAGAAGATAACATAAACTCATTTATACTTATGAAGCAAATTCATATATTCGTTATTGTATAATTTTCAGCTACAACATCATTTGGCGTAGATACGATGCAAGTATATGTATAAGTATACAACATATATTTAGACAAACTAAAGCAGAATTCATCACTAAAACAATCAATTTTAGGCAGTACACCAAGATTTATGATTACTAGATTATTAATACAAGTGTACTCAAGTAGAGCTGTAGAGCCACAATAAGGAATTCAGTATATGAGATATACACGTGTATACAACTAGAAGTTCAATAATACATTTAGTTTTTATGGAATACAGTACGGTATTATTATCTTAGAACAATTAAGTATAGATCACACCCTTAGAACACTTACAACATATATTATAAGACCCCTAAAATTTTAGTATACATGCCATTAAGTACAAGCTCTTGTGTATTTTCGAATTTAAAAAAATCTCCCTGTTGAACTTCTATTTGTATACTAGTATATATTTGTTCCATACATCTATGATCTAACAACCCTCTCTCGAACCATTTCAAAAGTGTACATAGAGGAATAGTGATATTCTCTTTCAATTCGATCTCCACGGAAATTGAACTTCTCTTTCGATAGATTATGAGCAGCCGAATGTTTTTTTTAGGGTTAGAAGTAGGGTTTTTGAGAGAAAGTGCAATGGAGAATGAAATAATGGCATCTAGAAGCTTGAAATCCATAATTAAACACTTGGGTTCATGACAGTATGATACAGATCATAACATATCGGTTGCACAGTACTGGTACGGTTGATACACTCCTGATATGAGGAAATTTTGGTATGCATTTAGTGTTTTGTTTAGGTAAGCTGAAATACCGATACGTATCAATTGATATGTACCAATAGGCTCGATATTTCGAATCAAGGGTAAGATACAGCAAATGGTCCTGGAAAAGAAAAAATGTTTACGGAATAGATTATTAATGATCGGCTTATGAAGTAAAATTACGTATGCATTTCCCCTATAGTGGGTCCTATTGAATGTTGGATCCCAACCTTTGCATGTAGACTAAATGTATAGCTAGGCTGTTCGCTGCTGGTCTACCAACCTTATATTATACTCTATTCTACGTAGTATTCTGTACCACAATTAGAAGACACTTTAATCTCTGACTTTCAAACTGCCTGCTCTAGTAATCTGACATTTTGGGCATTATGTTTTATGTTGTTACTAGTTGGGCCAGTGGCACGCTGCAGATGAATATGACGGTCATGTCAGAGAAATAACGTTCAGATCCCTATGTCACAGTCCCATGTGTCCACCAGACACGGCCATGACTGAGTGGCAGCATGCTGTTTTATCAGCGGATAAGAAAGCACTGGTACGACTGTTTATATGGATATTGAATACCTTATTTTAGTTTTCATAATCTTTTTTCTTCTTAATGTTAAAAATTCTGTCTATTTTTTTCTCTTGGAAACCATCTTTTCTTTTATACCCCATTAAAATTTGACAGTTTATATTCCTCCTCTTTTAGGTGTTTGAGACTGTGCAACAGGCACATGATGTTCCATTTGGGTCCTACTTTGAGGTATCTTATAATTTGGAAACTAAACTTTATTTTGAAGATCTAAATTTTTTCTCCTGGTGTTTGCTCCCATTATTCTAAGTTTTGAATTTATTTTCTTTGATATAATATATGGTCTTATTATTTATTCTAATTCGGAAAACCACGATGACTTGAGATTCTGAGTAATTTTTTTTTTCATATGTATAAAGGAAGTGCAAACCAAAAGAAGGAAGCTTGAACGTCATTAAAAATGATTATTAACAACAAAGACTAAATCCACAAAAAAGGGCAAGGGATTTAAATTATAAAGCTGAAAACATGTGATTTGCCCAAGTTTGTTGTCTTCCCATTCGATTGCTCTAACTTTCTAGGCTATTATAAATGTTGTCAAAGCGTCACCCTATGTGACCATTTTACCTAGCTGGGCCCTAGAGGATATATCAGATTCTAGGCCAGTGCTCGTTAAGATGTGGTCTCCTTGTGTCACATAGGCATGCCTAGTTGCTAAAGCACTATATTAGAGATAATTTAGAGAATACAATGGCTCCTCATTAAGGATTATATAGAGATCACATGAGTCTCAAGATAGAAGCATATCACACCATAATTGATCCTAATATTTTCAAATTCACATCTACATAGATATGTGCTGAGATATAGTGCATCTCATCTCGCCTTATTACACCAATATGTATTCTCTAAACTATCTGACAAAAGGCAGTCTCCCTGAGATCCACATAATGTTAAATGTTATTATTAAATGATTGTAAATAAATAAATAAAATAAGACAGATTTTACTTAATATTTAGGGAAATAATGAGATTTTTTAGTAGAAAGAAATGAAAACGAGTGTCGAGGCTTTGGGGAATTTTTTTTATTGGATTTCTGCATCTCTCTCTCTCTCTTTCTCTCTCTTTTTTGTGTGTGTGTTTTTTTGGTATTAAGGCATTATACTATTTTGTTTTTTTTTTTAATTTGGTATCGGTGTAGTCAAAATGTCACCTAGGTGAGGGCCTAGGCCTTCACCTAGCCTAGCCAGGATCTCTGTCATAATCCTAATCTAGGTAAGCACTCCCCAAATTTTATAATTTTAATATAAAGAGTAAATTTTGGGTTCCTAGGCAACGCCTTGCCTAGAGAACCCCCCTATCATTTAGCCATCGCTTGGATGCTTTAACTACTCTATTTAGTATTCATTACTTCACAACTCGGAAAAGGTAAAAATGATTTTTGTTGTAGAGAGTAGAGGGGTGGATGTAGCCAAGTGGATCATGGAAGTGGATTGTGTAGTAAACTATACTTTCTGTTATTAAATTTTTTGAGTTAGGATGATTTGTTGATAATATATGGAGCAAACTTTGTATACAAAAAGAAAAGAGAAAAAAACTATTAAACATATCTTATATCATGGTTCAAAATATTGATAAGGCGATTTTATAATTCTTATTGGAATATCGGTTTGATACACGCCGATACGCTAGAAAAAAACTAAGATACGCTTTGATATGCGAGGAAAAAAATTTGATACATTGTATAAAACTTTTTTAATGCAAATATAAGCTAAAAACAAACTAAATGAACTCCCCCAACTACATTTATAACCGTACACATGAGAGTAAAGAATTTTATAAGTTAAAAAAGGTGAGCATGCTAATAAACGGGTATGAAAATATAATGCAATGCAATCTAATATGAAAACCTTCATTCATAGACTACATAAAAAATATTGGCTTTATAACCATAAAGTAAATGACATACGTTATACAAGCTCAATACCACAGTTAACTACATGTCGACTCGAATTCTAGATGAACCCTAGATTGAAGGTATTTTTCGAAATATTGAAGATTTTTGGGTTTTTGAATTTTTCAAAAAAAGTGGTGAAAAATCATTGATTTCTCATAAAAATGTTTTTTGATCCATGAATTTCGCATGAAATCAATAGATCTACTCATTTTGGGTTGATTAGAACCTATTTTCATTAATTTAAACAACTAAAATTGAAAAAAAAAGGAAAGTTTGCATACCTTTCAATCTGGAATCTAATGCTTAAATTTTCATTTTTGAACATAAAAGTGATAAAATAAAATTGATTTTTAGGCCTGGAAATTGATTAGAGAATAAAGATGGTTTTAAGAATGAATTCTAGAGGGGTGTTTACAAACACTCAAAGGGTAAAATAACTCGGTTTTATAACTGTGCTGAGAGTATCGGTATATAGTATCAGTAGAGTATTGGTTCAGTATAGGTGAGTATCGGTCCGATACGCACCAATACTTTATGATGCAATGGATTGCTATGTGTATTCCCCGTACCAGAGTACTAGATAGGGCAAATCCCGGTACGTATTGGCCGGCATCCAGTTAATGAGTAAACAAACACCAAGAACAACATCTCCCCAGTAGGACTTGGGTACATTAATCTGGAATAAGAGCGCCCAAGCTACTTGAAGTAAATATCGGTTCTTCATTTCAGACACTCCCTTTTCTTGAGTTTGAATACATGACATCTAAGGAATACTACCATGCTCCTGCATATACAATTTAAACTTTCCCAAGGTGTATTCTTTCCTCATCCTCCAACTTTGCAGGAGATAGATATTGAGAGTCTGAAATGAGGCCCTAAGATTAAGAATGAGTTGTGATATTGTGATTACAATGTGTTAATTATTTGTGAATCTCTAACTTGTTTCAGTGTATGAGGCTCATGCTATGCCTGATTTATATAATGTATGTGCTCGCGACTCGTATAATCTGTGTTTGTGACCTTGTGAGTTGTGACTAAGTAATGTACGTGTTCCATTGCCTCCGTATGCTTGATAGCCTTGATTAGAAATTTAATCACTAAATAATCTGTTTTTAACATTTTACTCATGACATAACCTTTGCTGCCGGAACCCTTACGTAACCTGAAACTGTGAATTAAAATCCTGCGACTCACCGAGCTTTAAAACCATGGAGCCAAGTGAGAATCGTTAATACTACAAACTAGTGTTATAGCAAATTTGTGGTTTGCAATGGCTGTGAAGGTTTTGAACACTGAATTCAAGTTGGAGAAATTCAATGAGAAGAACAATTTTGGCTTATGGAGAGTCAAATTTTGAGATCTGTTGATCTAATACGGTTTGTACAAGGTGTTAGAGGTGAAGACAATTGTAGTCGTTCTGTGCAGTTTGCTTCGACTTTGACCAACTTGTGACAAGGTTGATTGGGACATCCTATTGGGTGTGGTAGAGAAGACGACGAGGAGCATCTCTAGGAGGTTTGATAGAATTCAAGCTAAGGACTTGGATCATAGACTTTACAAGAGGGCCTGGGATACAGGCTTTGGGTGGTAATGAGAGTCTGAGAGTGGCTCTTGTTGATTCTCTGAGTGAGAGAGTGTGCTTTTGGGTGCCTCTTTATAGTTCACATTAAGAGCATGTCTTGTTGAGTAAGATTGTGGCTCTTGGAGAGAGTGGGACAATTCAGTGGCTTCAACATATAAGATCCATTAGAGGTCATAGTCGACCAATCCACATCATTGTTTTGGGCGGACAAAAAAGTTATTATGCACCTTGCAGAAAAAAAATGGATATCAGTTGGATGATTATGATCATTCAGTCAGGAATGTTTGGCATGATCTCTAAATGCGGCCACTATTTGATGGGTCCAAAACCTGCTGCTTCCAGGCTATGTTTAGGGCACAGTAGGGACCATTGCTTCTTCACATACACACATCTTGATGCAAGTATTTCCTCATTTATAATTTAGCATGAAAAGGGATCTGATCTATAGGAGATGATTCATTGCTATGTATATGTTTTATTTCCTTTCTAATGTAATACTGACCACACAACTGTTGCTGCTGTTTCAGGTTCACTGTAAGTGGGCTTTGAATACTATTTCTGATTCTTCTAGTACTTTAGAAATAAAAGTCGGTAAGTTTCTAATCTCTCTCATTCCCTACCTTTGCTTTTTTATCCCTATTACTATAACAACATTCATCATTCTTCTGTTATTGTCTGTTCACTGGACTTTGCATGTTGAGATGGTGTTGACACTCATCTATCATGGTCTTCCCTGTATCTATGATTCATCTTTTGTTTTACTTTCTACTCATATCTCTTGTTCAGGTCTTCTATTCAATTGAACCTGTGTCTGAAACAGATAGTCTTAACCATCTGATCTATTGCATTAGTTTGGATGGCCAAACATTCCTAAAAGGTCTATTGGCCCGATGGTTGGGATCATAGTAACAAAGTTCTCTGATTTTTCAAAAGTCTCGAATAATACGCGACTTTTTCATCGATCGATTAATTCCCGAGCTATTCATGAGTTTTTGAAAAATCACGACTTATTCGAAAAGTCACGAATTGTTCATGACTTTTATAAAAAGTCCCGAATAAATATATAATATATGAAACATGTTTGTTTATAATTTAATAATTAGTAATCTCATTTAATATTTTTCATATCTTGCACCATGTTTTATAGATTTATTTTCAAATTTTGCCAAAAAAATTGAAAATTTACCTAGATGAATAATTCACAAACTCCAACTTGGTAACTATTATAATTATAAAATATAATTTTTATTGTTTCCATTTTTTCCCGAAGTTTTCCCGACTTTGCTGATTTTTTCCAAACTAGACCCCCACCGAATTATTCCCGAACCCCAACTTTGTTACTATGGTTGGGATCAAAAGACTTGCCCGCTTTGTGGGAATTGGGATAGAATATCTAGTAAGACATTACTAAATAGTGGGTCCCAAGTAGACCATTTTAGGGAGGTCTATACAAAGTAATAATATAGGATTCACTAGTGCTGTATATATAGCTACATGTACATTAATAACTTCTGGGGTTCTCGTGTATGACAATTGACAACGCCTGTGATCTCATTACTGGGTATAATACAAAACAAGTGTTTTGTTTGGGAAGTAATGTTGGTAAGAAGATGTTAAAACTTCTGGCTTTTCTACAGGTGCACATTTCAAGAAATGGTGTGTGATGCAATCTAAGGTTAAGGCGGGAGCTATCCTCGAGGTATTTACACTGATGAAAACTGTAACTTATTGTTTCCATAGATAGATTTCTATGCTGAGGGACTGAGGCATTCTGTTGTCCACAGTTTTTCATTGGCTCTGTCCCTTTCTCTTGAAAAGCAAAGGATTTCTCTCTTTCCTTTTAAAACATAAAAAAAAAAAAAAAAGTAAGCACATCTAAGTGTTATTTCTGGTCACATATTGCAGTATAAGAAAGAAATTGAGTTGATGTTAGAGGTTGCCCGCTCATATCTCAAGTCGAAGGCTTCTGGTGGTGAGACTGGCAATGGCTCGAACGCTCCATCTGTAACTCAAGACAGTAGCTAAATACCGTCAGATAATTCGGATTAGGTATACCTGTTTATCCAACCTAGCTTATTGTAATACAGATGTTGTATAAATATATCTGGAGTGAAAAAGAATGCCAAATAGCACCCATGATATGCCATCCTAACTGAATCAACGAGGGAGGGGTTTTTATCTTATGTATTTTAACTATATCACCATCCTGTGTTCTTTAAAGAGAACCAATGGTGTATTGTACTTGTAATGCTTCTGTATGTAATCCCAGTCCGAGTGTTTGAGACATATATCCTCTTTTTTCTTGGCAGAAGGAACATATATACTCCTTTTTTGGCAGAAGGAACATATATACCCTCTTTTTTAACTATATCACTCCTGTTTTTAGAGAGTGTTGGCATAAAAGAGAGATAATTTAGTATAAACCACAAAAATTCAGCTTGAGTTTTCTCTGACTTAGGCTTCTCTTCAGATTTGAACCTTTTTTTTTTACTTTGTGGAACGAGGGTATACGGGCCTCTTAGAGCACCCAACTTAGTCCCTTGGGCTGTGCAGATTCCATTATACTGCACAACCAGGAAAGCCGGGACAAATCCCAAAGGGTGGCCAGCAAGGGGGAAGGGACTCGAACTCATGACCTCTGCTTCTTGAAGCATGGTCTTGGCCACTAGCCCAACCAAGTGTTAACATATCAAAGTTACAGTTCTCGAGATCCTGCAACTTTATTGAACTACTGATTTCTTAGATAGAATCACGATGTTGGAAACCGCATTAAAAATAGAATTGGGGTTCAACCAGAATCTGTTCGACCCTTAAGAATATAGTACAAAAAATGCATCAATGGTGGGCACGCAACAATGCTGAGCGAGATTGGATCACAGTCAATTGTACAATTGAACCCTCCCTGGGTTCAATCACACCCGCAGGTCAACACCTGTCCCTTTTAACACCTATTAATTGTGGTTAAGATTCACTAACCTAAGGGTTCGATAATATAATCTTGGTTTTTATAAAAAATATTTAACTCTTGATGAAGAATTTTTAATTCTTAGAGGTAATGTTTTTTATTTTAAAAAAAGGTTATATTGTTGAACCCTCAAAGGTTATTGAATCTTAACCATGTCTAATAGAGGTTAAAAGGGGCATGTGTTGATCTATGGGTACGATTGAGCTCAGGGTGAGTTCAATCGCAATTGGCTGTGATCCGATCTCATGGTGGGCACATGTTAGATCATATAATTTCGGTCGAACAGCATATTCAAAAATATTCACTCAAGCAAACTTTGGATTAAGGATCACAATTTCCTATAAAACTACAAGGATTGCGAATATTTTATAGCGCAAAGCTAGGTCCACTTTTCATCGTCCACTCTCCCCTATTTTTATGCAAGAAGATAAAATAGTATACACTTTATTTTTTGTGAGTCCCACCACATTTATTTTGTCTTCTTGTATAGAAATAATAAAAACTACATGAGAGGACAAGGAAAGTGGACCTAGCATTGCTCTTTTTTATATAACATCTTAGAAATACAAGTACCTAGCATTGCTCTTTTTTATATAACGATCTTAGAAATACAAGGACCATGGTTTTTTATTAACCGTGTGATAATTGAAAGACAAAGATCACAGTTTGTTATTAACAGTGATCTTTTTTTTTTTTGGTCACTATTAACAGTGATTATCGGTTATTATGAAAAGTGTGAATATGAAATAATGGAACCCTCAAGGATTTCTAAATATTTAAGGACTTGTATTTTTTTATACTCAGCTCTCTGACAATCTTTACTGTAAAATGGTTTGTTATCGTAGCTCTTTGTATCTCTAGCTGGGATGTCCTCTCTTATGTCAAACACATGTTAGTTTTGATAAAAGAGCATAACCCAAGTAAGAAATAACAAAGAGGCCTTCCTCCAACTGATTCCTTCCTACATGCATGTTTTGATCCTTCCTACATGTACATGCAAGTTTTGAGTTGCAGAACAACAGGGAAAGAAGAAAAACAATAGCTTGCGCCTAGCATGACTTCCTTCTCTAATGTTTCACAATAATCTTCCTCCCTTCATTCTTCCGTTCAAGATATATATGTTCTCTTATACCTCAATCGAATAAGGTAATTAGGCAGACAAAGTAGGTATAAATGGATAGGACCTATGGTCACGTTTGTTTATAAATCGTGATCAGACTTAAAATAATGAATCAAAATTTATTTTATCAGAATATGAAAAGATTATCAAAATGATCATGGTTACGTAGGTAGCAATGATTATAAAATGGATATTAGATCACGATTACCTTAAAAACTCTGATCTATATTTTAAACAGTGATTTAATAAATTCTGCTTGAAACATTTATGATCACGGTTATGTAGTCACCGTGATCTATTACTTCACGCGTGAAACAGTTAATATAGTTACTTTTCTAACGGTGATCTAAAATCCTATAAAAAATTGTGGGTTCTCCCCTACAATTTATAACGGAAAATATCACAATTCTAATGAACACTATGATTGTTCTTGAAAATATAACCGTGATTAAAAATTATATTTGTATTAATGATCAAAAAGGTGGAGTGACGATTGCCACAATGGCTAGCGATAATTCTCTACTTGTAGTAGAAAAGTGAGAATTGTCTAAATTTGACAAACTGCAACATGAATTGGGTTGTCGATTCAGGTGCCTCTTATCATTCTACACTATATAGAGATTTTTTCATCTCCTACAATCCATAAAAGTTTGGTGTTGTCCATATGGGAAACCAAGGAATATCTCAAATCATTGGCATGGGTAGCATATTTATAAATACTAAAATCGGAACGAAGCTAACGCTAAAAGAAGCGAGACAATTAAATGCCAGATTTGCGACTAAATTGCATATCCATGGGAAAGTTGGATGATAAAGGGTACACTACTATCTTTGAAGATGCAAGGTGGAAGGTTATTAAAAGTGCACTTGTGGTAGCGAGAGGCAACAAGTGTGACACTTTATATTACATGAAGGGACGTTCATGTAAGGGGGAGCTAAATGTTATAATCAAAAGCACCATGATGAACCTATGGCATAAGAGACTTGGCCACATGAGTAAGAAGGGAATAAAAGTCTTAACAAAGACAAATCTCATTTCAAAAATCAAAGGTATGCAGGATTGTTTAATTGGAAAGCAAAAGAATTTCTTTTGTGATGAATAACTCTAAACAAGCTTCAAATATCTTGGATAGAGTTTATTTTGATATGGATCATTTGGATAGTGTTTATTTTGATGTGTGTGATCCATGAAAACTGGTAGGCCAATGATGCCTTTTATTTTGTAACCTTTATTGATGATGTATGTAGAAAGGTATGGACATATACTACGAAAAACAAGAATTAGGTATTTGACATCTTTAAAAGGTTTTATGTTTCCGTTGAAAGGAAAATATGATAGTTTTTGAATTGTTTGAACACGAATAATGAGAGTGAATAAATCTCCAAGGCATTTGAAGGGTATTGTGAGAAGCATAGAATAAGACATGAGAAGACCACTCCACATACTCTTCAGCAAAATGGTATTATCGAGCGCATGAACCAGACTATAGTAGAAAAGTTTGATGCTTATCGTCCTCATTAAGATTGCCTAGTTTATTTTGGGGAGAAGCAATGAGAATGTCATGTTACTTGATCAATTTGTCTCCATTGCACTATTGTAAGGAGCGGTCCCCGAATAAATGTGGAGAGAGAAAGATGTTAGTTGCAAGCCCCTATCATGTTCCAAAAGAATTGAGATTCAAGTTGGATGATAAGGCCGTGCCATATATTTTCTTGGGTTTGCGGATGAAGAGTTTGGTTAGAGGTTATGGATTTCAAGTGATGAAAAGTTGAATAGAAGTCGAGATGTAATCTTTAGATCGAGAGGACAAAACTATTGAAGACTTTGATGAGTCTATCCGGCGAAAGGTTGTTGGTGAGCGGGTAGAACAAGTTATAGCCATCTAGCATGAGCATTATGATGTTAGTAATGCAAGTATTCCCAATGAACAAGATGATGAAAATGAAGAGCAAGAAGAAGAAGAAGAAGAAGAAGAAGGTACCTCTCTCTCTCTCTCTCTCTCTCAGTGTTTGCGTTTCTCTCCTTTCAAAAACCAAAGAAGAGTTTGTATGGGTTGAAGCAAGAACCAAAGTAATGGTGTAAGAAGTTTGACTCATTCATGGTAGATCATGACTATCATAGATCTTTGGTGGATCATTGTGTGTACACCAAGAAGTTTTCATAAAGTAATTTCATTATTCAATCTTTATGTAGATGATATGTTGATTGTTGGGCAAAACATGCACGTGATTAACAAGTTGAAGAAATATTTGAATAAGTCTTTTATCGGAAAAGACTTAGGACCAGGCAAACAAATTTGAGAATGCAAATCTCCTAGGATAGAGTGTCTAGAAAGTTATTGTTGTTTCGAGAGAAGTGTATTAAGAAGTTGTTTGATTGCTTCAAGATGAGTAATTTCAAGCTAGTTGCATGACACTTTACGTTGAGCTATAGTCAAAGCCATTTTAAAAGGAGAATGAGAAGAAAGAAATGGAACATACTCCTTATGAATTGGTATTGGGAAGTTTGATGTATGCAATGGTTTGTATTAGGCTAGACATTGTGCATGAAGTTGGCGTTGTGAGCAGGTTTCTTTTCAATCCTGGGATAGAGCATTGGGTTGCAATGAAGTGGATTCTCAGGTATCTTAGATGTACTTCCAAGATATGTTTGTGTTTGAGAAATGGTAAGCCAAAGATAATGGGATTCACAGATGCTGATTTGGGAGATATGGATTTAAGTCCACATCAGGCTACTTCTTCATATTTGCAGGGGCAATTTCATGGCAATCAAAGTTTGAAAAGTGTGTTTCACTCTCTACTACTCAGGCCAAGTATATTACAGCCACAGAAGTATGTAAGGAGATGTGCTGATGAAAAATAGCATCAAGGATTTGGGCATCAATTAAATAGGAAGAGTTTGTGGTTTAATTAATTGTGATAGTTAGAGTGCAATACCCTTAGATAGGAATCCAACAGTTTACTCTAGGACGAAGCACATTGACTTGCATAATCACTGCATATGAGATGTGTTAGTCAGGGTTGTTGGAGTTGAAGAAAATTCATACAGATAGAAATCCATCAAATATGATGATGGAGAGATTGCCAAAAGGCAAGGTTGAGTTTTCCCAAGCCTTAATGGGGCTTGATGGGTGAGCATTGAATTTGTTTGGGTCTAATTTCTATGCAAGGTGTTTGCCTCCCTTCATGAGTTTGGAGGGGAAGATTGTTGGGTATGGGGTCTATACTCATGTACAACCCACTCGCTATTAGTTGGGTGGGAGACTTTGTTCACACATATGAGATTCTTCACGTGTGTTGGACTTTATGAGATAAACACTCTCATTCTTCTTAACATGCAAAGAGAGATAGAGAAAGTATGAGAGCTGTAGGGAATTGTATTTGAAAAATCCTAAGTGATTCACATAGAGGAGAAGAGTTCAACAAGTACCCAACAAAAGTGGTATCAAAGCATTGGTCGTTAATTGAATTTTGTGGTCGTGTGAATCAAGATGGAAACTTCTATACCAAGAATGGTTAGCTTTAATGAAAGTAATTAGTTGATATGAAAGGCCAAGATGGAAGATGTGTTCTATATTATAGAATTGTATGCACCCATTAAAGAAGAGAAATCTGATACAATGAAAGAATATAACTGAAAGAAGTTGGATAGAAAGGCTATTAAAACGATTCAGTAAAGTTTGTGTGATGTGGTGTTCTATCATGTGTTGAATGAATTATCAACAAAATCTCTATAGAAGAAATTGCATAACTTGTATGAAGACATAAAACAAAGTGTTCCTTTTTACGGAACTTCTAAAACTTAGTAAGGTCCGTTTTAAATTATACCTTTGACGTGAATTATGCGATTCTTTACAACCAAAGGTAAATGGACCCAGTCATCTAAGGATTATGGACGTCGCAACATGGTATTACAACTACATTGGTTGGGCTTACAGCTTGATGCAAATGAACTCAATGATTTCCAACCTGCTGTCATTTGGTGTGATAATGATGAGCATATATAATCACTTACTGTGAATCATGCTTCTTGTTCATACTCTTATTTGCTACAATAATATACTTGCATGCTTATGATATCCATAGAACTGGCCACCATTAGAGGGATCAAGCAGTTCAAACAGGAAGGTTAGGCCCCTTAACCTTTGATGTAAATACATGCTTCATCAAAATTGGGTCGAGAGATGAGGTCTTATGATGAATCTTTTGGCAGGAATGTGGTTCAAGGAAATGACAGTCTTGAGAATGGTAAAGTAGTTACAGCCTAATATGTTATAATATATATTCGGTGTTAGATAATTGTTACTCACATGGTTCTATCTAAGATATATATACCAAAAAGAGATTGAAGAACACCCCAAGCAAAAAAAAAGAAAAAAGATCTCAATGAAAGATGCATGTGAATTCATGCACCCACTGCACCCACTACATCTAGATAATCTAGATGATTATTCTCTTTTTATTCATCACTTTCACATCCACTTCGATAACTCCCATTAAGTTCTTGTCAGACCCCACAATCCTTTGGCAAGAATGTGGTTCAAGGAAGTGAAAGTCCAGAGAATGATAAGTGAAAATGTGAAATAGTTATAGCCTATATTGAGCAAGATCTGCTCTGCTGGAATTCTAATTCCAATTGTTACTTTATTATGTAGGATTCTAAAAGCTGTATTTATTCTCTTTGTGATTCTATTCTTGTATAGGAAGTCTTTCCTTTTTCATGTAAATCCTTTCTTGTCTATATATACAACAAGAGATGTGTCATCCTAATTGAAGGAACACAATACCAAAACCGTGTGTTCACATGGAATCAGAGCCACCAACGATTCTTGCTCTTGATCTCCTTTCTTCCTCTAACCTTTGATTCTTTGCCCATTTTTTTTCTTGTACTTCTTCAATGGACCAAGCATCCAACGACAAGGATGCAAGCAAAGACTTGGAATCGCATGGATCGACCAACGATCCTTTCTATGTTCACCACTCGAACAGCCCGACTGTGGCTCTTGTTGCGCCTTCTCTGTCAGGTGACAATTATGGCACTTGGATTCGTGCTATTACCATGGCTTTGTGTGCCAAAAAAAATCTTGGCCTTGTAGATGGCACCTTGAAGAAACCGACTGATCCAAAGGAACTCTCTCAATGGGAGAGATGTAATGACTTGGTTGGATCATGGATCCTAAACTCAGTTTCAACTGAGATTCGCAGTAGCATCTTGTATGCCAACACCGCAAGAGATATTTGGTTGGATCTCTCGGAACGATTTTCTCAATCCAATGCCCCACAGATTTATCAACTAAAACAATCGATATCTTCCCTCAAACAAGAAGATATGTCTGTTTCTGCTTATTTCACGAAGCTGAAATCATTATGGAATGAACTTAACTCTCTTGTCACGATTCTACCATGTTCTTGTGGTAGTGAGAAAGCAGCCGCTGAACGACTTCAACAAGATAGGGGAATGGAATTTTTACAAGGTCTTCATGACCGATATGTTGCGCTACGGAGTCAGATTCTTCTCATGGACCCCTTTCCTAGCATTACCAAAATTTATTCTCTTGTTCGCCAAGAAGAAAAGCAACAAGAAATACACTCTTTATCACCCCCAACTCCAGATGCTGCAGCTCTCACCACCAGGTTGCCAAACTGTGGAAGTCATCCTACCCGTGGCAGCCCCCCTATCCGCAAGTCACGTTTTCATTGTGATCATTGTGGTTGAGACCGTCACACCAAGGACCGTTGCTTCAAAATAGTTGGCTACCGGCCAAAAAAAGGTGATACTCCTAAAACTTCTGAAAGTGCAACAGTGACTCCACCCGCCATTACTCAAGATCAGTACAACAAGTTGTTGGCTATGCTTGCTTCAGGTAGCATAAATTCTAATGCTAATTTATTAGGTATTGCCCTTACTGTTCCCTCTAGTTTAGTATGGATCATTGATACAGGAGCAACTAATCACATGTGTTACAACCTTTCTCTATTTTCTTCTTACAAATCTTGTTCAAATTCATCTTTTGTTCAACTGTCAGATGGGTCAAATGCACCTATCACACACATTGGAACTGTCCATCTTTCACCCACCATCAAACTTGATAATGTTTTCTTTATTCCCTCATTCAAGTTTAATCTTTTATCTGTAAGTCAACTCACAAAAACCGATAAATGTTTACTAACCTTTTCTTCTCACCAATGTATTTTTCAGGACCCATCAACGAAGAAGACGATTGGATAGGGTAACGTTCATGAGGGGCTATACTACTTCCAAGCAGCTTCCGCATTGGCAACCATCAAACCTCCTTCTATTGATCTTTGGCATTGGTGGCTTGGACACTTATCTTATCGTACTTTGCATAATTTAATTAAGGATGTTCCTTTTATTTCTTGTTCCAATAATAAGGCTTGTGAAATTTTTCCACAAGCCAAACAAGGGCGTTTGCCGTTTTCTTCTAGTTCTATTACGACTAATAGACCATTTGCTTTAATTCATTGTGATATCTGGAGCCCTTTTTCTCAACCTTCTTTGAATAGTTCTCGCTATTTTTTAACTATTGTTGATGATTTTAGTCGATGCACCTGGCTTTATCTTATGCATGCTAAGTCTGAAACTCAGAATATTTTACAATCCTTTTTTGCCATGGTCAAAACCCAATTCAGCTCTACAATACATTCCTTTTATTTGGGCAATGGTGCTGAATTTTTTATACAACAACTCCGTTCGGACAATGGCACCGAATTTCTTTCCCAAGCTATGCAAATTTTTATTTCTGATCAAGGTGTCATCCATCAACGTAGTTGTGTTACCACTCCACAACAAAATGGCGTCGTAGAACGCAAGCACCGTCACCTATTTGAAGTTGCTCGAGCTCTTTGTTTTCAAGCACACTTACCCTTACAATTTTGGGGGGAATGTGTTCTCGCTGCTACTTATCTTGTCAATAAAATGCCTACTCCTATCTTGTTAGGCAAATCTCCACATGAAGTTTTATTCAACTCTAAACCAATCTATTCTCATATGCAAGTTTTTGGTAGCTTATGTTTTGCTCACAATCATAATATTAAACATAAATTTGACCAACGGGCTAAACCCGGCATTTTCATCGGTTATTCTTATGCCCAAAAAGGTTACCGGATTTTTGACATTACAACCAAATCTATTTTCACTTCTCGTAATGTCATATTTCATGAAGGGATTTTCCCTTTTCAAGATTTGGCACAACCAGCATCTCCTTCAAATGTTGTCCCTCTACCTCTAAGTGACAATCCTAGTTTTGATTTTCCTAACGATGTGCATGATGCTCATCCTTCACCTGTTGTTCCCTCTCTTGTTGATGATAATATTGTTGCCCACCATAATTCATCATCAGTTGCTCCAACAACTCCTATTGATCCTACACCTTCTAGTATGGAACCCGATTCCACTCTTTCTCATGCAGGTACATCACCACCATTGGAACACCCAGGCCGTACTCGACGCACCCCACCTTATTTGGCTGATTACCACTGCTCTATAGCCACTCATGACCGCGAACCCTCTCCATCCAATTCAACGTTGACAGGTACACCCTACCCTCTTCATCATTATATTTCTACTTCCAATATTTTTGTTGCACACAGAGGTTGTCTTTCTGCCATTTGCTGTACAGATGAGCCTCGAACCTTTTCTCAAGCTGTGAAGTCTCCTCAATGGCGAGATGCTATGGAAAAGGAAATTGAAGCCCTTGAGAGAATAATACCTGGAGCCTCACCCCTCTTCCTCCGCACAAGAAGCCCATAGGTTGTATATGGGTGTACAAAGTCAAGTATCGTTCAGATGGCACAATAGAGCATTAGAAGGCTCGGTTAGTGGCAAAGGGTTTTGCTCAAATTGAAGGTCTTGATTATCATGATACTTTTGCCCCCATTGCAAAATTGGTTACAGTCCGCACTTTGCTCTTTATTGCTTCTGTCCAGAAGTGATCTCTCCATCAACTTGATGTAAATAACTCTTCTTTACAAGGTGATCTTGACGAAGAAGTCTTTATGACCCTTCCACCTGGGTTTGCTCGACAGGGGGAGACGAGAATTTGCAAATTACACAAATCCATCTATGGTTTGAAACAGGCTTCTCGACAATGGTTTGCCAAATTTTCGTCCGTCATTTTTGAGGCTGGTTTCGCATAATTCAAAGCTGATTATTCCTTGTTTACTAATATCAAAGGTGATTCTGCAACCTTTGTTTTGGTTTATGTTGACAACATTATCGTTACTAGCAATGACGAGTTGGCTATTCAACGCATCAAGCAATTTCTTGATTCCAAATTCTTCATTAAAGATTTGGGCCGTCTCAAATATTTTCTAGGCATCGAGGTTGCTCGTTCTCACACCGGTCTTTTTCTCTCTCAAAGGAAATACATTTTGGATATTCTTAAAGATACTGGCTTGATTGGTGGCCGTGCGTCTGCTTTTCCCACGAATCAAAAGTTGCGTTTATTACCTGATGATGGGACTTTACTTCCTGACCCCGCTCCATATCGACGACTAGTCGGTCGTCTCATTTACCTCACTGTTACAAGACAGGACATCAATTATTCGGTTCATATTTTAAGTCAATTTATGCACTCTCCTCGTAGTGCCCATATAGATGCCGCGGAATGTGTGGTGCGGTATTTAAAAGGTTCCATCGACAAGGGAATTCTTCTGTCTTCAACCAACAATCTTCATTTGAGAGATTTTTGTGACTCTGATTGGGTTGGTTGTCCTGTTACTCGACGATCCACCACTGGCTATTGTATTTTTCTTGGCTCCAACCTCATCTCTTGGAAAACTAAGAAACAGGCTATGGTATCTCGATCATCTGCTGAGGCTGAATACCGTGCTATGGTGTCCTTAACTTGTGAACTTCAGTGGTTGATGTGAGTACCTGAATTTTAACCTCCTCTATTCCCGATCAGGATAGATCCGATAAGGAATAGTGATAAATTACAATTGGGTTGTGAGTCGCCACATATCTAATTCTGAGGGAAATAGGTCCCTGAAATTGTTGGGATAAGGCATAGTCTGGAAGTCAGAGGTCTGGATAAGGGATTCAATTGAGTTAGGGGAAGGTGTTAGGCACCCCTAAACTCCCATTCGAAGATGGTTACCTACTCCCTAAATCTGAATTAAATAAAGGAAACCATAAAGAAGCTTGCAATTTGATCTATATGCTGAGAAATATAATATTAAAAAATAAATAAATTGAGATGAACAGGATAGAAACGGAATAGGAATTCTATCCTAGGGGGAGCTGAACCCGATCATGGTTGCCTACGTATCCACTGTCAGTGAAATCAAGCCGCACGTAGTTCCGGAGGGGCAGTTGATGGTTTGATTTGATTTGATTGGACTGAATTATGGGTGATTTGAAGGTTTGAGGGTTTTTGCTCCTATTTGAGGAGCGAAAGGTTAGATGATTTGATTTGATTGATGGTACGATTCGATTTGATGGATTTTGCTGATTTGGGAGCGAAATGGCCTTTTAAGCTCGTGCTGAGGAGCAATGAGGCAGTTTAAGCTCGTACTGAGGAGCGTTGGGGCCGTTTAAGCTCGTGCTGAGGAGCCTTTGGAGGTGGGTATTTGAACAGGGTTTGAACCGATGCGCTGACAAGGGTTTGACTAGGTAGATAGGGTTTAACTAGGGTTAAGCGAGGATTTACCTAGGATTTAGCTAGGGTTAGCTAGGGTTTAGGTAGGGTTTAACCAGAATTAACCAGGGTTTAATCAAGGTTTAACTAGGGTTAACTAGGGCTTAACTAGGGTTTAACTAAGGTTAATTGGGCAGAGGTTCGACTAGACAAGGTTAGTTTTGAACCGGGATTTGGGCAGAGGTTCGACTAGGTGAGGCTAATTTTGAACTGGGATTTGAGCAAGGGTTTGACTAGGCGAGGCTATATTTGAACTGGAATTTGGGCAGGGGTTCGACTAGGTGAGGCTATATTTGAACTGGAATTTGTGCAGGGGTTCGACTAGGTGAGGTTATATTTGAACTGGGATTTTGGTAGAGGTTTGAGTAGGCAAGGCTATATTTGAACTTGGATTTGGGCAAAGGTTCGACAGGCAAGGCTAGTTTTGAACCGGGATTTGGGCAGAAGTTCGACTAGACAAGGTTAATTTTGAACTGGGATTTGGGCAGAGGTTCGACTAGGCGAGGCTAGTTTTGAACCGGAATTTGGGCAAAGGTTCGACTAGGCAAGGCTTAGCAGTCTAAACTAGAAATTAAAGACAAAACTAGAAATTAAGCAATTAATAAAGCTAAAAAATTGAAAGCAAGACTAGGGATAGAGGGATTACCTGCCCGAAAATACGGCAAACTTTATGACAAAGAGGGATTCTCCAAGAAAAAGAAAAAGAAATTCCAAACTTAGAAAATCCTCGGGTCGGACTCAAAAAACCAAGGAGGGAGGGGTGGAATTAGTGAACTTTGAAGGAAGAGAGGAGGGGTATTTATAGTGTTTCGGAATAGTGCCCGCGCCGTTTTAAAGTGTGCGATTTAATATATTTTAATGAATAGTAAAGCGGTGTGAACAATGAGGCGGCAACGCGGATAACACTAAATCCGCGCCTTTCTAAAAGGCGAGATTTAATATATTTTAGGGAAATGTTAATGTTCATGCAAGGGCATGAATAGTAACAACTTCACGCAGAGTAAAGGTTATGGCAATTCTGTTAATAAAATGAATACAAAGGATAGTCTTGGAAATGTGAAAAAAATTTAGTTTTGAATATATATGCAGCATTATTGAGTTATTTACCAAATTGCCATTCAATTTGGCCTTCGTGAACTTGATAACGTTCACGCCCTTACGTGAACGTTATCAACCCCCTATATTTTATTATGAACAAATAAAAATAATAAAAATGAAGTTTGCAGTGTAGGTGGGGCCCACATGGGGCCGCGCCTTTTAAAAGGGCGAGGTTTCCTTGAGGGCCCTGTTTGGCTCTTCAAAAAATTGATTTTTTGGGTTTTTTTGTTTATACTCCTATTTGCCGAAAAACTGTTTTTGTTGCTTTAAGCCCGTTTTGAGCCCAGGAATAGCTGAAATTGAACTGATAAAATCCAGAAAAATATTTTAGATAAAACATAAAATTTTCAGCACTTTTTAGGGGCATTTTGGTCATTTTCTACCATTTTAAGTCCAATTTAATCCCAAAAATAGCCAAAATTCATCAAAAATTTTATAAAATCATTTTGAACCAAATGAAAACTTTTTAGCACTTTTCAGGGGTATTTTGGTTATTTTTTACCTCTAGGTTGTTTTTGAAAATCGAAACACCTGGAAAGACGGTTTTAAAAGAGGGTTTTTAAAAGAGTTTTTAAGAGTATAAAAAAGACTAGAGGGGTGCAAAATTAGGGTGCTTACAGTTGCCTCTCTTTGTCGGAGGGTGCGGGCACGTGAACGAGAAAGGTTATAAGACCTCAATTTCGCACATGCAAAAGAACTTGTGAGTTTGAAGACAAAAGAGTAAAAACAAAAGTTAAATTATGCTTAGACTGCTTGCCTCAAATGGAATCCTAGAGGACGGGATTGATGGGAGAACTTGTTCAGTTGTTGGGGATAGAGAAGAAATGGATGGTTCATCCTTAGTGATGAAACATCCGAGATGAGAGAAAGATAATTCTTCACCTCATTTCGGAGAAAAGAATTGAAAACATGTGAGTTTAGCATTATCACAGGAGGGATTGATTAATTAAGGTGTGGGTTTAGCCTCATCACAGGAGGGATTGCTTGATTGAAATGTGCTTTTAGCCTCTTCATAGGAGAGATCGATCTTGACGTGTTGCTTTTAGTCTCTTCACAGGAGGGATCGAAAGTTTAACCTCTTCACAGGAGAGATCGATTTTGAAATGTTGCTTTTAGCTTCTTCACAGGAGGGTTCGAAAGTTAACCTCTTCACAGGAGGGATCGATTTTGAAGTGTTGCTTTTAGCCTCTTCACAGGAGGGATCAAAAATTTAACCTCTTTACAGGAGGGATCGATTTTGAAGTGTTGCTTTTAGCCTCTTCACAGGAGGGATCAAAAGTTTAACCTCTTCACAGGAGGGATCAATTTTGAAATGTTGCTTTTAGCCTCTTCACAGGAGGGATCGAAAGTTTAACCTCTTCACAGGAGGGATCGATTTTGAAGTGTTGCCTTTAGCCTCCTCACATGAGGGATTGATTTTGAAATGTTATTTTTAACCTCTTCACATGAGGGATTGATTTTGAAGTGTTGTTTTTAGCCTCTTCACAGGAGGGATCGATTTTGAAGTGTTGCTTTTAGCCTCTTAAAAGGAGGGATTGATTTTGAAGTGTTGCTTTTAGCCTTTTCATAGGAGGGATCGATTTTGAAATGTTGCTTTTAGCCTCTTCACATGAGGGATCGATTTTGAAGTATTGCTTTTAGCCTCTTTACAGGAGGGATCGATTTTGAAGTGTTGAAGATTGAAATGATGGGTGAAAACCATTCCGATGTCAACCAGATAGGAGATGGGAGGGTGGGTGACAACACATTATGATGTCAACCAGATTGAAAGGGTGGATGACAACACATTATGATGTCAACCGGATTAAAAAGGTGGATGACAACACATTACGATGTCAACCAAATTGAAAGGGTGGATGACAACACATTACGATGTCAACTGGATTAAAAAGGTGGATGACAACACATTACGATGTCAGCCGGATTGAAAGGGTGGATGACAACACATTACAATGTCACCAGACAGGATTGAGCGAGAAGTACATGAATTTTAGTTTGCATGTGTTGTACAATGCATAGGAATGCCAAAATTGTGCACTCGAGGTACCAGGGTGTATATACGGAATGCTGGGATGCGCACAGAGCACGGGGAATGCTTACAGAAAGCTGAGATGCGCATAGAGTGCGGGGAAATGCTTACGAAAAGCCGAGATGCACATGGAGCGCGGGAAAATACTTATGGAAAGCTGAGATGCGCATGGAGTGCCGGAAATGTTTTACGGGATGCTCAGAGACCCTTTTGAGAATCAAGCTTCACTTATTTCATTTGGCTAGTCGACGTGTGTGTAGTTTGTTATGTGTGATATGAGTGCATAGTGCAACTACGTGGATGTGTTTGCATAGAGTGCGACTTATTTTGTGAGTGTCTGTGGTGCAGCTGTGTGTGAATAGTACAACTAACATCGTGATTATGTGTGTGCAGCATGGTTGACCATGTGGAATGTGCATACAGAGAGCAACTAACATTGTGAATGTTGTGCCGCTAACTATGTGAATGTGTGTGCAAAGTGTTATTAACATTGTGAATGTACATATGTAGTGAGCGACAAATATGTGTGTGTAGTGCAAACACATGTGGTGGCTATGCAGTGTGCAGCTAAGTGGAAGTAAGCATAATGCAACTAATCTATGTAGATGTATGTGCAGAGTGTGACTTACTTAATGTTCATACCTAGTGAGCTAACATAGTGAATGTGTGTGCATAGTGTGACAAACTATGTGAAAGCATGTAGTGTAGATAACATTGTAAATGTATGTGCATAGTGAATGTGTCAAATAAAACATATTAAGGGGTGCACCAAATGAGGTGGCTAACATAGAGCAATGTATCATATGCGATGCAACAGGAGGTGTACTGAATGAGGTGACTAACAAAGAGTGACGCATCAAACATGATGTATTTGGGGTGCACCGAATGAGGGTGGCTAACAAAGAATGACGCATCAAACATGATGTATCTGAGGTGCACCGAATGAGGGCGGCTAACAAAGAGCTAAGGAAATGGGTGAGAGTGTACATGTGTTGGTGTACAATTTGTGAAGCATGTGCAATGTGCGATGTAGTCGACATATGCGTATGCATGACATGTGATGAATATGAAAAGCATGACTCGCTCTATAATCCAGTCTTGCTCTTGCTTTAGGATGACTTGAGATCCTACGCTTTGCCTGCTTTGGTTGGAGAGCTTGCTATAGAGAAATTGATTTCGAGCAAGTCATAAGACATATTGGACACTGATTATAGACCAAGTAAAACCGTTTTGAAAACAAATGGCTTTTGAGTTTTTCAAATTAAGTGCTTTCCTTGCTTGTTGGTTTGTGAGGGGTTTGCCCTTACTGAAGATTTTAATGCTTTGCCCCCATAGGGTAGGATATAGCAACGAGCAATGTTGATCTTCTGGGCTTAGCCAAGGAAGATAGTTACTCAATTCTGACTTTATTGCATACTGAATCTGGTCTTGCTTGGAGCCAAGGGCTTTGGATTGCAAATGATGTTGAGTTCTTCAGTCTGAGTTGCTTGCAGATATGTTGTCGGGGATCTGGGATAACCGTTGTCAGATCTTGTTACCAGAGTTCAACTTTTCCTTTTTTTACCCTTGGAATGACCAAGTCTAGGGATCGCATAATTTTTGCGCAATGAGGTCGTTTCCGGTTTTCACTCATGCCTGCGAAGTTGATTTACTTGTTCCCTTTTTTGCCCCTGATAACAACATCAGGGCTGGGCTCACATAATTTTTGTGCCACAGCGCCATTTCTGGTTTTCATTGGGCCTGCGATTTTCTAAGTCAAACTATCCTCTCCTATCATTGACTGGTGGATTTGATACAGCTGTTGGATACTTGTCTGTCACTCTGCCAGCACTCTTAATCTCTGAGGGATCTAGGAGGACTTGGGATAGGACGAAGCGTAGGCTAGGGGTCAATGATTTGGGACACCCTTTTCATTTTGAGCTTTCTTGAACAGTTTTGTAAAGCTTTGACCTTTGTCTTTTCTTTTGATTTGGCTTTTTTTTTTTTTTTTGAATTTTTCTTTTGGCTTTTGATTGCTTTTTCTTTTGAGACACTTTAGTTTGCTCAAGAAAGCTGATTGATTTGACCGCGCCTGTTTTTCAGGCTGCCTACGTACCCTTTTTAGGATCAAGTCATGATGTAGTTCATGTTTGTAAAAACTTTTGTATGGGGTGTCCCGGTACGAAGGTGTAGTGAAAGAAAGGCTACTAGGCTCGAAGGGCTAACTAGCGGTCTTCATGAATTTGATGGGTTATAAACAGGGAGGAATGATGTGCCAAATATGACCTTCTTTCATTTCCCAAACAGACTAAGAGTACAGGCAGTTTCTTGGCAAGATCTTGAGCATGGTGCTTCTCTGTTCTGATCTATGCTGACAGGCTCTAGGAGGTCTTCATCCACCATGCGGCTGAGTCGAAGAGTATTCAGAGAATCTTTGACCAACCGTATGGGCCTTCAAAAATGGACATATTCTGCCCCTGGTATTGAATGAGCTAATGATTCTTATGTGATGATGTGATCATATTCCTCTACGCTCTGACTTGTGGCCTTGGCTGATGTGGCGGCTCAATTGATTGAGATGCACTGGAATCTGCTCTGCTTCTTCTGACTTTGTTTATACAATATCTATCTTTTACCGAGGTTTGATAGCTTGACTTCTTATATTGTACAGTATCACTTCAGTGCGTGAACCATCAAGCTTCAAATGGTGGCATTGTCCATGTCTTAGACTGCAAGATGTCTATCCCGATGATGCCCCAATCTGCTTAGTGAATGCTCTGCTTGTATTGACGGTTGGAAGTTTGAAATTGGTGGAGCGAATTGAGTGCTTCAGGAGTTTATACAAGCATGTTGCAGGTAGTATCCATGCGGCTTCAACACTTGGCTTAGCAAGGTGCTAATCTTTGCATGCTTAGGGTCATTATTGAGCTTTCTCTTACTTGGCTTGGCTCAGTGGGGTCGATGATCTCTTCTGGAGGTTTCTTTCTCTTGCTCATTGACATATGCTACTCCTGGGTACTATGAAATTGAAGTGGATGGCTTGGTGAATGTTCGGGCAATCCCTCATTAGACCAACAAGCTTAGTTAACACGAAAAATATTTTTAGTGGTTCTAGATCTCTAGTTCTTTGAAGAAGATATAGGTCATACCATCATGAACTTTTTTGGCATTTTGCAAAAAGGTTGAGTCATGCTTAGAAAAAAGTATCATTTTATAGAAGAGGACTGTACAAGACTTTACTCAAAAAAGTAATTTTTACAGATTTCTTTGACCACTGGGGCCAACAAAAAACAAAAAAATTTGAACAGACGAAGTTTGAAACATGGTCTGATCAATCTTGTAGTAGCAAGCTTGCTGGTGATGCTTCAATCATCTCTTCTGTCTTGGAAGCTCGAACGGCACAGAGCGGCTCATTGGTTTAGGATGAATGGGCATGTCTTGGTAGAAGGGGTATCCAGCTGCAAAGATGTTACCAGGTCCGATTTCGATATCGCCCTGGTCAATTAAATCCTAGACTGCAGGCTTCAGGTAAAGCATTGGTCAGTGCAATCTTCAAGCCCTTGATGGAATGCGCAGTATTGGTCCATACGAAAATTGCATGACGGATTGGCTAGCGGTGGTGCAGGATCTCGGGATGTGACCAATTCTCTCTGTATGAGGAATGGAAAAAACTGGCTAAGCTTGCAGGGTAGTCGGGTGAATTTTCTGGGTGGTGCCTTGACCTGACGTGGAATGCATTCTTGGCTTTGGATGACTGGTTGAGCAGTTCGAGGATGATTTTGGATTTGCTCAAGTGCCGCTGAGAGCCTGTCGAGAGAATGGATGACACCGTGCATGGTGAGCTGGATGTCCTGAACATTCCTATGGAGGATTTCTATGATTTTTTCTTGATCTTTTGATGCTTCGTCTTACTCCAATTTTCAGACGGCCTTGATGAGATTGTCTCTCAATTTGCCAATCGAGGAAGGATATGAGCTGAGAAGATAGAACGAGTTGATGCTAGGTATGAGACTTAAAAGATGAAATGATGGTGTAAGTGATAACATGATAACCTAAGAGACGATACACGGTATGCATGAAATAGAAGATGATGGGAACATAAATAAAATATGAGACGGTGATATACAGGATGATGATGATCATGCACAAGATGTGTTGCAAGACATATTGATGGACCCTTCATGCAAATGAACAACATTTTGTCTGTACAATGATGAAGATATGGATGTTGAATACTATGCTTGGGCCGGATCCTATTACTGATAATTCAATAAGGGGTAATAAAATCAAGCAACTGTGATATGCCCCCAGGACTTATGATCTGTTGATCTAAGGCTTTGATGTGAACATCAGACATCTTTTTTTTTCTTTTTGGAACAGTTGCTAGCATCATTAGTTCATAGCCAGGGGAATCCCTGTGGCTTGATGAGATTACCCAATTTGAAAGACCAGTTATCAATGTGATATTCCATGTAGATGGACCAGACTTAACTAGACCTTAGGCGTGATGATGCAATGATGAATTGAATTTTTAAGCATAATGAATTGGAATTTGAATTTTGAAAGAAATGACTGAGTTAAACTCATAATAAAATGATGAATGATGATGATGCCAACAAATAAATTTGAATTTGATAGAAACAAATAGAATAAATTTGAACGAGGATGATGAATTGCAATAGATTGAATGTGAATTAGTCAAAACAAAATTTGACTAAATGTAAACTTAGATAAGGAATGGTGATGAAATGAATTGAAATGGATTGAATATGAATTAACCAAAATGAGTTTTGATTAAATCCGAGTCAGATGGAAACTCAGATGATGAATAAGGGTGATGGTATAGATCGGATATTAATCAATATAAATTTTGACTAAAAAAACCTGAGTTAGATGTAAGTCGGAAGATGGATGGGTTGGTATGGATTGGATATTAATCAAAATAAATTCTGATTAAGAAAACCTGAGTTAGATGTAACTCAGACAATGGATGATGCTGGTATGGATTAATCAAAATAAATTTTGACTAAAAAACCTAAGTTTAGATGTAAACTCAGAAAAATGGATGATACTGGGTTAATCAAAATAAATTTTGACTAAAAAACCTGAGTTTAGATGTAAAGTCAGAAGATGGATGATGCTGGTAGGAATTGAGATTTGAAATGAAGTTGAATGAATATAATTGAAAGAATTAACATATTTTAAGGGTGAGCTAACTCAACATGTGTAACCCATTTGGTGAGTGGATAGGAATCCATTTCATTTATCTGGGTTGTAGGAAACTAGAGTCCAAATGAGTTAAGATAAAACTGACAAAAGGAGAGTTCATACAACCCATTTTAATGTGGGTTGGTTGGTTGTCCCTTGACCAGTTTGATTTAGGGTATCAGCCTCACACATATGTTGAGTTGGATAAGAAGGGTTAGGGTTCACACCTATCTAACATCAAATAGGGCTCACACAAGCTCCAAAATAGGTTAGGTATAGGGATAAGGAAATCCCTATATCTAAGCAGAAATGAGGGTGCGGCTTAAACCAAGAGCAGAATAGGGATAAGGTTGTCCCTCTTGACGAGTAGCTCTTGGTTTATGCCCAAACAACGATTTATAATCTACATGCTTATGCTGGTGTATGTATGGTTTTGACTATAGGGTTGAGGAGTACTTGACCGTATATGCAACTTCCCGGTACAGAACATACCTGAAAAGAGACGATTGGTGCAAGTGGGAAAGACCAATTGTGTTTACCGGGAGATAACTATCTCTCGGTCTACAACCAATACTTTCCACAGATCTTTGGGCTCCAGCATCGGGGATAACCATCCCTCGATTGTAAGCTTACCGGATCCAGCTAGATAGGTGAAGCGTTTTTATTCTAATGTGCAATGAATATGCATGCATCAATCAAAATCAAGCAATGAATAAAAATGGAACCCTAGGCATGTTGCTAAGTTTTGCAAACAAATGTCCGAGGTTTTAATAATAATGAATGAAATAGCATATAGATGAAACTGAAAAATTGTGATATGGTTTCCGGTATTTGATTCAAACTTAGGTTTTGGCTTGAATACTGGTCTGCGAAACCATAGAGCCCAGCAGAGTCGCCAGCTGTGAGTACCTGAATTTTAACCGCCCGTTCCAGATCAGGATAGATCCGATAAGGAATAGTGATAAATTACAATTGAGTTGTGAGTCGCCACCTATCTAATTTTGAGGGAAATAGGTCCCTGAAATTGTTGGGATAAGGCATAGTCTGGAAGTCAGGGGTCAAGGTAAGGGATTCAGTTGAGTTAAGGGAAGGTATTAGGGACCCATAAACTCCCATTCGAAGATGGTTACCTACTCCCTAAGTCTGAATTAAATAAAGGAAACCATAAAGAAGCTTGCAATTTGATCTATATGCTGAGAAATGTAATATTACAAAATAAATGAATTGAGATGAACAGGATAGAAATGGAATAGGGATTCTATCCTAGGGGTAGCTGAACCCGATCAAGGTTGCCTACGTGTCCACTGTCAGTGAAATCAAGCCGCACGTAGTTCCGGAGGGGTAGTTGATGGTTTGATTTGATTTGATTGGACTGGATTGTGGGTGATTGAAAAGTTTAAGGGTTTTTGCTCCTATTTGAGGAGCGAAAGGTTGGATGATTTGATTTGATTGATGGTTCGATTTGATTTGTTGGATTTTACTGATTTGGGAGCAAAATGGCCTTTTAAGCTCGTGCTGAGGAGCAATGGGGCAATTTAAGCTCGTACTGAGGAGCGTTGGGGGCAGTTTAAGCTCGTGCTGAGGAGCCTTTGGAGGTGGGTATTTGAACAGGGTTTGAACCGATGCGCTGACAAGGGATTGACTAGGTAGATAGGGTTTAACTAGGGTTAAGCGAGGATTTACCTAGGGTTTACCTAGCGTTTAGGTAGGGTTTAGCTAGGGTTAGCTAGGGTTTTGGTAGGGTTTAACCAGAATTAACTAGGGTTTAATCAAGGTTTAACTAGGGTTAACTAGGGCTTAACCAGGGTTTAACTAAGGTTAACTGGGCAGAGGTTCAACTAGACAAGGTTAGTTTTGAACCGAGATTTGGGCAGAGGTTCGACTAGGTGAGATTAGTTTTGAACTGGGATTTGAGCAAGGGTTCGACTAGGCGAGGCTATGTTTGAACTGGAATTTGGGCAGGGGTTCGACTAGGTGAGACTATATTTGAACCGAAATTTGGGCAGGGGTTCGACTAGGCGAGGCTATATTTGAACTGAGATTTTGGCAGAAGTTCGACTAGGCGAGGCTATATTTGAAATAGGATTTGGGCAGAGGTTCGACAGGCAAGGCTAGTTTTGAACTGGGATTTGGGCAGAGGTTCGATAGGCAAGGCTAGTTTTGAACCAGGATTTGGGCAAAGGTTCGACTAGATAAGGTTAATTTTGAACCGGGATTTGGGCAGAGGTTCGACTAGGCGAGGTTAGTTTTGAACCGGGATTTGGGCAGAGGTTCGACTAGGTGAGGCTTAGCAGTCTAAACTAGAAATTAAAGACAAAACTAGAAATTAAGCAATTAATAAAGCTAAAAAATTGAAAGCAAGACTAGGGATAGAGGGATTACCTGCCTGAAAATACGGCGAACTTTCGGACAAAGAGGGATTCTCCAAGAAAAAGAAAAAAAAAATTCCAAACTTAGAAAATCCTTGGGTCAGACTCGAAAAACCAAGGAGAGAAGGGTGGAATTGGTGAACTTTTAAGGAAATGAGGAGGGGTATTTATAGTGTTTCGGAATAGTGCCCGCGCCGTTTTAAATGACGCGATTTAATATATTTTAATGAATAGTAAAGCGGAATGAATAGTGAGGCGGCAACGGGGATAACACTAAATCCGCGCCTTTTTAAAAGGCAAGATTTAATATATTTTATTATACACAAATAAAAATAATAAAAATGAAGTTTGCAGTGTAGGTGGGGCCCACATGGGGCCGCGCCTTTTAAAAGGTCGAGGTTGCCTTTAGGGCCCTGTTTGGCTCTTCAAAAAATTGATTTTTTGGGTTTCTTTGTTTATACTCCTATTTGCCAAAAAACTGTTTTTGTCGCTTGAAGCCCGTTTTGAGCCCGGAAATAGCCGAAATTGAACTGATAAAATTCAGAAAAATATTTTAGATAAAACATAAATTTTTCAGCACTTTTTAGGGGCATTTTGGTCATTTTGCACTTTAGGGGCATTTTGGTCATTTTCTACCATTTTAAGTCCAATTTAATCCCAAAAATAGCCAAAATTCATCAAAAAATTTGTAATATCATTTTTAACCAAATGAAAAAAATTTAGCACTTTTTCAGGGGTATTTTGGTCATTTTTACCCGAGGTTATTTTGGTAATTTTTTACCTCTGGGCTGGTTTTGAAAATCGAAACACCTAGAAAGAGGGTTTTAAAAGAGGGTTTTTAAAAGGGTTTTTAAAAGTATAAAAAAGACTAGAGGGGTGCAAATTTGGGGTGCTTACAATTGAAATATTTGCTAGGAGACCTCATCATTGCTCATACGTCTCCTATCACATTTTTTTTTTGTGATAATCAAGCTTCATTACATATTGCCAACAATCCTGTTTTTCATGAACGCACCAAGCACATTGAACTGGACTTTCATTTCATTCGGGAGAAGCTTCAATCCAAACTCATTGCTCCACGCTACATTCCCTCTTCAGAGCAACTTGAGGACATCTTCACCAAACCATTGAGCCACGTCCCCTTTCGTGACTTAATTGGCAAGCTGGGCGTTATTTCCATACACGCTCCACCTTGAGGGGGAGTGTTAGCGTTACTATATTGAGCAAGATCTGCTATGCTGGAATTCTAATTCCAATTGTTACTTTATTATGTAGGATTCTAAAAGTTGTATTTATTCTTTTTGTGATTCTATTCTTGTATAGGAATTCTTTCCTTTTTCATGTAAATCCTTTCTTGTCTATATATACAACAAGAGATGTGTCATCCTAATTCAAGGAACACAATACCAAAACCGTTTGTTCACAAATGTGTTCTAGTAAATATTAGGTGTTTGATAATTGTTACTCACGTGGTTCTAGCTAACAGATAAATACCAAAATGAGATTGAAGAACACCCCAAGCAAAGAAAAAAGATCTCAATGAAAGATGTGAATTCATGAACCCATTACATCTAGATAATCCAGATGATGCTTCTCTTTTATTCGTCACTTTCATAGCCATTTCAATATCTTTTGTCAACTTCTTCTCAGACCCCACAATCATTACAAGCGGCAAAGTACGGGCCGGATCGGTGTGGAAATTGTTGTAGGTAAGGAGATTGGAGCTTTTCCCACTACAGACACTCCACTAGAGCTTCCAGTCCCATTCAAGCAACCTACTCTAATAACCTCCAATTTCAAGCACTACAAGAAAACTACCGGGTAGCAAGGGAAATATTCCGTCACTTATACTCGATTTTTCGTCACTATTACTATTAGTAACAGTAAAACGTCCGTCGCTAATCCGTTACAATGCGTCCGTGGCTAAAAGTCTTTAGTGACGAAAAGATATTTCCATCACTTATTAGAGACAGAAAACTTCCGTCACTAATGTCGGCAATTTTAACTCTGAGATTAGTGACAGAAATGGAATTAGTGACGGAAATAGTATTGTCACTAATAGTGATGGAAATAAGTCTGTCACTAGTAACAATCATATTAATGACGGAAATATTCCTATCAATAACAGTCATACTAGTGACAGAAATATTTCTGTTATTAATAGTGTTATTAGTGACGGAAATGTTTCTGTTACTAATCGTGTTACTACTGGCGGAAATATTTCCGTCACTGCTTGGATTAGTAGTGAAGGAAATATTTCCATAACTAATACCCATTTTTTTTAAAGCAACATCCTGCACTTGTAAACTTGTTTCCATTAACCTGCACCTATTTCCAACCTGTATAAACCTGTAACCTGTTTCCATTCCAATTTCACATTTGCATCGACAAAACCTGTACATCCATTCACAATCAATTCCCTATTAGAGACGGAATATTCCTGTCACTATTATGTAATCCCTATTAGTGATGGTAATAATTCTGTCACTCATACTCGATTTAATCGGAAAAAACTTCATAAGTATCAAATTCCCTATTAGAGACAGGGAAACTTCCGTCACTATAATTCACTTCCATTACTAATAGCAATAGTGACGGAATATTTTCCGTCACAAATAATCTCAATCTTAATAGAGATGGAAAATTTTCGTCACTATAAATCACTTCCGTTACTAATATCAACTGGGGCGGAGCTAAGTGGATGCTTGTGGGGGCACGTGCCTCTATTGAAATATTGTAAAAACTGTATTTATTTATTTATTTATTTATTTTAAATATAGCCATGGTGGGAATGGGAGATTGAATCACAGGCCAACACATATCTCTTTTAATCCTTGATAACCCACATGCCAACACGCATCCCTTTTTAGCCCTTGTTAACTATGGCTAAGATTCACCCTTTGGGGTTCAACAATACAACCTTGGTTTAAAAAAAAGATTTAACTATGGTTAATGTTTTTTTTTAAAATGAGATAATCTTGTTGAAACTCAAGATTTAGTAAATCTTAACCATAATTAATAAGGGTTAAAAGAGACACATGTTAGCCTGTGAGTGCAATTGAACTCGAGGTCCCGAGTTCAATTGCAATTTCTTGTGATTCGATCTTTGGGAATGGAGGCTTGTGCCCCTGAGCTTTGAGTTCGAATATGTCCAATTGCAAGAACTTGAGATTGCACTCACTCACAAAGGGGTGGGAATCAAAGTGGGAGGGTTAATATTTTTTTTATAAAATTATGGTTAGATTGTTGGACCCTAAAGATTAGTAGATCTTAACTATAGTTAATTAGGATTAAAAAGAGACATGTGTTGACCAGTGAGTGCAATTGAATTCTCCCGAGTTTAATCGCAATTGACTTGATCCCAACTCATGAACTTTAAAATAAAATCTTTTATACTAAGTTGATTAATTATTTAATTAGGCATAATCATAGATAATGGACAATTGCCCCTTAAAAAATAAAAAATAATCACCTCCTCAGTCAGTGACATGAGGAGGGGCGTCTCGGCTCCCTTTTCCTTGCCATGGGTCCCTCTTTTAACTATCTTTAACTATGGTTCAGATTCACCAACTCCTAGGGTTCACCCCGCTACCCTTGGTTTTGGAAAAATAAAATAAAATAATTTAACCAATGGGTCAAAAAAACTTAAACTAAGTTCATGGCACGTGGAAGGGGCGGCTTTGTGAAAGCGAGGAGCAATAGTTTAATCCTCGCTGATGGAGCAAACTATTGCTCTAAAAAAAATATAATATTTAATTATTTAATATGACATAGTCATGAGGCAAGAGGACAACAGTTCCTAGAACTTTTGAAAAAGAAACCTTTTATATTATGTTATTTAATTAATTAACAAGGCATGACTATAAAGCAAGGGATAGTTGTCTCATAATAAAGATGAAATGACCTAATAATTTATAGTCATCCAAAAAAAAAGTAGGCGTAGCCCCAGACCTCTAGATCCATAATATTTCATACCCACCTAATAATTCTTCACAAATCTATCAATAATTACTATCATTTTCATTTAATCATTTTGTGCCCCACTACTAGAATCCTGGCTCCGCCCTTGAATATCAGTAGTGACGGATTATTCCCGTCACTATTATGTAATCCCTATTAGTGATGGTAATAATTCCATCACTAATTCTCAATTTAATCGGAAAAAACTTCATAATTATCAAATTCCTATTAGAGCCAGAATAGTAGTGATGGCATATGTTTCCATCACTATAAGTAATGTATTAGTGACGGAAACGATTCCGTCGCTGCCCTGTAAATTTCTTGTAGTGTGGTCTGTTATGTGTCATATGATAAATACTTAAATTACGCCCTTTCCATTGGTCCGGGTTTTTGGGATTAGTGGTTGCATTCATTTTGTGCGATGGTGGTTCTTCCTAGGGCGAGAGCAGGAAGAAGAAGAAAGAGTATCAAATAGCCGGCCGTTTCTATGTGTGAGTTCACTATCTCATGGGATTACCCTTTAGGTAGACCCAATTGCAAGTATGGGGAGTTGCAAAGAGAGAGAGCTTTTTGGTGACAGATGGGTTAGGTAGGAAGAAGGTTAAAGAGATCTCTCATTATAGGGTTTCAAATGAAGGAAACCTTATACGTTGCTGCTAAAGGCCGGCGTCTATTGTCGTTGCTCCAAGGCCGGAATACTAAACCCCCAACCCCAGCCGTCGTTCATTTGTATCCATACCAATTGAGGAAGCAAAAAAGGGACACTCAACTTGATTGAATTCCCTCCTAGTAATTTATTTTCATTTTCAAAAAAAATTAACTACTGGATTTTTAAATGATCCCAATGAATTTGGGAAATAGCCCATACATATAAAGATTGGGATTTCGTCTAAATCAAAAAACCTGAAAGAACCCCTAGTCAGGTGCACTTCAATTGTTCAATGAAATGTCAAGTTGGCCATATTTACTTTAGATGTGTCTAATGCTGAAGCTATAGTAAGCGAAAATGATCTCCGGAGTATGTACCAACTGCAAGTACATGGAGGTTTAGACATGGAATACGATGAGCCAAGATGGTGTGAACTGTGACCATATCTACTCTCAACAACAAATGGAAGAACCTCTAATGGAAAGAGAAAAAAAAAATCCCAAACCAGATACATGGGATTGTAAGATTTTATGGCAAAGTACTAGTATAGCTAACAACGAAAAGAAAAAACAAACTTGGCATGGGTCAGTATGCAAACCGGTGGTGGTTGAGTTTTTGGAGTAATTTTTTTGAACAATATTTTGTGTCTCGAACTTTGAACCCATCTTACGAAAAGTTACTCTTTGCCATGGAAAGTCAAACGCACATTTTGATTTCTCGTATTGGAAGTTACTTCTCATTAGAACAAACCAAACATTTTTTCCCTAAAATGACTTTTACCTACTCTCCTAGAGAGCTATTTTTTGAGAAAGTTGTTATCCTAATTTGCAAAGAAGTTTATCCAAACAAGCCCTTAGTTTAGAAATTTCTTAGCATTGGATTATATCAATAAAAGTTCGAGTGCTTGTAGCACCAGCCTAAATTATATAATGACAAGTGGCCATTTGATTCAATCCCAATAAAGTCAATCCACTCAATCCGAACGACCATCATCATCTCACTTGATCTGAATGATCCATTCTAATCAGTTATAAAGTTGAACATAAAATTGTAATTAGAAGTGATTGAAATCTAACTAAACCAATTTCGGGTATTATAGTTCCCCTACCTTGGGCAAAGATCGTCAACTAGTAGATCCCCCCAGTTCTGCACCACTTGAGCAAATACGTTACAAGACCACCTAAAATTGGGTGCAAGCAATGAGATTTCCTAGCTCAAATAATTAGCTAAATTGGATGATAGGAATCATATTAAAATTTATTGATTATTTTCCTATATCACACGCAATGCATGTGCATGCCAATGTAATTTGCATATACCAATGCACCTAAGCTTGACTCAATTAATTTAAGACTAGTTTTGAATATTGCACTAACTCTTTGAAATTGAGCTCAATCAAATTGATGTACAAGAAGAAAAAAAAAAGCTTTTAGAGAACGCAATCAAAACTACAGCAGTAACTTCAATAGTTGATCAAAAATAACAATATGCTCAAAGAAAATAAAGTGAATAATCCACAAATCAATAAATACAAGTTTTGGAACACAACAATCTACAAAGTATTCCCAACGTCGTGGGAATCAACCCACTCTGTACATGTACTTCATTTGACGTTGGGGAATCAACCCATTCTAAACATCTACTTCATTTGACAGGTTCAAGACACTGATTGATCCAATAAAGAGATGATTTATGGAAGCTGTAAAAAATGGCAAAAACTTAGCTCTAGTGGATGGGTGCTGCGATAATTTGGGGGAGAAGTCATTTCACTTTCTCTCATAATTTTGACTTCTCCCCAATTGATATCTTTCTCCTTTAAAATGCCACACGTCCCATGTTTTGTGGATGCCCGAGCGCCCAGCTCGGGCATCCACCATAGCCAAGTTTTTGCCGTAAATATGACAGGTATCTCTTTAAGAGAGGGACTCATCTGTCATCCCATACACTAAAAAGTATAAAAGAAAATCTAACTTTCCCTTATTCCTAAAACAAAATTTTGATTTCATCCTTTTTTAAACAATTTATTTTAAGAGATGAAAAAGGACAATATATATATATATATATATATAAATAAAGGCAGCCATCTTTTGGGAGTATTGCCCAGGATATGCCTAATACCTTCTCCGGTCCAATTATGAGTCATGTTGCTTTTTGGAAAATGTTCTACAAAGGGTACCAATCACAACTTTTAAAGATTGCTGGCAACTCTAAACTCTCGTATTAATTCACTCAAATTTAATATTCACCCAATTAATGTTGCAATCGGTTATGTGGAGTTTAGACCTCATTTGTCTGATTTGGGCACCGAAGTTCCTTAGTTGCCTCCAATCTTTTCCAACAAATTTCTATCGGCCTAACTTAGATGTGAAAACTGGTTACATGTGATTTGGACCTTATTTGCCTGATTTGAGCATCAAAATTCCTCAATTGTCATAAGTTAAAACTCATAAAATTATAAACTTACTATAGTGCACCAATCTCTCCTAACACTTTTGTTTAAAATAGTCCTAAGTATTGGATTTAAACCTGTTTGCCCGATTTGGGCATCAAGGTTCCTTAATTGCCTTGTACTAAAATCGACTAAAACTGAAAAACTATATTGGGATACCAAATCCTAACTAGGAGTCATTTTATGCTTCAATATTTGTCAACTTTTAATTGACCAAACTTCGGTGTAGAAACTGATTGATTACGTGTGAGTGTGAATTGGACCTCGTTTGCCCAATTTGGGCATCGAGGTTCCTTAATTGCTCTAAGTAAAACTTACAAAACTATAAACCTACTATGGTGCACAATTTCCTAACCGGGCCTCATTTTTCGATGCCGTCTCTTCCAACACCTTTATTTCAACATATATCAAGTGTTACAATTAGTTTTGAAGAATTTGACATTGTTTGCCCAATTTGGGCATTAAATTTCTCCATTGCCTGTTAAAATTTATTAAACATGTAAAGCTATACTGCTATGCCAAACTACAAGTTAACTTACCCAGTGGAAGGATGCTGACGCTGGCCGAACATCATCTACCACATCACCTCCAACATCTCTTCATGCTTCCTCTGCACCTCCTACTACTTCCTCTCCGCCTCCTCTATATATACACACATCTCTTCTGAATTCTTCATCTTCAAGTTCTCCATCAATTGACGCATGTCATCAAGCTGAGTGCTCATCTCCTCATAATCAGCCCTAGATTAGCTTGACGTGGAGACAAAGACAGAAGTCAGCGTCGGACATAGCACATAATCGCGTACACAACCATGCCGCTCATGACCCATCACTGGGTATAGATGTCGTCGCCTGTGGAGCTACAAGATCCATCATCGGGCGTTTTTGACAGCTCTTTAAATTTTGACTGCATTAAAAACAAAATAATTAGTGAAGCGAAATTCAACAAGAAAGCAACCAAGTAAAATTGACAATTGCAAAATTCAAAGTCACCAACAATAATGTATACTTTTTAATATTACTAAAATTAACTTCTTACGTACAATGATCTCCTCTGATCTATCATCAACGGTCTTCTCATTTTTCCATGTATGGGTGCATATGAAGCAATCCGCTCGGATAGGTATACTCCCATCAGTCCTACTCCGAGTCTATTCTTACACAAAGTTAATTTAATTGCAAAGCTGTAATTCACTCTGAATTCTAAAAAAGTAAGTAATATAATGACCTTATATACCCCTTCGTCTTGTAACAAGCAAAAATTTTCGTCCCCCAGTATGTTTCATTGTTTGGTGACTACGATTGGCTTTATTTCTCTTAGCTACCACCTACATATTTTAAACGACAATACAATAATTTCAGGATGTATGCAAAAGAGTTAATAACCTTCTATTTATTAATCTATACCTGCGCCTTTGGACTATTCCAGTATTGCACAAGCCATGTCTAATCAGTCAACAGACTATAGGCCTTGAGTGGACCCTCGGCCTCTCTTCCTCCCACTGGATGAACCTGTTTAGAAAGTTATAAAGAAAAACTTATTGGCAAGTATACAATAGTTACAAACAATAACAATCTATAATCTACTATACATTGATTTTAACAGTTTTTTCCGGTAAACTACATTATATTAACAAGTAAGGGCTTTCGCTTATTGACATATTTCATGTCATACCGACATGCCTTTACAGTAGCTCGAACCAAGCAATGAGCTCGATAGGCAGGCGAGGGGTATATAAAACAGACAGAAATTCACCCCTTAGAGTGTGGAAACTTGTCAACAAATGACGAATTTCGGTCATAAAATTACTAATCATAGATAAGATAGACTCCAGATTTGAAATAGCATCCATAACAACCTTCGCATCAGTCAAAATAACCACCTGAGTTAAATTCAATTTTATGGCCATCAAACTACCAAGACGAATAGCAAGAGCTTCAGCAACTAAGGGGTGGGAACCTGCTGCACAAAAGTGGCTATACCCAAAAACTGTAATTGAGGACTAAAGCCAATACAACCCACACCTACGCAATGGAGAGAAAGATTCAGTGCTCCATCAACCTAAATAACTCAGCCCGGGTTGATGTCACAGAATTCTCTCTCGAAATTTATGGACTAATGAAGGTAGGGGTGTCGAAGGATGGCAACCAGTGCAACCCCATCCAGTGGAGTGGGTCTTTCATTTGAGTAAGTCAAGTAAAGTTGTGAGAAATGATAGTATGCTTTACCAAGGACATCAAGCAGCCGAAAGCGTTACGTACAGGCATTACATAACGGTTTTGGCTGTTACGTTATTTTTTTCCTTTTTTGGTTTAAAAAAATCCAAAAAATTCTAATAAATAGAAAAAAATAATAATAATGCAATAAATGAATAAAAATATACTTCTAAAGCCAATATGAAGCTCAAAATGTAAAAATAATGAAATTAGATAGGTCGAGAGTCTTAAGACTCCAGATAGGGAGACACAAATATATAATGATACATTCAGTCATAACTCATACACATCTGCTAAGTGCTAAAGCCACATAGAATTACGGGTTAGCTCATTATCATCATCATTTCTATTTGGTTGAACGTAAGGCTGGTGGTAGAGACTTTCATAGTGCTGGGCTTAAGCATAGTTGTGTGGGAATCCACTAAAACAATCATGTGGCTGATAGTACTGCTGGCTCTGCTAGGGAAATGTGGGAGGGTATCCATAACCATAAGCTCCATACTGATAATGGGGAAACAAAGCATACCCTTCCATATAGTCTGAAGAAATCGAATATTGTTCACCTTCAGCCTCAGGTTCCTAAACCTCTCTCCCCCTACTTGCATTAGGACTCCCACGAATCTCAACTCCAATCCAATCGACATCTTGCCCCTGACCAAATAACTATTGTAGCACCTGCATCTCTATCTTTATCACAACTAGGTCCACTACTAGATGAGAGCTCATGCCCTTCTTCTCCCGCTGCCCCTTCATTAACCTCCTCAATGGTTGTTGGTAATTGTGCCGATGCCTTACCTTTGCCTCTTCTTTTTCTGGCTCTGCTTATACTTGTAGTCTCTGAAGTAGGGGTAACAGTAGGTGATTATATGTTTGTGCCTGTGGTGGCACCTGTTGCGGCCCTCAACTCTTCATTGGTTGCATCTACATGTCCTTAAAGGAAAGATACATCGATTAAAACCGGTTTTTCTATTTCACGCAACCATGGCTCTAGGGGATCATCTGCAAAAATATAATTCAAATTGATTTGATCATAAAAATCATCGTCTTGTTCTTTCCTCGTTAGATGACGTGCACACAATCTCATATTGTAGTGGACAAATACTAATTTGTCCAACTTCTCGGAAGTGAGCCTATTTCGCAGCTTCATGTGAATCAATAAGAATGTCTTCCAGTTTCTTTCACACCCAGATAAGGAGCAAGTCTGACTTAGGATCCTCATTGTAATTTTTCTAAGATCTGGAGCATCCTCGCTATATGTACCCCACCAATCGTCTGAAAAATAAAAATATCATAAAGTTTAGTTCAGTCATAATTTTATAATTAATAAGTCATAATCCAAATTATACGATTGTACCTAGTTCGGTCATCTTTCTTGTCAGTCGTGCTGTATCACTTTCAAAAGAGCCTTGTTGGTGCTTATACAGCTTAAACTAAAAGAAATTTAATTTCAATTAGTATATAAGTATACAACTAAGTTAACTAATTAATAAATGTATAAACTTATAATTTATAATTATACCTGACTTAAGGCTCTTACTTGCGCCCTTCTTTACTAGGCTCAAGTCTCTAGATTGTTTTTGTAAGCCAAAAAATACCTCTGGATGGTCAGAAAAAGTGTTTGAATAATAGTAAATGAGATTTAGGAAATATGTTGTATAAAGAAAAAACACATACATCAATTACCAAATAATAAAATAAGAAAAATGACAATTAATAAATTAAATAATTGTGTATACAGACCCACAGCATGGATATTTTGGTGAAGCTGCTTATCTCAGCGCTTATCAATCAAAGCCCAATATTGTTTATACGATGCTTTATTAAGCTCTTTGATTGCTAATTTTGCCCCGTCAATTGCATCGTATATATAACTTATCGTAGGCTTTGTATCACCATTCACTAATTTCAATACTTTTACTAGGAGCTATACAATCTCTTCTGCCTTTGCCCAAAATGTATTCTATTCGGAGAAGACGATTTGAACTATCTGCTTAGGCAAACCCTCTTCACGAGCGTACCTAGATTCCACCCATTTCTCAAAAGAAAACATTTGTAGTAATTGTGCCTTAATACTCTCGAGGGCAAGATAGTTTATGACAAATCTAGTAATGCCCGGCCGTAGTTTATCTCTACCACCAATAAACTCTCTCATAACCGCCATCATCCAGTTATGGTTGTAGATACAACCACTAATCTTTCTAGCTTTATTAACTATTGCCTCAATTGAAGAAAGCTTACCTATATCCTCCAGATTTAAGTCTATGCAATGTGCTGCGCAGGGAGACCAGTATAGATGTTTCCGCTTCTTTATTAATTTCTTCCTAGTTGCCTTATAAGCAGCTTCATTATCGGTGACTATTTGAATTATGTATTTCTCACCGACTTTTTCAATAACTTGATCCATCAATTTAAATAAGAACTTATGGTCTTTTACTTTTCCAGACACATCCACCGACTTTTGAAATATAGTACCTTGTCCATTGTATACCATAAAGTTCACAATTGATTTTCGAGTAGGGCCACTCCATCCATCACACATCAGAGTACACCCATATTCCTCTCAAGATCTCTGAAACTTCTGAATATAAAGCCTCAAGTCTTGAACTTCTTCATCCAAATATCTTCCCTCAATCTCATAAGAATTAGGTCCTTTAACCGTTGGGCCTATCGTTGCTATAGCATCTATCATAGCTTGGAAGTAAGGGGAGGTCGCCGCATTAGGAGGAATGCGATTCCAATGGAAAAATCGTACAATTGCCTTGCCCACTTTTGCCTTTATCCCCTTATTGAAACTGGACTTCACACTAGGCTGAGTGGCAATCTCGGGTCGCATCAAGAAATGGTCAATAGAACCTCGACCACTTCTTCCTCTAACACCACGCGAATTCGCACCAGGTGCTCGTGAGCTTAAAGACCTAGGCAAATGTGATGGACAGCTTACTGATGGCTGCTATGATGAAGACCCTCCAGAGTCAAAACATCTCCCAGTAGCAGCAGTAAATCGTCGACTAGTCTCATCTGAGTGAAAGCTATCCATGTTGGCCCTCAAACCCGCCTCTAAAATAGCATCATCATAAAGTGCCTATTCCGCTAACTCAATACCTTCTTCTTCATCATCTGAAACTCTTTCAATGTTAGCTATTCTCTCAGCAATTTTTCTTTTCTGAGCTTTAGTTGATTGAGTATCATTCAAATGATCTTTCATCATAATACGGACCTCTTTTGGAACTGCAGTACACTCGGCTACATCACCTGCTTTGTAGCCAAATGCTCTTTGAATCTTGTAATCCCTCTAGTAATTAATTTAGCACAATAATTACACTTGATCTTATGCCTATTATCCCTTACTCTCTGCCCAAACTCCCAACCAATGTCTGTGTCATTTCTCTTTCTCGGCATTATGTCAAGTGTTCAATAAGTACTCTAAGAATACCTTAATCTGCAAAAAATACTAACATGTAATAATATTCCAAAAAAATACTAACATATTCTAACATTTAATAATATTCCGAAATAAATACTAACATTTAATAATATTCTGAAAAAAATACTAACTTCTTCTAACATTTAATGATATTCCGAAAAAAATACTAACATTTTCTAACATTTAATAATATTCCGAAAAAAATAATAACATTTAATAATATTCCGAAAAAAATACTAACAATTTCTAACATTTAATAATATTCTGAAAAAAATAATTGCATTTTCTAACATTTAATAATATTCCGAAATAAATACTAACATTTAATAATATTCCGAAAAAAATACTAACAGATTCTAACATTTAATAATATTCTGAAAAAAATACTAACATATTCTAACATTTAATAATATTCCGAAATAAATACTAAAATTTAATAATATTCCGAAAAAAATATTAACATTTAATAATATTCCAAAATAAACTAACATATTCTAACAATTATTAATATTCCGAAAAAAATACTAATATATTCTAACATTTAATAATATTCCGAAAAAAATACTAACATTTTTTAACATTTAATAATATTTCAAAAAAAATACTAACATTTTCTAACATTTAATAATATTCTGAAAAAAATACTAACATTTAATAATAATACTAACATTTGGTATTCCCAAAAAAATAGAAAGAAAGAGGAATACCGAATAGACGAATACGAGAAAATTGAGAGAAAAGGGGTAGCCAAGACCAAGAGTCTTGCTCTATGACAAAGAAAGACGGCGGCCTAGTCATTTCATTTTCTCTTTGAGTCTTTTCTCATTTCTTTCTTCAGACTTCACGTGACTATGAGTTGGTGAGTCAGTCTTCTCTCATTTCATTTTCTCTTCACGTCTAATAAATTATAAACCCTCTCACGACTCAATCCTTCATAGTTCATTCTCTCAAGTAAAGACGAAAGAGTCAAGAACCTCGCAAAACGGTAGAAGAGGATCTCCAGTCCTACCTCCTTACACACTAGTCATTTCATTTTTACTTTGAGTCTTTTCTCATTTCTTTTTTTAGACTTCACGTGACTGTGAGTTGGTGAGTCAGTCTTCTCTCATTTCATTTTCTCTCCGAGTCTTATAAATTATAAACTCTCTCACGACTCAATCCTTCATAATTCATTCCCTCAAGTAAAGACTGAAGAGTCAATAATCACGTAGAACGGTAGAAGAGGAGCTCCAGTCCTACCTCCTGGCGCCGTCGTCGTCTTTCTTTGTCGGAGAGCAAGGCTCTTGGTCTTGGCTACCTCTTTTATCTCAATTTCTCATATTCGCCTATTCGGTATTCCTCTTTCTCTACATTTTTTTCGAATATCAAATGTTAGTATTAATTATTAAATGTTATTATTTTTTTTGGAATATTATTAAATGTTAGTATTTTTTTTGGAATATTATTAAATGTTAGAAAATGTTAGTATATTTTTGGGAATATTATTAAATGTTAGAATATGTTAGTATTTTTTTCGTAATACTATTAAATGTTAGAATATGTTAGTTTATTTTGGAATATTATTAAATGTTAGTATATTTTTCAGAATATTATTAAATGTTAGAATATGTTATATTTATTTCGGAATATTATTAAATATTAGAAAATGTTAGTATTTTTTTTGGAATATTATTAAATGTTAGAATATGTTAGTATTTATTTTGGAATGTTATGAAATGTTAGAAAATGTTAATATTTTTTTCGGAATATTATTAAATGCTAGAATATGTTAGTATTTTTTCGGAATATTATTAAATGTTAGAAAATGTTAGTATTTATTTCAGAATATTATTAAATGTTAGTATTTTTTTTCGGAATATTATTAAATGTTAGTATTTTTTGGAGTATTATTAAAAGTTAGAATATGTTAGTATTTTTTTCGGAATATTATTAAATGTTAGACTATGTTAGTATTTTTTTTCGAAATATTATTAAATGTTAGAAAATGTTAGTATTTATTTCGGAATATTATTACAAGTTAGTATTTTTTTCGAAATATTATTAAATGTTAGTAAATGTTATTATTTTTTTCGGAATATTATTAAATGTTAGAATATTTTAGTATTTTTTTCGAAATATTATTAAATGTTTGAACATTTTAGTATTTATTTCGGAATATTATTAAATGTTATAAAATGTTAGTATTTTTTCGGAATATTATTAAATGTCAGTATTTTTTTCGGAATATTATTAAATGTCAGTATTTTTTTCGGAATATTATTAAATGTTAGAATATGTTAGTATTTTTTTCGAAATAATATTAAATGTTAGAATAAGTTAATAATTTTTTTGGAATATTATTAAATGTTAGTATTTATTTTGGAATATTATTAAATGTTAGTATTTTTTGCAGATTAGGGTATTCTTAGAGTACTTATTGAATACTTGACATGATGCCGAACAAGAGAAATGACACAGACATTGGTTAGGAGTTTGGGCAGAGAGTAGGGGATTATAGGCATAAGATCAAGTGTAAATGTGTAATTATTGCTCTAAATTAATTACTAGAGGAAGGAGTAGTCGAGGTTCTATTGCCTAGGTCTTCAAGCTCACGAGCACCTGGTTAGAGTTCGCATGGTGTTAGAGGAAGAAGTGGTTGAGGTTCTATTGACCCTTTCTTGATGTGACCCAAGACTGCTACTCAGCCTAATGTGAAGTTCAGTTTCAATAAGGGGATAAAGGCAAAAGTGGGCAAGGCAATTGCACGATTTTTCTATTGAAATCGCATTCCTCCTAATGCGGTGACCTCCCCTTACTTCCAGGCTATGATAGATGCTATAACAGCGGCAGGCCTAGGAGTTAAAGGACCTAGTTCTTACGATATTGGGGAAAGATATTTGGATGAAGAAGTTCATGACTTGAGGCTTTATATTCAGAAGTTTCAGAGATCTTGGGAGGAATATGGGTGTGCACTCTGATGTGTGATGGATGGAGTGGCCCTACTCGAAAATCAATTGTGAACTTTATAGTATACAATGGACAAGGTACTATATTCCAAAAGTAGGTGGATGTGTTAGAAAAGTAAAAGACCATATATTCTTATTTAAATTGATGGATCAAGTTGTTGAAGAAGTTGGTGAGAAATATATAATTCAAATAGTCACCGATAATGAAGCTAGTTATAAGGCAGCTGAGAAGAAATTAATGAAGAAGCGGAAACATCTATACTGGTCTCCCTGCACAATACATTGCATAGCCTTAAATCTGGAGGATATAGGTAAGCTTCCTTCAGTAGATGCAATAGTTAATAAAGCTAGAAAGATTAGTAGTTGTATTTATAACCACAACTGGATGGTAGCGGTTATGAGAGAGTTTACTGGTGGCAGAGACTTGCTACGACCGGGCATTACTAGATTTACCACTAACTATATTGCCCTCGAGAGTATTGTGCGATATAAGACACAAGTACTACTGATGTTTTCTTCTGAGAAATGGATGGAATCTAGGTACGCTCGTGAAGAGGGTTTGCTTAAACAGATAGCTCAAATCGTCCTCTCCGAACATAATACATTTTGGGCAAAAGCAGAAGAGATTGTGAAGACTGTACAGCCCCTAGTAAAAGTGTTGAAACAAGTGGATGGTGATACAAAGCCTACGATAGGCTATATATACAATGCAATTAACCGGGCAAAATTAGCAATCAAAGAGCTTAATAAAGCATCGTATAAAAAATATTGGGCTTTGATTGATAAACGCTGGGATAAGCAGCTTCACCATGATATCCATGTTGCAGGTCCGTATACACAGTTATTTAATTTATTAACTGTCACTTTTCTTATTTTATTATTTGGTAATTGATGTATGTGTTTTTTCTTTATACAACATATTTCCTAAATCCCATCTGCTATTATTCAAAAACTTTTTCCGATCATCCAAAGGTATTTTTGGGCCCGGAAAAAACAATCAAGAGACTTCAGCCTAGTAAAGAGGGGCAAGTACGAGCCTTGAGTCAGGTATAATTATAAATTATAAGTTTATACATTTATTAATTAGTCAACTTAGTTGTATACTTATATACTAATTAAAATTAAATTTCTTTTAGCTTAAGCTGTATAAGCAGCAACAAGGCTCTTTTGGAAATGATACGGCTCGACTGGTAAGAAAGATGATTGAACCAGGTATAACCGTATAATTTGGATTTTGACTTATTAGTTATAAAATTATGACTGAATTGAACTTTATGATATTTTTATTTTTCAGGCGAATGTTGGGGTACATATGGCGAGGATGCTGTAGATCTTAGAAAAATTGCAATGAGGATCCTAAGTCAGACTTGCTCCTCATCTGGGTATGAAAGAAACTGGAGCACATTCTCATTGATTCACACGAAGCTGCGAAATAGGCTCATTTCCGAGAAGTTGGACAAATTAGTATTTGTCCACTACAATATGAGATTGCGTGCACGTCATCTAACGAGGAGAGAGCAAGACGATTTTTCTTATCCAATCAATTTGGATTATATTTTTGCTGATGATGATCCCCTAGAGCCATGGTTGCGTGAAATAGAAAAACCGATTCTAACCGATGTATCTTTTCTTGAAGGACAAGTAAATGCAACCAATGAAGAGTTGAAGGTCGCAGTATGTGCCACCACAGGCACAGACATACAACCACCTACTATTACCCCTATTTCAGAGACTACAAGTACAAGTAAAGCCAGAAAATGAAGAGGCAAAGGCAAGGCATCGACACAATTACCAACCATTGAGGAGGTTAATGAAAGATCAGTGGGAGGAGAAGGGCATGAGCTCTCATCTACTAGTATTACTAGTACTGGACCTAGTGGTGATAAAGGTGGAGATGCAGGTGCTAAGGCAGTTATTTATGATGCAGATACTGGTCAGGGGCAAGATGTCGATTGGACTAGAGCTGAGATTCAAGGGAGTCCTAATGCAAGTAAGGGAGAGTTTCAGGAACCTGAGGCTGAAGCTGAACAATATTCGACTTCTTCGGACTACGTGGAAGGGTATGCTTTGTTTCCCCAGTATCAGTATAGAGCTTATGGTTATGGATACCCTCCCACATGTCCCCAGCAAGGCCAAGAGTACTATCAGCCACATGATTTTTTCAACGGATTCTCACACGACTATGCTTGCCCAAGCCCAGTACTGTGAAAGTCTCTACCACCAGCCTTACATTCAACCAAATAGAAATAATGATGATGATGAGCTAGTCCATAATTCTCTATAGCTTTAGCACTTAGCAGATGTGTATGAGTTACGACTGTATGTATCATTGTATATTTGTATCTGCCTATCTGGAGTCTCGAGACTCTCGACCCATCTAATTTCATTATTTTTATATTTTGAGCTTCATATTGGCTTTAGAAGTATATTTTTACTTATTTATTACATTTTTATTATTTTTTCTATTTATTGGAATTTTTTGGATTATTTCAAACCAAAAAAGGAAAAAAATTACGTAACGATTTCGGCTGATACATTTACGGTGGCCGAAACCCTTTTTTTGAACCCTGCATTGTACTAACAAGATTGAAGTCATCGCTCACGAACCCAAGTCTACCATTACGAAATTCCGAACCAAACGACAGGTATTTCTCGTCTAAAGCTTCCCACAGCGTAAAGTCTCATGGATGCCTCAATACCCTGTCCTTTGTACGACTTTCCACATGCCATTTCATGTCCCTAAATGTTTTTAAAGACATAAATAACCTCTAAAGACTTGGTGCAAATAAAAAGTAATGCAAAATCTTCATGGTTATTTTCTTAATTTCTTATCCTTTGCAGACGGAGTGGGAGCCTCTTCAGTAGACTGGCATATAAATGATTTACACCAAGACTCACAACATACAGCACATTCATTTGCATTTTTATACTTCCAATATAACATACAGTCATTCAGACATGCATCTCTATCTTCTTGTAATGCATTCCAAGATCACGAAGCAACTTTTTTTATTCATACTTCATAGTTACTCTTGGACAACATTTCACCTACAAGAAGTCTCTTTTAACAACTCAAGCAACATATCAAATGATTTGTTACTCCATCCTTTAAGATACTTCATACTTCAAGTGAAACAACCGTACAAGAAAAGATAGTTTCAAAAATTTAGTGCAACTTAAGTATAGTTCAATCTCGAGATCCTTCAAAAGTACATAAAATTTATGTGCATCTCCGTTTGCCTCATCTGTACTGTGCCAATTCAATTTGTTATCCTCCATTCCTCCCCACCATCGAAGTTCAACGTTTCTGAATGCATTATCTGCATATCATCATCCTCACTGAACTTATCAGTAATATGTCCCTCTATATATATCCTCCCTATGGCTCATCCAAATATCCAATGATTGTAACGTTTCCTTATCTCAATCCATAACAAGTCACCATGCACTTCTTCTCGAGAAGATTACTAGCCCTAATATCACCTTTTGAATTTTTTCCAAACTCTCAAGGCATGTGCAACACATGTCATTGTTATCTGTTTAACAAGAAATTTTTTTCCTAAAGAAAAATTTATGGCCTCAACCAATCCTAAAGGCAACAGGTAAAAGTAGTGACACGTGTTACACATACCTTGAGAGTTTAGAAAAAATTCAAAAGGTGCGACTGGGACTAACATTCTCTCTTCTCGATTCTTTAAGAACATAATACAACAGTTGATACACAGACGCGGAATCATGTCCTCAAATGTTGTACAAGCAAATACAAAATTCAAGAACTCCACAACTCCAACTAAATACTGAGGGCTCACTCTTCACTTCTACATCCAATTTTTATCCATCGGAATATCCCCTTCAAGCCAACGTCACATTTCAACCAAAAGTACATGGCCACACACAACTCAAATCCATGCATCATGCTCCTTATCATCATCTCCTCTCTATCGAGTGGGGAGTTCCTACTCTATTCAAAAATGCATAATCACAAAAGTCAATAGCTCAAGTGTTTTGTTCAATTTTCAAGAAAATTTTGATAGGTATTTCCTCATGGTTCACCAAGTATAAGACTTAATTAGGGACAAACATGTCACCTTGTCTAAATATGTACCCAAAGAATATGATGAACGATTGACAAAATTTTCCTCAATTAGGAGTTGGGACAAACAATGAGCGACTGACTATACTGAAGATTATGTCTTCTCAAACTATCCAAATGAACAATTGAAGAATCATTTATAGACAAATACTCTTCATCACAAACAAGACAAAAAATTGTTAACTTAAATTTAATTACATGAGAACTAAACGTTATAGTTTACAACTAAACCATCCTAATAGGTGACAAGGAACACACCCAATGATTCTTTAACAGGAGATCTAAGGTTGAATATATGTGCATAAATGAACTTGAAGCAACAAAAAAAATCTGAAAAATCCAATTCAAAAATAATAATAAATAGAAAATTTTGTTCAGATTCCAACCCTTCAATTCATCCGTAAAAGCGGTTCTTCCAAATATTTGTTTACCCAACATTTCTTCCCTAAAACATATAAAGTATTTTAAGCTTTGACATTTACAATAAGTAAAAAGAAATGGCTGAACCACTAAGGAATCACCATAACGAACGTGCCTCATGGAAGATGCTTAACACACTTGTTTGATATGATGATTCACCAAAGGACTAACAATTGAAAACTAATTCTTAGACTCTTCCATTGTTAATCATAAATGTAACTCTATGCTTAGTAGTGTAGTCAAGGCATCACCTTAGTGGTTTTCGACTGTCACCACCTAGGCGCTTCTCTAGGCGGGCGGAAATTACTTGGACCCTTTAACAATTGTCATGTTTTATAGTTTGACAGCTTATTTCTATATAAATATTAATAAATAATTCATTTACTTAAGATATTAATATGTATACGGTTATACCCCCATTTGAATTCAATAAAAATGATCCTAAATTCAAATTCCTAAAGAATAAAAAGTCGACTTTTCAGTTCAAGAATAAAATCCATTTTTAACGCCATTCTCAAAATTTCAACTTGCAAATGTTAAGCTATCTCTCAAAATTTAAAATTTCAGAATTCTACTATAACAAAACATTACTAAAAACCAAAAGTCCGGTAAAAAAAGTCTCATATTTTAGTCTTCGAAAACATTTTCATCTACGAAGTCAAAAAGAACTAACATTTTAGCGAATAAAGACTTACATTTAGATTTTACAACATTAAATGTTAATTTGCCTAAATTATTGTCAACCCAAGGAGGTTTAAATTGTTATCTATGTATATGTAATATATATATATATATAATTTAATTATTTCTATCCCCTAGGCAAGGCCAAGCCTACTTACCTAGGCATCACCTAGATGCCTTGACTACACTAATGCTTAGTAAGCTTTTTTTCATTAAGAGATTGAAACTCATCCCAAACCAGCATTTTATAGGTCTAAAATAGGACTAATTTCAGTCCAACAATAGGGCCTAAGCAGCAACTTGACAACCGGGCCGAAACCCGAATTTAATTCTCTACTTAAATCGTTGATTACAATCCTTACTGACAAAGGCTAAACCAATACTTTGGTCGTAATATGTAATGATAAAGAAAAAAAATTATTAACCATTATAGAGATTACATCTTATACTTCTGCATTATCTGCCTTAAATTAAATTAAAACTTAATTAAATAGGGCACCAAAGAGAACAAAAAGAAAAACATGAACCAAATTAAACAATCACAAAAGATTGTTACAGACAATCAATGAAGAAGTAGAAGGTGCTAACCAAATGGAAACCTGGCCTATTGTCCTACTTGATCTATATCTAGAAAATGCATCATCAGTAAACCATATAACGGGCTTCTAAAGCTACCCAGTATGGACTGGGCAAGAGGGTTGATTTGCAGAGTTTGAGATGGACTGATTGTGAAAAAAATAAAAACTGCGTTGTCTCCTATGTTCTTATACATTTAGGTTATCTGCTAAGTTCTGCAACTCTAAGGTATAATTAAAAGATAAAGGGAAAACGGGGTAATAAATAATGGAGAGAAGGAGAGGATATCCTGTCTGTGTTTATAACATAGCTACATTAAAGGTAAAAAAAATCCCACCATTTACCATCCATGAAAGAAATCCCAACAACGAGAAACTGCCACTAATTGGCATCTAGCTTGCTAGTTCACGAATACACCATATGTTTTCTAATTTTTGGATTACAAAATAAATTTAAAAAATTCATGACATGGACAAGAAGACATCAGCTAAATGAATATAAATAAATGGGGAAAAGTAACAATAATATAATAAATGAATTGAGAAAAATAACAATTGAAACTAAACAAAGCTCTTACATATATATATGTAAATGGATATAAATAAATGAGGAAAAGTAACAATAATATAATAAATTAATTGAGAAAAATAACAATTGAAACTAAACAAAGCTCTTACATATATATATGTAAATGGATATAAATAAATGAGGAAAAGTAACAACAATATAATAAATTAATTGAGAAAAATAACAATTGAAACTAAACAAAGCTCTTACATAAATATACATATAGGGTAGTGCTAGAGTTCATGCAATGCGTGAACTCCATAACACTCATGCAAGGAAACAAATGAAAGGCATAAATGACACTTATGTAATTAGTTAAAACAGGAATGGCAGTTTCATAAAATCAATTAAAGACAATATTTCCAAGAATACCCTTATTCCTTTTATCAATAACAAAAAATATCCTTGATTTTAGCCTGCATGAAATTTTTTAGAGTTCATGCATTGCGTGACTCCTATCCAATTCAAGGAAAATGGATGAGGAGTGTGTCTGTTCCAATCAACTACTGTTCCTGTTTCTAGATTTAAAAGATATAGTCATCTCAAAACTGACTTCTTTGTGTTGTAAAGGAACTACACGCCAAACTGTTTTTTTTTTTCGTGTCAAATTCTCGATAAGAAAAAAAAGCTGACTCTGAGAAATGCAATAACAAAACTGCATAAGTAGCAAATCATTAACTTGTATCAGTCATGATTCCTCAACTTCTAGACCATTGCAGCTCTTGATTTAGACGTTCATCTCTTCAATGTAGTATCAGTCAAAATAAATAGCAGATTATGACCAATAAGGAAGCAATTCTAGACTATGCAATTCATTGAGATGATATATGCAAGAGAGATAGATAAGATTACTAATACCCAGCAAGAAAACACCAATTTAAACCAGAATTTAATGCAGAATGCAAGAATGTGCAACAACTACAATCCAGGGATAAGACCTAAGTCCAGATATTAGTAAAATCTGAGCATATTACACATAACCCATGTTCTCATTTCCAATGCAAAATAGCCACTACCAGCTAATCCATGCCCCCAAAATCGGAAAGCTTAAGACCACAGTGTGGGCAATTTGACAAGAAAGCGGCAGTGCAACCAAATCAATTTTTCAACAAACAATATGGACTGCTATTACGAATCCAAACCCTACAAGACACAGACGACAGAGCCTATTCCACGAGATATTAAAAATTAAATCCAGACGACCGAACAGAAGTCAACAACAACAGAAACCCAAGCTGAAATTCAGTACCAAATGTTAGCAATTCAAGCAAATAAGGGATCTAGTGGCTTTAGGCAATTCTTCAAATTCCCTATATATCTTGAAATCCAAGCTGCTACAAATATTAGCAAGGTTATCAGCAACCTGATAGGATTCTTTGAATATGTTTACAAGAAAAGATTAACCATTTACGTCTAGAGATATTAATCCACTAAACAGAAAATCCACTCAGCAGTTATTAAATCACATGATTTGGATATCACAAAATGTATGAAAAATCTATCAAGGATATAAGAAACCTAACGTCTAATACTCCAATTAAGTATGAGAAAAAGCTAATGGGGGATTTAAATTCAGGAAGATTCATAATAATGCCAAATACCCAAATGGTGAAAACCAGATTTGTGCTAAAAAAAAAAAAAAAGTCCAAACTTCAAAACCCACAACATCATTATATGATTCGATCCCGAATAAAAGAAGATTGAGTTGTGTTCAAACAACCAACCAAGCTTTAAAACCCCCAAAAGCAGAACACAAGCGGAGACAAACACTACCGTCGTTGGGCACCGTTGAGAAAGGAGGTAGCCAGAGGGTTTCTCCTTACACCTCGCAATGAGATAATAAAAGGATTTTTCGTTTCAAACCCTTTTGCGGTCTCAATAGCATTTCCTTTTTTTTTTGACGCCACATGGACCTTTTGGGCTACACAATGAGGGGGGTGAGGGGTAACTCTCCCTCTCCCTCTCCCTCTCCCATAAACCCAGAAAGTGAGATTCGATCCCAAGTCTCTAGGACGACGTCAAGAGAAAACTAGTTGACACCTACCAAACCCTTCTTTTTGTTTATTCTTTTGGAGAATTAACGGTGTCCATCCGCTAAATACTCTTTTAACAACGAAATTAAGCGGCCTCCACTAAAAGTTTGAGAGAGGAGAGATAGGAGAAAGCAAAAAAAAAAAACAAAAGGAAAGAAATTAAAGAGAATTATTGGAGAATTAACGGCTCTTTTAGTGACAAAATTAAGCAGGCGTCAGCTAAAAGTTTGAGAGATGAGAGATGGGAGAGAGCTAAAAAAAAAACATTTTTCTCCTTTTTCGTTTAAGAGAATTTAGAGGCAGCCACAAATGGTTGTTGTTAAAGACTCTTTTAGCGACGTAATTATCCAGTCGCTGCTAAAAGTTGACGCAATAAGCCTCACCAGAGCCCACAAAATTTTGGCGCTCTTTGGAAGAATCTTAGTGTCAACCAGATCCCCGCCTCTAAAGATGCCTTTCAGTGTCAAATTTTAGTGGTTGTTGCAAAAACTTGGACCTTAAAATGGATTGACAGCTTTTTTAGCAACAATTGAAGGTGGCTACAACTAAAGGTGTCTTTTAACATCAACTTTATGTGGTCGCCGCTAAAAGTTCAATGCTAAAAATGGCTTATCTTATAGTGCACGTGGATATATTTAAGGATATTGTATGCCATATAATCAAAAAAACAAAAACAAATTATTACACGTAAGAGAATGAATGAAATTATGTTGAGGATCACAAATAGTTTCTAATAAGTTGCGTGAATCATGTGTTGAGCCTTCCGGCCCAACAATTACAAATATAAATAGCATGTCAAATGAAAATGCTGCTAACACATTCTACACGCATTCTCATTTTCTTCTTTTGTAAGGTGTTTGTTTCTCTGGCAGAATCGCAAAGCAAGTCACTTTATATTCCTACCACTTACTCAAATGTATATGACTGCTCAGTGATAAAGGAGGTAGGGGTATTTTAGACCCTTCAGGTCCCTATACCTCTGTGGCATCTTGCTTGGAATGAGTGGCAAACACATCGGTGTGGATTCCTAACCTTAGACGGGATTTGACTTTTGAGTGATTGGAAAATAGAAGATTTTTTGTGTCTAGTTAAATGTCTCAAGGAAAATAGTCATTGCTCTTCTTGTACAAGCTCTGTGATCTAGTCTAGTTAAATGTCTCAAGGAAGATAGTCCTTGCTCTTCTCGTATAGGCTCTATGATCTAGTCCTAGGCCTTCATTTCCTTATTGGGTTGAATGAAACACTGATGTTCCATTGAAAGTATGTTTCTTTCTTTGGTCGGCCTCTCTGGATAAGATTCCTACTTGCAAAATAGAGAATGGAGTTGGTGAACCAGTGCTTTATGTGCCTTGAGAATGAGGAATTTACGGATCACCTGCTATTGTATTATCCATTTACTTTGGGTATTTAGTTACTATCTATCTTGCATGGGGTTGCTTGGACCTTCCTTTGTTCATTCAAATCCTTCTTACAATAGTAAAATAGGAGGCCATGTTATTGGTTGTATGGACCTTACTTCCTGGGGCATTAGGTTGGTCAATCTGGAGAAAGAAACAGTCATGTCTTCAACGATGTCGTATCTTCATCAGACAGGGTTTGTCGGAGGTATCACCAATTTCTCATTTTGTGGTGTTCAGCTAGAAACAACTCTGACGGCTTAGGAGTTCAGTTTCTGATATGAGGGCCATTTTTGCAGTTGTTGGACCTATTTCTTTTTCCCTCCTTTATTGTGTATATTATAGTGTTTAGTATTAGTAGCATTTTAGCTATCTAGTATTTACTTTGCTTTCTCTTGGTTCACTTCCTTGTGAACCTAATATTGTTTGTAGCTTCCTTTTCTCTTTCGTACATATTTCAAGTCTATCAAATTACACGTGACCTTTTTATTTTCCTTTCTCATGCATTAGCTTTGCTGCCACCGATTCCTCTTTGCCTTTCATTCTTCTTCTCACCGCCTCTGTCTATTGTTATCATTTGAATTTTTTTCACCGTCTTTGTCGAGCTTCTTAACCTCCCTACAATTTTTTCATCGGATGTCTGTCGTTCCTCTTTGTTTTTGGCGGTTTTCTCAATGATCATTTAGCTTCTTCGCATCGAACCTCAACAGCTCAAGTTTCTCTTTAAGTTTAGAGGATTCTATCCTTTTGTGGATCTATTTCTTTTCTCTAGGGTTTGTGGGTTTCAGGGCCGGCCCAAGCCATTTGGAGGCCTAAAGCGAGAATTTTGAATGAAACTTTTTTTTAATTGGGCATTTTTTAGGGTTTCTTTTCACTAAATCAAGTTCATAAAGCTATCAAAACCCACACTTTGGGGCCTTCATAATTTGGGGCCTAAAGCGCGGGCTTTGATGGCTTAATGAATGGGGCCTGGTGGGTTTTACTTACTTATTCGGTAGCTTGCTCGAGTTCGATCGGTGCTCCATGCATTTTCTGTTTTTGGCTATTGTTTCTGCTTTTTCAACCCACACAACCTTTCCCATTTTTGCTTTTGTTTGTCTTTTAGTGGAGCTCTGGAAGAAAAATGTTGAAGTATTATTACTGTGTTACATGAATTTATCCTTCGTTTCTTAATTTATAAATTGATGAAGATTTTGTCTGTATGCCATAAGATCCAATTGGATAAATATGAAAAGCACAAGAAATCCATACTAGTATGTTAGGCTGAACTTTTACTTCAGGAGGCATTTATCCAAATTTTGTTTTTGTGCAATAATTTGCGTCACCTTTGCAGTCCTATCTGGAATTTTGCTAATTTGTTGTTTTCCTTTAGTAACTAAGATAAAAGTAGTTGGCAATAAATGTAGAATTATACCCTCCAAACCACAAGTTTCATATCATTTCCCCAATATTTTGATATTATAAGCATCATCTGCAAGGCGGTTCATACACATGCAGAACACTAGTGTGTGTAGAGATTTAGGCTCGAAAGGTAAGAGTACTATCCTCTATCAAAAGCCTTTGTTCAGCTCTCACGGCATCAAGTATATATATGAGATTCGGTCCACTACTGAAGTTGAAGAAAACCAAATGATTAGAGCAGTAATGGAATCATTAACATTACCTCTTCAAAGAAGAGTTCACTTGGCTATGGTGCATCTCATGCATATCATTACCATACATGTACTCTATTAGTTTCATCCTCAGCTCTGCCATCCCCCATCATGAAAGGCATTAGAGGAACTCGGATCCCATTTCTCCATCAATCTCACCTTAGTATGGTGGGACATCTTGAAGAAATATAGTGGATTAAGGAACCTCGAGCTCAAGGCAGCGTGCATTGAGACAGTTTGCAACCTCATTGCTAGAATGAAGAATACTATCACCCATTCGCTGAGTGTGACTATTATAAACCAGCGGAAGAGTGATTCGGATGATGTAGAGAGCACTATAGTGAACATGAAATGGCTCAAGGATAATCTTCATACTAAAGCTGTTCTTGTTGAATCACGGCAATTCAGTGTAGTGCATGCATGAAGCCTACAAGCCCAATACTGGGGGTTGGCAAAGATCAATGAAGTTGTATCAGAAGCTTTTCAGATTTAAAAACACCAAAAAGAATATTGCAAAGCAGGAGGCTTTGGTTAATAGTGCCAACAAATTAAAGGGTCAAGAATAGGTGAGTAGAGTTTGTAGCGATTTCAACAAAAGCCATAAAATCTGAACACCAAGAATTCATCTCCATTATAGCTACTGCTGAGAAGCAGTTGTACTATGGCAACCTAGGGTTCACTATAGATTTATTGTAGAATGCCATAAATATTTTATTTTATATTCATAACTTTTGTAATGAAAAAATACAATTTTTTTTGTACTTACAACGAAATATCCGTGTCACGGACGAGCAATTCTTCTCTGTTTTTCAGGAAATTGACTATATATGTAAAAAAGTATTCTATGAGAGAGCACAGAAACATGGGATTCTAAGCAGAATTGTTACAAAATCGCATCTTCAAGAAACATCTGACAATAGTCAAGTTGATCTTCCCACCCACCTAATGCCTGAAGAACCCACTTCTTGGAAAATGTTTTCTTTTAATCTCCACACGCATAGGATAGGATCTTCCTGTCCACTAAGTAATTTTATTTAAAATCTGATAATTCTCATTACAAAAACAATGGGACTGTCAAAGTACAATACCAAATTTTAGCTATGTTGGAAGATGGGTATCAATGGGATCATCATAAACTGAAAAGGAAATATCGGGCGTGGGACCTGGTGAACTCGAGTTCCTTACTCGTAACTTCAGTCTCCAGTTGCCTACATAAGAACTACAATCAACCCTCCCTTTTCAGCTATGTTTTATTCTTTTTTACCCATGTCCATGTTTTTCGTGCATCACAATTATATTAATATTAAATATTAGGACTTTGCTACTGAGACCGCAAAAGGGCCGAGACCTCGCGCCTGTGCGCGAGATTTCAGGTGGGGCCCATCTTCACATGGTGGGCCCCACCTGAAATCTCCAGCACAGGCACGAGGTCCCGGAGGTCTCGGCCCTTCTGCGGTCTCGATAGCATTTCCCTAAATATTAAACATACAAAGGAGAGTGTTAGTGCTTCGATGAATCTTATCTCGTATTATATTTCTAGTTGCATGGGACTCCCACATTGGATGCCATAACAGAATTATAATTACTTGGATGTTGCGTATTAATATCCGATAGAACTCCTAGAAGCTCTGGCATCAGTTGCTCCAAACGTCACCCCAGAGATGAATTAGGAGCTATGCCGAGAGGTTGCGCCGGAGGAAATTAAGGAGGCCGTATTCAGTATTGGACCCTCGAAAGCCCCTGGGACCCGATGGAATGCCAGTATTTTCTTCCAGAAGCATTGGGAAATTATAGGCACTGATGTCTGCCTTGCTGTCAAAAAAATTTTCACAACAGGTTATCTCATTAAACAAACCAATCATACACACATTGTCATGATCCCCAAAGTCCCAAATCCAGAGTCCATGAACTACCACCCACTTAGTCTGTGCAAAGTGATTTACAAGGCCATAGCAAATTGTCTTCGTTCTATTCTGCCACCTCTCATCAACCACTCACATTCGGCAATTATTTTGGGAAGACAGTTCACAGACAATGCTCCTAGAGCCCACAAAGTCAGCTACCACCTCAAAAACAAGAAAAAAGGTCGACATCAACGCATGGCAGTTAAAGTGGATCTTACACGGGTGTATGATAGTGTAGAATGGTCCTTCCTGTTCAAAACTATGGAAAAGATATTAGAGAATATAGAAGAGAATTGTAATAAGATGAATGAGATACACTATATCATCAAGTGTATGTGTATCTCATCACAATATTAGACTAGCTAGCATCAATCAAGGGTAGATTAGATTTGATTAGGTATGATTAGATTAGGTTGATTTACTTTTCATAAAAGTTCATCTTGTTAAATCTATATAAACCCTATTTAGGGTCAATGTAAATTATCCAAGTTTATCAAGAAATATCTTTTCTATCATGTATCAGAGCGGGTCGATCGGACCTTGATTTGATTTCAATCCTATTGATTTTCCTTTGCCGGCAGGTGGCACCGCTTGCCGCCCGCCGGGCCTAAACCTCTCTACTCGTCAATCCTTGTTTTTTTATTTTTCTCGCTTTTGCAATCAAAAGCTTTTGATGTTGCTACAAGATCTTTGCTGTTGTTAGGCTATTTCTGAAAAAAAAAAAAAGTCTAGCGCGTAATCTCAGCATGTCCCTTTGGATGTGAGCACAAGGCCTTCATCAACATGAGCATCAAGGCCATCAACATGGGTTACAAGTTCTACATCCTTGTGAAGGAGAGAACCCCAAACAAGGCTTCAATGCCATTGTCTCAATGCACTTATGTGCCTCATCCCATGGATCTGCACAGTTCAGAAGACGGACCATGCACGGTTACCTCCTAGTGCTCAATCCTTGACATGTCGAGCTTGATTCATGCACCTTAAATAGTGAAGACGCTTGTCAAGGCACCCATTTTGGTTGCAGGCACACATAGCATGTGCTCATCCTCTACCTCCCACCACATGTGTAGGAAAGAAGATGGTTGGGTGCTTGGTCTCTCTGCCTACGTCTTTTACTTGGAGATTGCTTAGTCATCGCCTACTTGCAAAGAAGAAGAAGAAAAGTTGCTATCGTTGCTTACATTGTCGTGGCCTCTTATCACTTATCTACTATTTTTCATACGTTCAACCAAGATGCCCCCCTACCCAAAAAAAAAAAAAAACAAAGAAGAGAAAAGTTGAGTGAACCAACTCAGGCCATGGAGACCCTTTTCAGCCTAATTTCAGGCTCAAGCCCGTTAGAGGCACATTTTTCTCCCCCATAGAGGCTCATCTTCATTGATCCATGTAGATCAATTAATCAAGCCCAAGAGGCTCGTATCTTTGGCCCATAGAGGCCCATTCCAAGTCTTTTCAAATGCCGATTTTCTTGGCCCATAGGCCCATTTTTTAGGCCCGTTAGAGGCCCCTTCTTCACGACATGGCAACAAATCCAGGGTACTCAAATGTGGACGCATTATAGCACACAATTTAAAGCAACAAACATCATGGCATGTAGATCAACCAAGCACACAATGAAGATCCAATAGTGTCAAGTGGAGATCAAGATGTGTCAAACGGATTTCTACTAGAAACAAACATGTGGAGATTTTTCAATCCCCATATGTTTGAGGGGGAATATTAGAAAATATAGAAGAGTATTGTAATAAGATGAATGAGATACACTATATCATCAAGTGTATGTGTATCTCATCACAATATTAGACTAGCATCAATCAAGGGTAGATTAGATTTGATTAGGTATGATTAGATTAGGTTGATTTACTTTCCATAAAAGTTCATCTTGTTAAATCTATATAAACCCTATTTAGGGTCAATGTAAATTATCCAAGTTTATCAAGAAATATCTTTTCTATCAAAAGATGCGGGTTTGTTCTCAATGGGTTCATCTAATTCGACAATGTGTTACTACAACGACTTTTTCTATCGTGCTAAATGGTCATCCATCCGGTTATATTAAGCCTTCCCGGGACTTAAGGCAAGGGGATCCCCTATCTCCATACATTTTCCTCCTATGCGCAGAGGTCCTTTCTAGCACCCTTCTCCTGAACCAAGCTATTAGTGGCATCCAAATTGTGAGGCGAGCCTTGTCACATCTGTTTTTTTGCCGATGATTGTTTAATTTTCCTAAAAGCAGATCTCGAGGAGTCTGCCACTCTAAAAAAAATTATGAACGAGTTTGGCCTTGCTTCGGGTTTAAGCGTGAATTACAACAAGTCCATATTACTTTCAGGTCCAATACTCCCAACCAGTTCAGGCATATGATCAGAAGACTACTTCGTATATGGGACTCACATCCGGATAAATATCTTGGCCTACCAGCGGAAATTGGCCCCCTCAAAATCTCAAGTTTTTAGATCAATAAAAGACTGTGTTCAGAAAAGGATGCAAGGATGGACAAGCTCCTTGTTGACGCAAGTGGGTCGCGGAGTTTTGCAATGTCTTCCCTTATTGATATTGATCTGAGGACCTGGTGTTTTTTATTTTTTTTGGAAGGTAAGCTGGGGTTAGACAGTTATATGCCTTGGACAGTTATTCCATAAGGATTCTGTGGAAGAAATACGAAAAATTCCTGTTAGCTTATTCGGAGCCCCTGATAAATTGATTCCACGGGGCTTTTCAAGGTGAGTTCTGCTTCCCATCTAACTCACAAACTCAGAAAATTTGCAACCAGGCTCTAGCGTAGCGCATCAGGTAGAAACTGCCCCCCATTGGAAAAAGATCTGGCATCTCCCTATCCCCCCAAAGATCCAATTATTCATTTGGAAGCTCTGCCCTCAGGAATAGCTGCGGGAGTTGGCTTGGTTGCTAGAGATCATGAGGGCCACTGCCTCTGCCAAATCGCCCTCTCCAAGGGGGGGTCCACTCTTATTTCTGAAGCTTCGGCCATTTCAGTTGGGTGCATTAACAGCCTTAGCTCACCAGTGGGAAGACGTCATCCTCGAATCTGACTCTAAAGGAGTTGTGGACATCCTCCATCTCGACCAATATCCCATCCCAGAGGAGATCCAAGCAATTATAGCAGACATCATTAGACTTCAGTCTCGGATCCAAAACCTGTCTGTGTGTTTTGTTTGGCGCGAATCCAGTATCGAGCCCAAGTGGCATTGAATCATAGTTTCCATCTCTCCTCTTTTGAGATCAATAGCACTGTTGCAAATCCCGATCCAGAGAATGTAATTCCCCGTTCAATCTTAGTAATGAAATCAACATGATCGAATGTTTCTTGACCCAACCTATGATTTCACATGACATCTGCATGTTCACCAAATCCAAGACTTAAAAAGTAAAAAAAAAAATTTGTTAGGCTCTCGATAGTAAGTACTATCGAGAGTTTCTAATCACTTTCCAAAATAAAAGAAAATGAATATTGCTTTGTTGAATGCTTATTTGCAAACATCCAAGTCGAGGAAGTTCATCTGGATAATTCTGTCAAGTCAGAGTCAGGCTCAGCTGCCTCGCTGGATAAAATCGAAGAAGTCGCACACCAACGTGTCAGCAGTTCTTCTCCCATTAGATCTAATAGGGCATCTTCTACAAATGTTAATGGAATACAATGAAGGATTGCAGCCTCCAATGTTTTCATATTTAGGTCTAATTCAAACCACTACAGTTAGGTTCCAAATATGTTCATACATGGTTAATTGATTTCCAAGAATCAGACCGAAACCATAACACAAACCATTTTACTCGGTTCACAATTCTGTATAGTAATGAGGTAACAATAATCTGAACCAAGTTTTTATTCCTTGGATGAAGATCTTCCATCCCAAGAGCATAAGCATAAGCACAACCAGAGAGTTCTCTCCAAAAAAAAAAGGTCTCGTCCCAAGTCCTAACTAACTAGGGATCTGGCTGTGCCCTTCTCTAGGTAGATGGGCAGTGGGAGAAAGATAATATTACATTTTAACTCCCCAAACTAGTTATTTTTGCTGTCTCATATCAGCCCAAAAATAAATAAATAAATAAAACAAAATCTTCAGTTTAATCAATTGAAAATTTTAACTGATCAAGTTACAAAAAACATGACCTTAAAATTGAAAATCTTAACTTGATTCTACTGAAAATTTCGACTTTCCTTTTTTTCTTGTTTTCGGATCTTCTTGCTTTCTTTTCTTTTGCCTCTTATATTCTTCATACAATTGTATAGATGACATTGTATGATTTAACTCACCTCTCAATCTTTCATTCTCTGCAATGTCTCTAAGCAACATGAAATGCTCGGAGAATCTCTTTTTCACCTCCTCTTCATCTCCAGGATTCACCATGTCTGTAGTAGACCAATTACTGCTCGGCTTGGAAGACTCGCTTCCTTTTTTCCTCTTCCGATTCAATGTCCCAAGCTTGCTCTTTGGGGTGAAGGATTCTCGTTCAAGCGAGTATTCCCCAAATGCCTCTGGGGGAGATTTGATGGAGAGATGAATCTGATTATGAGCTGTGCTCATGCTTAAAATGCTTGAAGCCATTTCTTTAACTGCAGGATGATAATGCTTGGACAGAAGACTCAGTTCCCAAAGAACCGAAGAGAGAGCTCCGCTTAGGTTTGGGTCCGAGACATATGGATGATATTTCTGCAGACAATAAATGACTATCAGGATAAGAGATATTGGTCTTTGTTACAGAGTCAACAGTTTTCGGTGGGTAATGGGAAGGCCATCCATCTTTTCCTTGGTTGCTGCAGTATGCTATATTTTCTCCAATATTTATGTCAGAGGATACATATTGGAGGCCAGCCTCACACCAGAGGTTATGGGAGGGCAACTTATCTGCCTCAATACGTGTGCGGAACTTCGAAATTGCGTGATTAAATCAAGAACTTCGAAATTGATGGGCCACCTCTTAGGTAAAGCATATCTCCAAAATCCCATAAATGGCACCTCCCATTTCTCCAATTAAAGAATCTCTTCCTAATGGACAAATTCATCTTCATTTTTGGCATATATAAAGGTAATTGGACGTTAAGTTCAATTGAACAGTGAGGTTCACAAGCTGTACCCATCCAAGAGGTGCTCCATAAATTGCAATCCAAACCAATATGTCAGGCCACAAATTGGATTAAGGAACATTCCACCATCCATAATGGAAAATACCCCCAACAATTCAATTTATGAATCACACCGTGACTCCCCTTAATGCTAATTTACCTTTATCTATCATCCTTGAAAACATCTTAGTAGGGGAGCTTACCACGACTGAACCTGAAACAGAGCCACCTCCAGCATCATTTTCTAGCAGATTCCGGCACTTGGCATTCTTCAGTAGTAGATGGTATAATGTGACCAAGGCTGAAAATAGTTCCGAAAGAAGATTGAATAGTTACCAGAAAGAAGTATCTGATGATTACAAAGTATGATATATATATAATATAATACCTGCCATAGACTCTGCAGTTCCAACGCATAACGAGAAAGTAGCCAGGCGTTTTACGAATGCAGCTGCTCTTTGCATGTCATGTTGTCTTACATCACACAAAATCATTTTTAGAGCTTCAGCCAACACTTCACCTCGATCTTCTCTGCTTAGCAAACCCAATATCAGAGATAAAAGGTTCATTAGTATGATCCAGCATTCTTGCATTGTCCAGTATATAAACAAGAGAAAACTTTGGGATCTAATTCTATAAGACCAGATTCATAGGATCATTTTAATGGTCAAAATTTGGCCTCGGTCTTCTAAGTAAGACCAATTGAATGCTGAAGGTGCTAAATGCAATTATAATTTAAAAGAAAGCTTATGAGAAGGACGACAGATAATATGTGGTTTCGAAAGACTAGCAGGCAAAGAGTATAAATTAAACAATAATACAGAGGAACTAAGAATTTCATGAGGAAAGAAAAATTATATGGAAGATGGGATAAAGAAGATGATTCACAAGCAGGAATCTTTAGAAATATAATTCATTGTGCAGAGTTTTTTGTTGTCTAAATTCATGGTCACAAGGGCAAGGCCATGCATATTGGACCATAAGACAGACATCACACTGATGAAGAAGATGACAAGGGATCCAAACAGTAAGGTGGCAGTCAAAAAGTTTCTGGAGGGTCCATGTCAGGTTATTGCATTTTGGTGATGGGTAAAGGATGCTATATTTGCATGAAGTGACGTGTATAGGCGTTCAAGATGGAACTCAGCCGACACCTTATTTAGTGCTTGTCAGAACAAGGGTCAGTGACTTGGACAGTGCTCGTCCATTTTTTTTCTGCTTATTGTAACATGATTCATGCTGTTAGCACAAATATGTGTGATAAGGCACTGATAAATGACAATGATGATTATAAACTGAGCAAGAGTCGAATGATTATTGCATCCAGAAAAACCTGGGTTTGGGATGAGTTAGATTCTTAAAAATGATATGGGTATTACAGTACTAAGATAATGTAGAAGATTTTGAAGTACAACTATGGGTTTGGGGAATTTAGGCCTGATCAAGGAGGTGAAGAAGACATATTAGGAGAGAAGGAAGGTGCACTATATCCAAAAAGGTCCCCTCCCAGCCATTACACATGCTGCCTAACAGAGGCCGTGATTCTCTCTTTTCTTTTGCAGTAGATGCCGAACCTGCTGCTTAGTGGGTGGGTGCAGCAGCTACATGGACCCCTTCCTTCCTGTTGACCTGGGAGACATGCCCCTAGTCAATATTTCTTCAAGCATGGCTCACAGGTTCCCCAACCTTCTGATTTAATAAACCTCCTTAAAAAGAAATGGCTATACTTAGCTGAGCCACGAGTTATCTTACCAAGTTCTGCAGCTAAGCATGTATCACGAAGATACTTAAAGAGTTTAGCAATGATTTATATGGTATAAATGGTTTCATAGCAATTTGAATTCATGACAGTATTTTTGGTACAAACCTGTCAGGTCTGTACTCGAGTAGCAGATTGTAAAACTGGGCAAAGAAATCTTGTAAATCAACATTCAAGGCATCAAGATTGTTCCTCATCACTTTGAATGCCACGATGCAGCATCGGAGACATTCAGAAACAGTCAAACAGTTCCCGGGCGAACCATCAGAGTTGCTACCACCACAAGCAAGAGTTTTTAGGGATGTCATAAGATCACCCATAAAATCTAAGTCGATCAGATGAGAGAACTTTCCTAATCCATTCAAACATGGAGAGAGAAGTGGGTAGGCCCCAAATGCACCATATAACAAACTAGTATTTACTTTAGACCTGAAAGCAGTAAAGAAAATAGTCAATTAGTCTGTGACACCTATAAAAGGATCCAACAGAAAGAAAACACTTCACTGAGTCCGAGATAATATTATCATCCACAAAATACCTGTCCATGATTAATAAGAACACAACAGAAAAGAGCATAAACTCAAAATATTCCTCATATGGAAAATTGCATAAACTCAAAAGTATTCCTCACATCTTCCTGAATGTAACCATCCTGAATCTCCCAAACCAGCCTTCCCACTCCAGTTTGGGATTCCCTAGTTCTAAAACGAGTTGTGATCTCTAAATGGACAAAAAAAATACTTAATTTGGTATCTTAAACTCATCCTGTGATTATAATAAATAATAAAAAATTAGTGAACAATTCATTGAATAATCCATGTGAGAACAATCTTATAAATGACCAACTGGAAAGGCAACTAGTTCATGATTGTGACCAGCACTTTAACTTCTTCAGATAGCATCAATAATTCATGGTGAATCAAAATTTAACAACAATTAATAGAGACATGGCTATATACACCAGCAGGAAAACATCTACAGTCTAAAACCCAAAAACTCAACTCGACTCGGAAACTTGCCGAGTAGAGTCAGCTCAAAAACTCAGGTAAAACTCGTCCGAATAATGACATCTAAAACTCGGACATATATAATATTTTTCTAATACTATATATGGTATAAATTCAAAATTAATGATGAACCATGCTTAAAATGAGATATATAATTCAATATATACTAAACATCCCCCTTTTGTTTCATATTTATACTTAAGAGTGGGTGGGGTGTGTTATAAAAAAGAAAAAAAAACATAATTTAGTCACTCGGGTAGGTGGTTTACTCGCTTTTTGTTTTAACAAAAAAAATACAAAACTCAGGCGAGTGCGAGTTACTCAGTTTTCAGTGTCAAAACCGAGTTTTACCTCAAACTTGACTCAAAACCTGGCCGAGTCGAGTCGACTTGGCCTAATTTCGAGTCGACTCGCCAAGTTTTAATACTATGGTCTAAACCATCATTTGAGAGTGTCAAGACTTTGTATAGCATCAGGACAATAATTGCATCCTCATTGTCCTCACTCTCCAACTGGTCTTCAAGTAACAGGGCTTTCCCAATCAATTTTGAAAGATTGCTTTACCAAACCATAAACCTAACAAAAGCCATAAGAGAAATGGAAGCAGAGAGAATAAGTGAATGAATAAATGAAAGAGAGGCAGTGGCTTTTTTGGATCAAGAATACCATCAATGAACTCAGACACTGCTCATCTGAGCCAACTTGTAATGAAGAGACACTACACCATTCATAATAAACAACTAAAAAAATTCAACATCTCCTCAACTAAAAATGCACCTAAATGCCTTTATACCATCTCTCCAGATAAATGAGAAATATGCTCCATAGAAAGAGGCTCACAATAGAACAAAAATAAATATAGAGATGATGCTCATATCCGTTAACAGCACTCACAATAGAACAAAAAAGATAGAAATGATGCTCACATCCAATAACAGCAGAACCATCGATCAGTTCATGATTGAAAGTGGATTAGATTTTTCTTAAGACAAGCAAAACCATCTATCAGTTCACGATTGAAAGTGGATTAAATTTCCTTTAAAGCAAGCAGAACTACTTAACAGTAAAAGAGGCTACAGATCCAAAAGGGCATGGAGCTCAGGATAGTGTACAACGATGTCCATTATATACCAAGCAAAACTAGATAACTAATATAAATCCAAGTGATGACAGTACTAGTGCAGTAGGACCCCTCTTTCTTTTTTTTTTCTTTTTTTTTTGGGAAATGATGCCCCCAAGCAATTAGAAGGGAAATATCTTATCCAACCTTGAATTAGCCCACAAGTCGTGGTCCATCAATTTCAAGTATGCCCCAAGTCAACTCACAATATCATGCCAGCCCCAACCCTAAAGGGAAATATCTTCCCTACTTTATTTTGCAAAATTCCAGTATATGAGCACACCTGGTTGCAGCTGGCTGCATGGCATGCTTCAAGATGCGAAAATATGTCTGAAATACAGCAGAAAGTGTCTCCGACTGCATGCTTCTTCGCTCCATCACGTCTGGGGTAAAGGAAGTAGCCTTAAAATCTGCATTGACCTATATAAAGCGCATCAAGAACCCTTATTGCATGAACAAAAATGAGTGAAGAGTCGGAAAAATCAAGAAATCGATGGTTTACGAGGATGAAAGAATACCTCCTTTCTAGTATTTTCCAGCAATTCCTTCCTACTTTTCTTTTTTTCTCTTGCTTGCAATTGCTTTGGATCTTCAGAATTCTTACTTCTATTCTTTCTCTTGTTTGTGACTTTTTTGTCTTTCTCTAATAATTCAGACCTCCCAACATTCTCATCAAATGACAGAGACAAGAAAACCTGAGAAAGCATGGACAGCAGAAAATAGAGAAACTCAAATGAAAGACCAAAAAAGAGTTAATGTTTTACAGTTGTTAGTGCTAAGCATATCTTCTCATTAATCTCTGTTTTTGCAAATTGCGAAAGTAGAATGACCAACCACAACATCAGAAACACTAGTAAACCATGAATTCCTTGGATGAATCCTGCTCTAATAAACGGTTTAAACCTAAGAAAACAAGCCACCCAAACACGCGAGCAAGGTTTTAGAATTCATCGGTTTGCTATTGGCTGATATATCGCAATATCGGTGAGGAGGAATATGTCCCCTTTCAGATATTTATCTTTTACATTTTTTCCACCTAAATATTGTTAATTTATCGACAGATTTCACAAAATATCACAAATGTCGAAATATATTGCACCAAAACCTAAATTCTCACATTATAAATTACACAATTTTGATTGCAATGGGCAACATTTTAACAAAAAGGTGAGATATTTTGTAATTTTGCCCCGTTTAATCTTTTTTTTCACTTTGATTCACTCTCTTGTGGATAAATCACCTAGAGCAGCTCATATTGGGCGAAGACTAAGTTGCACAGCCATAGGCACAAGTGTCGGAGTCCAAAACAGACGCAAGGTGTCAAACTCAGGGGATATTCAAAAACTTTTATTGTATTGTTAATTGTGAATGTCATATAATCATAAAAAAGGGCACAAATGAATGTAATGGTGTTGTATTCACTCCCTATAAAACCTTTTAAGTGATAAACTACAACACATTTTTAAAGCACATGTCAATATATGTAGTGTAAGTAACTAATTGAAGAAAAAAAAAAAGTAAATTTAGTGTGCAACAAGAATCTGATACGTGTTGAAGGCTTATGCATGTATGACATGGACACACCACCCCTTAATAGAGTCCACGCAACAAGAGTAAAGATCCTTGTGAGGATTCTGTCGTGAAGAAATTTTCTACTGAAAATTGTGGGAAAGGTAACTTTTTTCATTTTTCTTTTAATTACGATACTAAATACTATTCTTTTTCATTTTTTAGAGAACCAGTACAATTGACCTATTGAAGACCTTCTGGAAAGAATAAAGTTGGCCACTTCAAGCCTCCGCGCAATTCAATGTGGATATGATGCAACTCTTATTGCAGTAGAGTCCTTTGTACTCGTTGATATCATTTTGAATTTGTATGTGTGTCAATGTGTGTGTGTATATATATATTGAGAATTGGATGTATTTCACATTTTGTGTATGCTATATTCATCCCTGATTATGATACACCATCATCAGAGTAAAGACTTCATATGCATCTCTTATATCCATTAGTGTTTTTTGCATTTTTATTTATTCCTAAGTGGGTATTATGATTATGTTGAATTATCAACAACATATTCCATGTCTTCCTAATTTCTTTCAATCCAATTTTTCCCAACGGATGGTGATAAATTCTCCATATATGTCGATATTTTTGATATATCCCGCGATATTGACATTTAAAAACTTGCGCTTGAGTTTGATGAAACTAGATAATTGCCAGATTATTGCTAAGCTTCGTTAAAGAACATCCATAGATGGTGACAAAACAACTACTTTTCATAGGCTTACAATTTGGTGAGTCATGTTGGCTTCTGTCGATGAATCTGTGGAAGAAATTATTGCCATGTCACCATAGTGCTGATATGGCAGTGGTTCCCACCATAGATTCATCCAATGAGTCGACTAAAGAAAAATTCTGCTTCTCTAGGATTCAAACAAGGTTTCACCTCTTTTACATATTTTCCAGACAGGGGGTGTCAATAAGGGAGGGTATTCCATGAATAAGTGCAACCTTGCCCATGGACAAAGAGTAAGCATTTTTCTTTTCGTGGAACACACTAATCCAGATTAAGATAGAAATAATGTGAATACGCCCTTATTTTTTCGTAGAGGCATATTCACAATCGCTTCTTACTGCAAGCCAAAAGATGGATGGACAAGCAGGGAACCTGGATTTCCTCAAAACAGGATGAATCTTTTCAAATCGTTCTTGACGGGTTTTGTAGGATATAATTCAAAGTGATTCTCTGTTTTAACAATCAATTATTGTTACCATACTACACAACAAGTTTGTTCATTTTGGAAGACTGGTAGTTTGAACTACCATACTAATTCGACTATTGTTCTTTTAAAAAAGCAAACTCCAATCCAGACTGTAAATTCCAAATTTATGCCAATTCAATAGAATAAAATGTCAAGTTGATAAGACAACCAATCGGATGACGAAAACATAAGCATCATTTAAAGTAAAATGGGAAATGAATCCCCATACCTCAATAGAATCAGGATGCAACTGACAAGCACGAGTCCTCACATAGTCAGCAATCAGTTGAACAGCCTCCACAGTTGCTTCACCACCATGCTTTCCCTCATCGGCAAAAAGTGACTTAACAGTTTTACAGCAGAGTTTTCTGTCAAGAAATCAGAAACATCCTAGTGACACACTGACACCAAACAAATTGGCTGTTCACTCAAGATGCAACAATTCAACTCATACATCCATACTTATATTAGAATATTAATTGATTTAGGATGGATTTAATGGAAGAACTTGATGTAGCATCTAACCGGGTCGAGAACTCCAAGAAATAATAGCACCACCTTAGAAGAGGCTCATCTTTGCACTCGGGATATTTGCAGTAAATCTCTTCGAAGTTCAGCCACAAAATTATATTGAAACTATAGAGATTTTGGGGTTCTTATTATGCAGGAAATGGGCATGCGTAGTCAACATTCTTGGTAGTTCCCCAAAACTGGGTGTTTGTAGATTTAATTCTTAAGTTGAGAACTCAAATGCTCTGGGGGAAAGTTGAATTCACGTGTTTTGCGGGGATTACAAGTCTTACCTTTAACTTAGGGACTGGACCTCCCACAAGTTCACTCACGGGAAGCCTCAGGCATCGACACATAAAAGGGGTCAATTATGGGTCAAGCTGTTCTCAACTGTGTGATCCGATCGTCAGCCATAACACCATAAATAAAATAAATTAAAAATGTAGAATACAATTAAGACACATAATGGAAATTGTAAAATAAAAAAGGGAAAATCTAAAAAAAAAACAGAAAGTTATTTTGAAATTCAAAAACAAGTTGAGATATAAACTAAATGACTATATATGTAATAATTATTTTGCATTCAACACCATAGTTACCAAAGCGAAAACGAGAAGCAAAGCAAAAAGTGAGATGCGGGAAGTGAGGCTCAAAAAATCATTAAGAAATGGGAAGTGAGAAATGAGATATAGATGCCTCTTTCTCATTATATTAGGATAGTCAGCCATACATTTTACATAGCTATTTGTGGAGCAGTGGTGTCTTAAGGTTTCAATCCAACGATACTTGCTCAATATTTGCACCCATACTTTAGACTCAGGCTTATCCAATCAATTACTATGTAAATAGCCCCATTTGACAATTAAATAGGACATGATGGAAGCGAGCTTCCTAGGAAGCAAGTCTAGAAAACGAGCTTCCCACCTTGTATTGTTGTACATAGCTTCCCTGCATAAGTTCAACACCTTAAATTCAAAGTTCACCTTTTTTAATGGATTGATCATTGGTAGGACAGAACCCCCTTTCTCTCTTTGACAACCATAACCCCTTTTCTTTCTAGTTTCCACAAAACGAAAAAGGGGGAACTCTCAATCATTTAAAACGTTAAGTGGAATTGTTTTTTTATGCACATTATTACGAGAGAAAAAATTAGTTCCAGAGGTCCCTATGTGATGATATAGAGAGGGGTCACTACTCTCTTCCTATTTGGGGATAACCCCTCGGGGCAAGTTTCAAATCCACATAGGCTTGGGATCTAGTCCTTATGTGATTTTCCAAGAAATTAGAAGGGTGACGATCCTTATATCTATTAAAAGGGGGTTGATACAACCCTTTTAAAGAGCATTAGTAGCCTACCCACTTATTTCATGTCTATCTTAACTATTCCCGTCTCTATAGCTATCAAGTCTGAAAGGTTGCGGAGATGATTTCTCTGGAATGATAGTGTTGAGTCTCATAAGTACCATTTAGTGAGTTGAAAGTCTGTAATCGCACCAATAAATGTGGGGGACTAAACCTCCAACCTCTGGTGAAGGTAACAAATTGCCCAAAAGAAGCATTTTTCTTAAATATAGAAACATCATTTTCTTACAAAACATTTCAGTGTCACCCAAACAACAAATCTGAATTTCAAAATATTTATGTTCAATTCCAAAGCATATCCAAACAAAAAAACTCTCAAGAGTCTCAACTTTTGAAAATTATTATTCTTGAGAGTTCAAATTCCTGGGTAGTGAATGTGCAATAGCCGGCTCGAGTGATCTCAACCCCACACTAGCGCTTCCGCCCTAGTGAGAAGTCGAGAAGTTTAGAGTCACCACCAATCAAAAGAAATGGGTGTGATTGGTCACCCAATAATACCCTCTTGGTCCAAGAACCAAAGGTTGGATTCGGGGATACTTTTATGAGTCGGGGAAGGTATTAAGCACCCCAACCCATCCGTCATATGACGTTTGTCTTTTAGCTTTTCTCCATTATTTCAACATTTTTTTCATGAATTAAACAAAAAAACAAATCAACTAAATAAACATTTCTCTTTTCGAGATCGGAATGTCTCTCCACAACCGAATCGAGGCAAATCCTTCTCCTTATATTTTTTTCTTTTATTCTTTGAGATTGGAATACACCCCTCCTCGACCGAATCGGGGAGATTATCTCTACTTGCTTTTTTCCTTTTGTCTACTTATTTCAAGATTCAAATGCACCCTCCTCGACCGAATTGGGGTGATTCTCTCTATAGGGGGACCAAAATCTCTCCAATTCTCAATGAAGGCAACCCTTTCCTTGACCGATTCGAGGGAAGCCTCACCTACTTAAGGAAGACGAAAATGGATCCTAAAACGAGTGATAAAGTAATCAAGATAAAGAAAAGAACAAAGAAATTGGGCAACTCTTCTTCTCACACTTTTTCTCGTTCGGTTTCCACTTCCTCACAACCGTTTGGAGGGAACCTTGGGCTACTACCGGAAAACAAAAGAAAAATAAATTTAGATATAGAATGAGGATCAAAATAAATGTTGCAAACCTTTATGATCGTTATCCAATGGATTCCTGCACTCCAAATTCCTAAAAGAAAATAGCTTCAACCAAGGAAGATCCAAACTCCATGGCTCCTTCAAGGTGGATTAGGGTTTTCTCCGGGGTTTTGGATCTTCAAAAGTTTAGGATTTTTCCACAAGAGTGTAGAGATTTCCTAGTCTAAGGGTTTTCAAAGTAGATGCAAAGTTTATGGCTTTCAATAGTCTCCAAGACTGGTTTTTTTGATGCCATGAGAGAGGGGGGGTGTATGGCCTTTTATAAAGATGAAAAAGAGGGAGGGGGAGGTTCTCTTTTCTAAGCGATGTAGGACTAAAGTTTCTCTCAAAAACTCAAAACAGTTTTTAAAGATGAATTTCTCTCCTCTTTCGGGCTTGGATTGGGCTTTGGCCTTGGCTTGACCTCAGGTTATTTCGGAGTCCGGATCTTCTTCGTTGAGTCCATCTTTCGATAGTCAAAGTTAAAAGGGTCGTGTCTGCAGTGAACATGCCCTTATAAAAAAGACTAGAAAGACAACAATTAAATTATAGGGATAGATAGGTCGGGTCACACTAGTTTGAATGGAGGAAAACATTAGATGAGTCAGCACCACCCAACTTCCATATGTAGACAGAACCACACAAACAAACAAAAAAACAAAGATGCCAAAGTATGTAATGCCTTCATTTTCCTAAACTCGCCTCTCCATCTATTATATAGAGAGGGTCGGAGAACATGCATGGCACCTCACAAACAAGGGCAGAGCTACCCCCCAATTTTTTATTTTATTTTTATCAATAATCCAAGCAAATATATATAACAGTAGAAAAGTAGAGTTACAAAGATACTACCAGCGCATAGCTCACGAGATCGTGAACCGATACGCGGAACCTGAAATAAAGATGAGTAAGCCCATTATAGCCCCTGAACTCCGCCGTGCGGACCCTAGACAAAGTCATACTAACAAGATATCCAAATCCACCCCCGCTTGCCTAGCAGTGCACCAGGCCAAAACCATCGAGCAGGTCCAAGAGAAAATGTGTTGGAGGGAAGATGGAGAGTTGTCAAAAACTCTCGTATTCTTTTCCTTCCATATGGATCATGCTATAGCACCCAGCAAGACCATCCAGATAGCCATCCTTGAGTCATTCTCACTTACTACATCCCAACAGGATAAGAAGTTGCGAAGGGAATAAGGAAAGACCCAATCCACACTCACTCGAGAAAGAAAGAAACTTCAAACTTCATATGCTACAGGACAACGCAAGAGTAGATGGTCTACCGACTCTTCCGCTTGAAGGCACATAAAACAACGATTCGCCACCCTCTAGATTTCAATTGATCACAAATGAAAATTTTATTCAAGGCTGCATTTAATAGAAAGAAAGATACTTTTGATGGAATACTTGGATTCCACACAATCGGATGAGGAAAAAAGGTGAATGAGCTAGGCCTAAGTGTCTGAACTAGAGATCTCATAGAAAATCGACCCTTGTTGCCTTTAGACCAAACTTTGTAGTCCCGCCCCTTAGAAACCAAAGAGTGTGACCCCAACCACTCTAAAAGACTGCTAAACTCAGTGACTTCCCCATCATTAAGCCCTCTCCTCAGTCTAGAGCAACAGACAACCCCCTCACTACCCCTATCAATGTACTCTCCGACTGACGAATCCCTATCTATGGCTATACGGAAAATGGTAGCATAATCCATAATTTGAAAACTCGGCAAGTCACCCGAGTAACTTGGCCGAGTTACTCAACTCGCTTGAATTTCGAGTCGAGTTGCCTCAAAACTCGGAGGCACTATTTGCCGAGTTACTCAGGCGACTCGGTCGAGTCGACCCGAGTTTTTCGACTTACCGGACTAGGTCGAGTCAGAGAAGGGCATTTTTATCATTTTTTTTAAACCTAAACTCGAATGTCACACTATTTTTGCATTATATTTCTTTGGGTCTACAAAGACAACCTACTGTGGGTTTTGTTAAACCTAGTTTATAGGTTTAAGGTGGTTAAACCAGCGTACTTTGAGTTCTTTTAACACAGGTTTTTCAAGTTATTACATATATATTTCGAGTAGGACCGAGTCAAGTTTTTTTCGAGTTATCCGAGTTACTCAACCCGGCTAACTTTCAAGTCGAGTTTTCGAGTTTTTTGAACTATGGCATAATCATCCTGCAATTTTGTGGCGCCACACCACACATCTTTCCAAAACTTGTCATCGGCTCCTCCTGACTCTAAACGCAAAGAATGGGACGACAAATCGCGCAACTGACATTATGCCCTTCCACAATCCCACCCCATGGGCCCTCCTAACTTCCTTAGGGATCCAACACGAATAAACCCCATATTTGGCTATAATCATGAACCGCCATAGACTCTCTTTCCTTTCCGAATCTCCAAATCAATTTCCCCGGCAGAGCTTTGTTTAATAGCGACAAAGGCTTAAGGTTTAGACTACCCTCACTCTTGGGACAACAAATGCGGGCCCAGTCGACTAGATGATACTTGAACTGTCCTCATTTCTCATGCCAAAGAAATTTCCTCTGCATATGTTCGAGGGATGATGAAAGTGGACATGAAGTAGGTAGGCAAACTGCACAAAGTGCTCTGAATCAGTGTTCACTCCCCCCCCCCCCCCCCCCCCCCTCTCCCCTCCTTTTTTGATAAAAAAAATGATTGCCACCTGGACAAGTGTTTTGCAAACCTTCCCAAGACTGGTGTCCAAACTGCCTTAGCTTAAAACTAGCTCCAAGAGGCATACCCATGTACATTGATGGCAGTGTCCCTGCCCGACAACCCAAGCATTTCGCTAGAGTGGTCACTCCCACTACCTCCTCGACCCCCTATTATTTCAGACTTGGACATGTTGATATGTAACTCTGACACGGCTTCAAAGCAATAAAGGAGGCTCCTAAGCGAGACTAGATCCTAACGAGATGCTCTACAGAAAATAATGGTGTTGTTTGCAAATTGGAGGTGGGAAATGCGCAATCTATCTCAACCCAAGGAGAATCCTTTGAAAACCGGCCAATTAGAGCAGGACAACATTCTACTCAAAGCTTCTAATACAATGACAAATAAGAGCGGGCAAAGGGGATCCCCTTGGCTCAAACCCTTAGAGCTTTGAAAGTAGCTTGTTGGGCTTCCATTGATGAGGATGGAGAAAGACTCAAGAGGAAATGCACAACTTCATCGAATGACACCACTTAGGACCAAAACATATTCGTTTCAAAGCATACCCCAGTAACGTCCAACTGACATGATCATAGATTTTCTCCATGTCCACTTTGCACAGTAAGCCCGGGACTGAAGATCCAATCCTATCATTAATACATTCGTTGACTATCAGTATACCATCGAGAATCTATTGGCCACCCACGAATGCCCCTTGTTGGGGGGATATGATGTCCCATTACTCTCCTAAGTCGACTTGCTAGCACTTTGGAACATAGTTACCAAGTTCTACGATTTTTTCAAAAAATACAAAATAATACCTGACTTTTTCGTTGATCGATTAATTTACAAAGTATTCGCGAATTTTGGAAAGCAACTTTTTCAAAAAAATCACGAATTATTCACGATTTTTTTGAAAAAATCCCAAATAAATTTCTAATATATGAAATTCCTTTCATAATTAGTAATCTTATTTTATATTTTTTCATTTCTTAACTAACATTTTCCCGATTTATTTCCAAATTTTCGCGATTTTTTCCAAATTTTTTCCTAGACGAATTAATCCTGAACCACGACTTGGTAACTATGCTTTGGAAAGTATTTTGTAAACAATATTCACTAGACTGATGGGCCGGAAGTCTTTGATATCCATTTCCCCTTTGTGTTTTGGAATCAGAACAACAAAAGTGTTGTTGATCACTCTATCGAAACGCCCTAGCTCGTACAACTCACTCATCACTGCCAAAAAATCCTTCCCGACAATATCCCAACAAGAGCGATAGAATTTAATGGCAAAACCATCCGGGTCAGGGGCCTTGTCCCCGACCATATTTGGAATGGCTCCCAGGACTTCCTCCTTCATGAAACTAGACTCCAAAGATTCCCTCTGATCCTCCGACAAACACTCGAAGGGAAGTCCATTTAACTGTGGACGCCACCGTACCTTCTCCGTATACAAATCTTGGTAGAAGGAGACAATGTTCTCTGCAACCTCTACTGACCCCTCCTACCACTCCCCATTAACCTTTATTCTGGAAATGAAGTTATTCTTACGATAAAAATTGGCCATCCTGTAAAAAAACTTTGTATCTTGGTCACCCTCCTTAAGCCAACGGCCCCTAGCCTTCTGTTTCCAGCTGATCTCTTCCATCCTAGTCGTGGATAAGTATTCCAACTTCATTGCTTCCTTTGATCAAAGTCCATCGTTGATAAGAGACCTCGATTCCTCCACCAAATCCAACTCACCTATTTCCTTCAGAAGGCCAGATAGTCGAGCTTGGATATTGCCAAACATGTCTCTATTCCAGACCTTGAGGCGAGCCTTAACAGCTTTAAGTTTGAGTCCAAATCGTGTGCTTGCTTGCCCCTACCCGTTGCTGGCGTTCCATACTTCGGCCACCACCCCTTAAACCTATCATCTAGGAGCCACATGTTTTCGAACCGGAACGGCGTGGGACCCTTTTTGACTCCCAGCTATTTTGCGTCCTGAGGACTACACCCTTGGTTCTCATGACCGGTATTGGAGTTTGAGTCTACAAGCACTGACTTGAGTCTTTGTTGAATTTTTGTGAGATCCCTAGTATCCGAACACAATCTAGACCCAACTCTGACACTTGTTTCCTCATGCAACTACGGTATCGTGTCTCTATGGATTGATAGAATTGAATTAAAAGACTCACCAATAGAACTTAATGAACTCGCCATATCCAACCGCACCCCGCTCGAGAACGGAATGGGGTGGATACAGGGAGAAAAGGATTTAGCCGTACCTCCCGATGGAAAAGAAGGTCTATCTCTGATCTCTTGAAGGTCATTGCCTCATGATGAGTGTGACAATTTAAGAGGATCTTTCGCTCCCGAATGGGATTGACCTTGTTTCTTTGATTTTCTTCCCGATGTTACTTCCGCAAAATGAGTTGGAGTCTGGTTTGCAAGAGATGGATCAAAAATAATTACAAGACTGAAATAAGCTTCATCCGCTGCCTTAGCATCAATTGTCACCCGATAATGGAATGGGGTGGATACAGGTGTCAGCGAGAAGAGGGTTTAGCCGTACCTCCCAATGGAAAAGAAGGTATATCTCTGATCTCTTGAAGGTCCTTGCCTTGTGACAATTTAAGAGGATCTTTTGCTCCCGAATAGGATTGACCTTGTTTCTTTGAATTTCTTCCTGACATTACTTCCGCAAAACGAGTTGGAGTCTGGGTTGCGAGAGATGGATCAAAAATAATACAGGACTGAAATAAGCTTCATCCGCAGCCTTAGCATCAATTGTCGACATATAGGGGACAGACCCAATGCTTCCCCCTAGTGTTGGCATGATATCCTCCTGGACCTGAAGGCTTTCCGTTGTCCGCTGGCTCCTACGCCCTTGCTGAACAATCGGTGATTAGGGCTTCCTTTGGGTAGAAACACTCCACCATTGGATTAGCTAAAGTCCCGGAGATTGACATTGGGGCTTGTTCTACCTTTGGGACTTCTCCATTCATGCTCCCCCCGCCCCCCAAAAAAAAAATTTTGAAATTTTATTAAAGTATATGTATAATTTTTTTTTTAATACATAATATATAAATTTTGTATATAGTGACCTGCCCAAAACATATTATTAAATTTTTAATATGTATAATATAAAATGATTGATTCTTTATGTGTCCCTTTTAACCCTAGTTAAGATTTATTATCTTAGGAGTTCATTTTTTTTTAATAAAAACTAAGGTTAGATGTATAAACCCTAGGGGTGAGTGAATCTTAACCATAGATAATGGGTGTTAAAAGGGACATGTGTAAAGCAGGGGAGGCGCGCGCGTTCTATTGAACACGGAACCCGCGAGAGAAAAAACAATCTCTATAATATAAAAATAGTCATTTTAGAGTAGTTATTATCCCACCCCACATTTGACTTTATAATCAAATGTCTTCCTATTTCATCCCCTTTAACCATGGTTAAGCTTAGCTTTCTTAAAGTTATTTTTTTTCAAAGAACCAAGGTTAAATGGATGAACCCTACGGGTGAATAAATCTTAACCACAATTAGTGGGTATTAAAATGGTAGGTAGGAATCAATGAAGACCTTTCTATGTTTTTCACTTTTTCTTGTTCCTGAACCCCTCTTTTTGGAATGCAGCATTAACTAATTTTATGACCACAATGGACCTATTACTCAAAAAAATTTCTCTGGTATACGCCCCCGAACCACCAAGACACATACTCAATCCCATTAATTTTCTTGATATATGTAATTCGCCCCCCTCCCCCCCAAGGAAAAATTCCTGGCTCCGCCCCTGCTCACAAAGAACAAAACACTTACATGACACACACACAGCTACATGACACTCACATCACCTACCAGTGTTGCATCATCTACTTGTCATGCACTAAGTAACCAGAGCGTTGTGTGGGAGCGAGAATTTAGGATAGGGTCGAGAGCACCTCCGGAGCGCCGGTATATATATATATATACATATATATGTATGTATGTGTATACGAATATATGTATGCATACTGGATGATTTTTGAAATTCACTTGAAAATGCAAATACACCTTTCTCACCTTTTAAAGTATAAGTTTCATCATTCAAAGTTGTAGTCACAATAATCATGATAACTATTGATATATTAAATGTATCATTCCAAATTCAATTATAAGATTACTAATAATTAACAAACCTTACAAGAAGCTTGTACCCTACAAAGAAAAATGACAAAATACACCTCTCTTAACATGAAAAATGGGGATAAAAATGCAAATTTAAAGAAACCGCCCTCCCTATAAAACCATAACTACACTATACAAAAGTTGAAACGAGACTCCCAAGGTGAGAGCAAGGTTTGACAACAGGAGCAAGTAGCAAGTTAGGAGGTTTGGGTTACTAAGGTCATGCATCAACTCTCAACCTGTCACAATGTCACCTATTTGCCATCTAAGGCCCCATTTGACATCCATTCTAGTGATTCTCCATCCCTAAAAGCAAACCCATTCCCAAATTTCTCGATTCTCAATTCTTAGTGAGATCCTTTTTCCGAGCAGTGTGGAGCTTCTCCCCAATCTCTTTTCCTTTCAGAGCTATATGGAACCATGTTGTTCCATCCAAGGTATCCTTCTTTCTTTGGCTGGCATCCCTGGACAAAACCCTCACTTGTGATCACCTAAAAAGCTTAGGGTGGAAGATGGCTAACTGTTGTTTATGAGCTGTGTGGTGGAGGAATCTTTACATCATCTTCTGTTGCACTACCCTTTCGCGTCGGAGGTTTGGAATCAGTTCCTCTTGGGTATAAGTGTGGTTTGGGTCTTTCCGAGTTTCGTTTAGGGCTTCTTATCTTGTTGGCTTTCAGTGAAGGTGAATGCTCTATTTTCTGAGCTTTGGCCTCTTACCGGGCACGATATTGTGGTCGATCGGGAAGGAGAGGAATAGGAGGGCGTGCGGCAATGTAGCCTCCTCTCCCTAGAAGGTTTGTGTTGGGATCCACCGATGTATCCGGGACTGGTGCTTAGCTAGGGACCTTGAGGATGAGGTAACTTCAGCTCTAGGGTGATCGTGTTTTCTGGTAGAGCTGGGTTATTCGATGGCATGCGCTTTCTGGGCTTCTTCCTATTGGGATAGCTTTATGGTTATATTCATTGTTGTGTTCTTGTATTTCCCCTTTTTTGTACTTCTACTAGTCTTGGCCTCACGATCTTGTGATCCCTTGCCTCTTTTGTATTTGCTTTGTCTTTCTTTCTCAATTTTATATATATGAACTCTGCTTTACCGATCAAAAAAAAAAGTTTCTCGATTCTCATATTCAATTCTATATGGAGAACCCATTTGGAAATAGTTCGTCATAATCCATTATGAAGAACAAAAACAATAGAAGGTGGCATTAGCTTCATTTTTATGTCCCCTAAAACAACTCTTCTAGTGATATAACCCCTTTTTGGGGGGCAGTGGTAACGGGGGTGATGTGGTAGTGGGGGTGCTAGGAGTGGGCGTGTGGTGAGAGTCATAGAGGGTATATCCCTCTTTTTCAGTTAAGTAGCGTCGACTCCCACAAGTTTATGAGAAATAGTATTCTCAGAAGCAACCTTTTTTTGTTCCCATAAACTGTGCTAGAATCAAAGTTGATTCTTAGACTCGTTTTAAGTCCCAAGTCAATGCAAACACGTTTCTGCATTTCTATTCCATGGGAGCGCATTATTGTTACAAATCTACTGAAAAATACCCAATTTCTTCTAATAAAAACTGTAGAAATATCTAAAGTTTAAAGCTCAAATTTCATTGTTATTTTAAAAATCTCGCGAGAAATACAATTTTCTTTTTTTTTATTGCGTAAATATTGCAAGATTTACAAAGTATCACACTTAAAACTACAACCCTTGGCAACCCGACTACACACCAAGCCAAGGTCCTTTCTATTAGGCAGCCATAATCCATCATAGGTTCATTATTCCTACTCCGCTCCTCATTGAAGGAGAGTAGAAGACACTAAAAACACTTTAAGATGGCTAGCAGCAAGGTGTAGGCACCGTGGAGATCTGCAACTTGGTGGTCCAAGGGAACGTCTCATTCTCATGGATTTCTAGGGCAGCTAAAGGCGTGGTGGACTCTCATGCTAAGGAGTCTTTAAAGGATGAGCTCATATATGAAAGGATACTTCGTAATTTCTATTCCCCCCCCCCCCCCCCTTCCTTCTTTTGGCATGGTCCAAAGGAACGTCTCATTCTCATGGATTTCTAGGGCAGCTAATGGCGTGGTGGACTCTCATGCCAAGGAAGAAGTCTTTAAAGGATGAGCTCATATATTAAAGGATACTTCATAATTCTATCTCCTCGCCGCCCCCCCCCCCCCCCCCCCCCCCCCTCTTTTGGCACCCGTCCAATTGGTAGGAGCCTTCCTTTGTATCCTCCTGCTTCCTTACTTTTCCGAATATAATCATTCGTCTTGATTTGGTGCAATATTTAACATATTTTTAAGAATGGAGAAAAAAATGGAAATATTATAGATATTTCAAGAAATGTTAAAGAGGCACCAGTACAAACATAAAACTCACAATAGTACTATAAACAATCATGTGCATAGATTGTTGAGTTATTCATGGGCATACTACAATACTCTTAACAGCCAAAATTTATGCGATTTTTTGGAATTTACAATAGTCAAAAACATGTAAGTAAATAAACTCAAATAGCATTTACAATTACAAATAAGCGAATACTACATAATGGTCACTCATATCCAATAATGTTAAGTTTATTTAAGAATTGCGTATATTTTTCAAAATATTTTTTGCAACTATTTTTGAAATTTAAATATTTTAATCTCATATGATACTTAAGTGATAATAAGAGTTCAATAAATGATAAACGCCCATATTTATGTACATGTGCTCGTACACATAAATATACATAGTTTTTATTTTGTATTGTTCTTTCATATAAATGAGCAAGTTTTTTTTCCATGGATATCAAACAGTGCAGTTGCAGGGAAGCTATATACAAGGTGGGAAGCTTGTTTCGCAGACTCGCTTCCGCTCGCTTCCATCAGGTCTCATTTAGTGGTCAAAGGGGGGTTTATACCTAGGAAGTAATGGGATAATAGACGTAGACCTAAGTCTCAAGCCTACGACAGATTTTTTTTTTGATACTAAGCAAAAATCATTGGATTGAAACCCAAAAGTTATATGGCACCTACTTCTTCACAAATATCTCATCTAAAGTATGATTGGTCATCCTAATATAATGGGAATAGGGCACATATATTTATTTCTCGCTTCCCATTTCCTAAAGATTTTTTTAGCATCACAGTTTCCGCTCATGACTTTCGCTTTGATTCTTGTTTTCGCTTCTCGGTTTGGTAAATATGGTGTAGTCAGAATGTCGCCTAGGCAACACCTCTCGCTTATCCAGTGCCCATATTTCCTAATCAAAGTCTAAGTGGACACTTATTAAGACAAAGTTGCCTAGTGGTGACTGGACCTTGTCTCAGGTATAGTCACAAAGTCGAGGTTCGGGAATAATTTGGCAAGGGTCAGGTACGGAAAAATTCAAAATATACGAGAAAACTTCGGGAAAAAAACGGAGAAAAAATTTATAATTATAAAAATTAGAAACGATGCTAATTAATATATCTAACAATTTGGTGAGATAATATACAAAAAGAGTAACTATAAGCAACAATAATAAATTCATAACATTATTTTAACATCAAATTCATTCCATTAAGCCATTAAATTTCATTAAAACATCAATTATCAAGATTAAAAACAAGACTAAAATACTTATATTAATAAAAACACTTATTTATATTCATCAATCGCTCAAAAGCACATCAAAGTCATCAATATCTACATAATCCTCATTCCCAAAAAATTTCAAGATTATCTTTTTTTTCGTATTATTCGTTTTAAACGTGTTTTTTTTTTTTTCATATTATTCGTTTTAAACGGTTTAAAACTATAATACGTGTTTAATTCAAAAAAAGGGTTTTAAACGCCGTTTTCTACGCCAGGGTATTAATGCACGTTTTAAACGGGGTTTTTTCAAAAAAATGCAATTTTTTGTGACTATGATCTCAGGGCACTAATGCACTAGTGACAAAGGCATGTTAAACCAACATATGGTAGACCACTGTATGAGAGCATTCCTAGCAGCCTCACCAAAATAACTTTTTGGTTATTTTGGTGAGCCAAAAGACTAAAAAGGTGCTAAAATGACTCCCAGCAGCCTCAACAGAATGAAGAAATCCCTTTGGTGAGTCTACAGTAGTTTGGTGAGTACTGTAGACTCACCAAAGTTAAATCTTCTCACCCTTGGGCCCACACAAATAATAAAATAAGGTTTCTCTCTCTCCCTTTCTTTTTTGTGGTCCCACACAAACAATAAAATAATATTTTTCTCTTTCTTCCTTTTTCGTTTTCCCACACAAATGATAAAATATTGCTTCTCTCTCCTTTTGTTTTGGTTAAAATGGTGAGGCTGTTGGGAGTGTGTTAAAAAAGTGGCTCACCAAAACCACTTTTTGTGGGTTTTGGCTATTTTGGTGAGTGAAATTTGGTGAGGCTGCTAGGAATGCTCTGAAAGGATCAAGAGCATGAATCATTACAATTCATGAATTAAAATATTTAACAGCGAGTACGAAGGTTTTGGATAACTGCACTAACAATGAAAAACTAACAACTAAGCATAACAATTCCCTGCCTTGTAAGTCATGCCACTACAATCCATATTGGCTGATGTTTAGAAGCATAGTGAGTGTTGCAGTCAACTGTTAAGCAGCAATAACTGGACGGTCCGTCATTCGAATCATTTGATCATTCAAGCAATTTTTGGAAATGTAAAGAAATAATATAAGGATATAGCAGAACCTTATGAAATCATCTGGGGAGCTTATGTTCTTGATAACAGCAGCTAACAAGCTCTCACGGAAGTTGAAGTGGGGAACTGCATCTACCAGATGACACATACAAAAAACGGCTGCATGCTTAACCAATCTCTGTTTTTCTAAGGTCACCAGCTTCTGCAGATATGCCTAAAAATTTATAAATGAGAAACCACAGTTAGCCAGTATGATTAAAAGAAAACAAGGAACCTAATATAAAATGCAGGCCTGTAATCAAGTCTAATCAAGTCATTTCATTTATAGCCATATTTTTTGAAGTAGGCAAGCGACCAAACAAGACTCGTGTTGCTGACACCAAATAGTTGAGATAAGGCACCAATGATGATGAGGCAAGTGTCCAAACACTACAATTCTGTTACATCTACTTATTTCTTTTGATAAAACTGTCAACACTTGTCAAGAAAAGGGAAAGGGATACTTTTTGTAATTATGTGATCTCAAATACCAAGTAACTCGGTGCCAAACACATGTGAGCACTGTGCACCTTTTAGTTCCCGAACTTAACCAACTTCTTAAGTGCCACACTGTGCACCTTTTAGTTCCCGGACTTAACTAACTTCTTAAGTGCCCTTTGCACTTCATTGTTAATCTTAAGGCCTCAGCACCTGGAAATTTATAAAACCTTTACATTTTCTAGTTGGATTTCTTACTTATTTGTATTATGATTAATTAATAAGTAACCTTTTCACCATGTCAAAGGTCCTGACTTGTGTCCCCACAAAACAGTCCATTTTGGCGGTGGGTATGTCTTGGGTACCAGCATCCCTATCTTTGTGGCGATTGGACACCCATGCCCATACCTCAATTATAGTAGGACACTATACAAGAATGTCAAGCAAATTCTGTCAAGATGGTCACAATAGGAGCTAGGAACCACAAGTTCCAACAAACAATCCAGAGGTACCACCTTTTACCAAAGAGCCAACAACCACATTCATACATTGTACAGTCTTGAAAAGGGAATTGTACAATCTTGTGGTGAGTTGTATTGCTTCAGACATGTAGGGAATTGTACAATCTTCATAGGAAAAAGTTCTTTGATTTTTTCAAAAAGTCCTCACTAATACATGGCTTTTTTGTCCAACGAATAATTCACGAAATATTCGGGACTTTTGGGAAAAAATCACAACTTCTTATAAAAATCCCCAAAGTTTGCAAATTAAACATGAATTATTCATGATTTTTTGAAAAAGTCCCAAAAAAATATCTAATATATGAAACATATTTGTTTATAATTTTCATGATTAATAATTTGATTTTATAATTTTTATATATCTTGCCCGACATTTTCCTAATTTATTGCCGAATTTTCAGAATTTTTACCTATACGAATAATTCCCAAACTCTGACTTGATGACTATGACGATCTTGCAAAGGTCAAAGGGTGAAGTGATAGAGTGAAGGTTGAAGCAATCTGGAAGAAATTATCCTTTTGTTCGATTCTTGGATACCTAATGAACACTCTCCAAGGGATAGAAATATGATTTTAAATATGAAAGTCATCAAGTATCTTCTAGATGCACTTTTTTGTTAAGGCCTCGTCACATTACTCTACCATGCTATTGGGACAATATATATATGCTCTCAATGCACTTCCTAGGTTGCACCCTTATGATTCAGAGGTGGCAGTCCGTAAGAGCTTTATATGTGATCACCTTCATAACTACAATTCAATTTCCCTAGTGGATATGATGCTCTAAGTATAAAGAATTAGTAGATCTCCTTTTGATTCACTACCCCTTCACGTCCAAGGTGTGGAATTCCTTTTTGAAGAAGTTTGTGGTTCTTGGGTAATTTTTGCCTTGTGTACAAACCTCAGCTAGGCCCTCTGAATCTTTCTTGCCCGAAGGACAATTAGTTCAGATGCACATTAATTGACGGCAATCATGTGAACCCGAAAATAATGAGAATCCAGGATAGGCAGAGAGGTAGGTGTATAATATTGGATCCAGGACCTTTTTCATCTCTCACACCTTGACCCCCAAGAAGCTTCCGACTGACTGATGGTAAAAGGAGATGATATTTGAAATGTTTGAGGAGGTCAATTGAAGAGAACTTGAGCTGTGAAGGATGATCATTAACTAGACTATACCCTACTCCCTTGATTAATCACTCACTAAAGGTGAAGGAGCAGCATAACTGACTAAATTAATGTTCATCACTGACATGGATGCTAATCACACCAGTGCTAGGGGCATTATGAGCTAAGATTCTTTCTTTCCTCAATCATGGTGGACAGGAATTTGGTCAGGTAATTACTAATTAGATGGACGGGTCCTTTTGAAAATCCTCTTTTGTTCATTTTTTTAGTAACAGTAAAATTTAGGTGGTGTTTGGTAACTCTAAATAATAAGAGCTTATTTGGGTTTTAGAATTTTTGATAACAGGCTTGTTAGACCTCTAGAAACTTTAAAAATAGAGGAAAAACCTTGAAACAAATAAGTAGCATGGGAGTAACTTATTTTTTGGGTCTAAAACTTTAGAGCTTATTCTTTAGAGTTTATTTTTAAGAGCTTATTATATGTGGGTAGAGTTTCCAAACACACCCTTAATGTACATAAAAGGGGAAGAGAATTCCCCAAAAGAAAAGAAAGCAAATAGACATCAACATTATACATGGAAAATTACCCAAGACCTCTTCCACTCAAAATCCTCCCTCTTGATACTTTTTAACTCCTTAAGGATGAAAATCCATTCCCAGTAAACAGTAACTAGAGAATCTATCAAAGGATCTTTTTCTATAACCCCAAATGGACCACTTGGCCAGGAGATAAACATTTCCTGAATCTCCCTTGCACAAATCCAGAAAGAGATGAAAAAACTCCATACTAGCTGAACAATCGTACAATGGAATAAAAGGTGCTTAACATCCTCCTTTTGCTCCTTAAGCATTGCACATCAATTTGGAAACTGTAAATCCCCCTATGGTTGAGCTGATCAATCGTCAGATTTTTTCTTCACAACTGTCCAGATGCAAATCTCCACTCTAGGGATTATCAGGTTTCCCCATTTCCCCAATCGCAGAAACTTCTTTAAATTTCTAATAAATCCTACAAAATAATTAAAGAGGGAAGAACCCATTTTCATCTTCTGAATAATATCGCAAATCTTCTTTGTCGTCATAAGGAATAACTGACCGTAAATCAGTAACCAATCCTACGAGACTTGCAACTCAAATTTTCCATATATGCTTCACCCAGGCACCAAATCTTTGGAGGGCATATATCTCCTTTTATTAGTTCTTAGAAACAGAAAATAAGATAGATTTATTTCCAGGGAGGGAAAAAACTGCAAGATCATCTCCTGTTGCAAACCATAAATCTTGTAGAAAAAGTAATGGAGTATTGGAGTTGGTAACAAAATAAGGGAGTTGGTGAAGGATTAATGCTCTTAAAGGGTGAGGATATTAAACTAGGAGTAACTCCAAGAAGTGGTAAGATAAGGGAGAGTTAACTGAGATGGCTTAGACATGTTCGTTCAATGATAACATTATGTGAGGAGTCAATTGATGCAGGTTGAAGGCTATAAAAAGGTGAGGTGAAGGCCAATTGACATCGAATGGACAAATGTCAGTGCTTTTAGAGTTTTACTAGAGTGGAATGGCAAAACATGATTCATGTTACAAACCCCAAATATATGGGACAAGGCATTGATGACGATGATGATTACCTTGTAGAAAAAAGTTTCTTCGTAGGTTTTACTTGAGGGTTTTTTTTTTGGTCGGTGCTATTACTTCCGGCTTTTTTGCTCTGTAGTAAAAGTTATTATCAATCAAAACATAATTGTGGACTTGGCAAACAAATCAGTAATTACTGTATCACTTGTTTGGTATGACCGTATGAACATTCAAGTTAAAAAAGAACTATGCTTCTATAGATCAACACCCATCCGTTTTAGTGGCTTTTGTCAAAAATCAGATACTTTTGAGTTTTATCATACTATCTAAACATATGGAGTCAATAAGCATCAGTATTAGCAGTCTGGCTGTAATATTATTATTACCAGGCCTTCAATCAATTCCAGAATCTGAATTAAACACGGAAACTAGGAAGAAGGACCTTCTGACATAAAAGCAGATCTAGAGGCAGGAAAAAGATAGGTATCCTCAAATAATTAACCAAATACCATAGCTAGCATTCCAAAGCGTAAATGGCATCAAAGATTCATTATTAATGAAATATTAGACATTCTACAAAGTGCCAAGTTAAACCTTGTATTCGGACAGGAGTGTGGATTCGTAGCGCCGCATCTTTTGTACTTCCTTAGAAACAGTCATTTCCAGTTCCTTTTCAGTTGGGAGCCTGATACGGTAGCTGTTGCACATATGCAAAAGAAGGGTAAGACATTAGAATAGTATTGCATGCAGGAAAAATAAGACATAATCACTCCTCCAAGAATTCAGTACAAGCAGTATGGGATAAAAGCAGGGAATATTACCCAGGAATAATGTCTTTATAAACAAGCATCAAAGAGATTAGCCCATCTTTAACAATATTATGATCTTCATCCTTACAAATTTGCAACATCTCATTAAGAAATTTCATATTCGATGCTGGATCGGCAAGCAGGGCAAATGAGTACTCTGCAAGTTTACTCTTCTTTCCTGCAAATACTTCTTCAGCTGTAAGGTCTTCTTTCACCTCCGCCTAGACACGAAACACCACTTTAATAGACTCGTCAGAGATGCTAAAGAACAGATGGTGGATTGAAAAAATTAAGAGAAAACACATAATTAGAATTTTTTTATGCACCTCTCATCATTAACTCTACAATTTGCACCAATACAGAACAAGAGTCATATTGGTAAGAAGTTCAAAGACAACTAGCGGGCCTGTTACAGGATCAGAAATAAAAGCAACAAATTTACTATCAAAAGTTCAGATGCCCAAACACACACAAACAACACTCATACATACATGCATGCATGTATACATACATTGTCGTGAATTTGTGTATGTATGTGCATCCCGGATGCTTGAATTTTTCATTGGTGTCCTTTTTACATAGATTGAAGAACATTTTCCGGGTGCAAAAAACTTTGTGAATGTTTCTTTAATATATCAAAAAAAAAAAAAAACATAAATAGACATTTTAACCGGCGGAGCTGTATACGGAAATTTACCAATACTTCTGCTTGAGGGTTTTCTTGCACCTCCTCCTCTATTTGAGCTGGCTCCTTTGCTTGTTTTTTGGCCTCTTTCTTACTTTTCTTCAACTTTGCCCTCCTTTCTGATTTTGTCAGCTTCACTGTACTTTTGTCCGCATCATCATCTTCACTATCCTTAGCAGCTTCATCTTCCTTGGGTGCATCAGATGTTCTAGATTCCTTTGGTACTGCATTCATATTACTACTAATCAGCATAATTATAACATCAAGAGCATACTCAGTGTATGGCAAACTGCAGATTAAAGCGCGCGAAAGAGAAAGAGACAATTAAAAGATTACCTGTTCTGTAATAGATTTTTCCATCCAAGGTCTTGACAGGAAGGGCATCTACAGGATCAACTTCAAGCTTGTTTTCCTGTGTTGATTTCTCTAGGGACTTCTTTTTAATCCGCTTTTCATACAAATATTCCAAAGCATCTGCTTTCTGATCGGCGCGGCGACTTACATGCCTGTCGGGAAAAAATAATAATCAAAATGTACTCCAAATTTTACAGAATAACGACTACTAATTTTAGAATCTAATGCTTCCATAATCAAATTCATATATCTGTTTCTCAAATTTCAGAAATATAACAACTAAGTTTGGTATTTCTACTAAAACGGTACAATCAAAATCCAATTTTTGGTCTACTTGATAACTAGTTTATGATTTCGAGAGTAGAAGAAGGAGATTACAAACCTGGTAATGGATTGAGTGTCTAAAGTGTTAACAAAACCGGCGTAATCTCGATTCTCCTTAAGGAACTGCAAATCCTCGTCGGATACTTCGACCTCCTCGTCTGCGATATCTGGTGGGAGCTGAGGCGGGAGGACTACGTTCTTCTTCTTCCCCATTCGAAGCTCAATGCGGAGTCAGCTTCTGCACCAGAAGGCCTCAGAAGTTCACTCTTAATAGTTAATAGGCCAGGCAGGCAGATGATAAAGATTTCTTCTTTCCTCTCTTTTTACTACTTGGCCGATGGATGGTTCTAGGGTTTAGCAGCCGTACGACATTTTAGGTATGGAAACTGGGCTGGGCGGGGTGGGGTGGGGCTGGGCGGGGCGGGGCGGGGCGGGGCGGGGCGGTTTTCTACTATCCTGTCCCCGACCAGATTATACGACTTGCTTATATACTACCAAACCATCATCGCCCCCATTCAACAGTATGGACCCCGACCCGAATTTTTTGTTAGTTTTTTGTTGTGGACAACCAGTTTGCTGTTAATATCAAAAGGGAGAAAGAACTCGAATAAAACCAGGACTATGATCGAAGAACTAGGTAAATCTTTGGATCATACACGCTCTCATATGAAAAATCTTAAGTTAGAAATAGAGAAAGAAGATAAGCATTTGGTTCTTACCGGAGTGAATCAGAGAATGAGGTTGAGTGCTTTAAGACTTGTCACTTGAGAGAGGAGAGCACAAAGCAAAGCTTGAGTGAATCAAGATTTGGACAAATAAGGACATACAGTCTAATTTGGTTAACAGCCGTGAGTAATCCTAATTCTATTGCCAAAAATACTCTTATTCCTCATTGACCAGTGGGTCTTGATCCTAAAATGTATATACATATAGTCTTTATATAGTCTTTAGAGTCAAATCCTTTAGGTTATCCCGTAACTGGATTTGCCTCACCCTTTGAGGTGGCCACGTGTCCCCTTTGACACCCCTTAATTGTGGTTCAGATTCATCTACCCCTAGGGTTCACCCACCCATTCTTGGTTTTTAGAAAAAAATATTGATTCTATTTTTTAAAATTAAAAAACTGTTTTTAGGATTTTTTAATATTAAAATATTAAAAAAATAGAATTAATATTTTTTTTCTAAAAACCAAAGATGGGTGGGTGAATCTAAACCACAATTAAGGGGTGTCAAAGGGGACACATGGCCACCTCAAAGGATGATAACCGGATTTGCCAAATCCGATTATCACCGTAGAGGATTTGACTCCATAGTTCTTTACGGTTTAGCAAAGGATTAAAATCATTTATGGTTATAACCGGACTTGAGGGTCCGGTTACATCCTTGAGGTCGACACGTGTCCCTTTTGATACTCCTTAACTATGGTTAGGATTCACCCACTTATCCTAGGTTTTTAAAAAAACATTTTTTTCACCGTGGTTAGAAAAAATATTATTAAAAAAAACATTCTAAAACCGTGAATAGTGGGTGAACCCTGATGTGTGAATCTTAAGCACTATTAAAAAAAGAACACGTGGTGACCTCAGGAGTATAAGTGGACTCCACATAACCTGAGAGGATTTAATTTAATTCCTTTAGCAAAAGCTCATTGAAAAGGTCACAAGATATATTCAATATGACCATGCGTCTTTTTAGCCGAGGTGGCCACGTGTCCCTTTTGAGTGGTTAAGATTCACCCATCTCTAGGGTTAACTCACCTATTAATGGTTTTAGAAAAAAAAAATTTAAAATTATTTTAATAATATGTTTTCTAACCACGGTTTTAAAAATGGTTTTTTTTTTAAACCTAGGATAGGTGGGTGTACCCTAGGGTGGGTGAATCCTAACCACAGTTAAGGAGTATCAAAAGGGACACATGGCGACCTCAAGGGTGTAACCGGACTTGGGTGGGTGTACCCTAGGGTGGGTGAATCCTAACCACAGTTAAGGAGTATCAAAAGGGACACTTGGCGACCTCATGGGTGTAACCGGAACCCCAAGTCCGGTTATAACCATAAAGACTATATGTATACATGTTAAGACCCATTAGTCAATGGTGACTAAGGATATTTTTGGCATTAGAATCAAGATTACTCACGGCTGTTAACCGAATTAGACTGTAGGTCCTTTTTTGTCGAAACATTGGGTCTGTGAAAGGAAATCTTTTTAAAGTAGGCACTTATTTGTCATTTAAAAATAACTTAGGTTCTGATATGGAATTAACCCTTCCCAAAAACGTTTATATACAGGAAACGACAATAACAAAGACTATAAATTCGGGGCAGGGCAGGCCGAGGCGAGGTATACAAAAATCACCCCCGCCTTGAAACTTGTTCGGTTTTTTTTTAATACCAAACCCACCCCTAAAACCATTTAGCTAGGAAAAAAACCGACCTTATAGCAGCGGGTCGAAATTGTCATCCCTACGTACGAATAGGGTTTGAGGTCACCAAAATTTCGGTGATTTCAGATGTATGGCCGAAACAGAAGGGAAATTTCCCTATTTACACCCCCACAATTCAAAGAATCCATGTAATTGGACCTCTTTTAAGAAACTTATTTTTATAAGTCTTTGTATGTGTGGAGGAGATACACGTGCAAAGTTATTTTCATTTACCCCTCTCTACACAGAGAACTAAAAGAGTAGGAAGAAGAAAGAAGAAAGAAGAGGAAGAAAAATACTCATATTTTTACTCATAGTTACCAGAGCTAGAAGTGAAAACGAGAATCAAAGAGCGAAAGCAAGAAACGGGAAGTGAGACTCAAAAAAAATTAGAAATGGGAAGCGAGAAATAAGATATAAGCTCCACATTCCCATTATGTTATTTATCGGTAGTGATACCTTTGATTTTATCTTACATGAGATTTTTGTATAAAAGTAGGTGTCTTAGGTTTCAAACCGACGAGACTCACTTAGAGTCTACACCCTATGTTATAGATTGTGGTTTACCACATCACTTTACTTTGTACATAGCTTCCTTGCAACTATGTTTCTACTTCCCTAGTTTCTTCTCCTTTAGCTTCTTTAATCTACATTTGTAGAAAAGAAGAAGAAGAAAAAGAGGAAGAAGAATATAGACTTGATATGAGCCATTACTAAAGATGATGTAAAAGTTAATTAAAAGGCCATTCATATTTCATACTAAGAACTAGACTAAACAAGACTAGAACAACATTTCTTTGCCAATGCTTCTAATCATAAAATAAAATTTCAAGGTTAAAAAAGTTCAATTTGTTTCTAGATCGAAAATTTATTTCGATATATCAAGATTTTATTTCAGTATATCGAAATTGTATAATAAAATATTGAAATTCATAAAATAAATTTTTGAGGTTAAAAAAAGTTCGATTTGTTTCGATATCTAAAATGTATTTAGAAATATATCTAAATAAATTTTCGATATACCAAAATTTATTTCGATATAGCGAAATAAATTGTTGATATATCAATATTTAATAATGAAATATCAAAATTTATAAAATAAAATTTCGAGGTAATTTTTTTTTTTTTGAAATTTTGTAATCAAATGCAGATTTTTTTTTATATATATCGACTTATGTTTTTTGTTAATAAATTGAATTTTTATGATCAATTGTAGTGGTCTCTGATTCCTCTTCATCTTCCTTAGACTCTGATTCAGAAGCTATAAAAGAAGTAGAAATAGAATCAGTTGTAGAAACAAAATGAGGGACCACGTCTCAAGAAGCGGAGGTCTTGAGTTCGAGTCCCTTCTTCTTGGCCACCCTTCGGGATTTATCCCGGCTTTTTGGTTGTGTAGTATAAGGAGATCTACACGGACCGAGGGACTTAGTCGGGTGCTCTAAGAGGACCGGATACCCTCATTCCAAAAAAAAAAAAGATGAAAAAACCATGCTCTCCATTTTCATCTTATTCTTCTTCTTTCCTGGTGAATAGTGACACGGTGAAACCCTTAAACAAAGAGGTGAAGAGGGACGAGGGATAATTTAGCCTTTTGGACCTCAACTCACACACATGAGCCTACAAAAATAAGTTGCTGAAAAGGGAGGGCCTATTTTGGGCTTTTTTCAACATATTGGAGCCAAATAGGGCATGTTCCCAAAACGAAATAAGTCTGAAATTTTGACAATTTTTTTGTATTATTTTATTAAACCGATATTAACCGCAATTTTGGTTGTTTCATAATGATATGACAGTTGAACCAAACACTGTTATTTTCTCATAATTCCAGCATAAATGGTTATTGTAGTGGGAATTTTCTGGTAGCTCCACGTGGCACTTGCTTCTTGAGTTCTGGTTGACTGGTATAAGGAAGAAGGTGGTGCCAGAGATCGCCGTTTGTTGAAGAAGAGGGGATTCGCCCTGTCAAGACACTCCGATGATGAAATCAGCATTGGAAGAAGATGGAATGCAGAAAGTGAACTTAGAGCAGAGGTTGAGAGTGTATGAGTTAGGGCCTTTGCTTCTAGTTTTAAGAAAATGAGTGATGTCTTGGCCAATTTTCTCAGTCTCCATCTTAGTCGAGGAGTATTTATAGACCCAGGTGTGTAAGCCCATTCAAGCCCATAGATGGCCATGCATCCTTCTTTGCGATCATTACAAAATATGTCAGACATCTTCTCCCAAACATGCGACACATGTAAGTCTACTTCTTCTCAGGTCGGTTCCGCCAAAAGCGGTCCAAAGTGACCAACATTAAATACTAAGTCAGTGCTTTTCACCTAACACAAAAGTAAGTAGATCATCTCATGATGCTTCCATCCACTAAGTCGGTCTCATCCTTGATTAGAGCTCGGGTTTGATATTCATCATTATGGGTACGAATTCTGACATCGTCCTTACGACCACGATTTCTGAAATTGCCCTGGGGACCACGAATTCTGAAATCATCTTGGAGACCATGAGTTTGAAATCATCTTGAAGACCATGAGTTCTAAAATCGTCCTGAAGTGGTGCACGAGCTTGTCTGCAATTAGGTACGGACCCGCACCCCAAGACTTGTGCATTTCCCAATTTTCTCCATTACAATTTACCCCTTTTCGATGCTTTGATCATAGTTCAAAGTGTCGCAAATCAAACGAAAATTGATTGCACAAAATACTTGTAACCATATGGAAGACGAAGTGTTTTAGCTGAAGATAAAACGATGCGACAGTCGTCTCAGACATTTCACACGCGTGACGATCCATCATGTCACACTTAATGCTGCTAGAATGTTATCATTACTTTTACGGAACTCGAGGTGCACGAATTCATATGACTGTTTATTCTCTTGCATAAGTGACCATCGTGTTCTTGATAAATCCCATGTGTACGGTAGATCTGGGGGGTACTCTCATCATGCAAAGATCTCTTTTCTGGCACGCGGTTTTGAATTCTTTAAGGACTATCTTGCCCTTGAGTGTGCGTAGGTGTACAACGGAGATGATTGTATCTTCGTATTTGCCATTTTTGCATTCTATAAATAGTAGAGACTAAGTTAAACCCTTCTTCTTCATCTTCATTCCAACTGTTACCCTGCCATTTTCAAGACCTTCACGCCGATTGAGCTCCTGTGCGTTCTTGCCTTCTCATCCTTCCGAAACCAGCAAAGAACTTCGGAAAGCTCTTGTTTCCTTTACTGTTTTCTTGATTTTAGTCTTTCTTCCGTCTTTCTAGATTTCTTCTTCCTCCTTTGAGTCTTTCTTAAACCATGTTAGTATGAGTGAGTCTGTCACCATGAGTGAAAACGAAGGTGCCAGTAGCTCTGGTAGTGCTCCTCGGGGAGCCTACGTTGTGACCTCTCCCAAGATTAGGAATTACCAAAAACACACCCTTGCCCATTACCGAATCCAATTTCAAATTCCCCCTCAGGTCCAAATTCATTATATGAGAGACGGTTGGTCTATAGACCGTCGTTCTCAAGTCACCATGGAGGACATCATAGAGGACATGTTGTCCGTCCTACAACTTGCCCCGGGTTAGATGCCTCCCCAGTTTTATAGGTATATGTCCATGGTGTCCAAGTTTATCAGGGACGGGCACCAAATAGAAGTCTGTCATCCCTTCAACTTCCGCCACGTCGTTAACTGCCCGGGGTGTGATGAAGAAAGACCTTACTTCACCTGGAGTTCTCGTGCAAGAATCTCCGACTTCATACTGGGTCTGATGGATATAGACCGAAAATGGATGGCTAAGTCCTTCATTATATCAGGTGAATGGAGGTCTGAGAGGGCTCGTCCCATCCCTAACACCTTCCAATTAGGTCGGTTCCGAACATTAAAATACTTTTCTGTCCTCCGTATTCCGTCCTCTCTAGTGAATTAATTTCTTTTTCTTTTGTGCAAGCCCCTCAAAAACGCATTTCAAGGACTTGTCCAAAGCGGAATTCCGCCACTTGAAGGCCATTGGAACTGAGAGGGGAGCTGATTATATCACGTGGAAACCACAGAGAGTTGTTGAGGCCGACCTCGAAGAAGAGCTCGAGCGTTTCATCGATGCAGAGGCCAAGCGCGTAGCCTTGTCTTCTTAAGCGGGGCCGTCGTCCTCTCGTGCCGCTTTTTTAGCACTAAAAGAAGAGATGGCAGACGAGAATCCTCCTCCGCTGGTCAGAGTTGCTCGTGCTCCCAGAAAAACTCCTGCACTGGTCACCAGACAGTCAGGATGGACGCATGACTTCAGCCCATCGTCCATGCTGGAAGCATCTGCCGCTCCCGCAGTCACTCAATCCAAGAAGAGGGTGGCAACACTAGCTGAGCTCACCTCCCATAAGAAGAGAAGGGAGGAAGATCACGAAAGAAGCTGCCTAAAAAAGGGCAAAGTGGTTGCGACTCTTCCTCTAGCTCAGCTAATTGTCTGAGAGCCGACTGTGTTTATCAACCAACTGCCCCCGCAGCTGCTTCTACTCCTACAAAATAGGCACAAGGGAGCGTAGTGGCTGATGCACCCGGGCCCATCTAGACCCCTACTTTCAAAGTCGGTCACGACTGCTGATTACGAAGGACACGGCTACAGACGTTGATGCGATGACTCTTGCCTAGTCCCGAGGAGCCAGGCTTCCTATTGATGTGGTCTCGACCAAGCAGCTTACCAAGCTGGGGCTGGACTCTGTTAACGTCATGGCTCTTGCAATGGTAAGTTCAATCTTCACTTGATCATTTCATACTTAACCCTTCCGTCCTTCCATTTTGTTGATTTTTTTTTGTTTTCATGCTCTTTTTTCTCTTGTCAACTTCACAACACATATGCAGAGCTTTCCGACCATTGCGACCGTATGAGCAACTCGGTGGAAAAATGAAAGGCACAAGCTACGGTGGTGGAGGTGAGGGTTGTTGTAGAGAATATTTCCATGTCCAATGAACTTCAAGAAGTTCGAGCTCAAGCAAATCAGGCAAATCAGGCAAAAACTGCTGTTGAAAGTTCTAAGGCACAACTGAACGAGTCTCGTGAAGCTGCCCGAAAGGCTACAGAGGATGAGAAAAGAGCCTTGGAGATGGTTGGAGTGGCCAACATCCATATTGTGGAGTTGGAAAGCCTGGCGGAAGCCTTGAACAAGCAGCTCGAGGATGTGGAGCTTGCAAAAAAGGCTCAAAAGCTGAAGTTGCAAGAATTCTACCAAAAGGAGATGGAGAAAATGGTGTTGGAGGATCGTGAGGAGATGGAGAAGGAACTTATGAAGACTCTTCGAGAGTCAGGGTGCTGGCTTGATAATCCTTCTCCGTCAGGGGACTAGACTACCCAGTCTGTCCTTTCTGCTCGAGATGCCATCCATCTCGAAGTAGAGGGAGAGGTCGAGAGCGAAGCTCCCCGTGATAGGGTTCAAGAGCATGGCCCCGAACAACCCCAGATTCCAACTCATCTCTTCGAGCCTACTATTTTTTTTAAATAAAATCCACTCAGGAGGAGTGGAGGGTTTGGCTGACCCCTACCGGTTTATTAATTTAGGAAAAATATGGGGAGGACATAAAACCTTACCCCTACAAAGACACCACAGAGGGGGGGGGGGGGGGGAAAAAAAACCTTACCCAAAAAAAAAAAAAACCAAAGAGGGGGGGGGGGGGGGGGGGGGCACATAAAGCCTTACCCCTGCAAAAACACTAAGCTTATCTAGATAAATCAAATTAGCTTTCTGAGGGATGCTATTCAGAGAAGTAAAAAAATTTATAATCCATAGAATCACACCCATAGTTAGCCAAAAATCAGCCACTTCATTTTCTTCACGATAAATGTGGTTGAGAGTTATACTTTCATGTAACAAATTTCTAATTTTTTTGTCCCAGTACCAAGTCTTCCAAGATGCTATATTTGTTCCATTCCAAGAATCAACCAGACTTTTGGAGTCAGATTCAATATCAATATCTTTAAGATGAAGGGTAGAGCACATAGCTAAACCATCTAAAAGAGCTCGAGATTCAGCCATGTAATTGCTGCAAATACCATAATGAGAGTGGAAGCAAGCTATAAAATTTCCAGCATGATCTCTAAGAACTCCACCCCCTCTAGCAATACCAGGGTTTCCTTTAGAAGCTCCATCAATATTCAGTTTGAACCTACCCCGAGGAGGACAAAGCCATTTCACATGTACTATCCTTGGCCTATTAGGGGAGAAAGGTCTCAGAGGGAAAATAAGAGATAAGTCAATCCTTTTTTCCTCACTATAAGAATCAATGTCACAAATCTTGCGTTTAATATTCAGAATTAATCCTTTCTCATGATGCGAGACAGAATCATATTTCCTACTACTACTAAGCTTGCTGCACCCGAGCCTGCTGCTGCCGAGCCAATTACTACCGAGCCTACTACCACCGAGCTTGCTGCTGCTGAGCCAATTGTCACCGAGCCTACTGCTGCCAAGCCAGTTATCGCCAAGCCTATTGCCGTCGAGCTAGTTATTGAACCAACAACACTTTGAAAATTTTCTTTTGTAATGAGCGTACCCAGCTCTGATGGGCCTTTCTTCTTTTTCTTCTCTTTCTTTCACTATGTGAAAATTCTGTCCGTACTCCGAGCATGATGAATGAAATTTACTTGTGTTCTTCCAAGTATTCAGAGTATGGAGGACATTTTAGAACACAGAAACATCATGGAATGAGTCAGTACTTCTTCTAATAATTATGATTCATTATTATTTCTAATAAATTTTATTTCCAAGTGTTTAGAGCACGGAAGCATCATAAATGTAAATATACATATGACATTTCATTAGGTTGATCCTTAGGTGACTCGTTACAGGGTTACTTTGCTCAGATGACATTTCATTAGTATAAGTCATACGTGTCCCGTGGTTGGTACAGTTGCTCAGATGAAAATTCATTTGGTTAAGTCATATGTGCCCTGTGGTAGGTTTCTTGCTCAGATGACCATTCATTTGACAATTCATTTGCACAAGGACGAGATTTTTTCAATATATAAAAAGAAATAGGTTATTTACATGTCTGCACTTATGTTTTTATCTATTGGAAAAATTGCTTCAGATTCTTTATGTTCCAAGACTTCTATATGATATTACCTTCTAAATCTTTGAGGGAATGTACTCCAGGGCTTCCGAGCCGATCTACGATATATGGCCCTTCCCAGTTAGATCCAAGCTTCCCACTATTTATTTCATGAGTGCTCTGAAAGACTTTTCGTAAAACAAAATCTCCAACATGGAGAATTCTCTTCCGTAGTCTTCTCTTGTAGCTGTTGTTGGTATCGCTGCATTTGTATGCTTGCTTCTTCTCGTCATTCCTCTAGCAGATTAAGGTGGATAGTAATCAACTCGGGATTTTTGTCTTTTTTACCTTCGTCCATGCTGACCTTTCACCGAGTACGGATTGTTGGCAGGCTGATTTCCATGGGGATTATGGCTTCCATTCTGTATGCTAAAGAAAATGGAGTTTTATTCATGGGGCTCCGTGGTGTAGTTATGTAACCCCACAATACATTGTGTAACCCACTAATCCATTTACCCTTGGATTCGTCCAACCTTTTATTCATTACGCTCAATAGACTCTTATTGGCTGCTTCGGCAAGTCCATTTCTTTGAGGATAATAAGGGGACGAGAAGATGTTCTTGATCTTGAGTTCTTTATAAACTCTTCTATGATTTTGTCCGTGAACTGCTTCCCATAATCATAAATGATGGATTGAGGAATACCAAACCTGCAAATGATATGTTCCCAGAGAAATCTCTTCACCTCTTGCTCTTGGATTCTTACGAGGGGAATGACTTCAACCCATCAAGAAAAGTAATCTATTGCCAGTAAGAGAAAAATCATGTTTCCAGGAGCTTTGGGCAGTGGTCCCACGATGTCGAGTGTAGAACCTCGAATCTTCATTTCACTAAGTAGTGCATAGTGTGTGAATAGTGTTAAGTGGAGTCTTGTACACTAATGGGTTTTAAGCTAATGAAAATGGTTGTGTATATGATGTGCATGTGTTGATTGTTATGTATGGCCTAAAGGAGTGTGTTTTGAGTGTGTAAGGTGTTAGAATTGGATTGGAGGTCTAAGTAATGGAAAACGGGTTTTGCAGGAAAACAAGGGAGCACCGATCGTTCGGTAATAATACCGATCACTCGGTCATCTACCGATCTCTTGGTAGCTGTCGACTGGTCAAAGATTTTGTATGGGAAAAAATTCCAGAGAGGTGTTTTTCAACTGATCGCTCGGTCTAAAACACCGATCGCTCAGTATAGCACCGATCGCTCGGTCTTGACCACCGATCGATCGGTTATAAGCAGATTTTCTTCATTAAGGGTTTTTAAGTCTTTATCCATCACCCCTTTGCCTATAAAGGGCCCAACTCATGCCTTAGGGTTTCAGAAACCCGTAAGGCATAATTTTGAGGAGAGTTTGAGAGGAGAAGAAGGAAAAAATCTAGGGTTTGCTCAAAGCTTGAAGAGAAGATCAAATCTTCCCTTTTTTGGTGTTTTTCAACAAAGAACTTGAAGTTCTCACTTGTTCCAAGCATTTGGAATCGAATTCCTCGATTTCACCAAGGTAGATACATTCTACTACCCAACTTGTGATAATACTAGTTCACCATATATTGTTCTCCTCATTCTATGCTATGAATCTTAGATTGATGTAGTATGTGATGTTGATTTTATACTTGGATGTAAACTACCATTATTAAGCACTCCATGTGTGTGGTTTAATGCCTCTAAGGGCTTTTGTGTTTAAATATGCTATTATCCTCATATGCTTTGCATGTCTCGCATGAACCGGGTTTTCATGGATTTCTTAAAGCTATAAAAAGGGTTTTTGAATGAGAGACTCATATGATGATTTTAAGAAACTCCATGATATTGTCTAAGATTGGTTCACAAGCTTGAATGATCATATTAAACTCACAAGAACTCTATGATAAGGTCTAAGATCGATGTACAAGCTCTAAGGATCACAAATGTAAATGGTCTAAGATCTCTACAGCTTTGCTCTATGGTTTTGCTCTACGGTATTTGATCTAAGGCTCTATGGATCATAAATGACTCTAAAGAACTCTATGAACTTAACACGACTCAAAGGAACTCACAAAGCTATGATTATCGCAAGACTCACACGGTTTTGGTTTTTGGATTTCATCATACGTGCTATTTCACGGTTTCTACGCTTCGATATGCTTTAAGGATTTCAGTCTCCATGTTTTGCATGCTTCCATGATATTATTGCTTGTTGTTAGTGGTATGTATATGCTAAGTATTCCACGCTCAGCCAATATTTGTTATCATCGGCAGGTGCTCGGGTTCCTTTCGACTTGTGTGGTTTGGAGCCTTGGGTTGAAGAAGAATACTACGACCCGGAGTCTTCTATGGATCACTACCAGGATGATGGATCGCAGGATAGGCGGCCCGACTTTGACTTCTGTTGACTATATTAGAAAGAGATGATACTTGTTTATGTTGAGAGTGGGACTTGTCCACTCCATCTTTTGGATATATATTTTGTTGGTTCAAACTTGGACTAATCGATAAGAGTATTTGTTTTCAAATTGTTTCCGCTATGTATAACTCGTGTACTCTAATAGGTTGTTACGTGTGCCTTATGTGTCATATGGGATGTATGACGTAGCGGTCACGAGCTAAAGTATCCCCAACTCCTAGGGGGTATTTTGGGTCGCGACAGACTTGGTATCAGAGCTCTAGGGACTAGTTTCCCTTGGGTTAAGCGGAAGTGAGTTCTTTGAGTTGAGCTTAGAACTCAGATGGACTTGTTGTAATAAGCTTGCTACCACAACATAACCGGTATCAAGAGAATCCTTAGGTCAGTCTAGGATCCTAGTTTAGATGTCATGTTTAGACTATGTCCTTGGTCTTATTCCAAAAAGGGTAGATGCGCAACAAAAGGATCTTAGTTATGCTAGAAAAGTCTAAGTTATACTTGTATGATTATGTGTATACCTCGATATGTACTATATGCTGGTATTAGCATTTCATGTTCATTGAATTGCTATATGTTGTGTGAAGGTTGGTATCCAAGTTAGACTCATGTTTTGCCATTGATCTCAGGATTTTACATTATGAGACGCGGCAATCGGGGTTGTGGTTACCTTACTCGAAGATCCAAGGGTGAGGTTTCGAGAGAGGAGGAACCGCTTTACTTCACAAACACTATGGATTCCATAGCAGAGACATTGGCTTTATTGGTAGCCAGACCTACTGTGAATATTCCTACCCCACCGATTACTCCTGTGCCTCTGCCGGTGCATCATACCGTGAGACTTGAAGCTTTTCGGAGACTACGGCCTCCTACATTCTATGGGACTTGACCCGATGGTGGCAGAGGCATGGATTATGCAGTTAGAGAAGACCTTTTGGGCTCTTCAATGTACTGAGGAGCAGCGGGTTGAGTGGGCTTCCTTCGTGATGGAAGGTGACGAGCATTGGTGGAGTGCTGCCCTAAGGCAGAGGGATGTTGTGAAGGCAGGGGAACCGTAGACATGGGCGGAGTTCCAGGACACCTTCCACTCCCAGTATTTTTCCAAATTTATCCGGGAACAGAAGGCAAGGGAATTCATGCTCTTAGAGCAGGGAGCGATGAACGTAGCCGAGTATGAGGCTAAGTTCACCGAGTTGTCAAGATTTGCCTCACATCTGATTGCGACTGAAGATCTGCGGGTCAGAAAATTTGAGATGGGATTGAAGGTCTTCATCCGTGATAGGGTGTCCATCCTCCAAGTAGAGTCCTGAGGGAGATAGTGGGAAAGGCAAAAATCGCCGAGAAGAATGTAGAGAAGTTTATCAGGAGGAGGGATAGTGGCTTCGGGAGGAGCATGTCCTGGGGTCAGTCTAGTGGTTCGTCACAGTCCGAGAAGAGGATCGGGACTACTCCATATCAGTTCTCTCAGGCGATGTTGGCTTAGAGGCCTCCTTTTGTGCCTCAGGCACCGCGCCCTACTACGTCACAGGCTACGAGGGTTACGCCTCCGGCTTCCTCCACATGGCAGGCTTTCGAGGAGTGTGCCGTATGTGGTCACCGGCACAAGACTGGGGATTGCCGAAGACTATCAGGTGGATGTTTCCACTGTGGTGAGGTTGGTCACATAATACGGGATTGCCCACGCAAGTATTCATAGACTGGACCACAGGGAGTCCGACTTTCAGGCAGGCAGACTTCACTTCAAGGGTCTTCATCTTACGCCTCCAGATCCTTGCCGCCCACCCAGTAACCTCATCAGGTAAATCAGGGCAGGGTATTTGCCATGACCGACCGAGACGCACAGGCATCTGATGATGTTATGCAAGGTACACATGAGTTTAACATCGTTAAAATTTAAGTGTTACCATGATGTATTGTGTGCATGTATGCTATGTAGTGTTTATTGCTATGCATGTATCAACATGTATTAGGTATGTAGTTATTTATAACTTGGGTAGTTATAATCCACAGGTTCGTTGCTAGTAAATGAGTGTTTAGCATGGGTGTTGATCGACACGGGATCTACTCATTCATTCGTCTCGCCTAGTTTTACCGAAGGCTTTACGTCCAAGCCAAGTAAGTTACCTCGGGAGTTGTCCATCTCAACTCCACTGGGCAAGTCTGTGGAGGCAGATAAAGTGTATCTAGGCAGTGTTGTGCGAGTCATGCAGTATGAGTTGCCAGTCGACCTGATCATTCTGGGATTTCAAGATTGGGATTTCGATATTATCCTAGGGATGGATTGGCTCTCAGTTCACCATGGCCATGTGGCGTGTTTCAAGAAGGTAGTGAACTTTAAACCCGCTGGGTTAAAGCTGTTTCACTCCAGGGGACTTCAAAAGAAAGACATTGCTCATTTTGCAGCTCTCAGTCTCACGAGTGTAGAAGTACGAGACTCCACATCCATTCCGGTTGTGTGTGAGTATATGGATGTTTTTCCGGAGACCTTACCGGGATTACCTCTTGATCGGGCAATCGAGTTTGCGATCGAGCTAGCTCAAGGCACTGCTCCGATTTCTAGGGCTCCGTATAGGATGACCCCTATTGAGCTTAAGGAGTTAAAAGGAGCAACTGGAAGAATTGCAGGGCCTTGGCTTCATCCGGCCAAGTGTCTCACCTTAGGGAGCTCCGGTGCTCTTCGTGAAGAAGAAAGATGGGTCGATGCGGATGTGCATTGACTATAGGCAACTAAACAAGGTCACTATCAAGAATCATTATCCATTGCCTCGGATAGATGACTTGTTTGACCAGTTTAAGGGTGCAAAGTTCTTCTCAAAGATTGATCTTCGATTGGGGTATCATCAGTTGAAGATCAGGGCAGAGGACATTCCGAATACGGCATTCAAAACCTTATACGGTCACCACGAGTTTCTGGTTATGTCTTTTGGTCTGACTAATGCGTCGGCTGTATTTATGGACCTGATGAACCGGGTGTTCAGATTGTCTCTCGATCAGTGTGTAATCATATTCTTAGATGATATCCTTGTGCATTCACAAACACAGGATGATCACACGAGAGATCTCTGCCTTACATTGCAGACTCTTCGAGAGCATAGCCTGTATGCTAAGTTGAGCAAGTGTGAGTTCTAGCTGGACAAGGTGTTGTTTCTTGGTCATGTGGTGTCTGCCAAGGGTATCTCAGTTGACCCGGTGAAGATTGAGGCAATAATGAACTAGGAGAGGCCGAAGAGTGTTACCAAGATTCGCAGTTTTCTCGACCTAGAAGGATACTACTGGAGATTCGTGGAGGGATTCTCCAGCTTAGCGGCTCCGCTTACCTACCTCACGCGAAAGAACACGAAGTTCACTTGGAGTGAGAAGTGTGAGGCAAACTTCCTGGAGTTGAAGAAGAAGCTTACCACTGCCCCTGTTCTCACGGTTCCATCTGGGAGCGGTGGCTTCAAAGTCTACAGTGATGCTTGACTTGTCGGGCTTGGGTGTGTTCTTATACAACATAAGCAGGTGGTTGCCTATGCTTCTCGCCAGCTAAAGGAGCATGAGCAGAACTACCCCACGCACGATCTAGAGCTTGCCGCAGTCATATTTGCACTAGAGATTTGGCGTCACTACCTTTATGGGGAAGAGTTCATTGTATTCACGGATCACAAGAGCTTGAAGTATCTCTTCTTCCAGAAGGAGTTGAATATGAGGCAACGTCGATGGATGGAGTTCATGAAGGACTATGATTGTTCTATTCAATACCATCCGGGTAAGGCGAATGTAGTAGCCGATGCTCTTAGCAGGAAGCCTTATGGGGTTATGGCTCACATGAGGGTCCAAGAGTGGAAGTTATTAAAGGATATGTGTAACCTAGACACTACCCTCAGGCTTGCTACCTATGGGCCGGTGATGTTAAACATCTCAGTTAGGCCACATATCTTGGACCGGATCAAGGAGTTGCAGAATTCAGATGCTGAGTTGCTTGCTTACCAAGATAAGTCAGTTAGCAGTGACAGTCGGGAGTTTGCTTTGAATGGTGATGATGCTATCACATTCCAAGGTAGGTTGTGTGCTCCCGCCAACGCGGTGTTGAGGAGTGAGATCTTGGACAAGGCTCACTGATCTAAGTACATGGTACACCCTAGAGGTACTAAGATGTACCAGAACCTCAAGAGGCACTACTGGTGGCGAAATATGAAGAGGGAAGTCGTGGAATATGTTTCTAGATGCTTGGTTTGCCAACAGGTAAAGGCTGAGCATTAGAGGCCAGTAGGTCTTTTACAGTCCCTCCCTATTCCGAAATAGAAATGGGAGAATATCTCGTTGGATTTCATCATTGGGTTACTGCAGACGATGAAGGGCTCCGATGCTATCTCGGTGATAGTGGATAGATTGACGAAGTCTACGCACTTTCTTCCATATCGGACTACTTTTAGTTCGAATTAGTTGACAGCCTTGTATGTTAATGAGGTGGTCCGTCTGCACGGGGTGCCGGTTTCCATCGTGTCTGATCGAGATCCTAGGTTTACTTCCAGGTTCTGGAAAACTTTTTAGAGCGCTATGGGTTCTAGGTTAGATTTTAGCACCGCCTTTCATCCTCAAACCGATGGGTAGACTGAACGGGTGAACCAGGTTGTAGAGGATATGCTCTGAGCTTGTATGTTGGACTTTCAGGGCAGTTGGGAGGAACACTTGTCGTTGGTTGAGTTCACCTTCAACAACAGTTACCAGGCAAGCATCCAAATAACACCTTTCGAAGACTTGTATGGTTGAAGTTGTAGATCTCCTCTATACTAGGATGAAGTTGGGGAGAGAAAGATACTGGGTCCTGAATTGATTGAGCAGACCGTAGAAAGAGTCAAGGTTATCAGGGAGTGGTTGAAAACTGCTCAGGATAGATAGAAGAGCTATGCGGACACTTGTGGTAGAGATTTAGAATTCCAAGTCGGGGATCGGGTCTTAGTGAAGATTTTGCCAAGCCGGGGAATCATGAGGTTCGGGAAGAAAGGAAAGCTCAGCCCTAGGTAAGTGGGACCATTTGAGATCATCATTAGGGTTGGTGAGGTTGCTTACAGGGTAGCCCTACCGCCTCACATGGCAGCGGTACATAATGTATTTCACATTTCCATGCTCAGGAAGTACATCTCGGATTCGTCTCACGTCATTGATCTTGATCCTGTGGAGATTCGAGAGGATCTCACTTTGGTTGAGCAACCGGCTCAGATTTTGGGTCGTTGAGATCAAGTCTTGCGCACTAAGACTATTCTGTTAGTCCTCGTGAAATGGCAGCACCATTCTGCAGAAGAGGCTACGTGGGAGCGTGAAGCTGACGTGAGGGAAAAGTGCCCTAATTTGTTTTCTTGATGTTTTGTTTGTAATTTGTTTCTTCTTGTTCTTTTGGTGTCGTTCCAATTTCGGGGATGAAATTCTTGTAAGGAGGGATGGATATAGAATCCCGAATCTTCATTTCACTAAGTAGTGCATAGTTTGTGAATAGTGTCAAGTGGAGTCTTGTACACTAATGGGTTTTAAGCTAATGAAAATGGTTGGGTATATGGTGTGCATGTGTTGATAGGTATGTATGGCCTAAAGAGTGTGTAAGGTGTTAGAATTGGATTGGAGAAGGTCCAAGTAATGGAAAAAGGGTTTTGCAGCAAAATAGGGGAGCACCGATCACTGGGTAATAACACCGATCGCTTGGTCATCTACCGATCGCTCGGTAGCTGTCGACTAGTCAAACATTTTGTATGAGAAAAAATTCTAGAGAGGTGTTTTTCAACCGATCGCTCGGTCTAAAACACCGATTGCTCGGTATAGCACCGATTGCTCGGTCCTGACCACCGATTGATCGGTTATACGTAGATTTTCTTCATTAAGGGTTTTTAAGTCTTTATCAATCACCCCTTTGCCTATAAAGGGCCAGCTCATGCCTTAGGGTTTCAGAAACCCTTAAGGCATAATTTTGAGGAGAGTTTGAGAGGAGAAAAAGGAAAAAATCTAGGGTTTGCTCAAAGCTTGAAGAGAAGATCAAATCTTCACTTCTTTGGTGTTTTTCAACAAAGAACTTGAAGTTCTTACTTGTTCCAAGCATTTGGAATTGAATTCCTCGATTTCACCAAGGTAGATACATTCTACTACCCAACTTGTGATAATAATAGTTCACCATATATTGTTCTCCTCATTCTATGCTTTGAATCTTAGATTGATGTAGTATGTGATGTTGATTTTACACTTGGATGTAAACTACCATTATTAAGCACTCCATGTGTGTGGTTTAGTGCCTCTAAGGGCTTTTGTGTATAAATATGCTATTATCCTCATATGCTTTGCATGTCTCGCATGAACCGGGTTTTCATGGATTTCTCAAAGCTATAAAAAGGGTTTTTGAATAAGCGACTCATATGATGATTTTAAGAAACTCCATGATATTCTCTAAGATCGGTTCACAAGCTCTAAAGATCATATTAAACTCACAAGAACTCTATGATAAGGTCTAAGATCGATGTACAAGCTCTAAGGATCACAAATGTAAATGTTCTAAGATCTCTATGGTTTTGCTCTATGATTTTGCTCTACGATATTTGCTCTAAGGCTCTATGGATCATAAATGACTCTAAGGAACTCTATGAACTTAACATGACTGAAAGGAACTCACTAGGCTATGATTATCGTAAGACTCACATAGTTTTGGTTTTCGGATTTTATCATGCGTGCTATTTCACGGTTTCTACACTTCGATATGCTTTAAGGATTTCAGTCTCCATGTTTTGCATGCTTCCATGATATTATCGCTTGTTGTTAGTGGTATGTATATGCTGAGTATTCCACGCTCAACCGATATTTGTTATCATCAGTAGGTGCTCGGGTTCCTTTTGACTTGTATGGTTCGGAGCCTTGGGTTGAAGAAGAATACTACAACCTGGAGCCTTCTACGGACCACTACCAGGACGATGGATCGCAGGATAGGCGGCCTGACTTTGACTTCTGTTGACTATGTTAGAAAGAGATGATACTTGTTTATGTTGAAAGCGGGACTTGTCCACTCCATCTTTTGGATATATATTTTGTTGGTTCAAACTTGGACTAATCGATAGGAGTATTTGTTTTCAAATCGTTTCCGCTATGTATAACTCGTGTACTCTGACATGTCGTTACGTGTGCCTTATGTGTTATATGGGATGTATGACGCGGCGGTCACGAACTAAAGTACCCCTAACTCCTAGGGGGTATTTTGGGTCGCGACATCGAGTCCCCATCGTGCAAATGGTGAGGCCTATGAGACAGTATTGAACTCTTGTGCTAGAGCGTGGATCATCTTGGCATGACATTGACATTGACTACATTTTAGCATATATTTCTAGGCATCTGCTTGCATTTATAGTCAGAAATAGCCTTGCCCTACAGCTCGGTGAGCAATCGTTCGTCGTCCAGAATGAATTCCACAAATTCCTTCGTGGAGTTCGGCCAATATTTTTTCGACGTCTGACGGATGAACAAATTTCAGCAGAGACCCTTCAAATAATTTTTATAGAGTTCTAATTGCAAAATGGTGTATTATGGTGCCTTGTACTTTATCCGTCGCAATTCTTTGGGGTTGATAGGGAGGACTCCATCCTTCAAATAAGCCAATAAACCTGTCATCCAGCTCTCCATCATGCTGATGAAACAACTATCCTGAACTGGCTGTCAGAGCTCGATAGAGGGATTCTTTCTGTACTCCACGAGAACTGCTCAAAGCTCATCGATTTGCAACATAGAGGCAATATAGGCCAGCTCATTTGCATGCTTGTTATCATCTCTTGGAACATGCTTGATTTCTATGACGTCGAAAGCCTTACACTGACTACCGAGGAGAGTAGCATAACAACGCATTTTATCATTTCGACACTCATAGAGCTCATTAATCTGGTTCACAACAAGTTGAGAATCACAAAATACTCGTAACTTCAAGATGTCCAAATCTTTTGCACTGAAGCCCAAATAATAATGCTTCATATTCAGACTTATTGTTTGAGACGAAGAAACCTAGATGCATCATCTTTTCTACTATGATGTTCTCGAGACTAATAAGCACGGCACCAAGTCTTGAACCACTTACATTGGAGGAACTGTCCACATATAAGTGCCAATTGCTCCATACCGCCATCCCATCCTGCTCATGACTTCCGTCTTCAACATCTTCTGGGAGCTCGTGACAATTGTGATCGACTTCCAAACCTAAATCATCCATGGAAAAATCGGATAAAAAACTTGCCATGACTTGCTCCTTCTCTAATATTCTTGCTCGATACTGAATATCGAATTCACTGAGTGCAACAATGCACTTTAACATTCTTCTCGCCAACTCGAGTCGTCCCAACATAATTTTGAGTGGAAACGTAGTGATGACAACATTAGAGTGTGCTTGAAAGTATGGACGTAACTTTTCAACAAAAAATACCAAGGCGAGACATACCTTTTCAAGCTTGTTATAATTGGACTCCACCTTGAGAAATGTTTTATTGGTGTAATAAATTGGTTTTTCTGTGCCTTCGCAACTTCGGATCAACACGAAACCAATCGCCAACTCTGAAACAGATAAATAAAGATACAACACTTCACTAGGTTTGGGCACGGAGAGGATGTGGGCGGAGCCCAAGTACTCTTTCAGGGCGATAAAGGCTTGGGAGCATTCCTTTGTCCATCTGAAGACTGAATCTTTGCATAATAATTCGAAGAGGGGCTTACAACGATCAGAAGACTTTGAAATAAACCGGTTGAGGGCATTAATCCATCCCATTAACTTTTGAATCTCTTTCCTCGTCCTTGGCTTCGACATTTCGAGTAGAGCACGGATTTGGGCAAGGTTGGCCTTAATCCCCCGCTGGCTAACCAGATATCCTAAGAACTTGCCCGAGGTGATGCCAAATATACACTTCTCTGGATTCAATTTGAGATTGAAGGCTCGAAGGATAGAGAAAGGTTCAACCAAATCAGTAGAATGAGTCTTTCGTGCTCGACTCTTCACCACGATGTCATCAATATATACTTCGACCATCTTGCCATGCAATGGTCCAAACATCATTGTCATCATACGTTGATAAGTGGCACTAGCATTTTTGAGACCGAAAGACATCACTCAATAGCAAAAAAGTCTACGTTCCATGATGAAGGCAATCTTCTCTTTATCTTCATCGGCTAGAAGAATCTGGTTGTACCCTGAATATTCGTCTATGAAGGATAGTATTTCATGGCCAATAGTAGTTTTAATAAGTCTATCGATCCTAGGCAAAGGAAAAGAGTCTTTTGAACATGCTTTATTTATATTGGTAAAATCAATACAGACTCTGACTTTAACACTCTTCTTTAGGACTGCTACTACATTTGATATCCAGTCAGGATATTGAACTTCCCGGATGAACCCGTTGCGGATGATCTTGTCAATTTCTTCATTTACGGCATCGTGATAGGCAGGAGAAAGTCTTCGTGGCTTTTGCTTCACCGGGTGATAGTTGGGTCAACATTTAAATGATGGTAAATAACTTTCGAGATGACCCCCAACATGTATCCATGCGCTCAAGCAAAGATGTCTAGATTTTTCTTCAAGAAGCACAGCAGCTCCATTTCTTCTTCCGTTGTCAAGCTCGTCCCAATATGGATTAGTCGGGCGTTTCATCCATCCCCAAGTTAACGGCCTTGGTGGGTTTAATGGACGACCTTTCAACTACTTCAGCCTCATTCTTCCAGTCTGCCACTCCACAGTGTAATTACTATTTGACAGAACAAAGCGAAGTGAAGTGGCATTTCTGGGATGCCAGCTGATCTCCCGTGACCCTTCTTGAGTGGGGAACTTCAGCACTTGCTAATAAGATGAGGGGACGGCTCTCATCTCATTCATCCACCATCGCCTAAGAATGGCATTGTAGGGTGACGAGGCATTGAGGATGGAGAATCGTGTTGACATAATGATTGGTCCAACTTCGACAGGCAGGACGACTTCCCCAAGAGGCTGTATCGAACTTCCATCGAACCCAACTAATGGAGTCTATGCTGAGACCAACGTAGCTAAGTCTAGCCGCAACTGAAAGTATGTCTCTTTTTAATTTTAGAAAAACAGTTCTTGGGGGGCATACATCGAGTCCCAAGATCTGACTAAGATTCTAAATGATTTTAATTCAATGAGAGTCAAAATCACAATTACCTTTGCGACTTTGAAATTGTTAAGTCAATTCCACGATAGAGTGCTAGACCGACAAAACTTCACAAGCGTCAAGTCTCCTTCGCAATCCATACGGACCTTCTTTTTCTTTAAAGCTTTCTCTAATGGAAGCTAATGGCCCTTCCAAATATCCAACTCTAGGATCTTGAAATAAAGATCCAATCTTTATAACCAAGAACCTTGATTTTCCTTTTTCTTGATTTTCAAAACTAGAAAACAATTGGAGAAGAAAAGAGGAGAGGGTGTGACCGTACACTCTAGAGAGAGGGAGGCTTGGGCGTGAAGTTTGAGGAGAGGGAGAGAGATCCAAAAATCTGGAAATTTTCTTGTGTCCAACAATTTGGATGTCCACCCCTATAAATAGATCCATCTTGGATCTTATCGTTTCCCTAATCCAATTAGGATATCCTGAATTTATTTCCTTATTGATTTCTCCATAATTAATTAGGATTAATCAAAATATAAAACTAATCTGATCTATTAGTAACCAACTAACCATATCCTTATCCTAATCCAATTAGGATTCCTTGATTAACAAGAAACTAATAGAATCCTTGTCCAACAAAGAATCTTTAATTAGTAACTAACTCTAACTAACTAACTAACCTTATCCAATAAGGATATTAGTTATTAGATACTAATTAAATAATAATAACAATTATTATTATTAATACCTCCATGAAGTGGGCGTCCCACCCTAGGTGGGCCCCACTCCACACGCCCATAAGGGTTCTTAAGCCTCTTTGGTCACTTTTATTATTCTTTTAAAATAATCCCCAATGGGTCCTACCCATTTGGTTTTTCACATCTAATGTGATTCCACCTTTTAGAGGTTCACTATACCATATAGTGATTACTTAGAGAAATTAATTAATTTAATAAATGATTAAATTAAATACTTTAAGAAAGTCCTTGTGTGTGGGATCTAAAGGGATCTCCTATTTCTGGTGGTGGGACTAAGTACTCAACCTTTTGGTTAAAGTATTGTTACTAGGAAACATCTTTCCTATCACTCCATTAAGATTATAGAATGTCATCTATATCCCTGGACTTCCACCAATCACATTTAATGACCACTAACACAATGTGATTAACCTCTAGAAAATAGAGAATTACTTGCAGGTATTTCTATCTCAAGATTTGTTTACAGATGTATCCCTCCACTTTCAATATTGTTATAAGCTTACGGGACAATATCTAATACTGTCTTTAATCCCTGACTTATATTGAGAACCCATTCTCTTTGATATTTTTAGTCAAACTTAGACTTTCAAAACATTTTAGAAATTCTTTAAAAGAAATAATAATAATTATTATATTTCTTTTTATACAGAAAATAAATTCCTTGATAAGACCATTTCATCGATAAATACTATTGTTGGGTTTTTGAAGTCCGCTTTTGACAAGTATCAACTCAATATTATTTACTCTGTTAAGAGTAGTGGAATCCTTGTTGAGCGTACACACACTTCTTCTAGTACAGCGTACATAACCCAACGAGCCCGTATTTAGTCCGGTGTGTTGGACATTAACGATTAGCTACATCAAAGCTATATAGGCAAATACTAGGAAAGATGTCGACCTCTCAGGTTAAGGACAATCTGTCAAATGGACTACCCTAAATATAAAGAAAGTATATTTCTAAGGGTATCTACTGAGCGATCCAATTGCAATATAAATACTTCTTACTTATATTCACATCTTAGTCAAGAGACCCTTCTCTCAGTGATTAAGATTCATCACTCCATCATATGGAACTAACAATGTGTAAGTTATTAGGAATACATTGTCTAGATGTATCTTGATTAACTTAGAACAATTTTAGGTCTACAAGGAATCGAAAAAACCATATCTCCTTAGCAATCAGTTATCAACACTGTTTTCAGAACCGGACTGGCCGTCAAACCGGTCGGAGGACCGGTTCCCGGTTCCACCGATTCAACCGGTTCAACCGGCCGGTCCATCCGATTCGTCAATAAATCCCTTAATCTCCAAGTCCAGACTCTAAAACAAAGGTAAGTAAGACCCAAGCTCGATTATGAGGAGCAAAGTCCAAGAAGAGTACTTACCTCTTCTTTACTCTTTAGTCAAAGTCTATGTCCTAGTCTACTTTCTAGCTTTTCATTAGTCTGATGTCTATCAAATTTCTCTTTAAAGAAAAGTATATTAAAATAGAAAGAAATGAGAATTTTATTAACCATCTCAGTATGTCACTTCTCTTGTCAGAATGTCACTTCGATCAAACCCTAACAATTCATATAGATATTAAAAGTCATGAGCTCTTCTTCTTCTCTTCCGAAGATACCAAATTGTTGGCACCGATGGGCTCTCATCTCAGCAGCGATGAAGATGAAGCATGCTGCTGTCCAAGAAGCTATGCTAGAGGAAGCAAGAATTTTTGCCTTTTTAAAGCTTCTTCTCCAAAAATTTTAGATTTTTTTCAATTTTTCTTTTTTAAAAATCTTTAAATCTAACTTATTTTCACTTTTTATATGTAAAGGAGAGTATCAGAGTAACCCTATTTTTTATTATTTTTTAAAGTTTTCCGGTTATTTGGCTAGAATTATTGCCTGAAAAGGAGATTGGAGTACACACACTAAACCTACCGGTTATGGTAACCGGTCACCGGTTCAACCGGTCGGTTCTCATGGTTTGCACGTAAATAGCCGGTTCTCAATTTTGGCCGGTTCTGAGGGTTTTGGGAACCGGTTAAGGGACCGGTTCCTGGTTTCACCGGTTCGACCGTCCGGTCCGGTCCGGTTCTAACAACACTGGTTATCAACTAATTGGATGGTTTTTCCTACAATGTTACCTAAGGGACAAAGCAGTCTCATCCAATGAGATACTTTTGATATATTACCCAATGTAGAAGACAATGTGTGAATGTAAAATATGCATTTATTGATTAAATAGATAAATACAATTCCGGAATGGCTTTCGTGGGCATATATGTCTAACAACAACTAGGTAAAAGCTGGGAGATAGAGAATGTCCACCGCACTCCCTGAATCGATAAGCACCCTCTTGATGTCGAAGTTACCTATCCTGGCGGCGAGGATGAGGGCATCGTAATGAGGTCGGACCACGGTAGTCATGTTGTGGTCGCAGAAGGTCAGAGCCTGCTCAATGCCCCTTGTCGCTAGCTGTACTTGGTAAATCTCAGCCATATGGGATAGCTTTCTGGTCTTCGCACGGAAGTCCTGCTCTAAATCAACTATCGGAGAATGAGCACGCTAAATGACATTGATCATGCCAGTGGGTGCTCCTCCTCCTCTATTGGTTTCCGGATTTACAGGTCCTTTAATACGATGAAGGTTCTGTGGTGCTCGTGCTTGTTCTGCAACAACATCGGGGATCACATATTCTCCTAAGAAACCTTCATGTACCAGCCTATCTAAGTAGTCCCTCAAGATTCTGCATCAATTAGTCACGTGACCGTGACACCTGTGATAAGGACAGTAATCTTGAGCCCGTGGTCCCGTGATGACATCAGTGATGGCTCGTGTGAGATATTCAGAGTAAGACTTGTTCACTATTGTCTGCATAATCGTTGCCAGACTGACTGTGAAGTTAACCTAGTTAGTCCGGTTCTGATAAGGACACCTCTTCGTCGCCTGATTGCCCCGCTCCCGAGGGCCTAGATTCTGCCTATACTGATTCTGCCTTGGCTAACCTTGTTGCTGTTGAGTTTGATTTGACTGAATGAGGCGCCGATCCGACTGATTTTTTTGTTGGTTTTGATTCGCATATACTTCATACGGGCGTCGATTGGGCTGATCCCATTGACGGTTTTGATATACGTCATACGGGTGCCGATCCAACTGATCTCATTGGCTCACATACACTATCCTCTCTTGTGGCTCGTATCGAAGTGATCTTTCATTATCCAAGGAGATATACCTTGGCCACTTCCCTGATGTGGATGCTCCATCTGTCCTCACCACGACTTCAACTGTTGTGCCTCTTGGCCTGATTCGAGACTTGAGGTCATCCTCAAGTCGTGCGAATTTAGCTGCTTGAACAAACAATTCATCCAGTCACCAAGGATGATCGAGAGAAATGGATTCGTACAGCCTGGAACCAATTGGCAGTGCATTCTTGAAAGCCGTGACGCTACTCCTATCTTCGACTTCGTCAATGTTCAGGGCTTCCTCCTGAACCATTGGACGAAATCTCTAAGAGATTTTGTGGATTTCATCTTAAAGGCAAAGAGTGAGTATATGTCTGCCTTCTTCTTCTTGTTAGATATGTAACGATCAATAAAAACTGACCTTAGTTCCGCCATGTCTCTTCTTGACCTAGAGAGCAGATTACAGAATCATCTCAATGTCGATCCTTGCAAACTGGCTGGAAAAGCTTTGCACAAGAGAGCATCTGTAGAGCCCCGGACCTTTTCACATTTAATGCATGACACTTTCATAGCCATTTTGCCTTTAAAGTAGTACAATTAATAAATAAGGAAGAAATTGAAAATTCCGAAACGTCAGAAATGTTCCTTTTCGAAGTACGAACCCAACGCAAGTTGAATCGTCAAAATCCGACGAGCGATTCAAAAGATATGGCCAAAATAGTCTGGACCTGCAGGTAACCGATCGCTCGATCCATAGAGCGATCGATCGGTCCAAAACCGATCGATCGGTAGCTATCGACTGGTCAAGATTTTTGTATGGGGAAATTTTCCAGAGAGTTGATTTTTGGTTGAGAGCTCGGTCAACACACCGATCGCTCGGTAGGTAACCGATCGATCGGTCATAAACATCGATCGCTCGGTCCTCGCGTTTTGCAGAATTTTCACTAAGGGCATTTTTGGCATTCGGGTGTTATACCCTTTCTTATATAGGATCGCCCGAGCCTTTAGGGCTCATTCTCAACACTTAGAAGATTTGGGAGATTAGAAGAGAGGAGAAAGGGTTCCCAAACCTAGGTTTTCATTTAGGGAGAAATCAAAGGGGTTAAGACCCTAGATCAACCCCAAGCCCGTTTTCTTCAAGATCAAGGCTCAAGCATTCGAGGAGCTCGTGATCCAAGCTAGGGCAGCAGCTACACGGTCGTTTTTGGAAGGGCTTTCTTCCTCATTGTTCAAGGTCGGTACTTCTTGCTACCCTCTTAGTTATAGTTCATTCTTTTACTTTATTTCTCTTTGTTTTCTTTCATTTACACATGTGCTATGAGATGGACGGGTGTGAATGGTGAATGGAGACGGAATTGGCGATTGGATGCCGTGTGAAATGATGTGATGAATGAAATGGGGAGGGCATTGAATCCATAATGAACAAACACGTATGATGTGAGCATAACCCACCTAGAAAAGCATGTTATAGGGTTAATAAATAATGAATGCACCATGTTTGATGAAATGTCAAGGTGAATGAGATGAATAATAAATTAATAAATTTCATGTTTAAGGTTTATGGAAATTGCTAGGGTCATGATAGTGTGATTGTTCGCTTTCCCTAAATGATATGAATACTATATTGCTCAAATCATTGATGTTATGTGTTATGAATTACTCAAATGCCATATTTAATTCCAAATGCAAGTATGCACACGACCTCACGAGCACGCATACATGACATGATTTACCGAGGTTTTCAAGAATGGGATTTAGAGGTGGGGCATATCCTACGATATGTTTTACCTCGCTTTTGGCAAGGACAAGACAATCATGCATTTTCATAAGAAGGGTCTCCCTTCCCTCGCAAGTGCATACATATCATAAGAAGGGTCTCCCTTCCCTCACAAGTGCATCTCACAAGGATATCTCACAAGTGAATCTCACAAGTGGAAGGACAAGCATGAGCATTCTAGGAAGAAGGGTCTCCCTTCCCTCATAAGTAGATTACTTTTCAGAACAAGCAAGCATGATACAAGCATGACACGCATGACACGGTAGACAAGGTTTCAAGCATAAAAAGGGTAATTTCAGTCAAGTCAAATGCACAAGATTTCAAGGGTTTTACCGGCTTTTATGAATGCAACATGATGAATTATATTGCTTTACTTTATTTTCATGATATGAATCATTCCTGCTTTATATGCGTGAATTGTTTCCTGCTTTATGTATGCTATCCGTATGCTATGACTGTTGGTTAGTGCTTAGTACCCGCTGAGTATTCCATGCTCAGCCGTACTTCTTATGTCGGCAGGTTCTGAGGGAGCTGCTGCTCCATTTGATGTTTGTGCTCCTGGTCCATGGGTGGAGGAGGAGTACGTCGAGGAGCCTTTGGAGGAACCTCCCGTAGAGGGTTATCAGTAGGTGGTGTTAGATTCTGAGTGGATTAGCTGTGGGTGAGCATGAGTGATTATATCCATGTATTTTGGCGGGCATGTCCGCACTTTCTTTGTTTTGATTTCTTTGTATTAAAACTTGGACCATGTGTATATACTTAGAGGTTTGTTAGACTTCCGCTGTGTCTTATAGTTATGCTTCCACTGTTATCCTCTATTGTATATGCTCTGTGGGTGTTTTGCAGGTGGTTTGTCAAGCAAGTCATGTAAGTCATGATTTAGTCGTCCGAGATTCACTCTAACTCCTAGGGTGGGTTTTGGGTCACGACAACATCATCTGGATTGTGAAGAACCATAGCATGGCTAAAGTGGAACAAATGATCAACTGGATCAGTCCTTCCTTCAAACATGGCGAAGTTTGGCGTCATAAACTTTCGGGGCGTGAGGGTCTGGTTGATCCATGCGGAGTGGGGGTGAACTCTCGACGTCCTGCTTCATTTGCCAAGCTAACTGGTCCATCTGACTTCCGCTTGCCTGCCTGACATGGGCACTGATCATAGCCTCTACGTTGTTTGGGGTTGTTCATGCCCCTTGACCTCCATAAAACACTTAACCCGTGGCTCATCACGAGTGTACTGATAAAGGGGAGAGCGGGGTCTGTTTATCTCACGAGGAGGAGAATGAAGCACGAATCTTCTGTTGTGATGACCTTGAAATGGTGGGGATGCTAACCGTGCCCTTGGGCCTCTTGGAGGAGAAGATGAGCTGTTGTTGAGTGTCACGTCACAGGGACTTAGACCTCACATTTCTACCAGGCGAAAGATCTCTTCGTGGATCGCCTCGGTTAGCTGGCTGCAAATCTGGGTGCTGAGCATTGGAAACACGGGTCCTCATAGCCAGAGGAAGCTTGGGCTAAGATTCATACATATCGTGCTCATAGGCCTCCAGCCTTCCTTGGAACATCTGTTGAATGCTTGTTAGCCAATTCAGCATGGACTACTACAAAATCATGTCCTCCTACTGCTGTTGAAACAATGTGATGATTTGGTCGACCTGAGATATGTCTCCTTCAGGAGGGGATTGCTTGGATGCATTTCGTAATGCATCTCTCTCGGAGAGAACTTGCCTGGAAGTTTGCCCAGGGGTTGTTACAGAAGCAAGGGTGGATTGCGTGGCTAGACCAACCTCTTGTCCGGTCACATCTTTAGTAAGGGGAACTTGAACTCAATCTGCCATGATGATCAAGCAGAAAGAGGGATACAAAGTTAGGTGTCATTTAAGAGTTTCCCACAGACAGCGCCAATTTTGTAATGTGAATTTTCCAATAGCTCCACGTGTCACTTGCTTCTTGAGTTCTAGTTGACTGGTATAAGGAAGAAGGTAGTGGCAGAGATCACCGTTTGTTGAAGAAGAGGGGGTTCGCCCTGTCAAGACACTCCAATGATGAAATCAATATTAGAAGAAGATGGAATGCAAAAAGTGAAATTAGAACATAGTGTATGAGTTAGGGCTTTTGCTTCTAGTTTTAAGAAAATGAGTGGTCTCTTGGTCGATTTTCTTAATCCCCATCTTACTGTGGGTCGAGGAGGATTTATAGACCCAGGTGTGTATACCCATTCATGCCCATAGATGGCCATGCATCCTTCTTTGCGATCATTACAAAATATATCAGGCAGATCTTCTCCCAAACGTTTCACACGTGTAAATCTACTTCTTCTCAGGTCGGTTCCGCTAAAAGTGGTCCGAAGTGACCAACATTAAATGCTAAGTCAGTGCCTTTCACCTAACACAAGAGTAAGTAGATCGCCTCATGATGCTTCTGTCCACTAAGTCGGTCTTGTCCTTGATTAGAGCTCGGGTTTGATATTCCTCATTGTGGGTACGAATTCTGACATCGTCCTTACGACCACGATTTCTGAAATTGCCATCGAACATCGCCCCTGAACTCCATCTCCTGCGTCCTCAACATCACTTCTCCCAGGGATCTCATTGGTGGCAGGTATGAAATCGAGCCCAGATTCTTGATCTTCTCTCATGAACCATTTTTCTCCTCTTCTCTCCTCCAAATCTCTCTTCCTTATCTCTCTTCTCATTCCCCATTTCGCAGGTGTTCAGATCTACTTTTCCCTGACTCTTCGGCAACGATCATGTTTGCTTTTTAGACCTGAGTTATTTTATTATTTAGATATGATTCATCTACAGAGGTTCAGATTTGAGTTTTGATTTTTTTTGTTGTTAATGTGTTTTTTTCCTGAATGTTTAGATCTATGTTTTTTCCCTAAGTATGATCGTCCCTATAAAGTTGTTTAATTTTTTTCTTAATCCCATTGTTTGTGAGTTTTACATATGCTGAATGTAAGAGATCTCCCTACAGAGGTTCATATCTCATATATTTTTTTATAAATAAATAATTTTTTTTTGCCCATATTTTTTCTCTATGGCAAGTAGTTGTATTTTGTTCTTCTCATACACTACTAGAATGATGTTACTGTGATTCTATTTTTTTTCCTTATCCAAATGTGATTCTATTGTTTCTGTTCTATTAGAATGATTCTGACTGATTGTACCAAATGGGTTTTCAACACAGAATCATTCTAAGAATTCTCGATTGTTCTGTGCTCAGACTCAGTGAATCACTAAAAACGAAGCCTAAAATGTTGAATGATCTCCTCTTCCTAAGATTACTCAATGGCCTCATCCATGGGGTAGACCCCTTTCTGTTGGAGGTGTAACAAATCATATCTTTCTATTAAGATACCATCTAATACGATCTCGATAGCTCAACAGATCAGTTATAACTAATTTAGGGCATAATGACCAGATACGCCCTACGCACCATTCATCCTACAATAGATCATAAGTTAAGATACCCCTCCATCCAACCAAACTCCCATCCCAACAGACTTGAAAAGGGCTCCCTACGATTGCAACAATATCCAGCCAATAAGGAATGAAGTCCCAGGAGAGGTAGTTGTCGAGGTTGAAGATTTCAGTAAGTGCAAACAGATTTGTAAATCAGACTTGGCCAAAGAGAAGGAGAAGATCAGAGAGGATGAGGAAGAAAAAGAAGAAGGTGAGAAAGGAAAAGAGACTGAGGGAGAAAAGAAAGAAATAGAGACTGAAAGAGAAGAAAAAGAAAAAGAGGAAGAAAGGGAAGAAGATGAGAAAGGAAAAGAGACTAAGGGAGAAAATAAAGAAAAAGAGGTTGAGGGAGAAAAGAAAGAAATAGAGACTGAAAGAGAAGAAAAAGAAAAAGAGGATCAGAGAGAAGAAGAGAAAAGAGATGATGAAAGAGAAAGAATAAGAGAAGATGAAAGAAAAGAATCTGGAAAAGCAAAAGGGTACAAAATCTTCAATGGATCTATGGAGGACACCTCTGAGCAGGTTGAGAAAACAGAGCATTCCGTCTTTGAACAGATGAGTCCACAAGAAAAAGCATCCGAGGAAGATTGGGATAAAGGTCAGAAATGTCAGAAAGAAAGTTCAAACCAATCAGGTATTTTCTCTTGTGCAGTTAAGGAAAATTCAATCTACCCTTTGAGGGCAAATGGAAAGATGATGAATTGGGAAGTGGCTCCCATCTGGTGGCGCAAGCTCGACCATACCTCAATGGTCTCCGAAAAGCAAGGTTTCATTAGTTGCTTGGTTACCACCCGAGGATTGGCCTTCGGCCTCGGGTGGGATTAATTTAGAAGGCAACTCTTTTTGTAAAAAAAAAAACAAAAAAAAAAAAATGGAAAATTAAAATTGAAAAAAAAAATTTTGAGTTTTTTTATTAGGCTATTTCAAAAAAAAAAAAAAAGGGAGAGTTTTTATTTACTAGTATTTTGTTTTTGTTTTCAAAAAAAAAAAAAAAAAAAAACTTTGGAAAAATATGATGAAAAGAATTTGACTGAAATAAATGAAAATGGGCAAAATGGATCCTCTAAAGAAATTTCAGATTCTTTCTGGACCATCATGAGAAAGACATTAAGAGTTAAGACCAATATAGATGAATCTGAATCAAAAAACCTAGGTTCAAAGGAGAAACCCAAGATGGACCATCAGAGGTAGCAAGCTAATGTGATTGACATGCAGATATGAGATCTAAATGAAATAACTTCAAGAACAAGCAGATGAAAGTACTATGCGAGCAATCCAAGATCACCCATCACAATTCCTCCTGATATAGACAATGGGTGAATGGAGTCATAGAGGCAGCAAATAAGAGACCTGAAGTGGATAATTGAAGGATGTTCATCGAATATCAGGTGGTGTCATTCTATGATGAAAGCCAAAACATGATGACACGAGTTTACCTCAAAGACGATGGTGCTTCCACACAAATGACTCACTTCAAGAATCCATGTCAAATCATCTCAACATAATCAGAATGGTATTTTTCGGGAGAGCTCTCATCATGATAGACAAAGAATTTGGACTCTATCAAAATTCAAAAGGTACCATGCATAGTTCAATATTGAGTTATACGGTTAAAATTGAAAGGAAGAGAGGCCATCCTTGCATTTCTCCCATCAACATTATATGTCATCTAGTCAGCCCCTTTGAGCCTTAGCATTCGTTTCACAACCAAACAGGTACATTTTGCACCCACACTGGGGCTTTTTTGGTACAATCGGGTAAAGCCGAAAGTTCAAGGTACCCCAGTGTCCATAAACTGGGGCAATTTTTGTGATCAATTATGAAAGAAGAAAAAAAAAGAGGTCAATTGCTTCCGCCAAAATTCAGGGTATCCCAGTGTCCGGGAGGGGGAACAAAAATGAGAAAATCAAAGCAGTACTAGTGGGCCAAAGCAAAAAGTTAGAGTAACCCCAGTGTCCATACACTGGGGCATTTTTTTTAAAAATGCCCAATGAAGAAGTTAGGAAGGGAAAAGCAAGACGAGCGGGAAAATCTCCCAAGGAGAAAAGGAACAAAACCCAAAAGCAAGTAAATGTCTCAGTTCTTCCCAATTATCACAACCTTTGAGCCTTCATCATTTCTTTCAAAAACCCTAACCATAGCCCACGTTTCGTCCTACCATTAAAGTCCTCTCGGATCAATGATAATCATAAAAGCTTAAGATTGGATTACGCATATGCATGCATGAGTTCAGGCGATGACGGATTAGAGTGATTGAGAGAAAACTATAAAGAAAAGCATGACTTGAAAGGGCACAATGAAAACCCGAAAGGGCGTTGCGAGTAAAAACATCAAGTCATGGCAAGATCAAATTACTGCGGGCATGATGAAAACCCCTTTGGGGGCGTCAATGCGCAAAAATTACGCAGGCCAGACCTGTTGAAAACCATAATTGGCATCAGGGGTAAAAAAAAAAAAAAAAAAAAAAGAAGCTTCAGCAGTCAATTTTACATCATAACCGGGTCTCAATGCTCAGGATGAGAACAGAAGCAGTTTCAAGACGAACAATACCATATAGTTGTTACACCATTGAGGGTTAATCCAAATGACATAGGCAAATGCGATGAGGTGGATACTTTGTTGGTCTAAACATTCTGAAAGTGGTCTGAATCATGCCCATCAATTTTAATCTTATCATAATTCTAGTCATCATATTTTTCAAAAAAAAAAAAAAAAGTGTGTGCTTGCTTGGATGTTTTTGAACTACACTAGTCTGATTCTCTTTTCAAGGGATACGTAGGCAACCGTCATAGGTGCGACCCCACTGGTAGAAAGTTTTCTGTTTGTTTTTGTTGTTTATTTATTTTTCTTTCTTAAAAAAAAAAGAAAAAAAAAGAGAGTGTGTGATCCCCATTCCATTGGACTCTGCAATGATTTCCAATAATATTCTTCATTTGTTTTATTACAAATTACATACAAAATCATAAATGCAGAAAGTGAAATCTCTAAATCTTTTCCAATGGTTCTCGGCTCAGTTGAGTTCAGCGACACCATGCCCATCATCAGCCTCCGGCTCTCTTCTGCTCCGCCTACCTGCAAAGGCACAAATACAGGGAGTAAAGTACATTGTTTCTTTTTGACATAATAATACTGCATAAACTGACAACTTTCAGAGAATCAAATGGTAAATGTCAAGGTATAAACATGCATGTTTTGAAAGAAATATCAACTAACCAGTACTTACCTGTGCAGGACCAGGGGCAATATCAAAGTTCATATCCGAGTCGAAAAAGTACTTTCAGCTGGAGCTCTATGCTGCAAAGCAAGAAGAGAATCAACAATGGATCACAAAAAAAAAATAAAATTTTAAGCATGCTTACCTCGCTTACCTGCAATCAATCAATGGTTGTATGGTTGGAAACCGTGCTACATTAAACTTTGGGTTCATTTTTCGAACTTAATATGCATACCAATCGACAGTCTGATTCATGCCATACTCATGATTGTTTGACTATTGCTACTATGAAAATGATGTGAGCATCCTCGAACTGAGTTACAAATTTGGAAAAAAAAAATATATATATATATATATATATTTTTGAAAAATTGTTTAAAAGCTTTCAAATCTACCTTATTTACCACCCCCTTTGCGCAGGTTCGGATCAAACCTGTGAGGGAGATTGAGGTCCATGATAGTGCCCACGTGCCGGATCTGTCTCTGTTTTCCTTTTAAACTACCCCCTTTGCGCAGGTTCGGATCGAACTTGTGAGGGAGATTGAGGTCCGTGATAGTGCCCACGTGCCGGATCCGTCTCCGTTTTCCTTGACCTTTTTTACCGAGCTTTTAAATTATTTTGAAAAAATTGATTTGTGAAAAATGTTTGACTCAATCACGGATGCACACATTAGTTTTCAAGTGCAAAAATGGGCCTATGTCTATTCTTCTTTGTCGTTCTTTGCAAGCAAATCCGACAAAGAGGGGCAGCTGTAGACACCCCATTTTTGCATACCCCGATGATTTAACTCCAAGTGTCGAAAGGCGAGCTTCAAATGACGAGATCCGGACTCCGAAATAGCCCCAAACACACTCCAAGGTCGAAGCCTAAAACAACCCCAACCCAAGCCCGAGCGTAAATCAGCCAAGACCCAAAGGATAGGGCCTTTTAAGCCCTATAAAATCCCGTGCCCTTTAAAAGGGTGTGCCACCTATTGTTGCCATAAATCCTCTCCGCGGCTTCTTAAAGGGCGCGGCACGGAAAACCCGAAATCCGTCTTCGTTTTGCGTGCTACCTCATTTTTTGGGTTTTGGGTTATTTTTTTAGTCCCACATCGGGAAAAAACGTGAAAATCCTATTGTTTCACCTTATAAAAGGAGCCTTACTCCAACCCATAACTCATCTTGGAAAATCCGGAAAGTCTTGAACACTTTGAAAAGACGGAGAAAAGTCTTGAAAACTGGGTGAAAATCCTTGAGAGCTTTGAAATTCCGAAGCTTGGAAGAACTCCAAACAAGTTTAACCTAGCCCTCGAATCCCAGAAATTCCAATCATCAAGCCATCAACCTAGGAAGGATCTTCACCAACTTTGGGGGAAAATCTTGGGAGTTCGGATCTCGTCGAAGCGTTCTCTTCAAACACTTGGAGCATTAAAAAGGGGAAAGGTATGCCACATCCCCATCCTCGGTTTCTACCCGTCCAAGTCTCTTCTTCCCTCACTTTCTCTGAGTAGCTCGGAGATTTCCCTCTTCACGGTTGTGCAGACGAGGAAATCCGGGTGAAGGAAAGGGCCGGAAGACTAGATCTTCGACTTCTCTTTCATTTTTTATTATTATTAGTATTTTGTCCCTTTTCCACCCAAAGGTAGGCGGGGCCCCTCTTAACTCGGTTGAGGAGAGATGTGTGGCCGTTCGTCGATTTAGGGAAAAGAGATTTTGCCGCGCAAGTAGAGAGAAACTCACCCTAACTCGGTCGAGGAGGGGTGGATTTCCAATCTCGAAATAAAAGAAAACATGTAGGGATGAAATCGCCTTAACTCGGTCGAGGAGGGGTGGTTTCTCTCGAAATAATAATAAAAAAAATATAAAATAATTTTGAATTAATGGAGAAAGTTAAGAGGTAACCGTCGCTCGACGGATGAGGTGGGGTGCCTAACACCTTCCCCAACTCATAAAAGAATCCCCGGACTCATTCTCGGTTTTTTATTTAATCAAGGGTTCTTAATTGTGGGTGATCAATCACACTCAGAATCTTGATTGGTGGCGACTCTAACAGATCGCGGCTTCACATCGGTTGAAAAACACGGATGTGGGGAGGGGATCGACCCGGGCCAGCTATCGCACAGCTGGCGACTCTGCTGGGGACTTAGAGGATTCGAGCCTCAATTTAACTTTCTCCACTAAATTAATTTTTGTTATTTTCATTTTTTTTTATTTGTCGTTTTCTTCTGCTTTATCTTTTGCACTATTGTTCACGGCATCCACTTCCCCTCATGTTGTCCGAAACCGGACTTACCCCCATATTTGGAACTAAGTAGTTGAACGACCGTGGATAGCATCTCGGAAATGGCGACGAAACATTCCAACCCCAATCGTTTTGAATAAAGGAAATGCACAGGTCGTGCACGGATATTCTATGATTGTGGGATCCATTCTAGGTGGATATTAGAATCCTACAAACCTCATATAGAGATATTTGTTGAGGACACGTTAACTTGCATGTTTTCTGATGATAGTATTGAATGATGTTAAGGTTTAGATTAGTCATCTGCACAATGTTCAACTGAGTGGTGCCGTAAGTCTTTGGTATTCGCACTGGATATTACAAAGCAACTACCCAAAAAGCTCAGGCATTAGAACATTCCTTGTTCACTATACTGGTTATCTCCATGCTTTATATTCGAGATTTTTAAGTCTCTGTTGATGGACACTTAGTTGTGAGGAACTTTTCTTTAGCTGAACCTTCGGACTTCAAAAAAAAAAAAAAAAGAGAATGAGTCATTGTTTTTTTTTTTTTTTATTCCCCTAAGTCCTACGGGCAACCTTGTTAGAGGCTAAAAACCTCTATCCCGCCTTTGTTTTTTTTTAATTCCCCTAAATCCTATGGGCAACCTTCTTAGAGGCTAAAAACCTCTATCCCGCCTTTGTTTTAAAATTCCCCTAAGTCCTACGGGCAACCTTGTTAGAGGCTAAAAACCTCTATCCTGCCTTTGTTTTAAAATTCCCCTAAGTCCTACGGGCAACCTTGTTAGAGGCTAAAAACCTCTATCCCGCCTTTGTTTTTAAAAATTCCCCTAAGTCCTACGGGCAACCTTGTTAGAGGCTAAAAACCTCTATCCCGCCTTTGTTTTTAAAAATTCCCCTAAGTCCTACGGGCAACCTTGTTAGAGGCTAAAAACCTCTATTCTGCCTTTGTTTTAAAATTCCTCTAAGTCATACGGGCAACCTTGTTAGAGGCTAAAAACCTCTATCCCGCCTTTGCAACATTGACTCACTTGTTTTGGAAAAGAAAAAAAATTCGAATCAAATCAAAATTTTAGCTAGAGGAAAGTTTCCCACCAACAGAAGCATCCATCTTCAGAGATTTTTTCCATATTTGATCATTTTGGAAAAGTTATTCTTAACAGCTCCAAGGAAGGAAGTATCGTCTGCATTGACTCAGCTTATCAGGAGCCTCCCTATTCACTGAGGTCTAGACAAAGCATACTCGGGATGGAAGAAGGCAATGGCCCCGCCCGAGCAAAATTTAGGCAAGAAACCGAAGCTGGTTTGGCCGAGTTAAAAGGCAACCTTCAGAACATGACACTAATGATGGAACGGATCTTGGCTCGATATGACCGGATCAAAGGACCAAAGATCCCTGGAACATCTGATGTACATCCCCCAAATTCTCCAAAGCAAACGCGGACAGATACTCCGCCACCACATGGGGATCAAAAAAATTCAGTCTACCTTCAAAAGAAAGAAGAATGGCGTCATGAGAGACCCAAGAGAGCGCTAGCCACACAAGTAGAAAAGCTTGGAAAAGATCTGAGATCGGTCAAAGGCTCCGACCCCTTTTCTAAAATTGGTATTGACGATCTTTGCCCTTATTCCGTATCAAGTCTCCCGCCGAATTTTGAGATTCCCAAGTTCAACAAGTATAGTGGCCAAAGCTGTCCTATGGCACATTTAAAACTCTATGGAGGTGCTCTAGGGATATACGGGAAGAATGAGCAGCTGATGTTGCAGCTTTTTCAAATGAGTCTATCAGGAGGAGCTCTTCAATGGTTTGCAGAACTTGATCACTCCAGAATCAAATGCTGGATTGACCTAGCAGAAATGTTTGTGGCTCGATATCGGTACAATATGGAGGTAACTCCCACCCGGTTGGATCTCCTCAAAATGGAGAGGAAGGCATCAGAATCATTCAGGGAACATGCATATCGGTGGCGCGATACAGCCGCCAAGGTCAGGCCTCCCATGATGGAAGAGGAGATGGTCAGTACTTTCATTTCAACATTGAAGGCCCTGTATTACGAGCGCCTAGTGACACAAACAAAGTCAAGCTTCGCAACTATTGTCCGGTATGGGGATGACATTGATGAAGGGGTCAGGACTGCGAGAATCATGGATTATACCACTTTTCAGAAGGTAATGTACTATCATGGTAGTGAGAATCCTGCCCCAACAAAAACATATGAGGGGAACTCTCAACCGTTTCAGGTGCACTCTCAGCCTCAACCATCAGAAGGATATATGCAACCCACTCAAGTGGAAATGCCTCAACAAGAGCAACAATGCATAAATCAGAGTCAAAGTTCGCTCTCAATGCATGAGGAGGACATCACAACTACCTCTCGGGCAATCAATGTCATAGACATGGAAGGATGCAATGTTGGCCCATCTCCATCTCAAGCTCGATTTCAAGCTCATTTGAACAAGAGTCAAGTCTCCCTTATCTCCAACACCATATCCAGGCAACAACCATCGGTTCAACGACAGCCAGTCGTCTTGAGCCGGTCTACCCCTCTACCACCTAATCCTATGCCATGACCAATCGTGTTTGATTGGCCTACCCCTTTACCACCTAATCCTATGCCACGACCAATCGTGTTTGATTGGCCTACCCCTCCATCCAACCAAACTGCAACCCCACGACCAATCGTGTTTGATTGGCCTGCACCTCCATCCAACCAAACTCCAACCCCGCAACCTATTGTATTTGATTGGCCTACCCCTCCATCCAACCAAACTCCCATCCCAACAGACTTGAAAAGGGCTCCCTACGATTGCAACAATATCCAGCCAATAAGGAATGAAGTCCCAGAAGAGGTAGTTGTCGAGGTTGAAGATTTCAGTAAGTGCAAACAGATTTGTAAATCAGACTTGGCCAAAGAGAAGGAGAAGATCAGAGAGGATGAGGAAGAAAAAGAAGAGGTGAGAAAGGAAAAGAGATTGAGGGAGAAAAGAAAGAAATAGAGACTGAAAGAGAAGAAAAAGAAAAAGAGGAAGAAAGGGAAGAAGATGAGAAAGGAAAAGAGACTAAGGGAGAAAATAAAGAAAAAGAGGCTGAGGGAGAAAAGAAAGAAATAGAGACTGAAAGAGAAGAAAAAAAAAAGAGGATCAGAGAAAAGAAGAGAAAAGAGATGATGAAAGAGAAAGAATAAGAGAAGATGAAAGAAGAGAATCTGGAAAAGCAAAAGGGTACAAAATCTTCAATGGATCTATGGAGGACATCTCTGAGCAGGTTGAGAAAACAGAGCATTCCGTCTTTGAACAGATGAGTCCACAAGAAAAAGCATCCGAGGAAGATTGAGATAAAGGTTAGAAATGTCAGAAAGAAGGTTCAAACCAATCAGGTATTTTCTCTTGTGCAGGTAAGGAAAATTCAATCTACCCTTTGAGGGCAAATGGAAAGATGATGAATTGGGAGGTGGCTCCCATCTGGTGGCGCAAGCTCGACCATACCTCAATGGTCTCCGAAAAGCAAGGTTTCATTAGTTGCTTGGTTACCACCCGAGGATAGGCCTTCGGCCTCGGGTGGGATTAATTTAGAAGGCAACTCTTTTTGTAAAAAAAAAAACAAAAAAAAAAAAAAAAGGAAAATTAAAATTGAAAAAAAAAAATTTGAGTTTTTTATTAGGCTATTTCAAAAAAAAAAAAAAGGGAGAGTTTTTATTTACTAGTATTTTGTTTTTGTTTTCAAAAAAAAAAAAAAAAAAAAAACTTTGGAAAAATATGATGAAAAGAATTTGACTGAAATAAATGAAAATGGGCAAAATGGATCCTCTAAAGAAATTTCAGATTCTTTCTGGACCATCATGAGAAAGACATTAAGAGTTAAGACCAATATAGGGGAATCTGAATCAAAAAACCTAGGTTCAAAGGAGAAACCCAAGATGGACCATCAGAGGTAGCAAGCTAATGTGATTGACATGCAGATATGAGATCTAAATGAAATAACTTCAAGAACAAGCAGATGAAAGTACTATGCGAGCAATCCAAGATCACCCATCACAATTCCTCCTGATATAGACAATGGGTGAATGGAGTCATAGAGGCAGCAAATAAGAGACCTGAAGTGGATAATTGAAGGATGTTCATCGAATATCAGGTGGTGTCATTCTATGATGAAAGCCAAAACATGATGACACGAGTTTACCTCAAAGACGATGGTGCTTCCACACAAATGACTCACTTCAAGAATCCATGTCAAATCATCTCAACATAATCAGAATGGTATTTTTCGGGAGAGCTCTCATCATGATAGACAAAGAATTTGGACTCTATCAAAATTCAAAAGGTACTATGCATAGTTCAATATTGAGTTATATGGTTAAAATTGAAAGGAAGAGAGGCCATCCTTGCATTTCTCCCATCAACATTATATGTCATCTAGTCAGCCCCTTTGAGCCTTAGCATTCGTTTCACAACCAAACAGGTACATTTTGCACCCACACTGGGGCATTTTTGGTACAATCGGGTAAAGCCGAAAGTTCAAGGTACCCCAGTGTCCATAAACTGGGGCAATTTTTGTGATCAATTATGAAAGAAGAAAAAAAAAGAGGTCAATAGCTTCCGCCAAAATTCAGGGTATCCCAATGTCCGGGAGGGGGAACAAAAATGAGAAAATCAAAGCAGTACAAGTGGGCCAAAGCAAAAAGTTAGAGTAACCCCAGTGTCCATACACTGGGGCAGTTTTTTTAAAAATGCCCAATGAAGAAGTTGGGAAGGGAAAAGCAAGACGAGCGGCAAAATCGCCCAAGGAGAAAAGGAACAAAACCCAAAAGCAAGCAAATGTCTCAGTTCTTCCCAATTATCACAACCTTTGAGCCTTCATCATTTCTTTCAAAAACCCTAACCATAGCCCACGTTTCGTCCTACCATTAAAGTCCTCTCGGATCAATGATAATCATAAAAGCTTAAGATTGGATTACGCATATGCATGCATGAGTTCAGACGATGACGGATTAGAGTGATTGAGAGAAAACTATAAAGAAAAGCATGACTTGAAAGGGCACAATGAAAACCCGAAAGGGCGTTGCGAGTAAAAACATCAAGTCATGGCAAGATCAAATTACTGCGGGCATGATGAAAACCCCTTTGGGGGCGTCAATGCACAAAAATTACGCAGGCTAGACCTGTTGAAAACCATAATTGGCATCAGGGGTAAAAAAAAAAGAAAAAAAAAAAGAAGCTTCAGTAGTCAATTTTACATCATAACCGGGTCTGAATGCTCAGGATGAGAACAGAAGCAGTTTCAAGACGGACAGTACCATATAGTTGTTACACCATTGAGGGTTAATCGAAATGACATAGGCAAATGCGATGAGGTGGATACTATGTTGGTCTAAACATTCTGAAAGTGGTCTGAATCATGCCCATCAATTTTAATCTTATCATAATTCTAGTCATCATATTTTTCAAAAAAAAAAAAAAAAGTGTGTGCTTGCTTGGATGTTTTTGAACTACGCTAGTCTGATTCTCTTTTCAAGGGATACGTAGGCAACCGTCATAGGTGCGACCCCACTGGTAGAAATTTTTCTGTTTGTTTTTGTTGTTTATTTATTTTTCTTTCTTAAAAAAAAAAAGAAAAAAAAAAAGAGTGTGTGATCCCCATTCCATTGGACTCTGCAATGATTTCCAATAATATTCTTCATTTGTTTTATTACAAATTACATACAAAATCATAAATGCAGAAAGTGAAATCTCTAAATCTTTTCCAATGGTTCTCGGCTCAGTTGAGTTCAGCGACACCATGCCCATCATCAGCCTCCGGCTCTCTTCTGCTCCGCCTACCTGCAAAGGCACAAATACAGGGAGTAAAGTACATTGTTTCTTTTTGATATAATAATACTGCATAAACTGACAACTTTCAGAGAATCAAATGGTAAATGTCAAGGTATAAACATGCATGTTTTGAAAGAAATATCAACTAACCAGTACTTACCTGTGCAGGACCAGGGGCAATATCAAAGTTCATATCCAAGTCGAAAACTACTTTCAGCTGGAGCTCTATGCTGCAAAGCAAGAAGAGAATCAACAATGGATCACAAAAAAAAAAAAAAAATTTTAAGCATGCTTACCTCGCTTACCTGCAATCAATCAATGGTTGTATGGTTGGAAACCGTGCTACATTAAACTTTGGGTTCGTTTTTCGAACTTAATATGCATACCAATCGACAGTCTGATTCATGCCATAATCATGATTGTTTGACTATTGCTACTATGAAAATGATGTGAGCATCCTCGAACTGAGTTACAAATTTGGAAAAAAAAAATATATTTTTGAAAAATTGTTTAAAAGCTTTCAAATCTACCTTATTTACCACCCCCTTTGCGCAGGTTCGGATCAAACCTGTGAGGGAGATTGAGGTCCATGCTAGTGCCCACGTGCCGGATCCGTCTCTGTTTTCCTTTTAAACTACCCCCTTTGCGCAGGTTCGGATCGAACTTGTGAGGGAGATTGAGGTCCATGCATAATTGTGTTCTTACTCTGTATGATAATTGTGTTCTTACTCTGTATATTTTGTAACTTTATCGCAGTTGAACAACACATAACGATGTGTCTGCTGCCATTCCAATTCACTTAGAGCAAATGGTTGCGCACCACCTATCACACTTTCATCGTTAATCCTCACTTGCCTGTTCAATCTCGATTCCACATTATTTAGGTACCTTGAACAGAATGTCAAACATTCTTCTGCCAAGTACCCCTCTGCAATGCAACCCTCTGGTCGAGCTCGATTGCGCACATACAATTCAGTGTATATAAGTACCTAAGTGAATTAAATTTTGGTAAGACAAGGGAAAAACTATAACATGAATTTGAAACACTACTATAAAATTATAATTGAAGGTCTAGTGGTCTATCTTTCGATGGGATACATCCACCGATATTGTACAGGTCCACCTAACATTGCCTCTGCGGCCAGATGTATAGGCAAGTGCACCATAACATCAAAAAAAGCCGGTGGAAAATTCTCTCTAAATGACAAAGCGTAAGCTCAATTTTCTCTTCTAACAGTCTCAAATCCTCGACCTGATAGACTTTGGAACATATAGCCAGAAAGAAATTGCTCAATTCGATTAAGACTGAAGCTACATTCTTTGGCAATGCCTTCCTCACGGCCAGTGGTAGGAATTGTTGCATTATAACATAAGAGTCGTGGCTCTTCAGTCCATAAATTTTACCCTCTTTAATATTGACATGCCTTGCAATATTTGAGGAGTAACCATCCGGAACCTTCACACTCTTCAAAACTTTGCAAAACAACTCTTTTTCATTTTTGTCCATCGAAAAGCATGCAGGGGGCAGATAAACTTTGCTTCTACCAGGCTGCAATTGAGGGTGAAGTGCATGCCGAATTCCCATTTCAACCAAGTCGCTACGCGCTTTTAAACCATCCTTAGACTTTCCTTCCAATCCCAACAAAGTCCCGAGCACATTGTCGCATACATTTTTCTCGATGTGCATTACATCAAGGTTGTGCCTCAACAAATTGTGCTCCCAATATGGCAACTCGAAGAATATACTCATCTTCTTCCAATTATACGGCATATCGTCATGGCCCGTCTGCCTTCGTCTAGTTTGCCCAGTCTGCTTCCCAAGGAAGAAAGGAATACCTTCCAATTGACGCAACACATCGGACCCAGACATTGTGGTTGGAGCACATTTGAACTCTGTAGTGCCATCAAAAGAGTTTTTATTCCTCCGAAACCTGTGATCTGGCTTTAAGAAACGACGGTGCCCCATGTAACATTGCTTTTTGCTCTTAGACAAGTGTCGGCTGCAAGTGTCCTTGTGGCATGAAGGGCATGCCAACTTTCCTTTCGTGCTCCAACCTGACAACATGGCATACCCTGGGAAGTCGCTAATGGTCCAGAGCAATGCCGTACGCATTACAAATGTCCCCTTCTTCGACGCATCATAAGTTGGCAACCCATTCTCCCACAAGTCCTTTAACTCCTCGACTAAAGGCCTCATGTAGACATCAATGGCATTTCCTGGCCCGAATGGACAGGGAATAAGCAAGGACAAAATGAAGTTCGGCTATTTCATGCACATCCACGGTGGTAAATTATAGGGAATAAGAACCACAGGCCATGTGCTATGAGCAATACTCATCGTTCTAAATGGGTTGAAGCCATCACTCGCCAACCCAAGCCTGACATTGCGAGCATCTGAAGCGAACAAAGGATACTGGATATCTAAATTATCCCAAGCCGGTGAGTCTGCAGGATGCCTTAACCTCCCATCCTTAGTTCGATCTTCATCATGCCATCTCATTTCAGAAGCAGTCTTGGACGACATGAACAATCTTTGTAACCTCGGTCTCAACGGAAAGTGACGCAAAATCTTCGCCGGAGTTTTCTTCTTGTGTTCCGCTTGATCATCCCCTATCTTCCATCTTGATTCACCACAAATGTCACATGCTTGCTTATTTGCAGACTCTTTCCAGTTAAGCATGCAATCATTAGGACATGCATCGATTTTATCATAATTCAGTCCCAAGTCTGACATCACTTTTTTTGTCTGAAAGTAAGTATCTGGTAGTGTTGACCCCTCGGGGAGTACCTCCCTCAACAACTCAAGTAACATAGTGAACGACTTATTGCTCCATTCACTAAGACACTTAATATGATATAATCTTACGATGAAAGACAACTTGGTGTGATTCTTACATGCTGGATACAAAGGCTGTCCCGCATCCCTTATCAATTGAAAGAATCTATTTGACTCAAGATTGGGATCCCGACTACTGGTACCCTCATCTTGATTTGGGACCCCGAATACATCGTGCACCATATCTTCCATCTCATTATGTCTGTCTTGCACAACTCGATGTTCAGGCACTTGGACAACTGGTGTGTGTTGCAATATGTCTTCCCCGTGATAAAACCAAATTTTATAATTCCGGTCGAATCCATAACAGATCATATGGTCGTACGCTGTAAATCTATCTTGATAAACCGCATTGTTGCATTTGGGACATGGACACTTTATACCGCCATTGTTATTAGTCACTCCACGATCTAATGCAAACTCTATAAACTGTTTTACCCCTTCTATATATTCCTTTGACACCCTATGTAAGACAAAAATTGCATTCACAATTGCTTAGATACTAACACTTTTATCATAAATCGGTACTTCTTAAAAAATTATGGACAAAAATTACCTTGACTTTCCAATCCAACTCCTATCCATGATAGATGAGATTAGGATTTCTAAGTCCTTCGTTAACTATATTCTGAGAAATAGTAAAAGTTCGAGATCATCAGTCAATTACAATATGTATACATGTATGCATGCTTCCTATCGTCATCAACTCATCTTCTAAAGGGTGGGGTGTTCCTATCCCATTCAGGAATGCATAATCCCCAAAAGTCAATAGCTCAGATGCTTTGTTCCATTTCAAGGAAATTTCGGCAGCATTTCCCTATGGTTCTCCAAGTACACGACTTAGACTAGGGACAAGAATGCCACATTGTCTAAATATGTACCCAGAGAACAAGAGAAACGACTGATAAAATTTTCCTCAATTTGAACAAACCATGAGCAATTGACTATAATATTGGAGATTATGCATTCCCAAACTGTCCAACCGGACAATTCAAGAATCATATACAGACAAATACACTTTATCACAAATTAGACCGAAAAGTTGTTAAACCTGCATTTAGTCCCACAAAAGAACTAAACGTCATAGTTTACAACTAGTCCGTCCAAATAGGTGATACAAGAAATGCACTTGTCACACAATGATTCTTGAACGGGAGATCTAAGGTACAATGCATGCATGAGTATGAACGTAAGCCAATACAAAATTTCAATCATCATAAATACAAAGTTTAAACATCCCTAAGCAATCATAACATAGTAAATAAACACATTTAATTAGTAGTTTAAACAGTTAACATAGACCACGGGGTTCTGCCATGCACTATACAAAGTATAGCAGAGCGGGAACAGGATTGTTAACAAGTAAGAATTACTTAATGCAATTAAATCGAAGGAAAATTTAATATCAAAAGATCTAGCATGTCATTTTAGTTTATCTATCAAGTTAACAATTGAGAATTACTCGACTCTCCTATTAATCATTTGAATACTAGTCTAAAAGAATTAAGGATTTAACTAAGAGCTTTAATTAGAGGACCCCAAGGTCCTCTTCCAAGTTGACCACATCAATCAAATTTCAACACATTAGGATTCCAGTGAGCCTCATATTCATGCTTTCTAAGGATAATAATATAATTCAATAACCCTGCAAAAACTCACGCTTTTAATCAGTACAGATCATTTCATGTAACTTACCAATATCACTACCTTATTTTGCTACTAAAACCCCAAATGGAGAGATGTAAAATAAATGAGAAGATATTTTACTCACCATAAAAATGAAATGAGAAGAAAAACACCTTATCATCCAAGTTCCTCATATAGGTACACAATCTCATAGTCTTCCAACACCAAAAAGAAAAGAACAAGTCAAAAATATCTGGAGCTCCTAAACTACATGAGCAATGGAGGTCATGGCCATTCTTATGGCTATCATCAAAGTAATCTCATAAACAATATTGACCTTTTTTAACCCATCGTGCCATCTAGAAAATGATAAAAGACAATTTCATATGGTTGCATTAAAATTCATGAAACTCCTAATTATGGAACGTAATATAAATTTTGTTATTCAATGAACTCATAGAAATTAGAAAGGGGCATTGTTTATGGACCTCCTAGTAACCATTGAATAACATACTTTTCGAGATAGCAAAACACGATCATGCTAAATAAGATTAGACTTTTTTCTTAAATGTTAATAATATTAGCTAGCATTCCCAATATATTGGCCATCTTTTTAAGTACATGTATTATATATGTGACCAATACGGAGTATATCCAATGTTTGGCACCATTTGTACCACATGGCACACCTATGGGCCCATTGACCTCATGAATGTTTGGCTCACCATTTGGTTGATCTGCACACCGAAATTCAGCCTGATCAATGAATCCTAGTCATTGTATTTGATGGTTTTTCATCATGGGCTTTGTGACTAGGCTCATAGAGTCCATGGATAAAAAACATTGCATTCAGACTCATGATGAAAAAGGCACTTGAATCCAATAGCTTGGAATTATCTATTGGACTAATTTTCAAGGTGGGGGTTCACCAAGAGGTGTGCCATGGTCATTGGGCCCAAAGGTGTGTCACTTAACAGTTGGCACTGAACAGCGTCATGAATAGGAAAACATTCCCAACATGTCACGCATACATCACATGTCCTCATATTATTTCGAACTAAAAATAAAAAAACTTTTTCACCTTATAGAATAATGACCAAAGTATAGATTGGGCTTTATTTAACAGCATACAAATTATCCAAGATTTTTTCTAGTAATATTCCAGAGGAAAAAGAAGGTATAATCCTGTCTTCAAAGTAAGGATGCTGAGGAATTCACTTCATTTTAATTTATTTTAATCTTACACTTTCAACGACTTCACCCTTTCTCACTTTATTGTTCTTTCTCACTTTACCTAAAAGAGCATGCTTTTAACATATTTATCAAAAAAGGCATACTTTGTATTTTTATTACCTAATAAGGTATGCTTTTGACATATTAACCCCTTAGCTACACATAAAACCCAAACACAAATAAGGGTGATATTGGAGTACATATCCTATTTGGTAAAACTTTTCTAACCATGTCCTTTTAGGTGATATTTTTGATTTAGGGTGACTAATTGGTGCTTTTCTCAAAAACAAAAAAAGGTCTTCGGTGGATTCTGCTTATTGAAGGATCTCATGGCTCTCAAATTTTCTGCTATTATCTCACCTCCCCGCATACATCCACTGAAACTAGCCCTAATGGATAGCACGTTACCCGTGGAAGGGCTAGAGAATAATGCGTGGACGATCGATTTGGGGCAGCTCAAAGTAGGGACAGCTTTGGAGCTAGGGGATTTTTGGGGACTCTTCGGAGGGAGGTACAGGGGTGAGGATGTTGCTATCAAGATTTTGGAGAACAGAGGAATCAGAAATAGGTGTATGCAAAACAGACCATAATCCTACAGACCATAATCCTATCCCAAAACCCTATATCCAGTGAAACAAGATCCTCCACTAAAATCCATCCTCCTGATATTCAAAATCAAACTGACATGCAGCAAGAAATTTTCCAAAAAAAACACTCCCCATAAGATTAAAAGAAACAGAAAACTAATTATACAAAACATATCATAGAACCCTAAAAACCCAGGGCATCAATACGCGGCTTCAAAGTGAGGCCACAATCGAGAACGAAAGTCGAAAAATATGCAGAAATCAATGGAGAAGAGACTGAAAAAGAAAGCATACCTGTAAGAAAGTAATGGCGGCTCGAGAAACACTGAAGAAATAAAATCTGCTTTACTTTCTTAGCACAACCATCGCAATGCATATCTATCTTCAAAACAACAGTGATCGGTCCGTCATCTTTCTTCCCTCCGTCAGCCTTCTTCTCACCTTCATTCTTGCTATCCTTCTGCAAAAAAAATGGAAGATCCATGTGCTCATATTGGGCAATGAAGTCCAAATAATCAAAGCCACCAACATTACCTTTGAGATCTTCCTCTTCTTCTTCTCGTTTCACAGGGAGAGATTAACGAGTGGGAGCACGGAGGAGCAGGGAGCACGGAGGAGGAGAGGAAAATGGAGGGAAAGAGGGGTAGGGAGCAGAAGGAGGAGAGGAAAATGGAGGGAAAAGTGAAAAGCTCGGGCCGTAATACGGGACCTTTAGTGGGATTTTTTTATAAACGCCACAGATGCCCTTAAATCACATCTCCGTTGCGAGTTTCTAGCGGGCCCCGCCATGATTTCCGCGGCGTGTTTTCAAAAAATGCCGTTAATGATACTACCAATAGCGGCATTTATAAAAAAAATGCCGCGGAACATAGCTCATCTACGGCGTTTCAAGTAAAATGCCGCTGTTTATGTCATTTAGAGGCATTTTTGCCAAGCGCCGTTAAAAAGGTGCCGCTGAAGGGCATCAATTTTGTAGTGATGATAGTGCCCACGTGCCGGATCCGTCTCCGTTTTCCTTTACCTTTTTTACCAAGCTTTTAAATTATTTTGAAAAAATTGATTTGTGAAAAATGTTTGACTCAATCACGGATGCACACATTAGTTTTCAAGTGCAAAAATGGGCCTATGTCTATTCTTCTTTGTCGTTCTTTGCAAGCAAATCCGACAAAGAGGGGCAGCTGTAGACACCCCATTTTTGCATGCCCCGATGATTTAACTCCAAGTGTCGAAAGGCGAGCTTCAAATGACGAGATCCGGACTCCGAAATAGCCCCAAACACACTCCAAGGTCGAAGCCTAAAACAACCCCAACCCAAGCCCGAGTGTAAATCAGCCAAGACCCAAAGGATAGGGCCTTTTAAGGCCTAGAAAATCCCGTGCCCTTTAAAAGGGCGCGCCACCTATTGTTGCCATAAATCCTCTCCGCGGCTTCTTAAAGGGCGCGGCACGGAAAACCCGAAATCCGTCCTCGTTTTGCGTGCTACCTCATTTTTTGGGTTTTGGGTTATTTTTTTAGTCCCACATCAGGAAAAAACGTGAAAATCCTATTGTTTCACCTTATAAAAGGAGCCTTACTCCAACCCATAACTCATCTTGGAAAATCCGGAAAGTCTTGAACACTTTGAAAAGACGGAGAAAAGTCTTGAAAACTGGGGGAAAATCCTTGAGAGCTTTGAAATTCCGAAGCTTGGAAGAACTCCAAACAAGTTTAACCTAGCCCTCGAATCCCAGAAATTCCAGTCATCAAGCCATCAACCTAGGAAGGATCTTCACCAACTTTGGGGGAAAATCTTGGGAGTTCGGATCTCGTCGAAGCGTTCTCTTCAAACACTTGGAGCATTAAAAAGTGAAAAGGTATGCCACATCCCCATCCTCGGTTTCTACCCGTCCAAGTCTCTTCTTCCCTCACTTTCTCTGAGTAGCTCGGAGATTTCCCTCTTCACGGTTGTGCGGACGAGGAAATCCGGGTGAAGGAAAGGGCCGGAAGACTAGATCTTCGACTTCTCTTTCATTTTTTTTTATTATTAGTATTTTGTCCCTTTTTCATCCAAAGGTAGGCGGGGCCCCTCTTAACTCGGTTGATGAGAGATGTGTGGCCGTTCGCTGATTTAGGAAAAAGAGATTTTACCGCGCAAGTAGAGAGAAACTCACCCTAACTCGGTCGAGGAGGGGTGGCTTTCCAATCTCGAAATAAAAGAAAACATGTAGGGATGAAATCGCCTTAACTCGGTCGAGGAGGGGTGGTTTATCTCGAAATAATAATAAAAAAAAATATAAAATAATTTTGAATTAATGGAGAAAGTTAAGAGGTAACTGTCGCTCGACGGATGAGGTGGGGTGCCTAACACCTTCCCCAACTCATAAAAGAATCCCCGGACCCATTCTCGGTTTTTTATTTAATCGAGGGTTCTTAATTGTGGGTGACCAATCACACCCAGAATCTTGATTGGTGGTGACTCTAACAGATCTCGGCTTCACATCGGTTGAAAAACACGGATGTGGGGAGGGGATCGACCCGGGCCAGCTATCGCACAACATACTCTCCTGAATCTTGCAACCTGAAAAAAAATGCAAGAGATTAGATGAACAAATCTAAAATATAAAATAAATAAAAAAACTCGAGGAACTGACTACAAATTTGAATTTCATTTGGAGTTTGAAAACTCTCAATTCTGGATTTTTGGGTGCGAACATTATTAATTACATTCTGCTGATACGGTAGTATTTCTACTATATTCCTAATCTTCACCATAGGCTTAAGCCTAATATATGCCATGTGTATAGCAGAGACTCTGTATAATATTATGATAGTCCAATGGCCCCTCGCATCAAACATTCAAGACAACAAAATTTTAAAACCCATATGACATCTATTTATTAGCCTCAAGGTTACAACCATAAGTACCTCTATTAATTTTGATAATAACATAATAATATAATGTAATATTTGGTACAAATAAAACCATTTAAGTGCGTGAACATTTCAGATTACATAAGTTGATAGCACTCCAATCATTAAAAATGATGGAAATTACCTAAGGGGAAGTTCAACTCACTGAATACAAGATGAAGATCCAAGATAAGACCTTAGTCCAAGTCAGGTCCATTGAAGACAAAAGGCAAAATCACAAGATCCAAGTCAAGCCAAGATCATCTCTCATCATTTTTAAATGTATTTACTTTTTATTCTGAGAATGTATAGGACTTATGTAAAATGTCCTCAAAAGAATGGTAAGTTGAAAAGCTCAAGAATCATAGATTGATCATAGGAGCCTAGGACTTTTTTAGAATATCACTCCAAAACTCTAATTAATCATAAAATTATGATAAGAGTATAGCTAATTGACCTAGGAAATCAATCACATCCCTTCAGTGTGATCCAAGACTGAATTCAGAATTTTTACTCTGAATTTGTCGACGAATTCTCTGGGTAGATTGAATTCGGCGACGAAGTCATTACAGAAATTTTCAAATTCAGTTCTGTTTCTTGATTTCGGCGACGAAATCTTTGGTTGGGTTAACTTAGGCGACGAAGTCATTACAGGATTTTTAAAATTAAAATTCCATCTTTTGAATTCGGCGACGAACTCAAGTGGGAACTCCACTTCGTCGACGAAATCATGTCTGAAACTGAAAAATCTTTGTAACGGCTAGTTTGCAACGGACCTAAAAGCATTTAATGCTACCCCAACGGTACTATTGGATCAAATGCTATAAAAAGAGTTTATTTATGAACATATAACAACTCTTGATCACAGCAATAACTCCCATCAATCACCTATTCACTGCTATTGATTTTCACTTACTCTCATACTTAGAAAATCCCCAAAAATTCTCTCTTGAGCTTACTTGACTCCTACCTTCTTTGAGAGACTTAATTAGAGTTTGTATTTCACTCTTATTCAACTCATTTAAGGAGCTTTCTTTTCGGATTTTTAATCAAAAATCTCATTTGTTGAAAGTAGTCAAGAATCCAGGATTCTTGCACTGAAGCTGTTGCTTCAGTTATTTCAAGAGAGGGTTGTGCTCTTGAGAGGTTTCAGCTCAGCCTAAAGGAGAGCTTGTAAGGTAATATCTCGACCTGTAAGAGAGATTGTAAAAGTTTGGACTCTACCTGTGAAGGAGCCAGTGCGATTAAGGAATCGTGGTGAATACTCTAGCTGGAAGCTGAGGCGAGGAGTAGGCTGGATTGCTGAACCTCGTTAACAAATCTTGAGTTTGCATTCTCTTTATCTCTTCTCTCTTTCCTTTAAATATTCTACAGTTTAGCTTGTTGCATATTTAACTTTATTCCGCACTTTTGAATTTGTAGTTCAATTTTTTAAAAGCTGTCATAGACCCTATTCACCCCCCCTTTAGGGTCATTACCTGACCAACACTATCATGCATTTATTTAAACAAGGAAAACTCTCAATCAAGAGAGTGTAAAGACCAACACAGGCACAGCTCACCCAAGTGTGAAGACCACTTCCTAGCTAGCCTTAATCCCCCCCCCCCCCCCCCCCCCCCTCTCCCTATGAGGATACGAAGTATGTTCTTTGACCTAGTTGTTTCCCACTACAAAATTTCAAATTTCCGAACTAATAATCGATAAAAATAAAATAAAAAATCCAAACTAATACAAGGTTTTTATACCATCCGACATAAGGGAGGACTTTCGCAAAGGCAAGGATCGTGATTGGTTTGATTCTCACCAAATGACTTTTTGGGAAATGTCTGCAAGCCCATGTCAAATTCAATCATTCCATAATCTTTACACAATATATAGAGCAATAATGTAATTTGGAAGAGTTGTTTGTCCCTTCTATAACTGTTCAAATTTCTATCAAAAGGAATCATGTTTTAGTATAAGTTTTTTGTCCATTGCCCTCTTCTTCCGGGATTCAAACTTTGTCAAAGCTATCAACTTCTAGGATATGTAAAACAGTTACCAAAAAAGGTTCTAATAAGTTACACGCAAGGTACACATCAGCACCATTACTAGTGCATTATCCCAACTATTGAGGATCAGAAGCATTCCATGTTTCTAATCTTTTGAGTTATATCTGCAGTTAGAAATTGCGCTTTTAATTTTGAGATTATTAAGCGATAAATTATGAGGATAATTCTGATAACTTATGTTCCGCTTACCAATGGAAGTTACTTTTTATATGATTCGAGTTGGTATCTTATAAAATAGACTTCTAATTGGCTTTATTATATAATCTTACATGTATAGACAGAAATATGTCTGGAGACTCATTATCTAGGAAATACTAAGTATGATAGGAAAAATAGAAATTGTGATGTTATATCTTATAATAGACATAAAATAGATTACTATTTTGCTGATATTTAATATAGATTAGAATGTTAACGAAGAATGACTATGCCACTAGGGTAATTGTTTTTTAAAGGTATCACTAAAGTTGACAATATAATTTCATATTGGGTTTCCTAGCTATCTAAAAATGATTTTTGTAGGTACCACTAATAGTAGTATAATTTATAACACATGACTTAACCAAAGTAATGACTCATAATATAATGGAATGGCGGAACAGGATTTATATTGCCGACCGCAAATATTTGGGTGAAGGTATCAATGGTGATGATGACCACTAATTGTATTATAACCTATGGATTACCAATAATGACATAAAATAGTATTGTTAATCCTATATCTAATCGACAGAAAAAACTCATTTCCATGAGATTTAGTATACAATGTAGAATGACTACACGACTGAGGTAATTCTTTCTTGTAGGTATGACCATGCCAAGTTTGATTATCTTGAATAGCATGAATCTTCAATTTAGGGTGCTCTCTTGCTTCAGAATATCATGATTAATAGATACTTTAGCTCATAATTGTTTTCTATATTTAGCCGCCATATTGACCCCTAGTTCCTAGTTTGGAAATTTAAACTGAATCAGACTCACTCCAAATAGAAGAGGATAGGATTCAACTTACTGGATCTAACTCATTCGATCATAACAGCATTGTAATTGAGGAGTTATTGACATAATCTAGGTTACCTGTAATAATGCTCAAAACATTGAAGAAGCAAGAAAACAAGAGGTAAAATTAATACAACGAAGATAATCCCTATATAAATCAACCTATGGTAAAATCATTAGAAAATTCATATGAGGATGATATCCCTACATAAATCAACCTATAAACCCTACAGGCAAGGGCGGATCCAGGTTGGAGTACGTACCCCCACTGAATTTTTGATAAAAAATTTGTTTTCCCTTTCCTTTAGGCATAGCCATGGGAATGGGAGCATGCAGGTGGGATCGGATCACTCAATTGCGATTGAACTTCGGAGAACTCAATCACACCCACAAGTCAGCACATGTTCCTTTTAACCTTTGTTAACTGTGGTTAAGATTCACTAACTCTTAGGGTTCAACAATATAACCTTGGTTTTTTTAACAAAAAATATTAATCACAAGATTTAAAATTCCTAACCAAAGTTATATTTTTCTAATATTTTTTCTTCTAAATGAACCCCAAGAGTTCGTAAATTTTAACAAGGTTAAAAGGGATACGTGTTGACCTGTGGGTGCAATTGAACTCTCCCTGAGTTCAATCGCAATTGACTGTGATCCGATCTCCATGCAGGTTCCATCAGGGGCGGAGACAGGGGCGGGGAGGGGTCATGGGCCATGGCCCCACCAAAGTTTTTAAAAATTACTTATATTGTAGGTATAATTTAAAAAAAAATACATAATATCTAAATTTTGCATATAGTGGCCCCCACAAACAATTTTGCAATTTATTTTAGGCCTCGGATTGTCTCTGGTGAAGCCATAAAAGACTCTCGGGGTTTCATACATTGTGCGACAGTTGGTGTAAAAATGGGGAGAAGTCATTTTATTTTCTCCCCATGATTTTGACTTCTCCCCATTTGATATCTTTTTCCCTTATTCTCACACACTTATCGCCACATGTCTTATTATGTGTGGGGAAGTCAAAATCATGGGTCCCACGATTTTGACTTCACCACTTGTCCCCTATTCTATGGAACCCCGAGATAAGCCCTTTCTGGCTTCGCTAGAGACGATCCAAAGCCTTTTTTTTAGGGTGCTGCTGAAGGTAGACAACTTTTTACTCTCAAACACCAATACACAAAAAAGTGTTAGTTATATAAATAAATAAATTAAAAATACAAAATTGCCCTTATCCTCTACCTTGCATCTCTTATCAAAATCTCTGTAACACAAAAGCGGCTATTGATAGACACCAGTGTTGTCAGAACCGGACCGGATTGGCAGGTCGAATTGGTGGAACCAGGAACCGGCCCCCTCACCGGTTTTCAAAACCCTCAGAACCGGATAGAATTCAAAGCCGGTCATTTTCCGTTGAACCGTGAGAACCGACCAGTTGAATCAGGAACCGGTGGTAAAAAAAGGTCGAGAACCGGCCATAAATGAGTAAAAATGGGGGAAAATAGTTTTTTAAATAAAAAACGACGATTGAACTGGTCAAACCGGGAACCGACCTCTCAGTCGGTTCGATGATCGGTCCGATTCTGATAACATTGATAGACACCATGGGACTAGCCTGGTGGTAATGTATCCCCTCCTTAGGAGACTGAATCCGTCAAGTGGACATTGCGATTTCCCCACAATTTGTGTTGAGCAGATACTAACCCCTAACCCTAGACTGTGAAAAAAAAAAGCAGCTATTGACAGAAACTTCAAACTTTCATTTTGCAGACCATTATTTACTGGGAGTTTGATGTTGAGAGTTCAAATAATGGATAATATAACATTAAAGGAGATGGTGGATCAATTGCCGGTCCAAAACCCTATTTAAATCAAACCAAAAAAGGGGCATGAGCAATGAGGTCTTCAAGCTTGTAATTTTTTTTCCATTATAGTAGAGAGAGAAAGAATAAGAGATACATGGAAGGACAAGCCATGAATCTTCAATTAAAACCACTGATTTTTGTTTCTGAGTTTTATTATATATTGGTGTTCACTCCCTTTGTATCTAGGGTTCTATAGCTGGAGTTTTCAAACTCCCAGCATCGAAGGAAACAAAGTTGTACTTTTTCCGATCTTTATATGATGACAAAAGGAGTTGCATAGCTAGATTTTATAGTGAGTTTCCAAATTCCCGGCATCAAATGATAAAATTGAAGCCGCTGTCACTAGCCGCACCACACTATTTTGCAGGATTTAAATTGAAGCGAGTTTCAATAGCCGCACCACACTATGTTGCAGGAAGCAGGATTTCTAAAGTGCAAGAAGATGGAGACGGGAAGAAGATGACAAGGACTTTCTTGTCTTTTTAATTATTTTATTATATAATTAATCTTTTATTGTGTGTTGATGTTTCTTAGTAAAAAGTGGTCTGCTCCTGGTAGCACCCTTTTTTGTATATGTATAATATAAAGGGATTGATTCGTTACGTATCCATGTGTCCCTTTTAACCCTCTTTAACCCTAATTAAGATTTATTAACTCAGGAGTTAAATTTTTTCTAACAACCAAGGGTAGATGTATAAACCATAGTTAATAGATGTTAAAAGGAACACATGTCAAGCAAGGGAGGTGCTCGTGTTCCACCCAGTGGAATGCGCATAGGAAAAACAATTTCCATAATATAAAAATATAGTTAATTCTATATATATATAATAACTCTATCAAACGGGTAATTTAATCTCAACTCTTGATTTGAGCCTCGAGATCCCAGATTTTCTAGAAAAAAAGGAAGAGAACCAGCGATATAAATATTTCTAAATAAATAAGAACTCTAGGCACTAGTTTCCCACGAAGAGGACAAAAAAAACATGGTTATACTGATTTTTTTGACCAAACAAACCGTTATACTAGACCCAACTCATTCACGAAACAAAAACACGACCAGAAAGATTTCCCATGAGGGAGATGGGGCTCAACAAGGGGTGGCTGGTGCTGCTAATTTTGAACAATGCACGGTACTATTGACTGGTGATCAAAGCCCCCTATGCATCTGCTGGGCTCCAAATGGCATTCCCAGTTCGATCAAACTAATTTTCATGTTCTTCTTGGCTGCATAACAGCACCTGTGCTGATCTAACTGCTTGCTAATCCCGCGTTTCCGAACAAGGTCCATGGCTCCATGCCCTGGGGCTATCAGGCACCGATCAAGGAGGATGGAACTCACACGGGATGCTAAAGGAAAAATAAACTTAAACTTTGACAATTGCTCCTTAGGCATTGTAGAGACCTGATTTTATTTTCCTTAATATTCGAACTATTATTTAATTCTATAGAAAAATGTGTTTAATTTCAATACGATTAATTCTATGAAAATTAAATGTGGAATGTATGGAGATAGAAACCCAATTAAATTGCTTAACTCAACTTGTTTTTATAAATAAATTGCATGAAAAAGTAGATCAAAAAGTAGTGAAAGAGGAAAAAAAAAGGATCGGCAACGGCCGATCGATCGCCGCACGGTGATTTTTCTCGGAAACAGCGTTTTCCAACTTTTTAAGTCCCCTTTGGTCCCCAAACTCTATAAATAACATTCTTAACCCGTAAGTTATGGTTTCCAAAAGGCTTCTAAATCTAAAAGAAAGGGTTTTCCGAGAGATCAAAAGGAAGAAACCTTAGGAGTTCAAGGTTTCGATCAGAAAAATGAAAGAGACTTGAAGATCGAGATCGAGCCTAATTCGCAAGCAATAGATCGTAAGAAAGCAATCAAGAGAGGTAAATAACAAACCTAGTTTTCCATATCTTGAACATTAATCTAGAAGAAGAATTAGTTCTATGAAAATTAAATGTGGAATGTATGAGATGGAAACCCGGTTAAATTACTTAACTCAACTTGTTTTTATAAATAAATTGCATGAAAAAGTAGATCAAAAAGTAGCGAAAGAGGAAAAAAAAAGGATCGGCGACGGCCAATCGATCGACACACCACCGCCGATCGATCGCCACGCGGTGATTTTTCTCGTAAACAGCGTTTTCCAACTTTTTAAGTCTTCTTTGGTCCCCAAACTCTATAAATAACCCTTTTAACCCGTAAGTTAGGGTTTTCAAAAGGCTTTTAAACCTAAAAGTGAGGGTTTTCTGAGAAATCAAAAGGGAGAAACCTTAGGAGTTCAAGGTTTCGATTAGAAAAAGGAAGGAGACTTGAAGATCGTGATCGAGCCTTATTCGCAAGCAATAGATCGTAGGAAAACGATTAAGGGAGGTAAATAACGAACCTTGTTTTCCATATCTTAAACATTAATCTAAAAGAAGAATTAAAAGAGATAGATCTAAGTAAGAACGTAAAGATAAGTAAGATTTATGAATTTTTATCGTTCTTGATTTATTATTTCATGAATTGTTAAATTAAGATGTGAATAATCATGTTTATACTTCGTTTATGTTTCAACAAAGGAATTGAGAATTTATATTAAATGTATGTGGATATACGAAGAGGATGGGATGAATGTATGGAGTTGAATGGAAGTTATGAAGGAATTTGAAATATTGAGATGAATTATTTGTGAGATTATTATTATATGTTAATGTGATTTTGTGATTATAATCCATGAGAATTATTATCGATAAAATATGAGGTATAATTATGATATTGATCTCGATTAAATAGAGGATTTTGATATTTAAATTAGATTGTGACTTATGCCTATTGAAGATAAACTGTGATTATAGATTGATAAATTATTGGATATATGAAAGTTGTGTGTTTATTTTGCGTTTTTATACGTGAGATATATTTGGGTAAAGGAACATTTGATGAGAGTCAAGCTTGCCTATGCCTGGTTAATATAGTAGAATGGGACGCTATGGTAAGATGTCCTATGACCCTTGACTATTAGTCTTAGGTATAATTTAACCAAAGATGTATCATTGTGCACTCACCAATAAAAAATATGCACATGTATGAAGAGGAAATTAAGGGCACTAATAAGATTACAAGTAAGACCAAAAGCAAAGTAAGTAAGAAAGACACAAAAATGATAATGCATAATTATGTTTAGCACCACCGAATACCATTAAAAAGGCAATAAGTATACCAAAGTAAGTCGTCATACCGGATAATATACTAAGCTGTCCGTGCCGGATAATGTACGAATGGTGGTATCTCAGTAAAGTAAAGTATAGTAACCCATTTTCATATAAGGTAAAATGGTATTTTAATTTATTATCAGATGCATGTGGATGTGTTGTTCATAAAACGATAAAGTAAGAAGGATGAAAAATAAAAAAAGTAAGAAAAGAAAACAATTGACATAATGTACCTGTTCATTTTCCGCACTCTGATTTATGCAAGTAAACCGAAGTATGAATTGTTAAATGCATATAAGTTAATGTTTAAGATATTGTTTACTATTGCTTGTTATATACGCGGAGTAAATTGTAACTTAGTCGATAACTTTGTTACTGGCAGGTTCTGGTTTTGATATCTATGCACCCGGACCGTGGGAAGAAGAGGAATACATAGAGGATCCTGAAAGTGATCATCCCGAAGAGGAATGGGATCTCGATCGATGGCCTTATTATTGAGTTTGTTTTATCAGTAGTAGTTGGATTTAATAAGGATTGTAATTGGAGTTATTCTAGATTTATATTTAGTTTAGTTTGATGGTTTATGATCATGATGGATGATCAGGATTTTATTATATTTCAGTTGCAGTAATGGATCATGGATTTATTTAATGTTATTAAATGAAGAAATTTTTAGATTAATATTTTAAGTATGTCTTAAATGCTTCTAACAGAATGATTTGTTAAGTAAGTTACGTGCCAAGATCTCACATTCTCCTAGGTGCGGTTTTGGGGCACGACAGGCATCCCAGCATCCCAACTTGGAGAGGATAGGATGCGTTTTTAGGGATGAAGAAAGAACCTTTCTAATGGTATTTTTGAAGGTATGCATACAGGACTCAAATGCAGTCGAAGAATCTAGTTCTTCTCCAAGGATTGAAGATCTTTTTAAAGATTTTTTTCAAGCCCACTCAGGTTTGAAGGGTACTCTTCTAGTGCTACAGCGTAGGATTCACATGAAGCCTCATGACAATGGGAGCTTGATAATTTCATCAACCACGTGTGTGTGTGTGTGTCTTGGACATTGACTAAGCACACATTTGGTCTACCAACGGGGAAACAGACTTCCTCGCTAAAGAAGACGCTCATAAGAAATTGTCTACAGGAAATACTTTTCCCCGATGTCTCCTTTATCCTTGTATAAAATTTTCCTCATTAGCGATAAAAAAATAACTTACTAATCAATTATCAGAGCTTTCGCAGTGCTGAGCTTCTCACAGCCTTTAAACTCTGTGAGTCTCTGAAGCAAACGAAGTGCACAAGAGTTTTTCCATTGGGGTAGACAGCAAAAACACTAGTCCCTATTCGTTTGTTGCAAAGAGAGCAGAGGCTATCGCCGGTAATCTTCATCACTGTTCTCCGCTGTTTATAAAGCTCATCTTTAACCTGTTTATCAAAAAATGACTTATAAGGAAGAATAATCTGTTGAATCACAGATGTCTCACATTGAACGCTTCATAAAACAAAAGATCCCAAGGAACTTGCAAAAAAAATTTAAACCCATCAAGTACTTGAAAAAGCTTGCTCAACATAAATTTCTATAGCAATGCAAGTCATTCATGAGTCATGAGTTCTCCGACCTGATTCACTTACTGATTAACAGAGGGAAAGTAGGGTTCCAATTAAACTTGAGAAATATCAAATGAGAACTTGGAAAAAACATAGTATTGCTACAATGTACGTTTTTTTTTTTATAAAAAAAATCTTGGAATCAATGAAGCCTTCATTGTAGCAATTGAGTCGTATAATACACGTACCTGCAAGTTCTCACTGTATCTCAAGCTATTGATTACTGAATAGTTACGGCGACCTTCACTAGATTTCTTTAGAAGTGGCTCAAGAAATGGAAGCAAGTTCTGTCCAAAAGAAAGAACTCCATAATCATGCAAAATTAAATTATAAAGCACATAACTACAATAAGGAATAATTTCTGAAAGAAACATATTTTACAACACTAGTAAATTAGATTTAGTGCACCGAACCATAAATTTAGATTTGAACAGCTTGCAAATCCGCAAACCTTATGCCGTTAGCAGATTTTCAGAATGATTGAATTTATTGATTGTAATTGATAAGATTTAGCAGATAAATGGGGAACTCATGCAACTCAGATGTGAAAAAAAAATTTGATTAGACTTATACTGGGTGTCACATACAGTCATGCAAATTTAACATACTGTGACATAAGTACAGCGACACAACATACCTAGAGAAACTATATGCTGAACCCAAGGTCCACCACCCTTAATGTAATCCCCTTCCCCATATATTGCACATACCCCTCTGATTCATCAAGTCAAACAGTTTGTGTGCCACCACTTTTTTTTTCCCCTAGGTAATGCAAAAATATTACAAAGAGCGATATGAACAAAGAAAGGCTCACCAACAAGTGAGCAAGGTGCAAAAAACAAACTGACCTTGCCTCACAAGAAGCAAAAATCAGCAAAGAATCTCGACACCTTGAGAGGGTGCTGAAAGAATAGATAGATTTAAAGACTCAAAATCCTCCTTGAGTTCCAAGAGAGCAAAAGGTAGTGATGAATAACCAACTAGACTCCTGCGAATGGGAAAAGTCATCAATCACCTCCTATTGCTTTCCTCACAGACTGCCCATTGAATAGACCCAGAGAGCATGAGCCAAATCACACTCGCCACTGCATGTAACTGCTGAATGGTCCAATAGGAGATGAAGTCAAGAAAAGTGAAAAAGAAAAACCACCAAACCAATAGCAAAGACAGGAACTTTATCTCAAATACATCTGATGTGGGGACAATGGAACAAAAGATGATCCACGATCTCTTCCGTGGCCACCTTCTACTCTTTATCTGATCGGTGGTGAGGATCTATTCTAGGGAGGCCGTCCACAAGAAGAAGAAAAAATGATCTTTGATGGAATATCCTGATTCCAAACAACACCAAAATGAAAAGGGTAGCTAGAATTGTTCCTTAAATACTGGTAAAAGGACTTTCACAACAAAAGATACTTACTGTCCCTCGCCCACACCCTGCTATCACTCACATGGGTGTTGGGTTTCAGGAGGCTGAGGCTCCCCAATTACCTCGCAGATTTGTCCACCTCCAGCAATTAGGCTCTCTTCCAAATCTCAGAACCCGGATTACTTCATTGGCTCCTTCCTCAAAACAATGGTTGACCGTACACTTCTTGTCCAAAGCGAAGGGAAATAGACTCCTAGAGTCCCTTCCACGAGTTCTCCCTGCACCAAAAATCATCCCAAAACTTAATTTCATCACCTCTTCCCACCTTAAATCTAATATGCTTGTTAAAATCTGATTTGACCTTCATAATATCTCTCCATATACCAATACCTAGGAGCCATTGGTCTTTCGTATCGCACAATGAATTCTCTTCATCTTTTGTTGTGAATACTTTTCCACATACCAATACCATAAGAGCCATTGGTCTCTCGTATCCCACAAGGAAAATATTCCACCACAGACCATTTCTCTCTTCACGCATGGCCATTTCCCTAACAATGCCTTGCTCCTTTCCCGCAAATTTCACACTCCTAGACTCCTTCCATGATAGGCAACAGGCATCCTCCCATTCAACTATATGATATTTTCTAACTTAGAATTTGTAGTTCCACAGGAAACCTCTTTGAATTTTCTCTAAAGTGTCTGTAATGGAGGCAGGGATAGTCATAAAGGACATGAAGTAATACAGCATGCTAGAAATGGAGCTTTTAATCAAAATAGTTCTTCTGCCTTAGAAAGCACCAAAGATCTCCAAGATGCAAGCCTTTTAACTCACTCTCTCCACCACCAGATCCCCAACAGACTTGGCTTTGAAGCTACCCAAATAAGTGGGCAGGTAACTCCCAATCTTACAACCCAAACAATTCACCATCTCACCCAAATTGAAGACCTCACTTACACAGAACGACTCACTTATATGAAAATTGATTCTTAATCCAGACATTGCAGACCATTGGTGTGCTACAGCTTAAAAGGGTCATAATATATGAACTCTTTTTCCATCTGTTATTTGGTTTTTTATCTATCCAAGTTTTGGCTATGAAGAGAAGGAAGTTCCTCCAGGTCAGTTTGATTTCTGAATTATACCTCCATGAGGTGTCTCTTGGACTCAGCAGTGTGGATTGATATAAGTCAGTGAGCAAATTGTATAATATGGGGCACATGTTTCATTAAGGATAACTGGAGATCAGCTCAATCAAATTTTTTCTCAAGAACAAAACAAAGGACAATCTAGCAAGTGAATAATGTTACAATTAAATGAAGCAAGTAGGCACCATAAAGTGTGTCCTTGATAGTTGATAGGTGCAGTTGTGCAATCAAAAGTAACTTGTAAAGGATTGAAAGGCTACCCTAGGGACCAAACATAAGTCCAAAAATAAGCCAAATGAAGAAGGGAGTTTTATTTGTCTTCACAGTCTCTTCATTGATAATTTGATAGTAAGAAGGTGAATAAGAAGCAAGTCATATAACCATCCAAACCATAACAATCATCCTCATTGTCATTACTGAGGGAAATATCTTCATAAGAATCATGGTCTAAATAATTTAAACTAAAATGTGCAATTTAATTATTTTCAGCAAGATCATCCTTCAAGATGTCTGTATATTTTTCAAGGATTTCAGATTTAAACTTCTTTTTAAGTTCTGAAAAATAATCCTTTTGTTCAGAGAAATTTTGCACTTCTTTAGTAAGGACTGGAGAATTAGTCCTCGATGAGGCTTTGGATTTTTGGAGGGGATCTTTTTAGAATATGGGAAATATCATATTTGTCCCACAATTTGAGGTTAATCCTTCTATCTAACATTGGCGGGAAGCAATAAGGATTTACTACATAGTCCCATTTCAAGATCCATGGGATACCATGACCGGCTATAAAATTAAAAATATAATAAATGTGCAAGAGAGGAGTTTGTTGTATAAACTCAGAAAATGCTTGATGAAGCATTTCAGGAAGGATATTACAAACAACACCAAATTTAGTCCACCATAAGAAAAAAAACTAGGAAAAGAAGAGGCAAACTGGTTGGAGAACCTCATTAACCAGGAATAATTATATTGTCGGTTTTGGATATAAAAGATATTTTCCCAACCTTGAATATAGTCTCAATAATTGTGGATAAAATCTTGCAAGTTGAATAAAGGTCTGGTCCCCATTTATGAGGGGCAATAATACTGAGAGTTGATAAATTAGACTAGACAAATTCGGAATTATTAAAGCCTCAAAAATAGTGTTTAATTACAACACTTTGACATTTGGTGAGAATCTTCTCATAATATTGCTGGTTTTATCCTAGAGAATGAGGAACAAAGTGATAACCAGAAGGAAAATATTTAAGGACTGCGTCAAGGAAAGAAGACGATAAAGGAAGGTCGAAAGAAGCAAGTAAAAAATAAGGGAAGAGATTCTCCTGAGAAATAAGGATTCACATAACCTTCTATTTCAAAACCTTGAGAATAAACATTGTATGTGTTATACTTTAATTTCTTGTTCTTTAACCCTCTGAGAATAAGAGGGTGATTTGTCTAAAGAGCTAGCCTAATAAGGTTGAGCCCAAGAACGATGGCTGGGCTTGGAAGAGATTTTGGAGACATGATGTGCCTGCAAAGATTCTGTAGAAAGAAATCAGGGAGAGAATTAGAATCTCCTTTAATAAAATCTATTTGAAATCAAAATGGCTAGAATACCCTGCCACTGAGCAAATATCTATTTGAAGGCTAAATTTTTAACATCCTTTTCTAGGACTTCCTTACCTGAGCTGTAATCAATACACAAAACAAATTCATGGTTTAGTAGATCACCTTGAAATTTAGTAATACAATTAGTGATAGCTTAAATCACTTTTTTGATAGTAAAATACTTCTCTTGTGTTGGGTTCCAATTACAAGATGTATATTTAATCAACTGTTCTTTATTGTTTATAATCCAGTTTAATATTCCTCAGTAGTCATTGTCAGAAGCATATGTTTCTACAATTTTAAGGCATCAAAATTAACAATATTTAAGTATGGGAGATTCTTCACCCTTCATTTAATTCTTTGCTGGGGCATGTTCATTCATTCATTTAGATGGATTCTTCTTTAACATCTGAGTCAATATACCTCTATCTTTTGCTAAATCTTTGTAAGAATCTATAACATTATTTAAATTTTAAACATCCCAAAAAACTTTGAAACTGTTTTTTTTAATCAGGAATTTCGTCTTGGAATTTATCAACAAATTGAATAACCATGTTTATAGATGTTATAGTTCCATAACTAATTTATGACCAAGAAATTGAACTTGAGTTTGAAATAGATTTATCTTTCTACTGGATACGACTAATCCGTTATTTTTAATGTCGTTTAGGAAGATATTCAAATGTTTCTATGTTGTTCAATTGATTTAGAGAATATCAAAACATCATTAATAAAAAATAATGAAAAAGAGGTATAACGGTTAAATATTTCATTCATAATTTTTTAAAATTCGGATGGGCATTCTTTAAGCCAAATGGAATAACATTCCATTCATAATGCCCAAAAGGAACTGTGAAAGCAGTTTTATAATGATCTTCTTCCTCTATTTGGATTTACCAAAAACCGGACTTCATGTCAAATTTACAAAAAGATTGTTGCCTCCTAAATCCTATTTAACAAATTCTGCTTATTAGGAGTTAGGAATTTGATTATCTGATATATTGTAATACTTTACTTAATGGTTTATAATTAATGACAAGCCTGGGAACTTCTTTCAAGTTCAGCAGCACTTTCTAGACAAAAGGCTGCACAACTTCAAGGAGATGAGCTTTTCCTAATTAAATTCTTTTTTAATAACCTAGCATTCATTTGAATTGGACGAGCTTTCGTGGGAATATTTTCTTTGAAGTCTTTAACATAAGGTAATCCTACAATATGTTTTTTCCTCTGCCAGAAAGCGGTAGGGGGATCTGAAGTGAACAGACTTCAGTGTTTAGATCATCTTGGAACATTTTAACTTGCTGAAATGAAGAATTGTAGATTTCTTCAAGACTTATTTTGTATGAACATCTTGTTTTAATTCATTAATAAATTTTTCTTTATGAAAGAGATTCTTTAAAATAATTTATAACTGACATTTAGGGTATTTCACAGCACTCAAAGGATATTTATTTACCTTTAACTTTTCTATGAATTCCTGAGTGGTCAACTGAAAAGGTCTAATCTTTGTTAAAAAGGGAGTACATAAAATAACCGGTTTAAGATCTTTTATTTAAAGTAAAAAAAATTTGTTTGCAGACAAGTACCTTTGTTGCAAACATGAGCCATAGGAATTTTATAGGCTATTTGTAGTCTTTTTCCATTTGCTGCATTAACATTTTGGGAAGTTTTCTCAAAATATCTAGAAGGTATTAAACCTTCTTGGATGCTATTGATGTCTGCTCCTGAATCGATTAAGCAGATTGTTTGAAGAAACAAAATTGTCATTATCAATCTTAATGGTGAGGTGAGAATACCATTTTTGTGATGAACTTATTTCAACAGTATTTACAAATCCTTCTTCAGGATTTCCATTGCCTACGCCTTCTGCGTCCCAATCAACATTACTTGGTTTAACTGCGTTTTGCATTTCTAAGACTTAGATTTGTTGACAAAGTGTTTTAACTTCAGTCTTAACTTCATTTTAAACCCTATAAATTAATGAGATTTTTTTTGTTCCTGAGTCCATTTCAAACCCCCGGCTTTGTATATTCAAGGTCAAAGCCTTGAGAACTCCTGGGTCTATCAGGGGGACAGAGAGATCAGGAAAACAGTTGAAATAAGCTGATCCTTCATTGAGGCTTGATTGTGTGTGCATGTGTGCGCGCACACGCGTGTGTATAGATGTATATACATTAAAATATCATATTTTATCTCTCAATATATTTGCAATGACATGTGTCATATTGAAAGTTATACTTTTATTGGTAATAAACAATTTTTTTCTCTCGTATTGGGAGTTTTGGTCACACCTTCTGACATCAGGGGACCAGTCCACAGCAACTTGTACAACACATATTACCACATAGTTCATCGGATAACATCATTTAAAAAACTTTCTTTAAACTGAATCCCATACCTGCAACTTTGTCTCCCTTGGTAAGAGTTTCAGGGCCTGAGCCACATTAATCCTATCCCACCTTCTGCCCAACAGATCTAGTGCTTCATCAAGCATAATTGGACCTCCTTCCTGACTTGGTTCCTCTCCATCGCCATCGCTCCGTGAACTATCAGTGCTGCTGGGACTGAACCGTAAGTCCTCCGCACCTTCTATGTCAGCAATTTTCTTAACCGCACGGCCAACTTTAGCTCTGGTAGAGACAACCTTCTGACCGCCTGTATTCTGTGGTGACACTAAATTCATGATTCGATTTTCGAACTCCTTTGTTGTCCTCCAAGGATTAAGGTATATTTGAAGGAGTGTCAAATAGATGGTACTATATGATTTTGAGGAAGATCGATGCTGCCCAGCCTCATAAACACGGTTACAGTATGCCAGCGCCAAGTCAGGAGCAAGAAGCTACAAAATTCCATCAACAGAGGAGCTTGAATCAACAACACACTGTTAAAGGGAGAATGTATCTATCTACATGTCTGTGTATTTATATATGCATGTGTATATAATGTCCGCTAATACGTGTGTAAACAAAGTAGTTAAATACATAGATAAATACATCATGATGGAAAATCTAGAGGTTGAGTATTCAGACGTCCTTAAGTTTAAGCATCAAAACTGGACAAAGTGGCTGCCTTTTCAGAGGATGGGGACTCAACATCTGATAAGTCATACCTAAGAGATCTAGAGTACCAAAAATCAATATGATCACATGATTTCAGCTATCAGATTTCACTATATTCCTTTCAAATGGTCGGAATTTGGAAATCATCTGATCAAACTGATCTTTAGCCTAGGAAATCTCTTAGGTGGGTCCAGATAAGTGGTAGGTCCTCCTCCCCTATGCATGTGCACGTGTCTAGATATAATGCTTACGGGCAGACGTTTCAGACGTTTTATTTCTGAATACTCAGACAAAAGACACTCCCATCAAGATATCCAGGGAGCCTTTTTTTATCAATAGATAGATGATTAGTAAAACTAGAAAAGCAACACATAAATATAGAAAGCAAGAGAAAAGATAAAGTGCGACATTAGTATTTTAGAGAGAAGAAATAAGGTACTATACATCCTACATTAAGTCCATGGGTCTCTACCATATATATCACAGATATGCCGTGGAGAGTGGACCATGACTATCCAATCGTTGCACCTCCATCCGGAAATCTCCAAACCCAAAATTATACCAATGGGATCACCTCACCATCAGATTAATGGATTTTTTGTTCTTGGAATTTTTAAATAATGCCATCCACCAGATTTTGAGGTTCATCAGATCAGGCCAACTTTTTTTGACCAGGAGATCTCCTTACTGACGTCCACTGAGCTGGGAGTCTGGATCAATGAGCATGTAATGATGCCTAAAGGTAGAGACCCCATGGTATAATCCAATAGTACCACAGCAGTATCTCATTATTCTCCTGTGAGAAAATGTAAGGATATTGTTACATGATGATACAATACTCGATTACTTTATGTGTAGATAATACCTTGTGAACATACAGGGACAAGGCAAGCTGGTGTTGGTTCATCTTCCCTAAACAAATTGCACGTTCCTCATATAAGGCATCCACCGGAAGGCGCTTTAACAGAGCCTCAGGGTTATATCCAGAGATACCCTCTAAAGCAGACAACAATTTCTTTCTTGTCGGGGAATAAGATTCTTCATCCCACTTCTGTTGAGAAATTAGATCTGCATACCAGTCAAGTACTTCCGAAATATAGATATGCACCTGCCAGTTGTTGGATCTAATAATTAAAATCAAAAAGGTTATAAATGATAGAAAGACAAAAGTCTGCTAAAGGCTTTCGTAAGAATAATGGATAAACTGAAAATATCAGAATAAGCTATTTGAGTTCAGAGCTGAACTGTTGATATAAAGGGCTCTTTTTGGGCGGGGCCAAATTTGGACTGGGCTCTTCTTAGCCAAAAAAATCCTTTTGGTTATTTCTCCTTGTAGGCTCGGGCTTTCTTTTAGGTGGGTCCTTGCCTAATTTTTATATTGCCCTACCTCATGAACTCTTACCATTATTTACTTCATTTCAATTTTTCTTTTAAGATAAGCTTGGATCGAACCTGAAAGTCTCATAGTGACGTGCAGAATGCCAACTAATCTATGAGGTAAAACCCTAATTTAATAACATTTCTTGCTTGCAAGCGGGAAAAAACATATATATCAGAAGGTTAATGAAGAAAAGGAAGTCTTTAACCAGTTCGTTTTGCAAATTCACAGAGATCCCGATTTCGTTCATCGAGAGCATAAGCTCTAAATATGTAGCCTGCATCTTTGGTGCATACTGCTTCAAGTAAGAATTGACCAAGTCTGCTGGGACATTTCCAGACAAGAGGAGCTCAATTGTTTGTGTCGGACAGCTTTCAAGAACATGCATTGAATATTCTAAAACAAGCATGGGATCACTCGCACAAAGAGGCTGCAGAAAAAAAATCCACCAAACCATGTTAGACATTGTCTAATAATCATCCTTCAATCTATAGGATTACTGTATTACTAAAATATGGGTATCAGGTACAAGTATGGGTCCATGTGTCAGATTTGTTCAACCTCCCCTTAGGGTACTGGGATATAGATAAATAGTTGATATTAAAATTTTCTCTTTCCTATTTTTCTTACCATTTCTTAAAAGACATACCGCAGGCATTCTAATAACTAATATTCAATAAACTAATACATCTTAAAAGTAACATTGTGACAAACTGAATGAGTTCCCTAATATTATCGAATATCTTCTAACTAATAGCTTATAGGTAGCATTGCATTTCATCAGCAAATATGAGAATGAATGTTTACATATGTATATATATGTGTGTGTGTGTGTGTGTGTGCGAGCGCGCGCGCGCGCGCACCAAACTAGATGAGGATGCAATGCATATCATTACATCCTTGTTCAGTTAAGGAAATTCATAGAACAAGCCCAATAAGATCAATGCAAATTGATCATTTTCATGCCCTAAGCTAATATCTAACCTTATTGGAGCTCGTCTATATATTCCTTTTCCGTAGGCCATATATATATATATATATATATATATATATATAAAGAGAGAGAGAGAGAGAGTGATAAATACTTGATACCAAAGTCTATAAAAGATATAATTTATGCACACTATGTTGGGTGGATTCTTCAAGACCAAGTGTGTCCCGTGTCAAAACATGTGGCAATGGACACTGAAAAGCCTCCGATATGACTGGTGACTAATATCAGAAGAATCTGTGCATTTTGACACAGATGGACTCAAACATGGCTGATGCCATAAACTATTAGAGTTTATTATACCAAAAAAAAGCATATAATTGCATATAATTAACATAAATTTCAGCAAATTCTTTCTAACTCTCATTATCAGAAAAAGAAGCAAATAGGGAAAGAGGGGAAGAACAACGATCCATTTGCTTTCAACAGGAAAAAAATAGAGAAATATTATATGGAATTATTGATCCATATAATAGAAATGAGAGAGAGAGAGAGAGAGAGGAGTGTCAACGGGCTGAATTCATAGAAGAGAGAGAGAGAGTGTGTCAATGGGCTGAATTTGGACCACAAAAACCCTCTTTTAAATTAATCCTCTTTGAGATTAGCATTAAGGTTTAGAATTAATATATGTTTATTACTTCATTAGTTTATTTGTTTTAATTCATGTCTTATTTATATCGTTGGATGAATTGTGGTTTTTAATACCGATCAAAAAAAAAAAATACATTACTTAGTGTTGTTTACAATAATTTTGCTTTCATATATAATTTGTTTTCATTTAATCTTATTGTATTATTTCTATAACATTTAACGCATAAAAATTTTTTAAATAAAAATTAAAATATCCTCCTATGTCCCAAAATCTATTTTTTTTGGGGTTCACCCACTGACACCCGTGTCTCTATCTGTGCAACATAGTCTGCAAATAATAAATCATGGAGATAGTTTTTTTGTAAGTTAATATTCTCCAATAATTTTATATAAAAATCCAATACTATGATTATCAGTTATAAAGGGGTCTTTTGTATGTGCGCTTTTAAAATATTATCTTAGAATAATATATTTTGATACAATTGAGCATATCCAACATGGTCTTATACCCATACACATGTCGTGGTGTGTCAATATGGGTACTCTTTAAGGTTTTGAAGGCTCCAGGGAGACCATTTTAAATGGAGGCATTGGTATGTCAAGAGTTAAGAATTTGGTCAAGTGGTTGAAGATTTGAGAAAACAAAAACAAACAAACACACACACACACACACACACACGCGCGCGCATAATTGAGAATGCTCATCATTATTAAGCAGGCATCCCAAAAACTTCCTACCATACATCCTCTATTCCCTAACTTTCAGAATTAGCGGAACCCCAAAGATACTTAAAACTAAAAATTAATTTTTTTTAAAAAAACCTCAAATTCTCATTACTTACGACAAAATACCATTAGAAACATGAAGTTATAAATTCACTTAAAAATAGCTAAAGGGTATTGAAGAGTGAGTAAATAAGTAAAAGGTAACCCACATAAGGTTTTAAAGCCGGTATATTTTCATTAGTTAATAAGGACACTAATAAAAAAAACATGCAATTGATAGCTTAATATGCCATTGTTTATGGATTTGCAGTACAATTTGAGACTCATAACATTGCACAAAATCAAGAAGCTTAGCAATGAGCAATCATACCTTGAGATACTCAATAATCATTTCAGGTCTGAACTTTTGATCAAGTTCAGATTGCAAATGGCCCAAGCTTGATTCAACCAGTTGATTCAGAAGCTTGAGAGCTTCACGGTGCATTTCATTGCACTTGTATAGTTCTAATAAGGCTGAGTAGTAATTTCTTTGTTCTAGAAATTCTTCACAAATTTTTGCATCACAATAGTTGGGAACCCTCAGTAGCTCTAATGCAGCTGAAGACTGCCCAGTAAGGAGCAGAGCTTGGAGGAGTGCAGTATCCAGTATAGCCGCCATCTCCCTAGCACCTGAGCTTATATGGATGTGAACATGGCTCTGATGGAGCAGAAAACCATGGTTAGAGAACATAAAAATTACATTGCAGAACATAGATAACTGAAAAAAATACACATCTAATTAGTGATTCCCCTATTGATTTGATAACCTATTTAACTTAGTCATGCAGTATAGCAGTGTCACACATAAACATCTTTGACAAGGATAGAAAGACAAAATTGGATATGTAAATACATCAGTACAGCTATATGTTTACACAAAATAATTCTCCTAAAGACAGGTGCAGAATTTAGATAAGAATGCAAAAACATTCACTTTGTGATCCACAAATGATTCACTAACCTATGTAATCTAAACATAGTGCGGTGGTTTCATAAGCAGACGACAGATCTTTAACATGCTGACCCAGGCATAATATAAAAATTGATATGCTGAAGCTTCTCTATAATAATGATAATATTAAAGGTTATAGCATCACTCAAAGAGCATGGTTCTATGTATCCGCATCAAGGGGTACAAATACCCCTCAATACCTAGGTTTAAAATTTCGTCTTCACCAGAAATTTTGCAGGTCAAATATGCAAATTAATTCGTTAATTATCGATAATTCGCTAGAAGTTTGGGATTATTCTCGTCACTTGTCAGTATTTCACAAAATTCAAATTAATAAGGAAAAAAGAAAAGGAAAAACATAGAATTTTTAGTTGAAAATTGAAACATCAAGAAATGCTAGAGCAACTATAAATACACTTTCACTTATCAAACATAATACACACATGGATCAAAAAATGAAAAAAAAAAAAAAGAATATAAGAGATGCATTTAGAATGGAGAAAAGACATGCTGGCAGCAAATGTGTATTATGTTCTTACATCAGTAGAGTATACAAAAATTGTTTAGTACATCAAAAAACATTAATCAAACGAATTAAAATGTTAAACACACAATGTTTAGCCTGTCAGCCATTAAATACATAATTAAACATTTGGAGAAGAACTCATGTAAAAGGTAAGATCCTTATCTGAAGAGGAGATGAACTCATCAACCTCCCATAAAAGTAATCTTCCTCATCTGAGGCAATGGACTCCATTTGCCCAGTTTCCCAAAGTCGGGCTTCTTGCTGCATCAGGAAAGTCTCCATGCTCAACCTCTTACCTCTCTATAACCCAGTATCATCCTCCTCACAGAGAAGATAGCAAACAAGAAACTAGAGTTTCAATATTTCTACTTGGTATAAAAGCAGGGTTTCTCTCAAAATTGTTGGAGGAGATTTACAAGGGAAGAACAAACTTTACCGAAGCAACTACTGTAGCTGCTGACATCATCTGACTGTACACAGATGACGTCTACAATCGTATAAAGACCTTTCCTCTTGGATATGAAAGTACCTGGTAAGAGTGAAACTCTTATTGTGATTTGTGTTATGTTATTTTTTCAATTTTTTTAAAGAGTCTGATGATGTTTTTTCACCCAAAGTGATGTGTCAGAAAAAAATCAGATTTGATTAACCTGATCGGTGTGATCAGTAGGGAGATTTTTGGCATAATAAATCACCGTTGTTTAATCTATTTTGAAATTCTAGAATATTTTGAACAAGTTTGACGAAGTTCTATGAAGATTTAATGCTGGGACAAGCTTTTCTCTAGGGCATCGCACCTCCCTTTTTTTGGACTATAAAGTTCTATGGTAGAGGTCTGATTGTTTCGGTGATACTTGGAACAATATGTGAGGGTTATATTTGTATAAATCAGCCTTATTTCATCCTAGTTGGGTGTTTGAGAAACCTTAAATTTGTTTATTACTTCTGAAGTGATAGAATGTCAGAAAACAGTGGTATGGAGGGGACTTCCTCAAGTGCTATGGGCTTCGGAATTCCATTTTATAGGATTGCTCCACCAGAGAACCCTAGTTTGCAAATCACGGCAATAAAGTTCGATGACAAACTACTTAGAGTGGTCTCAATCTGCAAAAATGTTTATTGGTAGCTAGGGTAAACTTAGATATATTAATGAAAAAGTTTTAGAGCCCAGTCTATCAGAAGCTTTATATGACAGGTGGGAATCAGAAAATCTCATTGTCATGTCTTGGTTACTGCATTCCATGCAACCTAAAATTTCGAGAGGATTGCTTTTTTCTCCAGACTGCTAAGAAGATTTGGGATGCAATAACCTATACATGTTCTTAGGCTTGTAACATTGCTAGGATTTATCAATTACGACAGGAGATTATTCAGCTTAGATAGGATGATAAAACCTTTGCTGATTACTTTGCTCGTCCACGTTGTACGTGAGAAGGGTTGGATCATAATCAAACATACAAAATCTGTGTGTGTTGCTGATGGAGAGTAGTATCGAAAACTTGTAGAGTAGAACAAGATCTTTTTAAAATTATTGATAATAGAGTTGTATTTAAATATAACAAGAAATGAGAGAAATACAAGTGGGGACCAAGGGGTCACAAGGGAGTGAACCCAAGGCCAAACAAACTAAGTAGAAAGTAAAAATAGGATAATAAGGGGCATAATTACATCAATAAGATTAAACATGCTAAATCAAAGTTCTCTAGGATGGAGCACCACTGTGCCAAGAGATGTCCCAACCCTTTGGCAGATTCTTGCATGAGATGAGGGAGAGTCTTCAAAGACACTTGAATTTCATTCTTTCCAAAGAGACCAAGCTACCGATGTAATTAACAAATGACCCCCTTTGAAACCCTCTTCCCCAAATACACCGAGAACGTACAAGATAAGAAGTCTTGAAATGAATGGGGAAAGACTCAGAAGATTCCTAGACAGGCAAGAAAATAGCTTCAAACCTTGTGGGCAAAAGGACAATGCAACAGGAGGTGATCAACCGACTCTTCAGCATCTAGGCACATAAAATAACCATTGGCCATTTGTCACCGTCTACTCATTAGATGATTGCATGTTAGTATCTTGTCCAAAACCAGTGTAGTCAAGGCGTCGCCTAGGCGATTTTGGGCTTGCGTCGCCTAGGCGCCCCTCTAGGCGGGCGATCCTAGTAAAAAAAAAATTATTTTTTTTTTTGCTTAAAAAAAATCCAAAATATCTCAATAAATAAATAAAAAACATGTAATGAAGAAGTAATAAAATTTTAATTCGTTTTTTTCACTAAAAATATCAATTTTTTTACAAAAAATATCGTTTTTGACGCAATATGGGCCCCCCCTGCCACCCCCCCGGGCAATCATAGGGAGGCTTTGCCTAATATTATACATGGACAGTGACACAAATTTGGGTATTTGGCTCAGATTTTGAAGTGTTTAATACTTCACTATGTCAACATGTCTTTGGTTATGTAATGAATGATTGTAATAGACTTTTTATTTTATATTTTTGTGGAATGTGGGTGTGGAGTTTTGGTCTTTTGGATGTTATATATAATAATATATATACGTGATATATATATATAATTATATATATATTTATATTAAATTTATCGCCTAGGCAATGCCTCGCCTAGCCGGGGCTAATCGCCTAGGCATCGCCTAAACTCCTTGACTACACTGTCCAAAACTGCAGACCAAAGGAAGAACGATACCTTGGTTGGTAGTCCGCCTTCCATACCAATCTATAAGGGAAAAAGTGGCTTGTACTAGGGAGTAAAGCCTCATAAAGGGATTTTACTAAAAAATGACCTTTGTTCTCTCTAGACCACAGACAAACATCACTAAGGGGTGGGGAAGGTGGGGACTTGATGGATTTTGGTGAGGAGGTTTTGGAAGCTATCTAGATTCTAGTTCCCAACCGTTAAGGTTGTGCCTCAGACGAGAGCACTAGACTCTAGTGTTTGGGAGATACTCAATGTAGGATTCTACAGGGGCAGATTTACCTGATGCTAAGGCCCAGATGGAAGCGAAATCATCGTGAAGGGAGGAGAGACCACACTGTTTGTCTATCCAGAATCTTACCTCATTACCTGGGCCAACTCGGTAACTGATATTGGCAGAGAAGAAGTCTCATACTTTCATAATGCCTTTCCACAAGCCAGGCCAATATCGTGCGGGCCATTTACAACAAGAGGTTCCCAATTGAGAGATGACCCATACTTGGATGTGATTATCCTCCTCCATAGGCTATCACGCTCGGTGCAAATCTCCAAAGTCATTTTCCCAAGAGGGCCTTGTTGAACAAGGAGAGTGAGCGGATGTTCCGCCCCCCCCTTTCAGTTTGCAGCTTTGAGATCTTAGCAGGATTAACTCGGACTTTAAATTATCACATATTCAAATTCTGAGTAAGGATGAATTGTCATCTCTAAGCCAAGTGTATGCTCTTGTACGAGGTGAGGAAAGCATAAGGATAGTAATGCATCTTCTAGGTAGTAGTTTAAAACATTCAACATTAGCACCGACTACTCAGCCTTAGAGAGGAGGCAAGGGAGGTACTCCCAAGTCCCAAATAGAAGAGTGGTATGCGTAGAAGAGAAGGAAAAATTGAAGTGTGATCAATATGGGAGGTTGATGAGGTACACTAAGGAGACCTGTTGGGATTTGGTTGGACGACCAGCCAAATTCACTCACCCTACATAATCTATAACTCATAGTGCTTTATCGACATCTATAGTTACTACATCCTCTGGAGTCTGGATCACCTTTTCCTACTCAATCCTCTCTAAGGGAGATGCTAATGATTCCACGGGATGAACTTAAAAGTCTTTGTCGCATCTTCGCTCAGCTAGATCATTCTTCACCATTTACTTCTCTTGCCCAATCGAGTACAAGTTTTTTTGCTTCTACTCATTATGTTTTCTCTTTACCCGAATTTTCCTAGATTATCGATACAGGGGCTTCATATCATATTTATGGTACATCCTCTATTTTTTCTTCATGAGTCTTGTTCTAAGTGTTAAAATCAAAAATGTTGATGGATCTATCCTTAGTTTTAGTAAAAGGAATTATCAGAGTCTCTCTTAAATCTTTCTTTATCATCTATTTTACATGTTGCTGGTTTCTGTGTAAATCTGCTTTTTGTTAGTAGTTTAACCAGAAAATTATATTATAGTGTAACTTTCTCTCCTTCAGATTATGTTTCAGGATTTGAAGACACTGTAGTAGATTAGGAGTGGTCATATAGTTAATGGATTTTACTTACTGGATTCAGATCCGAGTTCTTCTAGTGCACATTGTGCACTCCAGTTTGGTAGTTATGGTAATAAAGACCGGATTTTGTTTTGACATATCTAGGTTAGTCATTTATCTTTTTCGTCTTTGAAATTTGCATCTCCTCGTCTGTTTGATTTCGACTTAAAAATTATAAAGAAATATATTTCTATGACAGATATTTATTTGGACTTTTCAAAAAGTCATGATTATTCTCAATTTTGTGAAAAAATAATCGTTCAATGAAAAAGTCACTTATTATTCGGGACCAAGTGGAAAAATCAGAGAACTTTGTAACTATTTGTTGGATAACAATGCCTCGCTTAAGGGGAAGTGTTGTGAGGGGCATAAGTCACTAAGCCCATACATGTTATTTATTAGTGTGCTCCTTTTTACACATGTAAGGGTATTTATGTCCTTACATGTCTGTTTAATAATATAAAAAAGGACAGTGAATCCTGAAAATACACTCATTATGTCTCTTTTCTAATAAGTATTCTTCCTCTTCCTCTTTTCTTCATACAAGAAACTAGGGTTTCAATATTTCTACTCTCTTGTATGGCCTATCTAATCTGAGGTGAAACATTGGGCAATCTACCACATCAAGGTAACCAAGTGCTAGGTGCTACTAGGCAGGTCACTAAGCCACTTTGTTTAATCTATTGAATTCTGCTTGCTGCTCTATTATGGCACCCATAGTTTGAAAACCCGGCGAGTCACCCGAGTAACTCGGCCGAGTTACTTGACTCGATTGAATTTTGAGTCGAGTCGCCTCAAAACTCAAAGGAGACATTATTTGCTGAGTTACTCGAGTGACTCGGTCGAGTCAAGCCGAGTTTTTCGACTCACCGGATTAGTTGAGTCACATAAGAGTATTTTTATCATTTTTTAAAACCTAAACTCGAACGTCGCACTATTTTTGCATCATATGTTTTTGGGTCTACAAAGATAACCTACTATGGGTTATGCTAAACCTAGTTTATAGGGTAGCGGTTGTAAAACCAACGTACTTTGAGTTTTTTTAACCTAGGTTTTTAAAGTTATTACATATATATTCTGAGTTGGACCGAGTCGAATTGTTTTCGAGTTTTCCGAGTTACTCGACCCGGCTAACTTTCGAGTCGAGTCGAGTCGAGTTTTCGGGTTTTTGAACCATGATGGCACCCCATCATCCGTTGGGCCATTATAGAACACTGGCAGTACATCCTCTCAACTCGATCATCCCCGCTTGAAATCAAACCAACTTATCAAGTGTGGTTAGTTCATTCTCTGGACAATACTGGTTTGTTTAAGATCTAATCATAAGAAGGAATGTATCGTTTCTATGGTTCCATCTTTCCATATTTATAATAAATTGAATCTTTTACCAATACAAAAGAAGAAAAGAGAAGGTAATTAATCCTTAACAACATCATCTGGATTGTAAAAGATCAGAGAAGACACAAAGAAGAAGCTAAGAGCCTACTAATAATGCTCATATTAATACATGGCTTATTCTAAGCTAAACAAATGTGAATCTGGGAGCCTTACTAAAACCTAATTAAGCACAGCAAAATTAGATTAATATTTACAGAATGAAGATCAAGCCAAAGAAGATTATAAAGTTGATTGTAATACGGACCTATATAGACCCCAATAGGGTTGGTGCAGTTGGCTAGCATCCCGGGTTTGCTCCCTGTGTTTGTGTGTTCAACTCCAACTCCTTGACTTACCCTGGTGTCCGTAGGGAATATTCTGAGTGGGTCGGTGCGGACACCCAAAGGGACTAGTCCTTGCCTCAAAGGTTTTGGGACACCCTCCGTTACCAAAACCAAATAAAAAATATGGACCTATAGTAACGGCTTTTTGATGTTCTGATTCCAAGAGGATTTGCACCCAACTTAATGATGGTAGAATGTGATCAGAGAAGATTCATTCAATGTAATTGATTTTCTCTGCCTTTTACAATGTGAATGGGGGGAGAGAGAGTTGGAGATAGGGGTTGTTGGTGAAGCAGTGAGATTGTCCGCGAGAGTTCTTCCTCCCTTTTGCTTTGGAGATGAGAGCACAAAGGGTGGAAAGAACTTTGGTGTGTTCGTACCCGTATGAGAGATGGATTTAGAAAGAGTGTCCCCTTTGTCCACATATGTCAGAGATGGTGAGATATTGATCCAATGAGAGAGAACGATGATGGTGAGGCCATGAAAGAGATATGAAAGTAGAGAGAGTAATGTGGGAGTGGGAAGGGTGAGAGAAAAATGGCCAAATTGATAGAGACGAATGAGGGATGAAGGAATGTATATATAGGAAATCTAAGGTAGGTTGAATTAGCAACCTACATTACATTAGGAAACAAACTAATAAATAAAAAAATAAAGAAAACAGAGCACCGAAACGGTGATTAGGAAACAAACTAATAAATACAAAAAGAAAGAAAAGATGGAAAACAGAGCACTGAAACAGTGCTTTCTATTTTTGCCTTGAAGAAGATGGTCTTTAACAAGAAAACCCCCTTGTTTTACAAATTGCATGTGTATATATATATATACCCCAATAAAAAAAATTACATTTTAATGCTGTTTTGCATAAAAAAATTCTTTTAAAAAACATTGAAACATTTCCTTTGACAGGGTATTTTGGTCATTTTCACAAGGGACATTTTGGTAGTTTCAAAAATGTAAGGGGTATTTTGGTCATTTTTTAAAAAAAAATTAGGGATATCAAGAGGATCTCTTTGGTAGGTTACAGAAATCCTGCAGGTCATACAAGGGTACAAAGTTGGGTTCATACTATATCAAAGAAATTATTCAAAAATTTGAGAAAACCAAATTGCTTTCACTAATACATGAAATGTTCATTTTGTATTGTGGAGGACAGTATATTATAAGAGGATCAAAACCCCGAATTCAACGAATCCCCAATTAATTGGGGATTCCCTAGCTCATATACTAACCTGATCCAACAGCCACAACAATGCAAATGAAAATTAAAGAAAACATGACCAAAATAGTATCAATAAGTAGGCATAATGAAAATTAAAGAAAAGAGATGAATCTTTACAAGGAAAATAGTGAAAATATAAAGTTCTTAAAAGGATACCAGAGCTTTTGGGTCTCATGAAAGGATTCTCTTTGTATCTTTCTTCTAACTTCCACGTTTTTTTTAATATCTGCACCAATGATTTCTAGTTTTCCTTTACATCCCTGTCAAGTAAAATTAATCAGTTATTAACTTATTATTTATGTAAAATTTGTCTTTTTTTCCCCACTTAGCCCGTGTTATTTTAGCAAAATAGTATAATATATGCAGAGGTAGATAAATACTAAAAATAAAGAAAAAGGAAATCTAGAGTTTCACCAAATAAACATGCAGGCATGTGTTTGACATGAACATTTTTCTCCACCAGAAAATTGTAAAAAAATAGACTTGCCTTGTTGTCTTGTTGCACTGATCTATAAGTATATGTAAGGGTTCCAATTATAGTTAATGTGAGAGTTTACACCCAAGCTATGATAGAAAAAAAAAAAAGGCAAAAAACAAAAATGATAAAGCTAGTCAAGTGAATCAATGTTTACCTTGCTTAAATTCTTTGACCTGCTAGAATCGTACGATTTGATACTGTGACCTACAGCATCTGAGACAGCCTCCTCTGTTCCCTCAGCAGTGGCCCTCTCAATTATTCCATATCTTTTCTTCTGCAAGAACTTGACAAGAGCCTTTAGAGCATTGTAGCTCATGTTCTGGGAGTCAAACACTGCTTTCTCATCAGATTCAAGTATGCGCGATGGGGATGCTAAGTCCATCTCATCTGATGCACCAGAGGAAACTCGCAAGAGATCTAAAGCATCTGATGCAAAGTCGGTAACTTTCTCAGGCTTAGAAATGGAAATTCCCTTTGGGAGAATTATAGATGGATATAAAGAAAGTACATAGGTAATATCCACTGATGATGCCAAAAACTGTTCCATAGCCTCCTCATAACTCCCATTCTCGAAAAGATAGTGTCCATATCTGAGAAAATTACCCACGGATCATGTTAGATGGTACCAAAGATTTACAGTCATAACAAGTTCAGGGAAATGGCCCTACTACCTCTTAACATGTTCTTAGAACAACATTATATAATTATAAATAAATAACTAGAAACAGTCTGAAAGATGTCAGAGAATAATATCAGGAAATAATGCCGGTTCTATCTCAGATGCTACTGAATAACATGGATTTAGTATGTCACTCTGCTTATTTACCAAAGGTAAGGATTTGGAAGCATGATGCATTACGAAGAAAGCACCCTGAATTCTCCTAATATAGAAAAATGCGCAAAAGTGAAGATGGATGAATAAAACGTCACACATATCTGACCTAAGTCATCTTTAACAAATAGAATGGATAAAGTTTATTACTGCTTGATCTTTTCATCCACCTGGCAACTCTAGATAATGTTTGCTAGCTCTGAAGACTCTTGACAAAGACAAATGGATGGGGAGAAAATAAAGGGCATTCATACAGTGGCTTACTACCAATAGATCAGTACAATTGGACTCATCCAGTTTCCTAATCAATTCAACAAAAGTTGCTGCCAAGTCACAGTATAAATGAACTAAGGCATGATCCTCAATGCCTTAACCATCATCCAGCTAAGGGGGCTAAGGTTTTTAGGTATATGTTTGATAGGCCACATGACCACACCATCCATCCTCCACAGCACACCTTGACCACACTTCTTAATGTTCTATTACATTGCTTATTAGAAGAAATGACTAGTTGATCTACAACTAGAAGCTTTAGAATCGATAAGAGGGAGAAGATTATATAATTTCATAAATTTAGGGGAAAAACATTGTGTTCACTACAATGACATTCACCCCTTTTCAATTTTCATAGAGCCTACATGTCTCTATCCTAGACAAATTAACAATACATAATATTAACTCCTCATAAGTCATAATCAACACAGAGAACTTAACTAAAACTCAGCTATTTCATTTCAAATCCAAGTAGAATAACTCATAATCCATCTAAGAAAAGCGCTATTCTTAAATATTTTTCACACATAATTGAATAGAACGGAATGACAAAACAGGGTTCGTGTTGTTGACCCCAATATGTTTAGGATAAGGCATTGATGATGATGATGCATCGTTTATCCTATTCTTAAAACTGCTTGGCATTACAGCACATGGTTGAAAATTTTAGTCGAATCCAACAAAATCAACAATCTTTGGTTGCTCACAAATGGTAATTAATGGGTAGTCTCAACATCCACAACTTCTAACAACGAATTAATTGATTTTTTTTTCCCGTTCATCTCAATCGAGCTCGAAGTCCATGGTTCAAAATATCGGTATCGGTTGCCGTATCGATAAGTCCAAAATAGGATACGTATCGGCGTATCGGTATCGTATCAGTTGGATATGGCGGAAAAATTCAGGATATGCTAAAACAAGCTTGGATACGTAAGGAAAAACTTGAATACCTTGCTTAAAACATCTTTCAATGCAAATATAAGCTAAAAACAAACTAAATGAAGGCCTCCAACTACATTTATAATCATATATATGAAAGTTAACAAATTTATAAGTTAAAAAAGGCGTGCGGGTTGATAAATAGGTTTGAAAATACAAACCATAGTTACTTAACGAAGTGATAGAAGCTCACTTGCATTCATAAATCAAAAATATAAAAATGCATAGACCTTTGTATTCACAAATCAAATTACATAAATGATAGAAGCTCAATACCACATTGAGCTTCGTGTTGGCTCATACTCTATCATTGTGGGATTAGGAATTGAGTAGAGTGATACGTTATAAGTGGTCTCAACATGATGACACCACTGTGTCCAAGTCATCATCGCGCGGTACATGCCCAAGTACATTTGTATATATGTCTGTTGCTGAGTCGTGATCTATCCATAACTGCCAGTCGAAGACAGGGACTGAGCATCATAACCAGTAACTCCTGATAAATAGGGTTGGGTTGGGGCATCATAACCAGTGGCTCCTGATAAGTTGGGTTGGGCTGGGGCATCATAACCAGGGGGATAACCTTATTTATATATTAATATCCAAAGTAAATGAAAGTAAAATCAAGTTAAAATCATTTACTTAAATAATATATTATGTAAATTAGTTGTGTGTATCGGGTCTGTATTGTGGATCGCAGTGTAAATGGAAGGAGAAAAAAAATTAACTGAAAAATTCCTCTATCGAGTGTATCGGGCCTATATCGGCCCGATATAGTGGAGTTATTTTTTTAACATACCAGTGTATCGGGTAGCTCCAAAAAGGATACGTATCAGCCCGTATCGGTCGATTCGTATCGATATTTTAAACCATGGCTATATCAAGTCTATGTTCTTTTACTTCTTTCCAAAATTCGGAATAAGTATTAAGAATTCTCTTTTGTCTTGGTTTATCAGTGTCTGCTTCAAGTAAGAAACAATGTCTATCATAGATTAAACCATAAGTAGGTTCTATCATGAAGCAGTTATCTATATGACTTTGTCCAGTTGTTAAACCTTGACATCTGTGACATTGGACTATCTGAGGAGACCATTTTAATTCAAATTTCCATCGTGGTCCTCTTTTTATTTTGTCTAAGAAACCATATTGTCCTGTGTAGTGCGTACCAGTAAGTTTGGTCTTCGAAGTTGTAAAGTTCTAGATTTTCTTCAAGCTTGTCTCTTTTATGAATTCCTTCTACTTGGAACATATTGACTTTGATAGAGAGATTGCTTTGGGTACTATCATCGGTTTCAATCTCAGTGTCTGTATTATCACTAGAATCACTAGAGATTTCTTCTACAGAGTAGATACTTTCGTCGCTGTCTTCTTCTAAAATGGTATTTATCTCGGATGGATATATAATGTCTAGATTCCATCTATCAGCGTCTATTAGCATACATTCAATAATGTTTGCTTGCTTTTGTGGCTTCTTGGGACACTGTGGGGCAAAATGTCCTTCTTTTCCACAGTTCCAGCATTCTTTGCTAGATGTCTGTCTAGATTGTTCCTTTCTATAGTTAGGAACTTGCTTCTTTTTAGAAGTGTTCCTTTTAAAGAATTTCTTCTTGAAGATTCTTGAAGACTTATTTCTTCCTAATTCTTTAAATGTCTTTGATCTTTTAAACTTGTACTTCTTTCTTTTATAAGGTTTGAAGTATTTGTCTGTATGAGCATCTCTTTTATGCTTATGTTTCTTATGTTTTCTTTTGTATGTCTTAGATCCTTTATCTAGAGAAGTATCACATCCCCATTGAACTGGAATGTTTTCATCTCTATTGTCTTTACCTAAATTTAGTTTCTTTAGGGCTTTAGTAGCTAGCTTTTGGTCTTTTAAAGCTGTTTGCTTATATCTAAGCTGATTTATGGTAAAGTTAACTCTTTCTCCTATAGAGTTATCTTTTGCCTTATCGAATCCTTCGAATGAATCATAATCTTTTCAGAGGGTTTCTCCAATAAGTGGGATCTTTCTAAAGTATTCATTCTTAAGATCATCATTCCTATCTTTACAAAGATAGTATAAGTCTAGAAAGGAATTAGAGTATTCCTCTATATGGCTAAGCTTGCAAAGTGTTAATCTACTTAGTTTTGCTCTTGCCGCTTCCTTTTCTTTGTCTCTACTTAGTTGTCTAGTCTGGCCTATAAATTCTTTGTGCAAAAGCCAAACGTATCCGTCGACATTCCTTTTGTCTCCGAATTTGTCTAAGTATTCGTTTTTGTCTCTTTGATGAAGTGTTTTGCTCTTCCTTCTAAAGAGAGTTCTGCATATGCATGACACTAAATAGTAGTCCAGTCTTTGTTTAAGGCAAAGCATAATTCCATGCTATCCTTCCATCTGTCTAGAACTTTCTTAACATTATCGATTCTATCTATGTTAAGTTTGATACCGACGGAGTTGATAGGAACTTCCACTACTTTTATCTTATTCTTATGTCCTTCTAAATGGCTAGGGAGGTTTTTATTAGGAACCACAGTTGTTCTAGCATCGTAGATAGGGATGCTTTCCTTTTTCCATCTAGGTCTTTGAATATCTTCAGTTCCTGCCATATTGACTTCAGGACGTTGGACATAATGTTCAGGTTGTCTAAACCTTGGAATGTAAGAGTCTATTTTGAGTGTCTAGTTCTGTTTGGCAATACTTTGCTGAATCATGAGGGTTTGTAACTGCCTCATTTCCTGTAAGTCTTTACAAGAGGCTAATCTCTGAGTAAAGTCTTTGTCTGCTGATGAATAAATGTTGTTGGTTTTAAACACGACATTTAGCTGGCTTTGTTCATTCTAAATCGCCTATCCGTAAACTGTGTGTTCTTCGAAGTGTTATATGTGTAGTTTTAGGGTTTAGGGTTGGTGTTCCCTCTAAGGTTGTTGTCTGAGAGACGCCTTCACCACGCTCAAGTTGTGAGGTACTCTGTCGACTAGGGGTGAACGCATTAAAAAATTGTTCATGCTGGTGTTGGGGTTGTATTATGGTTTTTCCTTTATTAAAACCAAAAATGATACCTTTATTGTCTTGATGCATATATGCTAAGTTAGCAGTATGCTTGACTGTTGTAGTGAAGTATGGAAAATGACATTGGGTCATTTCTTGACTAAATTGCTCGATTGCATTATTATATGCAAACGTGTAGTCTTGTATTCCACTGGGATTCGCACTTCGGACTACAAGCTGTTGTGCAAGTGTTCCAGTTGGGATTTCATGTAACAAGCTGGTTTGAGGCTGTTCAAGAAACATAACTAGGGCCTGGAATTGGACTGCTAGTTGTTGTCCTGCTTTATGTAGGAAATCATCATATCCTACAGTGTCAATGAGTACTTTAAACTGATCTAAATAGTTGATACTAGTAGCGTATCCAGGTATAGTCTGGAAATACGCTACATTGTCATGAAGACGAAGTTCTCCCATTCCAATATCATTATTTTGGAATTTCTTATAATGTTCATCTATAAGAACTACACAAACTTTAAATCGAGAGTTTGGTAGGTGGAGACCTTGGATACGACATTCGAACATTCCAAACGTCATATAGTAGTATCCCTTCAGTCTATACTTATTTACCCATTTATCTGGAAATAAGGGAATGACTTGTTGTTCACTTGTGATGTCTAAGGTATTTCCCCAGCTAGTGATTTCGTAGTTGTCTCCTAAAGGAGTTTGTCCGTTTAGGAAGATGTCTTTATACCTTGGTTCAGGTATTTTGGCTTTTTGAAGATTGTCACGGATATAATCTTTAAGAGTCTTATTGTTATCATGCCAGGTAATAATAGGAAGGTTTCTATTATTCATGTTGGTTTTTAGTTGTCTTGACATCTTTCTGACTGAAAGCATATTACAATGCATTCCTGAAAGGGGTGGTTTGTCTATATATAAACTAGATCTATCATTTCCATCATTTATTGTCCTTGGAAGTGTAGAATTAATCCTTAGGGTAGGATTTTGTCTTATTCCTTTAAGATCTCTTTGAAGCTCATCCTTTAGCTTCCCTAAATCTCCTTTAGTAGGAATCATACCTAATTTATCTAAAATTTCTTTTAGATGATGACTATTATCAACAGGTGGAGTTGATTGGGTCTTTAGTATTTCTTTGATCTTTTTTTTGATCAATAACTCATTTTATTCAAACGAAAGGGAAAAGGCAGAGAAAGCAAAAAGCCACCAAGTTTACAAGCGAGTAAACTCAGCTCCTACCACGCTAAACAAAATGAATCCTCCCCCAACAACTCTACATACAGGTCTGGATTTCCTCCCTAGTACAATATAACCCAACCCTCTCCATAACTACCAAGCGAATGCTATCACAAATCCTATGCACGGGAGAAGCTTGATCATCAAACACTCGTCAGTTTCTCTCTTTCCATAGTATCCATGAAATAGCCCCCGGGAGGACTCCCCAAATCCTCTCCCGAACTCCCGCTTCATGACCCCAAAGCCAACTGTCAAGAAGATAACGAAAAGAGGAGGGAAACACTCAATCCACATTCATTCGGGAAAGGAAGAAGCTCCACACCCCCAATGCCACTGGGCAATGCACTAAGAGATGATCCACTATCTCTTCTGCTTTGAGACACATGAAACATCTATTCGCCATACTCCATCCTCGCTGCTTCAAATGGTCCCCAATGAGGATTTTGTCCAACGAAGCTGCCCACAGGAAGAAAGAGACCTTAGAGGGTAAACTGTTGTTCCACACCACTCTACGAGGGAAAGATCCTCCCGAAACAGGAGACATCGATCGAAACAAAAGACTAACTGAGAAACGCCCATGACTACACCTCGACCATTTCCTGCAATCCCTTAGCTCTGGGCACACGCCTGATGAAGTAATACGCTCCAAAAGCTGGGCGTAATCGCTTATTTCCCAATCATTAAGAACTCGACGCATCCTTGGGCACCAAACTATTCCCTCCGAGCCTCCCTCATAAGAGTCTGCTACGAGAGCATCTCTGTCGGTAGAAAGAACAAATAAGTTTCCAAAATCATCCTTGAGCCGCGTGGAACTGACCAAATATCCTTCCAAAACTTTATCTCCGTGCCTCTTCCCGCGCGGTAAGTGAAGAAAGGCACTACCAAACCGGTAGTAGCCATGATCCCCTTCCAAGTCCCCATACCATGTGGACCCCTAACCTCCCGGGGGATCCAGCAAGAAGTCTCCCCATACTTGGCCACTATCGAGGCTCTCCACAGACTTTCCCTTTCCTCCCCAAATCTCCACACCCATTTTCCTAGCAAGGCTTTATTCATTTTTATGAGCAGCTTAAGATTCAGTCCCCCTTCTTCATTTTTATGAATCTCTTTTTGTAAATACTTAAAGAAAGGCTGAAAACTTTATCTATCTCGTAGGATTTGATGCATATCACTAATAGTTTTATTAGCATATTCCTTCGTATCATTTCTCGATTCCTTTAGACAAGTTTCCAATGCTTACCATTATTTGTTCAAGGTCTAATTGCATTTCTGTCTTTATCTCAGTACTCTGAGTTTCCTGACTTTGTTGTATTAGTACAAAAAGTTTGTCCAAGGCTTTTGCAAGTTCGAATGTGAATTCTACAAACTTGCCATGACTTTTAGCAATAGCATTGAAGGTTTCCATGGTAATGATCTTATTTTCTTCATAGGCTTCTCTAGTATCTTTATAAAGTTGAACTATACTAGAACATATAAAATTAAGTCAATGATGAATTAAGACTTCTAAATCTTTAGTGGTCTTTTGTCTAGCATCTTCTGCACAAACTAGATAGTTAGCTGTAAATCTGATATCTTCATCAATTCTGTCTAGATATCTTTCAATTGTGTCTGTTGGTTGGACTGTTTGGGTTTCGTATGCCGAAATTTCCATAAGATGTTCAGACATTATGAACTTCTTCAATTTTGTCTGTAGTAGCTATGTTTTCTATAGCTCCCACGGCTTCTTTAATAGATTCAAGTTTTCTATTAAGATGGACTATTATAGAATCAAGTTTCTTACTTAGAAACATAAGTTCTATATCTGTTTTTTGCTGTAAGCAAGTAACATGACTTTCAAGATTCTTTCCTAGTTGAATTTCTCAGGAATCAACCTTGTTTTCAAAGCAAAGCTGATTTGGCTGTGTCTCTATAATATGCTGAATGGCTTCTGATAAATTATCAGGAAGGTTATTAGATATTTAAGACTCTAGGTTGTTTAAATCTGTGTCTATTTTACTGCCAACCTTATTTAGCAAAGTCATAGTGTCATTGAAGTTAGACCTATTGGTTAATTCTTGTCTGTAAATTAAAGAACTTAAGTCTATAAAGATTTTTGAAAGGATTTCAATAATCCATCGTAGTCGATCTGAAAGATGATTTCCTTGATGACTAAGTGACTTAATATATATATATATATATATATATATATATATATATATATATAATCATTTTTTTCAAGACAAACTACACTAATGAACATGCATATCACTATCCAGAATAACAAACATTACCCATATATAGCAGATACATCACTTGTACCTGCATTATACAGCAAGGATAAATAAGGAATTCAGTCACTTGCACTTATAGACAACACCAAAAAGAAAGCTCTAAAACCGCTACTGCACTTCAACAGAGGAGTTTCAATTTCATGTCATCTTCGATTTAACTTGCATGCTGAGTCAATTTGAACTGTCCCATTGAACACCGTATTTATATAAACATCTAAAATGCATGCTAAGTTATTAGATTGTAATTAAAATCAAGAAAATCATATCAATTGTAAATATCACATAGGCTATAGCCAAGGAGCATGTACAATAGAAATATGACTATTCTCCTAAGTAGATAATCACCGGATGTGAATAGAGCCTTCCTTCGCTGCTCGAAGGGTTGAATCCTCTGGTGGAAGTAGTTTACACAAAGTCAAGGCCTCCTCGAAATTACCAGACGCTGTTAATTGTACAATCTGCATCTCAAAAGGCAAAAAAAAAAAAAAAGGAATAGGAGGGTATCAACACCAGTTGCCAGTTGGTAGCCTTGACTTAAGAGAAAATATACAGAACTTAGAGAGCAAATGCCAACTATAAAGATCTAACAAGATCCAATGACAGATAATAAATGTTTATTCCTAAAAGAAAGTAGAGTTATTAAACTTTAGTTCTGTGATAATATATCCCATGGTTCTGATTTGATGAAACAACAATTCATTTTAAGAAACAACTTTCATTACTACGAAAAAATGACGTGGAAAGTTCTTAATTCATCTACATAGATATCACATACTTCAATATGCCAGGATATATTCTTGTACATGAAATATATGTAAGCAAATTTAAACAAAAACTTATATTGCAATGTAATGTGCAATTATAAATCAAAACACATACATACATTATATATACTAGTAAAAATGCACGTGCATTGCACGAAAATATTTTGATTATTAATTTGCTTTATATTTACAAAAGAAACAGTACTCGGTAATAATTAGATGGATATATAAGCAAGAGAATGGAAAGAAAAACACAATCCACCATAGGAAAAAGCAAAAAGGAAAAAATGAATTAAGGAAGAAGCAAAAAGGATGGTAGTCCACACCTAAATTTGGTATAGGTAACTTTCAAGATATACTTATATATTCACATTATGGTAAACAATTGGATAATACTATTTCTACAATAGAAAACACATGTGCATACATATGTATATATATATCACAAATATAACAATACAATATCTATAATAGCAAGCACAAGTATAGAACCATATCAGCATACATAACTCTGAAATCTATTTGTAATCTGATTGACAAAGTTAGGGGTATGAGCAAATGGATGTCCACTTGCAATGGATCCTTCTCTATTGACGGGGGCGATGTGCTTCATCTCCTAGCTCTTCAAGTCATAACAAAAGATCATCTGAGAATAAGATATAATGATTTTTTCTTATGGTGTTACCATGGTTTGAAATCCCGTTGGGATTGAGATTTCGCGAAATCCCGGTTTTGCCCAACCCCCCCATATCGATATGATGTCAATATCGGAAATGCTGATTTCAGATGGGATATCGGAAATTTCGGACAAAATTTCGAAAAACTGAAATCTCATTATCTCGGTGATATTTCAAAATTTTGTTTTTAAATAGTTTTTTTATTAAAATTCCGAAATATTCTGATATTTTATCAAAATTTCATGAAATTTTAGAAATTTATATTTATTTTAAAAATAAATAATAATATTTATATAAATACATTAAATTTTAATAAAATATTATTTTCCGACATATGAATTTTGGAAAAAAATCAAATATATATATATATAATAAAATATTAATAAATCAGAATTACAAAATCACCGAGATTATCGAGATTTCAAACCTTATAAAGAACTCCTCTATTTTGATTAGTGGTCCACGCCGTCCATTGCTTAACTTACCATTGTGTCCCTTCTAACCCTGATTAAGTTTAACTAAATTAAAGTTAGGATTTTTTTGCTAAGGTTGGATTGCTTAACCTAAGTTAAGCATTTTCAAGTGGGTTGGTTAAGCATTTTCAAGTGGGTCCCACTTAATTTTGTGCAGATTAATACATTTCATGTGTGTACGTTTTTTCATTAAAGTTAGGGGTATTTATGTCCACTTAAAGTTTGGGTTACTCCTTGTACTTTTATTAGTAGAATGATATATACATAGTGGATTATGCTATGCACGTAAAAAAAAATTGTCTTACATGAGACTATCATGTATATTTGGGGTCTTGGGCGCACCACTACATAGGTCACAGCACTGTTACAAATCTCTGAAAAATACCCAATTTCTCCTGAGAAAAACCAAGAAAAACATTTAAAGTTTAAAACTCCGTTTTTATCGTGATATTTTAAAAATATCGCGATAAATATAATTTTCTCTTTTTATCCCATATATATTGCGAGATTTAGCCGAGATTTTAACCGAGATTTTAAAAATATCATAGGAAATACACAATGTTGTTGGTTTTATGAATTAATAACTTGGTGATATATATTACTATTTCCTGTAATTTCAATATATTTTTTTAATCATTGCTGAGATTTAGACGAGAAATATCCGAAAAAAATTCAGATTTGAAAATCTCCCGAGAAAAACTTCTGCCGATAAAAACCCAAGAACGAGATTTGTAACATTGGGTCACAGCTAGAAGACATCCCAGACCATAAAATGACCCAATCGCAAGGTCATAACAATTTGATCTATAGCATTTTTCATTAAATGGTCTTAGAAAAGGTGTAGAGAAAAACGGAGGAAAAGTGACAACTTGCAAGATTTGGGGGTGTAGAGAAGAAGCAAGAGAAAGATCAGGAAGTCCATGAGAATTGGGGCAAAATAAGAGCTGATAATTCCAATGAGAGAAAGATGAAAGTCCCACAAGACAAATTTCAAATTTCACCATGGATGTTTCCTTACAAAAGCTATCCTCAATAGACTATAAAGAAACCCAAGGAAAAATTTATATTCTAATAGTTTAATAATACTATGTAAATAACAAAAATAATAAAATTAAGGCTTCAACCTTAATAAAACACAACCTTCGAATCATTATGATACTAAAATTGGTCTATCTTCTACTCCCACAAATAAATCCTAAATCTTTTGGTTCAGTAACAATCCATACTTTGTAATTCTTTTGACTTGAGAAGAATTTCATATATTGTTATTCACTTATTCTTCTTACATTCTAATTCTTTGCCTTGTAAGAATATTCATCTGACTAACTCTCAGATTACACATCAAATCAAGCAAAGACAATCCTGTTAAAAAATTTCTCCTACAAATCTCACACATTTTTCTTCCAACCGTAGCCCGACTACAATGAACCTTATCAAAGGCCACCCTGTGAATCTCAGCTACACACGAGACCGTGGCTGCATCAGTTAGGATCACCCAATTGGATCCAGTTTTGGCATAGGAGATCTCCAAGGTAGAACCAGGCAAATAGTAAACCACAACCGCTAATGTACACAATATGCATCGTTATTCCATTTACACTGTTTCAATGGCTAACTGAAGCATAAATAGGTTTCCACATCAAAACACTGACGTACTTCGACAAGTAACAATAATATATACCTGTGCAAAAGTTCTAATTGATGTTAGAAATTATACCTGGGCACCAAGAGGAACAGGTAACAACCCATAAATGGAATTGTTTAATATAATAATAACACTGTTGTTGCTTTGAAGAAGATGAACGTCACGAAGAGCAACTGTCTGTACCAATGGATAAGGAGCTTGGAGAGATCGTATCTGCACCATTCAAATATTAGAAGGGACAAAAGGTGCCATAGCATAAGATTCACAAGTTAAATTACAACAGGTAAACTTTCAATCGGTTTGGTACCTCAATATGTCTTGGTAAACGAGCAATTACATATGCCATGTGGATGGCAACAGATGCAGGTGCCTCAGACCAACATATTCTACCTTCTTGAAAAAGCTTTCCATTTTGGTCCACAAAAACTCCAATGTTATCCTAAACATGACAATAAGTAATTATTGAGTTAGCAACACTCTCCGTCTCTCCCACATTCTAATGTTCCCATTTTGTCTACTTGTTGGAATCAAAATGCATCATTATGTTCATATGACATAAGAGTCATCTCCATAATCATCCCAATTTGAATGACTACCAGATCAAAAACGAAACATTGAATCTAAATGACTTTCTATATTGATCACTTACCATTCCAAAAGAGCAACAATCTGACTGGGTCAATCTCGATTTTGTATACAAAATCACCGATGTGGGGTAAAACAAAGGCATCCCCCTATATATAGGCATGCATATGTTTTGCGGCTTTTGCCGTACTTATTGACTGCATATGAGAGAGATAATTACTTTTCCACTGAATAACCATCATTAGTTTAATCTCGAAGATATTGCCGAGACATATCTTGTAGGAAAGTGAAAAGGCATGGTGGTCAAGGTCTAACAAGCATGGTTCAAAATATCGGTATCGGTCGCCGTATCGGTTAGCCCAAAATAGGATACGTATCGGCGTATCGGTACCGTATCGGTTGGATACGGCGTAAAAATTCAGGATACGCTAAAAAAAGCTTGGATACGCAAGGAAAAACTTGGATACCTTGCATAAAACCTCTTTTAATACAAATATAAGCTAAAAACAAATTAAATGAAGACCTTCAACTACATTTATAATCATACATATGAGAGTTTAAAAATTTATAAGTTAAAAAAGACGTGCGCGTTGATAAATATGCATGAAAATACAAACAATAGTCAACCAAGTATAAGAAATATAATCTAGAATTAATGATCATTAGTATATATCAATTTAGAGTAGAAAATTTAAGTTATCTATACTTAACATTCAATGATTATCCATTTTAATTGTTTTAGATATCTAAAGAACTTATGAATACACATTAAAGTTGATAACTAATTGAAATTTAACAATTTAGTTTCCAAACCTATTTCTATCTGCAATTGACAAACTCGATGTTTTTTCAGGACTTAATCAATATGGGAAGATGAAGAAATTGTTGAATTATCGAAGACCCTACATCAAGATCAAACGAAGATGACTGTAATTTTATTTGACTGTGAAGTGGATGTAAATATAATTTATTTATTTTTTTATGTAAACAAGCAGGGCTTTTGTTCAATTTTTTTATTTTTTATTTTTGATGTAAACAAGCAGGATGACTGTAATTTTATTTGGTAGTTGTTAGTTAGTCTATACTCTGTTTGTTTGGACTCTTTATGATTCACTATTTGTGAATCCTCATTTTTTAATGAAATTATTTTTTATTGATAAAAAAAAATGTAAACAAGCAGGACTTCTATATCTATTGAGTGGTGTTTAGGTGATTACAAGCTTAATAGGGTTAATTTTTTTATAAAAAAACCAAGGTTAGATTGTTGAATCTCAGAGGTTAGTGAATCTAAAACACAGTTAATAGGAGTTAAAAGGGACACGTTGGCAAGTGGGTGTGATTTTTTTAATAGGGTTATGATTATTATTATTTTTTTAAAAACCTTGGGAGAGTTCAATCACACTTATTGACTGTCCCTTTTAACTCCTATTAACTGTGGTTAAGATTTACTAATCCTTAAGATTTAACAATCTAACCTTGGTTTTTAGAAAAAAAATACAAAAATGATGTGTCCCTTTTTAACTCCCTTTGACTATGATTAAGATTCACTGACCCTTAGAGTTAAAGCATCTGACCTTTGTTTTTAGAAATAAAAAATAAAAAAATTAATGTGTCCCTCCCTTTAACTGTAGTTAAGATTCACTAACCCTTAGGTCTTAGGGTTAAAACATCTAACCTTAGTTTTTTGGAAAAAAAAATTTAACGTGTTACCTTTAACTCTCTTTAACTATGGTTAAGATTCAATAACTCTTGAGGTTAAAGCATCTAATCTTGATTTTTAGAAAAAAATTAACCATAATGGTTAAAACTTATTAACCATAGTTCAAGAGCTGTTAAGGCAATGTAAGGGAGGGGTCTTAAAAAAAATAAAAAATAAAAATAAAAAAAATAAAAATAAAAATATTTATAAATAAGTACCTTTTCGTAATTAATCAATCATTAGGGTCTTTTTTCGTAAAAGACCATTATCGCTTAACTTTCCCAATCGTAACATCTGGGATTCAGATTTCAAACGAAAAAAAGAAAAACAGAGAAACAGAGGAGAAGAGAAGAGGGGAAGAGGAGACTCACCCTTGGCGCAACGGCGATGGCGATGGCGACGGCGACGGCCACATCGACGGCGACGGCGACCGCAGCGGCTACAGGTTCCCTCCTTCCTCCTTTCTTCTTCTTCCTCCTTTCTCTTCTTTTTTTCCTTCTTGCTCCTCTTTTTTTTTTTTCCTTCTTCTGTTGCAGACAAGTGAATCCTATAGGATTTCAAGAAAAAAAAATCACAGCAAAAAAAAAACGAAAAAAATTTGGTTTTTTTCCGAAATTTCAGAAATATCAATAGCTCTCCATTTTTTTTTAATCTCTCCCTTAGAAGAGTATCGGTCAATACTTAGAAAAAAAAAAAAAAAAAACACTGTAAAACAGATACGTATCGCGTGTATCGGTGCGTATCGGTACCGATACGCACCGATACGGCTGCGATACGCTGTATTTTTTTCCTTCCGGCGTATCTCTGTATCGGTAGGCTGAAAAACCGGTACGTATCAGCCCGTATCGGCCGATACGTGTCGATATTTTGAACTATGCCAACAAGGAGATTAGAATTTAGATCCTATTAAATATGAGCTAAAATTTGCTGCTTTTAATCGTAATGTTAACTCTCTCAGTCCAAGAGAGTTAGATAACATTAATGGTGCACAATTGCGGAGGGGTAGTTGATATTGATAAGGTAATGGAAGGTATAACGATTAGCAGTTAGAATGTAAATGAGGCGGCTCTGAAGACATGAAGAAGAGAAGAAAGAAAACTGGTCAAGAGGGGCGGAGGTAAAGGAAAGGGGATTTAGGTTTACTAAGAACATGGTTTTCAAAATCAATACATTTCAGTCATCTTTCACAGGAATGTGTTTGTTCACTAGGTCCATAAACGAAAACACCAAATAGTCATAAAACTATATGGTTCCCGAAAATGTTTATGGTTGACTTTGTATCATTGAGGTAAATTTTGACCAAAACAATACCTCACGTAGTACAAAAAAACTGCTAAGTTTTTGTCGACACATTTTGATGTGTCTTATTTTTCAAAGATAAACTTATCTAAAAATATTTGAAGTTAAATTTTTGTAATAAATTGTATATATAATGGATTATTAACCTGTTTTTGCACTTGAAATATTTATATATTATTATTTAAATATATAATTATAAAAAATCTCCTAAAAGTAAAACAAGAGTGCATATAATCAACCAATGCATGTTTCTTTATATATTTTGATCATAATTTCTTAATTAAAAATAAGTTTAAAACTTAAATCATAAATTTGATTTTTAATTTAAAAAATATAAAATGATTAAATAAAGAAATCTTATACGGACATAAATGCACGCAGTGCGTATGGGTTACATACCATACCGTGGAGTAAGTAATTAGGGTTGTCCCCCGGAAACCCTCTCATTGGTCAAGTCCAAAACCAATCTTTCCTTTTAGTTGGAGAGTCAAGTCTACTCAAGGATCGCTTTCGTTGATTGAGCTGTCCTTGACCCCCTACATATCTTAGAACCGAAGATAGTACTTTTACGCCTTAAGTTTGGTTTAAATAATTTATTATAATAAATTTTTGAAAAATTAAAAAATGTACAAAATATGAAAAACATTACGAAATTCTAGCGTATATATATACTATTTCTTTCTAATAATCGTAAGTATATAAAATTTGTTTGAACGTTACATTTTCATTATTTAAGATTTTTTTTTTATCGGTAAAAGCCAAATATATTGATAATAACAAGGATACAGGCAAAAACGGAGGCGCCAACACAGAGTTTATAAGAAAATAAACTCGAAAGCACCTAAACACACAAACGAATTGCGTCGAAAGACTCAAAATTCTTTAAGGACATAAGTTTGCGGTGTTCCCTTATTCTGTAATGTTTTTATAGGATGTATAACTCTATGACCATGGCCATCGACCATCAATTATGGATAACTTTGACTTGTAGAGTTTCAAGTATGCACGCCATCCAATGGCACATGTAATATATCTCACATTTTTATTTTAAATGTTTTCTTTTGTCATATAATTAGTTCTGAGTGTGTATTGCTGCTTATTTTGAAACTTTCTTATAAATTCTCATCGTTTCCATAAAGTTTCCGTAATTTTCACAAGGTTATCTTAAACTTCCGTGAAATGTTTATACTTCGAATGTGTAAGCACATAAAATTTATAGTCAAACCAGAATAAGAAAGCCAATTATATGGACATATAAACCATTGCTGAAAATCTACAAACAAGTAAGAAGTATAACTTAAAAATTAGTTACAATAGGAACCAGCATAAAAATTACACCAAAACCGTTGTTAAATGCTTAAAACCATCTAGTTAAGTTTAAGAACTTAATTTATTCCACACTCATAAACTTTCATAATCATGTATCACCCATAGGCACTCCTTGAAACCGAGCACAACATATCAACAAACACCATCAACTTAAGGCATGGGATTGATCCCGAACTCTCATGTAAAACAAAAAAATAGACAGATATATTAGAATCAATCCATAACAGCTAGATACATAAAAATATTTTCAGAAAAATTATAATACAATTATAAAAAAACAGAAAAAGAATAAAGAGAACTATTAAAAAGGGATTATTTTCAAAGACCACAGAACTTGGCATTTGGCAGATTAAGATTGTGAACATACAAGAGCAGCAAGACGTCTCTTCTTCTAAGCAGCAATACATGACATGAAGAGTATCACAAACGGATGAGATGAGGTCAAATGCACAAAGATGTCATATTTATTCTGATTTTCTATTTAAAATATTCTACTTATTTTGGGTTTCTATTTCGGAGTGTTTGTCAACACCTATTAAATAAAGGGTGGTGCTACATGCACCCCAACTTTTACTGGTATACACCAGATTTATAAAAAAGTTCAATTAAACAAAGAAATGGACAAAATTGACCTTTTCTCCTTCTTCGCCTCCTCTCCGTCTTCCTTACCCATTGTCTCCGATAATTCTGTCCTCTCAGCCCGAAAACCCCTTATATTTCTTCAATTGAAGGTTTGGATCCTTTGAGAGAACAAGACCTCGAAAGCTTGTAATCGAATGCAAAATGCAAAGTCCACGAAGCCGAATCACAACCGATAGATGCCAACATTGAACTGCTTAATCAATAGGCACGATCAGCCACAACTCAGAATCTTAAAATCATCATCAATTTTGCAACTTGGGGGGCTTGGATCGTTGTCTTCAATATCTGCAATAAGAAGGTCCTCAATGCTTTTCCTTGCCCATGGCTATAAGGGTCGCAAAAGCCCCAAAAACCGAATTGGAGTTCTGGAAAACCCTCTTTAGTTTATGATTCAAATTGCTGTAGGCAGAGAGACGGGGCCACAATAATTCATCTTAACAAAGGCGGAGCTTATGTTCTGAACGATAGCTTGAGAGAGAAGGAAAGGAGTTATTGGGGTGAGGGTTTCTAAGAGATCGTGTGAGAGAGGAGTTTTGGGACGTTTATTTGCTCAGACGACATTTTTATTCGAGTTGTTCTGGGAGATATTCCCTTTTCTCTGTCAAAATCTTCTCTCCAAATATCTTCTAACATTTACCATCCAAGCTCTGCTCGGTTATGCCTCTGTAGCTCTTAAGTTCATCAAACTACATTCTTCAATTGTGGGCCACATTATTTTTTGAATGAAATTTGATGAAAAGCTTTTTTAAAGGCCTTCTTTGTGCCAAATGCCAATTGAGCTGTGGAGTTTCGTAACACGGCATCATTCTGCATTCTTCCATTTTTTTTGTGGGCCACATGTGGATGCCGCCATTCTCAATAGTCAGATGGACTGGGTATATGCAAATGCAAAATCCTTCTAGTTACTTTAGATCGTCAGAAGATTAAAAACCTCGAGTCAATCTAAAACCTTTTATCACCCCTGATTTTTCATTCCGAGTAATCAGCTTGTTCTGGATCAAAAAAAAAACGAGGCCAATTTTGTCCTTTTCTTTGTTTAATTGATTTTTTTATAAATCAGGTGTATACCAGTAAAAGTTGGGGTGCACATAGCACCACCCTAAATAAAAAAATTAACATTCATAGAGCATATACTAACTGCTTAGCTGGGGGGTTCCTTGCGACTTTTATGCATAAAGTTTACTTGGAAATAATTTAATACTTAGACTGGTCAACAAATATAATTATTTCAGTTTTCTTATGAATTTTCAATAATGCTATTATATTGTAAAACTTTGGTGGTTTTCGTAGTTCTAATTTGTATAAGAAAATTAAATTACTTCACAAAATTAAAGAAAAAGAAAACAAAACCGATAATGTAAATCAACTCTGTGATGTTATTTTAAAAAAGAAAAAAAACAAGAAATATTGAAGGGATTTGGTCTTTATTAAAAGTAAGATAGAGATAGATGGCTTATGAGTGGTTCCCATGTTTTTTCAGAATGTTTCTACAATTTTCCATAAGCTTCCAAAATTTTACAAGAAATTGACATTTCCATAGATTTTCACATGTTATCTTTCAGGTAGGAACAAACATGTAGGAACAAACATGATGCCCGACACTGGCATTTCAAACAAATATTTTGCCCTAAAATAGGCATAAGAAGAAACACGTTTGAAGAGTAAGTAATCATGTCTTGTAGAATATACTCAGAATTAATAGTAGTCAGATGGGCAAAAATAGCCAAGAGAAAGTTTGAACTTCAAGTACATAAGGAGAGATCACCTTTCCCAATAGAAGCTCTCCAGAAGAAAGAGGGACAACTAAAGGTGGCCCAATCCTTCCAGAAGGGAATACCTCAGACAGTGCCCCATTAATGCTGTTTAGTATCATGTATTCCCTTCTAATTACCAAGCATATATTCTCACCACACCAAGCCATTGATTTTACCACATCGGGAACAACAAAATCCTTCACTTCCACAAAGTTCCGCATCCCTAATCAACAAGCAAACAAGGGTGCACCTTTGTTAATAGAGAAAAAACAAGTTTTATTTTCTGTTCGATTCAACAAGAAAAAAAATTACAATTAGTATTAGAACTAAGAAAAAAAGAAGACGGTTGAATAACTGGCAAAAAAAACAACAAAATCACTTCCATCATTAAACTTCTTTCCCCACAACCATGAGGTTGCAAATCATCCCAATTTAATTTTTTAAAAAAAAGATTATTTAAATAAAAGACGGGAAATAATTCACCATTAAAAGATAACATACCCAAATTTTAAGTTAAATCAATTGAAAAGGAAAATAATCTATAAAAGAAAAAGACGTAAATGGTAAAATTTTGGGAAAGAAAAGTGTCTTACCAAACTATTAAAAATGAAAATAGAACGCAAAGTTTGCAAAATTATTTCCAGTCGGGAAAAAAAAATCCAACTTTAAACTTAATGTAAAGCAATCACTTTTTGCAAATATATTTACAAAAAGGAATTATTACCAAGTAGGGGATGAAGTAGTTTTATAATTTTCATGTTCAACTCGAGGGGATTCTATTATAGGGCCGTAAGTCAGTAAAACAACTACTTAGTCCCATCTATTTATCCACTGGCTTTCATCTATGGTCATATGCATTAAGTATACATAAGTGTCATAGTACCTAGCAGCAAAAGCCAATCCACATAAATTTATACAGAGACACAGGTCAACAAGCAATACTTGTTATCTCATAGCAAAAATAGAAGTAGAACTGCCGACAGGCAACAAGAACATGACTGCTTTTTTTTTCAGGAAATCAGATAATATATTAGAAAGCAACTAACAAAAATACAAAACAGCATAGGGGATCACAAGAAAGTGAGCCCAAAAGCTGAAAGAAGAGAAAGGGAAAACAATACATAGCAAAGCAATCATACTCAACATCACAACAACTCTAGAAGGTCCATATGCTCAAACTCCTTACAAATTGAGCACCAATCCAAAATTAGGCAACGGACAACCTTACATATCCTCTGTGGGGGAAGAGTCGCATCATCGAAAACTTTACGATTCTACTCCTTCCAAATCGGATAAGCAATCGCACCAGGAAGGAAACCCCATAAAGTAGAGACAGGAGCCTCCAACCTTTGCCAAGAAGCAAGAGCCAACACGATAAGAAACCCTTAAAGGAATTTAGAAAGACCCAGGCCACACCCAGATGCTCAAGGAAATTACTCCAAACCTCCAATGGTAAAGAACAATACATCAACAAGTGATCAACCGTTTCCTTCAACTCAAAGCACAAAAGGCATAGGTTAGCCAACTTACATCCTTTATGTTTCAAATAGTCACAAGTGATTATCTTATCCAATGTGGCTTCCCAAAGAATGAAAATGCAACCTTGGATGGAACACCAGGATTCCACACATCCCTATGCAGAAACGGAAGCAATGGAACACCCTATAAGGCTAGAGTAAAGGATCTTACTGAAAATTGACCATTGGAATCTAAGCACCAAACGCGTCTATCCCTAAGGGAATGATTAATTATGACATTCTCAACTCTGCCCAGCAAACATAAAAAAATTCTCAAACTCCCAATCATCGAGACCCCGTCTAAGACTAAGACAACACACCTCCCTATCACCCGAACGCTAAAAAAATGAAGCAACTGAATTGTCTTTGTTCCGAGCGAGAGAATACAAGACTCCAAATTCCTCCCTAAGAGACCTCGTACCACACCCTAAATCATCCGATAATTTAATATCCTTGCCACATCCAACAACAAACCTAATGAAGTTAGAAAACTGCTCCTGGACACCTAAAATTGTCTTCTAGCAACTCACACCATAAGGGCCCCTAGTCTCCATCAGCTCCCAAGCTGACTTACTCCCAAATTTGGCTATAATGACCTTCCTTGTGCTCAAGTTGCAAAGGGCTCCCCTAGATTAACCTCAAGTGTTAGTATCAATAATATAACTAGAAATTCATGCAAGTTAAATGAACGTACATCCAGCCATGGGCCAAGTTGTGAAACTACTTGAAAACGATTTTCTGCATAAATGAAACTCTCTTTGAATCACTATGGAATAACATTGGAAAATTACTTTTTGTTTGGATAATTTCTTTTCCTTTTCAATTTTATCGAATTAAAATTTTTTTTTTTTTTTTGAAACGAACAATGACCTTATAAGACATATTACCTTACTTAAACTCATTAGATTCAGTAGTAGGTTCATTAATTACACTTTAATTCTTGTTGATTTTAGAATTTCATCATCAAACTCTCTCTGATAGAAATAAATAGGAATCTTTGTGCATGAGGCTTTAGCCAATACTATACTGGGGAGCCCTTTGCAGCTTGAGCATTACACCAAACTTTCAAAACATTTGATATCAACATTGGAAATCTTTCCCAAGAAAATGCACCACACCCGACCTGTCAAACTGCCCGATGAGATTGGACTTGTGAGTAGGGTTTGGTTTTTGCAGCCCGTTAATAAATTTGGTCGGGATTGGGCTTGGACTTGGCATCTTGGAACCGACCTGTAATAATACCTTGAGTGCCTGCCTTTAGCACAGCTCCCCTTTTTAATGCTTAGATAAATGGTGGCAATCTTGTAATTATGGAGAGAGGTAGTGACAATTTTATAAAGAGATTTCTCTCCATAATTACAAGATTGCCACTGGGAGCTCTGCTCAAGGTGCTTGATCCAGAGATGTGCCTCATATCTAAACACTTATGGGGCGTTTGGATCAGTTCTGTTAGTCAAAATCAATTATGATAAGAATTGATTGTGTAGAAATTAATTGTCAAATAATCACTTGTACAAATAATATATCGTATTCCCTGAACACTATTGCTCGTAGAAGTGATTATTTGACAATTATTTTCTGCAATCAATTCTTAACACAATTGATTTTGGCTAATAAAATCCGATCCAAACCCCACCTTAATTTATTGATAATCATAGACATTTACGTGATTAATATATTTATCGAAAATTAAATCCTAAGTTTAAATGTTCTACTAAGTAATAAATCAATAATTAGTTTATAATTTTATTTATTTTCAATGGATTAAGTTTTTTTTTTTTTTTTTTTGCTGGGGTATCATTACGGTTAGAGGTTAGTTGGTTAGCACTGGGGAGTGGAGCTCCTGCCACTCATCACCCGGGGGAATTGGATCCGTAGACTGGTTGGTCGGTTCGGGTTTGCCTTTCCGCCCATTCATAAACGGATTCGGTTAGGATTTAGGGAGTCTAACGGGCATGGAACCCGATTCAAACTCGACTCAACCCCATTACCATTTACCACCCGTAATTTTAAAGGAGAAACAAAAAAAAAAGGAGAGATGAATAGAAAAAGTTCAACAAATAGCCCAGAAACTAGGTAAATTTACAGAACGTACCACCAAGCTGGAAAATGCAAACCCTCTTCTGCCTAGCAAAGCACAAAAAACCCCTCCGATCGTCCCAAGCGTATACGGTAGCCCCCCTCGCCTTACCAATCACAGCGAGCGCCTCGAAATTGGAAATACGATGAACTGAAACCGAATCAGACAACGAAATCAGGAGCTCTCGCGATTCGGATGCCTCCATCGAAACCACAGGCTTCTTCGAGAATCCGATCATGGCCTTCTCCAGAACGTAGGGCTCGCGACGGATTCCCGATTCAGACTGTTCACCGGAGGATTCTGGAACGTAGATTCTCAGAGAACCGTCGATGCAGCCGAGGAACAGCTTTGAACCGTAGGATGCAGCACACTCGATTTTGGTTGGGCAGTTCTTGAGAAGCTCAAAGGAGTCGTAGGCGTTGTGCACCATTTTTTTTTTTGGGATTTTGTTTTTCTTATCTGTATGCAGAAATGGAGGGAGAAGCGAGAAGAGGAAAGTGACATCTATATGTGAACTGTGACAGTGATTATGCTAGATTACGCCGGGGTGCGTACTCTCCGTCATTGGTGTTTTTGGTGAAGGTAATTCCAGTCTGAGTACACCATGATTTGGAATTTGCTGATAAGCTTGATACCAACCATTTTTGTGGGTCCCACTGCATTTTTCGTGATTCCCAATCCATTTAAATAGGGAAATGATTCTGAGAAAGGGCCGAGACCTCCGAGACCATGCATGGAAGCACGGGATTGCAGGTGGGGCCTACCATGTGAATGTGGCCCTACCTGAAATCCCGTGCTTCCATGTACGGTCTCGGCCCTTTTGCGGTCTCCGTAGCAAAGTCCATTTAAATATGGGAAATGCTTTTGAGACCGTAAAAGGGTCTGAGATTACTAAGACCGTGCATAGATGCACGGGATTTCAGGTGGGGTCCACCATGTGAATGAGGGCCCCACGTGAAATCTCATGCACCCGTGCATGGTCTCGACCCTTTCACGGTCTCAGTAGCAAAGTCACTTAGGATCTTCTCATCCAATGGAAGACGCTTCACACCCACTTCCCACCAATCAAACCATTTTTATTTTTATTTTTATTTTTTTTTATCATTTACCTACATTAATACAGTCAGTCGGTCAGAAGTTAGCATGGCAATGGAGCTCTTGCTATCCAAGGATTGGATCCCAAGACCTTCTTCCCCTTAGAAGGCCACACCCCTGCCACTCACACAAGAGGCGGGGGTGTTGTGTGTACTTGGATAGCATGCAAAAGGTGGTCGCAGTGGTTGTCACCCTTTATGTAGGTGTGATTGGAGTTTGAGTCTTAGTGTGGCCGTTGAGAGTGCTAACCCCTAACCCAGACCTAGATAGATAAATGATTAGGCCTATAAAAATAAAAAAAACATTGGCAGTTTCCTAGTCACCACCAACTAGAGTAGATCTTAAGTCAATTAAAATATGTCGGTCTCTATTCCAAGTATACTCCTAATCTAAACGTCTATAACTAACCATTAAACCTAATTGTCTATAACTAATTATAAGGCAAAACTTTAGCTTGGCTTTTTTTTTTTTTTTCAAATGTTATATCAGCTTTAATCCTAACAGTTTAATTAATAATTAAGTTAAATGATTAAGATTTGAAAGTATATTTGAGAGTATACTTAAGCACTTATACAAATTCATTTTAAAATAGGTATGATAGTAACATGGTTCAAAGTGATTCGATGTTTTAAGATTTGGAAGTGTATTTGAGAAGACACTCTAAAAGTACTTTGTTATTTTGTTTTTTTTGGGTTAAGGTAGCAACACCACAAGGCGAAGCTACAAGTCATGAGAAAGAAGACCACACACAAACAAACAACACACACAACCTCTAAAATTTCTTGTATACTTATTATGTTTTAAATAGATTTGATAGTAACAAGGTTCAAAGTGATTCGGTGTTTTCCAGGGGAAGGATACAAAAAAATTTGCTAGATCATTATAACCGGATTCCTTGTAGTCTGATTTCGTCCCATCCCACAAGTTTTGTACGTGTCCCTTTTAGTACTCTTCAATTGTGATTAAGATTCACTAACTCTTAGAATTCAATCATATAACCTTTTTTTCAAAAGAAAAAATATTTTTTAAAAAATTATTAACTCTAATAAAAGATAAAGTTGTTAACTAGAGTTAGAAAAAAGGTTTTTGTGTTGTAATTGGGACTCCACCGATAGTAGAAATTCCAATTCATTAAAAGCTCTTTGTAATGCAAAGTTAATGTAATTGTCAAATATTAATACATTTCTACTATTATTATATATATATATAGGAAAATTAAAAGGTTGATTGAATTTTGTCATTATTAAGAAAATTATCCTTACACTTAAAATAACAAAATTATCCTTTTAAATATATATATACACTACATCTCTACTACTATACATTATTGACAAAGTTTTAGTGAAGATGGATGGCCATTAAAAACATTCACTATTGACAAAATTAATCTTACACTTATCATCTCTGTCTCTACTATTATAATGAGAATGACACAATTACCCTTATACTTGCATCTTATCCATCTTTGTTATTATAACTTCTGTATCTCTAATATTATAACAAGAATATGACATTTATAAACATTGATTGAACAAAACTATCAAAGCTTAGGATTTAGGTTCCTTAGGGCTAAGTCGTCTTCTAAGCGGAAGTGAGGTGAGTAGTATTCCAAGTATGCAAGGCCGGCCCAAGCCATTTGGAGGCCTAAAGCGAGAATTTTAAATAGAACTTTTTTTTAATTGGATTTGCTATAAAATGGGGCATTTTTTAAGGGTATCTTTTTACTAAATCAGGTTCATAAAGCCATCAAAACCCACACTTTGAGGCCTTCATTTTTTTGGGGCCTAAAGCGCGGGCTTTGATGGCTTCATGGACGGGTCGGCCCTGCAAGTATGGAGTAATCACTTAGTCTTAGTCTTAAAAATCAATTGAGACATCAACCAAATGTAATGTCTAGTCTCGCTAGAAACCAAAATTTGTATATTTATACTATTCTATATCGGGTTGTTATGTGTTATTGGATGGTATGTGTTGTGTACGTACTATAAGTTATATGCTAAATGAAACCCTATGCTTGCTGAACTGGTTTCCCAATTAGACTCATGATTTATTGTTGTACTCAGGATTCGACCATGAGATGCGGGACTCGGAGACGTGGACAGCATGCACGGAGTGGTAGAAGGGAAACTCCAATGGGTGATGGGCAACCCGACCTCACTCAGTTGTTGGGATCTATGGTAGAGACCATGGCTATTCTTGCTACCAGACAGCCTGTAGCTGATACTGCTGCACTTGTACCTCCTCATGCACCCACACCACAAGTCTTGAGGCCTTCAGGAAGCTACAACCTCTGAGTTTCTATGGCACTACTGATCTGATGGTCGTCGAGGCCTGGATCATGCAGCTGGAGAAGATGTTCGAGGTGCTTCGTTGCACTGATGAACAAAGGGTGGATTGGGCTACCTTCGTGCTAAAAGGTGAAGCCTAATATTGGTGGAGATCTGCTCAGAGGCAGAGTGATGCCAGCAAGGTAGGAGAACTGTGGACTTAGGGAAGAGTTCGCAGGGGCGTTCCATGAGCAGTATTTCCTTGTATTTGTCAAGGAACAGAAGGAAGTTGAGTTCTTGACCTTGGAGTAGGGAGAGATGAGCGTGGTCGAGTATGAGGCCAAGTTTGTCGCATTGTCCAAATATGACCCACATCTGATCGCGTCAGAACACTTGCGCATCAGAAAGTTTGAGAGAGGGCTAAGAGCCTTTATCCGAGTCAGTGCCAGGTGAAGACTTGGGGAGACGTCGTGGGCAAAGCAAGGATCACCGAGAAGAATTCTGGGGAGTTCTTTGGCAGAGGAGACAGTGGCATGGAAGAGAGAGGCAAGGTTTGCTGCCAGTCCTGTGGTTCAGAGCCACCGGAGAAGAGGGCCAGGATGACCCCGTACCAGACCTCCAGGCTTTCACAGGCTCAGAAGCCTCCGTTTGCACCTCAGGTCCCTTGCCCGACTACTATTGCGCAGTTCACTCGACCAGGTTAGCCCACATCGTCTGTGCCTAGGTTTGAGTTCTGCAACTACTGTAGGAGGAAGCATTTGGTTGGGGATTGTCGTGCGCTCATAGGTGCATATTACCATTACGGTGGCTAGGGACACCTGATCCGAGATTGTCCAAGTCATCTACCGCCGGCTCGATTGCAGAGAAACAGGCCCCTGGGTCGACAGGTCACCCAACAGAGTCTTTCTCAGGCTTCTATGCCCCAGCAACCCATACAGCCGCCACGTCAGGCTAACCAAGGCCAAGTCTTCACCATATCAAGGCAAGATGCTCAAGCACCTAATGATATGGTGTAGAGTTCTTAGAGATAATTTTTTGTAAAAGGGATGATGTTGTGTTTTGAATGTTCAGTCTATTGTCATGTGTATAAACATGCTACTTTATGTTATGAAAGTTTCTTGCTTTTGATTAGTGTTAGTCGTGTGAAAAACCTAGGTGCTTTGCCGACAAGCGAGTGTTTAGCCATGTGTTGGTCAACACTGGATTTACATATTCTTTTGTCATGTCGGGTGTTGCTAAGTTTGTGGGCTCAGTTGAGCGAAATGAAGTGTGGGAAAGTATCCCCGCTTGTGCACGTAATGTTCTAATTTCGAGGACAAAATTTCTATAAAGGGGGAGGGGGGGGGGGGGGGGGGGGAGGATGTAGAGCTCCGGATCTCACAGTCAATATTCATGTGAATAGTGTTTTTCAAGGCCTAAAGTCTTAATGTAATAGTGGTTTCATGTTTTAAAATGAAATGAAGTGTTTTGAATGAATTAAAGTATGTATGGACATTGTTATGGGTGTTTGGGATGAATGAACAAGAGTATAAAATACTCTAAGTGTCAAAAATAGGAATGTCTTAACATACCCTCAACTTTAGGGCCTATTTATATCATAAATAATTCAGAATTAGGATTAGACAAAAAAAAAAAATTCCCCTTAGAATTTCAAGTCCAATGCAAGTTGAATCGCCTAAATCCAATAAGTTAATCAAAAGTTATGGTTGAAACACTAAAGCAAGGGAAAAGCAAGCCCAGACAATGAATCCAGTCGATGAGATTTTGGACAGGCCAAAATCTAGTCGACGAGATTTGCCCAGAAACGCTCAAACCGACCCAAAACAATGTAACCGACCTTGGGGGATATTTTCTAAGGGTTTTGACAACCCTTGGCTTATAAATAGATGAGGAATTCGTAGCTTAGGGTTTACCAAACCGGAGATTAGATTTGAGAGAGAAATCGAAAGAGAAGAAAAAGAAAAAAACTGTGATTCTCAAAGTTTTCTTCCAAGATCGAATTGAGGCTTGATTCTTGATTTCAGAAGTTCACGCTTCACTTCCTCGATATTCTCAAGCCTGGATTTCGAATTTAAAGCGTTTCTCAAGCTCTATGATCGAAGAGACTCGATTTAGGAAAGGTAAATACTCCCCATCTTTGTTTTAAGTCATCTATGAAAAACAAAGTGAAAAGAATATGTTTTGATGAATTAGGGGTTTTAACGCAGGAAAATATGAGATGTGTTTTGATAAATTGGGGGTGTTGTTTTAAAACAAGTATATGTGTTATGTTGATGAATTCAAGTGTATTACTCTATGTATACCCTATGTGATCGTTTCAAAAGAAATAGAAAGATATGTGTCATGTGTTATATGTGTTATCGTTTTGAAAGAATATAAAAAAACATGTGTCATGTGTTATGTGTTTCCTTTGTCTACCATGTTCACTCATGATGGCCTATGTACACAATATTTTCATGATCAAGTGTAATGAAAGAGATGCTTTATCATTAAGAATGGTTTTGCAAAATATATGTGACTCAATGTTTTGTAAAGAAAAGACTCAATGGTTTTGTAAAGAATGAATCGATGTTTTCTAAGAAAATTAAGTAAGAAAATGTAAGAATGAAAGGATGCTATTATACTTAGATCAGGTACAGGTACAGATATTAGCATATGTTTCAAAGTAAGTAAGAAAAAAATAAGAAAGAAAGGATGTGCGTATACTTAGACCAGGTACGGGTACGAGTCATCTATTTTAAAGTAAGATAAAAAATACGTAAGAAATCAATGAGAGGATACTGGTATACTTAGACTAGGTACGAGTACTAGTCATCAGTCTCTGAGTGAATAAAAGATGTTACAAAAGTATGGGTTTGAAAATAAGCTCGAAGATTTCTGTAAAGCATGGTTTATGAAAAGTATGCACAGGTTTTGAAAGAAAAGAAACGATGGTTTCTACTCTCTGATTACAATATCCATGTGTTTCTGATGAACTGTGATATGTGTATCATTTAAAATGTTTCATAGCATTGTTATCTAGTGGTTGTATACGCCGAACTTTTCAATACTCAACCAACCTGTTATTATCAGCAGGTATTTGATTGGATATGTGCACTCCGAAACCAAGGATAGATGAGGATTCTACTTTGGGTCTTCCGAGATGATGAGATGGACCATTGATAGGTGGCCCTATGTTTGGGTTTTGAGTGATGTAAGAGAGAGATATGTATTTTGATGAGCAAGTATGTTCGATTTTTATGTTGGTTGTTGTAATTACTTGGAATACAGTTGTAAAGTTAAGAAATTTTCCACTCCCGCTATTTGTATGTGCCTTGCGGTTTATCATAGGATGGTTGGATATGATGATTGACCAAAAGTTCTCCTAACTCCTAAAGGGTATTTTGGGTCACAACAAAAACTACCCTTACACTTTTATATTCTCTCGTAATGAAAATGACTATTAAAATGAGGATTCTCGTGTTAGAAACATAGATTAAATATTTTAAAATGATAAAATTATCTTTTAACTTAGAAATATTTCTATTACAAATTTATGAATAATTTTGTCTTTTTACAAAATCCTCTAGGCACTCTACACCTCTCTTTCCTTTCATACTTTCCCGTCAATTCAATTTTGATTTGTAGTCCAAAAGATAGTGATTAAAAACGTTTATATTCGAATTTGATTAAAATATTCAAATATGGCTACTATCCAAATTATCTAACTAAGTTAATTAAAAATAGAAAACCTAACTTTATGTGATGTGGATCCATCTCACTCTTCCCTTTTCCTTATCTTCTTCGCAAAGAGAGTATGTTAACTATTAGGCAAAATCCTAATTATTAGAATTATTAGCTCTAATAACCATTTAGTTGAGTCACCAAGAAGAGATCTGAAACCCTTGACCAAATAGTGTAATGACAACCATAAAGGCGTCGGTTACAGATAGTCATAAAGGCATCAGTTACAAGTGATTCTCTATATATAATAGAGAAAATGACATCTATCGAGATACTCTCTAATAGTTCTATCACCCAGATTTGGCTCAAGGGGTCGATCATGAAAGTTGGTTTACATCCACGATTGCTTATTCTCGATGATTTGGATTGATGATCCAACAGTAATTCTTATAATTGGTATTAGAGCTCCGTTGAAGAGACGAGGAAGACCAAAATCATGGAGATAGTATAACCCGTGAGCAACATTGGTGCAAATCTCGAGTCGTTGTTTCCATGACAAAGAAGGGAGATTGGAGCCTCAGAGATGGTCACAAAGATCGTCACACTCATAGTCATAGACTAATCATCTCCGACTGTTCTTGGCAGTACCCAATTACCGTGAAGGCTGGTATGTAGTTCCGGTCAAAAAAAAAAAACAACCAATACTTTGGAAGGTCTTGTTTTGGAAAAAGATTTGGGATTTTATTTATTTTGAAGATTTCCTGGGTTCTTTGGAAATATGTCATAGCTCTGAAATCTTCAATTTGTTCCCTTCACCAACACATTTTTGAATTGAGAAGAAATCATAGCCTGGTATTGTTGGGCACTGGAACCAGTGATGGAGCTTGCATCCGTTGATTTTTAGCACCGCCCTGAACCCTGACGGTGTTTGCTTGCAAATACAAAGACTCAATTTTATTGTCTGTAAGAGGGAAGAACAACAGTGGGTTTCAATGAATATGCACCGCAGGGTGCTCACATTGCTCACAATTTTATTTTTTTTCGTGGAGACTACCAATGTAGGTGGAAACAACCGTTTTAGGTGGTTGCTTACCAAGCCACTCTCAACAAGTATCTTCAACTTTTCACAAATCCACATCGCCCACAATCTGAGGCAAATCCGAAATCGACTTAAGGAAGCTAGTGATAGGAATTGAAGGGAGTATTGGAAGGAAGATCTTCCACTTCTAGCATTGGCTTCCCTGGTTTGTCTACAAACATGTTTGGATTATCAACTGGTGAAAATGCCAAACGTTGAAAATGCCTCAAACTGTTTTGGTAACGGTAGTAGATGGTAATGAAGGTCTAGCATTGAATGTGGAGGCTTCCGTTACTAAAAAAATATGGAAGGTGAAAGAGAGGTTGTAGATAAGACTAAAAGTTTTCCTACAGTACTACTGAATCATACACTTACTTAGTGTATAAGTTATATTTTGTTGGTGTGACATGTATTAATAGTACATGTCATGTCATTAAGGAAGCTTTCTCTTAGTCTAGCCAAGCCAAGCCAACTGAGCAATACACTAGCCAAGTTAAGCCAAGCTTAGCTGAGCCATCCAAGTAAAGCAAGGTGACAGTTGATATCCGGTTATAAGTGATAACTTGGACAAAATAAAAGTTGATATCCAATTATAAATTTACTTGTAGAGAGGTGTTGTAGAACAAACAAAAATAAAATTTTGTCAAAGCAGAGTAACCATGATATGGTACTGCTTGAGAAATCACCTGGTGAAAACACTTCATTGCTAAATTGAAGTTGGTAAGATCGATGGATCCATAAAATTTATACCCCGAGAACCGAACCAACATTATTATGTTAATAGAGGCATAGCAGTGTATTAGAGATGTGGTTGAAAAATATGATTTTATATTCTTCTAGATCCCTTCCCCTGAAATGATAATTGTTAAATCATTAACGAATGAAATGTCTATTGGACATGTTTATTAAATAAGGTTACGGTAAATGTTATACAAAATGACTCTTAAAGCCAAGTGAGAGTATTATAATTATTGGGTCTAATAGCCATTTAGTTGAGTCATCAAGAAGAGATCTGAAACCTTTGACCAGATAGTGTAACGACAGCCATAAAAGCATCGGTTACAGATAACCATAAAGACATCGGTTATAGGTGATTCTCTATATATAATAGAGACAAGGGCATGTATCGAGATACTCTTTAATGGTTCTATCACCCGGATTTGGCTCAAGGGGCTTGATTATGAAGGTTGGTTAACATCCACAATCACCTCTTCTCGATGATTTGGATCGACGATCCTACGGTAATTCTTACACTAATAACAACTAAATCTTTCTTCTCTCACAGAAATTTCTCATTCGAAGAAGGGACAAAAGACATTTTGATCAGGACTTGGACATGATGGTGCCCTAAGTCGTTGGTGTTGGTACGCATGTCTCATGAAAACCATAATAATCGGTTCAATCGGTGACCCTAGATAAGAATTATTCATAAGGGGAAAAAGTCCATCTCAAAAGGATTCAAGAGAGTTAGAATTTGAGAAATGCGAATTCGTTGATAAAAAGGAGAAATATGGGGTTACGTAACAAATCATGCACAAGAGAACTAGATCATTTCATCTCTGAGAAATGCACCGTTTTCATCGACATGAAGATCACGAAGAGTGAGACATAACTATATGAAACCTTTAGGGTTAAGACTTTATAATTTTTAAAATTATAAAATTATCTTAGATAGTTTAAAATATTTTTGGTATATTTGAAGATGTTGTAAGGGCATTATGGTCTCATATACTATAATTTTAATAGGATCGAATAAGATATTTATTGAATCGAATGTAGCACCATTCACCTATTATCTAATTATAAAACAGATATTCAAATTCATATCCGAATCTTTTTCAAGTTGCTAAATAGACTAATTAGATAAACGTTGACTAAACAAATTTGAATTCAACCGCATTTAGATAATTCAGATATTTGTTGACATCTAGAACTTCGATTGGATGCGGATGTCCAATCACACCATTGTGACGTCTAGTGGATTTTTGAGTCTTGAAGAAATAGAGCTTAGTATCTCCATAGTAGTATACTAGTAGAAGGCGTAGGTTATGACTTCATTTAATAGAGTCAGAACACACAATAGATCTAGATTCCACACTGTTGTGGGCTGGGGAGAGAGCTGCTCTATGCAACTTCAATGCCTTACGATGCTACGAGAGATGCTCCGTTAATTCCTCTACACTCGCTTACGCTATGAGTCATTCACTATTGATAAGCAAGAAAGAGTAAACAATCGTACACACAAATTTTTGAAAATGAAAACTGAACCATGAAACGAAAGACCCTACCTTGACTAACTCAAACGAAAGGCCCTAAAGACCTATGAGACTCATCCATATTATGATTAATGAAGAAAGTCGAACAACACCGCTGGGCGTTCAGTGTTCATATGGAGGAACGAAGTCACTCGACCACTGGGAGAGGAACGAGAACGGTGGGCCTTCAAAAAAGAGCGAGGGAGTGATGGTCAACTGACCTACAACTTTTAAGTCAGAATAGCAAAAGGCCTAGTACTGGGTTGGGCCAACCTCTGGTGCAACACAACATCAGTTGTTAAGCCAATAACATCACTAGGCAGATAAGTTGGTATGGAAGAACTGCATTGTCACGAGAAAATCCTTATCTATAAAAGTTATTGAAAGCACTGTGATTAGGACCTCAGTAAAGCGAGAGGTGTAAGCACCCTAGTTGTACATCCATCTTGTACTAAACAAAACAACTTTCTGTTTCCATAACCAAAATGAAAGAAAATCAACTTATTCCTACAATTGTGATCAATCTCACTACCTCTTCAATTGTCGCCCACTCTTGCTCATGGCTCATCCGTATCTCTAAAGGAGGCTTGTACACCCCACTCGTTGTTTGGAAAATGTAGGGCTCGTTTGGATAAACTTCTCTAAGAAGAGGACTTCCTGAGAGAAATTTAAAAAAAGTGACTTTCAAAGAAGTCTACAAAAGTCAATCAAAAGAAAAAATGATGTTTGGTTTGTACAAGCAAAAATAACTTCTTAAAATCACAAGTTAAAATTTGCATTTGGTTTATACTCGAAAGAAGTAACTTCTGTTATTTTAACAGGAGAGAGCTTGTTCCACCTTTTTTCCGTCAACTTTCCGCAAAAGTCGCGACTTCCAACATAAGTAATATTGGGCTAGCTTTTTGGGGAACGCAAGAAGTTAAAAGTTACGTAAATAACTAAACGTGTTTTTTTCCCCCAACTTTTGACTTTTTGGAGTCAAAAGTCAGCTTAGAAGTTTTTCCAAACACTACCTTAATTTAGCTACCGACCTTAGTAGCAAGCTGAACCTCGACTTTCATAACCCTTGTATAGTAAATGAAAAACTAAAAAAAATATCTACTTAAATTCTAGAATTCCGTACAAATAAAATGTGTATTGTTATACTTTTGAGGAGTGCTGGCCTGGTCGCAGCATTTGTATTTTTTTTCAGTGTCTAAAGTAGGTGCAACACATGTCATTAAGAAAAAAATTATTTTTCAAAGAGAGTTATGGCATCAATGGATTTCAAAGTAACATGTTAAAATAGTGACACATGTTCCGACCATCTTGAGAATTTAGAAGCTTACGACAGGAATTTGCATTTCTCTTATACCTTTATGTTCATTTAATAGAAAGTTTTGAAAACACCAGGCTTGTTTTTGCACTTTCACTAGTCTAATAAAAGTATAAAACCATAAAAGTTATAAAAAATAGAATAGTTTCGTTAAGGAAAGTGGAAACAGGTGAACGTCTTTAGGGCGCCTAAATAACTCCTACGAAGTTAGTATTTTACGGGTGCCTAAAGATAAAGCTGGGCTGCGAGTCGACACACCTGAAAAAGGCTGTCACTCTGATTTGACGAGAACTAGTATCCATACATTCTGCAATGAAAAATTACATGTAGGCCGTGCCAATCCGGACCGACCATAAGAAGCGTGGCCCGTCCTATTGCCACAAAAGATGGTGATAGTTTCAATTCTCAGCATTCGGCTACAAAAAAAAAAAAAAAAAAAAAGGGATTGGATTTGGTCTTGCTTTAGCAAAACCAAAACCATCTTGCCTTGGTCTTGCATCCGCCATGTGGCGATTAAAAGGGGAATTTCCCCCCTATTTTTTGACTTCTCCCCAATTGATGTCGATAAAAAGGGGAGAAGTCATTTCATTTCCCCCCTATTTTTTGACTTCTCCCCAATTGATGTCTTCTCTCCTTTTTATTGCCACATGGCGGAAGTAAAAACAAGGCAAGACAGTTTTGGTCTTGCGAGATCCAATCCCAAAAAAAACGGATGCTTGGATGAAGTGTGAAAAAAAAAGGAGATGCTAGGCCGACCATACCCCTCTTATAATGAATTTTCACACAAAAATGACATCTTATGTAGGCCCCACCTCGAATATTTCCGCCTCTTCCACTTGTAGAGGTGTAGAGACCCGAATCTTTTTTTCATGTTTTTATTGCATTACATTAGGGGTATTATAGTCCTTGTGATGTTTAATGTTTATTGTATTGTATATCTAATGGGTGTAGTGTGATTAAGGTTTAATCAAACTTCTAGTTCAGGAATGTCATAACACATCCTAAACTTTAGGAAGCTCTAGTTTTGGTACCGTTTGTTGGAATTGAGTGATTCTTGAACCATTAGAAAGGTATCGGAACGCTCTTCGAGGTTCATGTTTAATGTTATTCCATATTTTTAGTCTAAGCTAAGTCAAAAGTGGGTTTTCCGATGTTTTGTCTGATGGAATTGTAGATCAGTAAACTTTGGGGACAATTTGGTCTATAAAGAAAGGAGAATTTGAAAATTCTAAAACACCAAAAATGAATATTTTCGAAAAACGAATCCAACGCAAGTTGAATTGTCGAAATCCGACGAACAAGTCAAAAGTTATGGCCAAAATAGTAGAGTAGGTCAAAAATCTACAGAACACCGATCGCTCGGTCAGAAGTAGCGATCGATCGGTAGCTATCGACTGGTCCAAAATTTTGTATGGGGAAATTTTCCAGAGAGTGTTTTTGACCGGTCGCCCGGTCATAAACACTGATCGATCGGTAGGCGACCGATCGCTCGGTCATAACCACCGATCGCTCGGTCTTTCGTGATTTTTACAGAATTTTAGTAAGGGTTTTTTGGTCTTTTGGTTCTCAGACCTTGGGGCTATAAATAGGGATTCTATTTCGGGGTATTAAAATACTCTACCTATTTCTAACATAATTTAGCAAAAAGGAAGAGAAAACCCTAGGGTTTTGAGAGAGGGCTTTCTTGGGGAAGAATGTGATAGCTTGGATAGTGCAAGGAGAGCTTGGAAAGCTTCCCCAAATCACCTCGGGAGCGTTTTAAATCTAATGGAAGGATTCCTAAGGTCGATATACTATCCTAATCAACTCTATTTTAATATTTTGTGAATATTAATATGATATGAATGATAGAATAGAGATTAAATGCATTTTTCCCAAATTTTCTATGAAGTAAGCTAATTATTGATGGAAATGTAGATGGAAATGTGGATTTGATGTGGATAGAATATATGGAGGATGACAAATGTAAGGAGAATGAGATTAATATGTGGATGTGAATTGTGAATTGATTGTATGGATGAATTATGGTTTGATGAATGCTTGAAAATATAGAAGGGAAATGGATTCATATTATGCGTACTCAAGGTGTTTGTGAAAATGCTTGAGATGATAAATGCTATTATACTCTTATGAAATGGTGGTAAATTGATTTTGAATTACAATATGAATTATGATAAGATATGTATATGTGATGATTTGATAAGTATGCCTAATTACTTGCATGAAAATTGATAGTCGGGAAGGTAAGAACTTAGAGGAAAATCTCTCAAACCGGGAATTCCCTAACTATTTGGTATGGGACAATATAGTGGAGTTTCCATGGTAGGAGATCGGAATCTAAGCAATTACCAACTCAAATGTTAATTTCGACAGTTAAGCACATATGTACTTGTATGTTAAGACGAGAGTCTCACAAATCACACATGTGGACCACAAGCATAAGCATGACATACGTATGACATTCTGAATAAGCATAAGCATGACATGGTCTGTATCCGCCAAGAACGGCATGTCAACCATTTGATTCTTAAGCATGGTCCGTATCCGTCAAGAACGGCATGCCAACCATATGATTTCTTAGACATGGTCCGTATCCGTCAAAAACGGCATGTCACATCATTGTATGATCTGAATAAGTGCATAAGCATAAGCATCTCACAAGCACGTGGTCTCATAAGCATAAGTAGCTCATAAATATATTGTCTTCTAAGTCAAAGATTCTCACAAGTACACGAGTCAAGGTGATGATATGATGTATATGCACACACGTTCTTCCATACTCTAATTATGTTATTATGCTATTGGATATGTTTCAAACCAAATGCAGGTATATTATTATTGTTGGTTGGATTTTATATACACTGGGTACTTTTATACTCAGCCGGACTTTTGTCTTGGCAGGTTTAGAGCAGGAGTACACGGCGGAGCCGTGGGTTGAGGAGACTTACATCGAGGAAGAAGGAGAAGGTGAGCCCATTGAGGAAGGAGCCGGAGTCTTGGGTGGCTACACCTCTTAATTTATGTTTTGTTGGTTGAGAGAGTTTTGTATTAGACTTTCATATGATGTTGCTTAGTAGACTTTTTATGGTTGTATTTTTCATACTTGTTGGTTATAGTAAGTTGTATGTGTTGACCATAGACTTGTGCAGGTTGGTTATAGTTAGATATTGGAATTTTATTACTCTCATTTTTAGAGACTCGTGTAGTAGCCTTGTATGCATGGATTTTAAGCAGGTTGAGTAATGTGACGATTCCAAAGTCCTATTTTAGCCTTGTGAGATTTTGGGGTTGTTACAGAGGTGGTATCAGAGCACAAGACATTAGAGTCCTTAGGGCTAAGATATTAAGTATAGGATATAGGAAGATGTCAACCTTAGGGAAGCAACATCAAGTTCAGGACTTTAAAATTGTTGAAGATTGAGTTTTGATTAAGCGTGGACTTAGGAATTTTATGTGAATATGTTCTAAATGGATTGTCTTCTTCTTCTCAGGATTATAGATATGAGGAGAGGCAGAAGAAATAATAGGAATGGAGGTGGCAGTGTGACCGATGGGGATACTCCAGATGGTACTCCCCAAGCTAATGTGGGTTGGGCTATGGAAGCTATTGCTGCAGCCATGGAGAAGCAGGCTGAAATTATGGCTCAGCAAACTGCATTACTAGCGGCAGGTCAAGCTAGGCAAGAGAGGCAGGATGATGTTCACCCACCCCATCACAACGGAGTGGAAGCTTTTAGGAGGATGAGTCCTCCAGCCTTCTATGGTTGTACGGATCCCTCAGTTGCCGAGTTATGGATCATGCAACTAGAGAAGATTTTCTCCGTGCTTGAGGCTACCGATGATCAGAGGGTGAAATGGGCCTCCTTCGTCATGGAAGGCGAAGCTGAACATTGGTGGAGGGCAGCATCTAGGCAGAGGAATGAGGTGCGAGCCGGACAAGAGTGGACTTGGGGAGAATTCCTCGACATCTTCTACGAGAGATACTTCCCGGTGTTTGTGAGATATCAGAAGGAGATTGAATTCTCTACCTTGGAGCAAGAGAGGATGTCAGTAGCCGGGTATGAGACCAAGTTTGTAGAGCTTTCTAGGTTCGCTCCTCACTTGATTGCTACGGAGAGAATGAAAGTCAAGAGATTTGAGTGAGACTTGAAGGATTTTATCCGGGAGAATGTTTCGATACTTTAGCTCGAAACATGTAGGGAGGTGTATCAGCGCGCCTTGATAACTGAGAAGAATTCACATGAATTTTTGAAGAAGAGGGAGAAGATGCAAGTAAGTAGGTTTGTCCCCCAGGACAAGAGGCCGAGGATGTCAGGTCCTATGCCGATTGCTAGGCCTACCCCGTATCAGAGGCCTACTCAGGCAGCCCCTCGAGCATCTCAAGTGGCTCCGCCTACTGCTGGTACCCAGTTGTATGATGCATTCAGGCAGTGCGGAAAGAGGCATAGAGGAGGAGAGTGTAGGGCAATTACTGGAGGTTGTTTCCATTGTGGAGAGGTCTCACACCGGATCCGAGATTGCCCACTCCGTTTTCAGCAGGGACTTCAGCTGACTCAGCCACAGGGAGTCAGGCCCCCAGGCAAGCAGTCCATGCAGCAGAGGCCACCACAGGGCACTAGACCTCAGCAGCCTCGTCAGCCAGCTCAGGGTCGAGTGTTTGCTACCTTGGAACGGGAGGCACAGGAGTCCGACGACGTTGTGCAGGGTATGTCTAATTGTGTTTTTAGTTAATTAAAATATTGATCTGATGCTGTGTGTGATACTAAATATTATGTAGTATGATGTATGATGTATATATGCATTCATGATTTGACAAAATTGGCTTTGTGTATTTAATTCAGGCTCATTGTTGATAAATGATTTTCTCGCTCATGTTTTGATCGATACTGGGTCTACTCACTCATTCGTTACACCTAGTTTTGCACGAGAGTTTCCAATGGAGCCAAGTCTGTTAGACCACGAATTGTTGATCGCTACTCCTGTCGGTAGTTCAGTCATCACTGATAAGGTCTATCGAGATTGCGACATTCAAGTAGGTCAGAGAAAGATGGAAGATGATCTGATTGTCCTTGAGTTTCAAGACTTTGACGTCATACTAGGTATGGATTGGCTTTCCAAATACCATGGGCATGTTGACTGTTTTGGGAAGGTGGTCAACTTTAAACCAATCAGTGAGCCTCCTTTTCATTTCCAAGGGTTGAAGAAGAAAGACAGCTCGTTTTGCGGTATTGAGTCTTACTACCTCGGAAGCATCAGATTCCTCAAGTATCCCTGTTGTAGAGGAATTCATGGATGTCTTTCCTAAAGACTTACCGGGTTTGCCGCCGGATAGAGAAGTAGAGTTTGCAATTGAGTTGGCTCCGGGTACGGTACCCATTTCTAAAGCTCCGTATAGGATGACTCCAGTAGAGTTGAAAGAGCTTAAGGAGCAGATTGATGAATTGCTTGGTCTTGGGTTTATTCGCCCAAGTGTTTCACCTTGGGGAGCTCCTGTTTTGTTTGTGAAGAAGGACGGTTCGATGAGGATGTGCATCGACTATCGGCAACTAAACAAGGTCACCATCAAGAACAAATATCCTTTACCTAGAATCGATGATTTGCTTGATCAGTTGCAAGGAGCTAAGTATTTCTCCAAATCGACTTAAGGTCAGGCTACCATCAACTCAAGATAAAGGCGGAAGATGTGCCTAAGTCTGCATTTAGGACCAGATATGGGCATTTTGAATTCTTAGTCATGCCGTTCGGTTTGACAAATGCCCCGGCAGCATTCATGGATCTCATGAACATGATTTTCAAGCCGACTCTGGACCGCTTTGTGATCGTGTTTGTGGATGACATTCTAGTGTACTTCAGGACACAGAAGGAGCATAAGATGCATCTCCGGATCACATTGAAGACACTTCGTGAGCATAAATTATATGATAAGCTTAGCAAGTGCGAGTTTTGGCTAGAAAAATAGCATTTCTAGACCATGTGGTGTCAGAAGAGGGGATTTCAGTTGACCCTTCCAAGATAGAAGCAGTGGAAGGATGGGGAAGGCCAAATAGTGTTACAGAGGTTCGAAGTTTTTTGGGCCTAGCTGGTTATTACCGAAAATTTGTGGAAGGTTTTTCCAGTTTGGCAGCTCCAGTTACTCACCTAACTCGAAAGAATGCTAGATTCGAGTAGAATGAGAAATGTGAGAAGAGTTTTCTTGAGTTGAAGAAGCGTCTCACCACCGCTCCGATTTTGACTGTTCCATCCGGTAGTGAAGGTTTTGTGGTGTACAGTGACGCCTCACTCGTTGGGTTAGGTTGTGTTCTTATGCAACACGGGAAGGTGATTGCCTATGCTTCTCGGCAGTTGAAAGACCACGAGAAGAACTATCCTACCCATGATTTGGAGTTAGCAGCCTTGGTTTTTGCTCTTAAGATCTGGACACTACTTGTACGGTGCGCAGTTTGAAATTTTCACCGACCACAAAAGTCTAAAGTATTTGTTCTCGCAGAAAGAGCTGAATTTGAGGCAGCGTTGTTGGGTGGAATTCCTCAAGGATTATGATTGCTCTATCCAGTACCACTCGGGGAAAGCGAATGTAGTGGCAGATGCGCTAAGTAGGAGACCTACTGAGTTCTTGGCACACATGAGAATGAAAGTTGCTTGAAGAGGTGTCTAGCCTTGATGCGGGTTTCAGTGTGGGAGCGTCTGGAGCCTTGTTGGCTAACATGATGGTCAGGCCAACGTTATTGGACAGGATTAAAGACCTGCAATGGAATGATGGAAAACTGCACGCTGCCATGAATAAGTTGGTTAACAGTGGGTTTGAGGATTTCTTTTGGAGAGATGGTGGAGTTTGTTTCAAGGGTAGACTTTGTGTTCCGGATTATGAGGATTTAAGAAGGGAGATTCTGGATGAAGCACACAAGTCCAAGTACACCATGCATCCGGGAGGTACTAAGATGTACCAGAACCTTAAGAAGTATTTCTGGTGGAAAGGTATGAAGAAAGATGTGGCTACCTTTGTATCCAAGTGTTTGGTGTGTCAGCAGGTGAAGGCCGAACACAGGAGACCGGTAGGACTTCTTCAGTCTCTTCCTATTCCTAAGTGGAAGTGGGAAAATATCTCCATGAATTTCGTTGTTGGTTTACCAAAGACGGCCAAGAACTTTGATGCCATTTGGGTTGTGGTTGACCGATTGACTAAATCAGCTCACTTTCTTCCATATCGGACCACTTTCAACTCCAATCAATTGGCTAACCTCTATATCAAGGAGATAGTCCGTCTGCATGGAGTGCTAGTTAGCATCGTTTCTGATCGAGATCCTAAATTTACATCCAGATTCTGGAAGAGTTTTCAGCAGGCCATGGGTTCCCATTTGGATTTTAGTACGGCATTTCATCCGTAAACAGATGGGCAAACTGAGAGAGTGAACCAGATCATAGAGGACATGCTACGAGCTTGCATGTTAGACTTTCAGGGTAGTTGGGTTGATCACTTGCCGTTGGTTGAGTTTGCCTACAACAATAGCTATCAAGCCAGCATTCAGATGACTCCGTTTGAAGCACTTTATGGGAGGAGTTGTCGTTCACCTTTGTGTTGGGACGAAGTTGGCGAGAGGAAGCTTTTGGGTCTCGAGCTCGTTGGTTAGACTGTGGATAGAGTTCAGTTGATCAGGGAGAGGTTGAAGGCAGCTCAGAGTAGACAGAAGAGCTATGCCGATACTCGGAGGAGAGATCTTGATTTCCAAGTTGGAGATTTTGTGTTTGTAAAGATCTCACCTACGAAGGGGGTGATGAGATTCGGCAAGCGGGACAAGCTTAGTCCGAGATATGTGGGTCCTTTTAAGATAATCACCCGAGTCGGGGAAGTTGCTTATCGGGTCGCCTTGCCACCTCACATGGAAGGTGTGCATAATGTCTTTCACATCTCTATGTTGAGGAAGTACATTGCTGATCCTTCACATGTCATTCATTTGGAACCGTTGAAAATTCGGGAAGATTTGACTCTAGTAGAGCAACCGGCTCGAATCTTGGACCGAAAGGAACAAGTTTTGTGTTCTAAGGTCATTCCTCTTGTACTCTTGCAATGGGAGCATCACTCTAGAGAAGAGGCTACTTGGGAGAGAGAAGCCGAAGTTCGCAAAAAGCACCCACACTTATTCACCTAAGGTACGTAATTTCGAGGACGAAATTCTTTTAAAGGGGGGAGGATGTAGAGACCCGAATCTTTTTTTCATGTTTTTATTGCATTGCATTAGGGGTATTATAGTCCTTGTGATGTTTAATGTTTATTTTATTGTATATCTAATGGGTGTAGTGTGATTAAGGTTTAATCAAACTTCTAGTTCAGGAATGTCATAACACATCCTAAACTTTAGGAAACTCTAGTTTTGGCATCGTTTGTAAGAATTGAGTGATTCTTAAACCATTAGAAAGGTATCGGAACCCTCTTCGAGGTTCATGTTTAATGTTGTTCTATATTTTTAGTCTAAGCTAAGTCAAAAGTGGGTTTTCCAATGTTTTGTTTGATGGAATTACAGATCAGTCAACTTTGGGGACAATTTGGTCCATAAATAAAGGGGAATTTAGAAATTCTAAAACCCCAAAAATATTCGTTTTCGAAAGACGAATCCAACGCAAGTTGAATTGTTGAAATCCGACGAACGAGTCAAAAGTTATGGCAAAAAATAGTAGAGTAGGTCAAAAATCTACAGAACACCGATCGCTCGGTCAGAAGTAGTGATCGATCGGTCCAAAACCGATCGATCGGTAGCTATCGACTGGTCCAAAATTTTGTATGAGGAAATTTTCCAGAGAGTGTTTTTGACCGGTCGCCCGGTCATAAACACCGATCGATCGGTAGGCGACCGATCGCTCGGTCATAACCACCAATCGCTCAGTCTTTCGTGATTTTTACAAAATTTTAGTAAGGGCTTTTTGGTCTTTTGGTTCTCAGACCTTGAGGCTATAAATAGGGATTCTATTTCGGGGTATTAGAATACTCTACCTATTTCTAACCTAATTTAGCAAAAAGGGAGAGAAAACCCTAGGATTTTGAGAGAGGGCTTTCTTGGGGAAGAAGGTGATAGCTTGGATAGTGCAAGGAGAGCTTGGAAAGCTTCCCCAAATCACCTCGGGAGCATTTTTGAATCCAATAGAAGGATTCCTAAGGTCGATATACTATCCTAATCAACTCTATTTTAATGTTTTGTGAATATTAATATGATAGGAATGATAGAATAGAGATTAAATGCATTTTTCCTAAATTTTCTATGAAGTAAGCTAATTATTGATGGAAATGTGGATGGAAATGTGGATTGGATGTGGATAGAATATATGGAGGATGAGAAATGTATGGAGGATGAGATTAATATGTGGATGTGAATGGTGAATTGATTGTATGGATGAATTATGGTTTGATGAATGCTTGAAAATATAGAAGGGAAATTGATTCATATTATGCGTACTCAAGGTGTTTGTGAAAATGCTTGAGATGATAAATGCTATTATACTCTTATGAAATGGTGGTAAATTGATTTTGAATTGCAATATGAATTATGATAAGATATGTATATGTGATGGTTTGATAAGTAAGCCTAATTACTTGCATGGAAATTGATAGTCGGGAAGGTAAGAACTTAGAGGAAAATCTCTCAAACCGGGAATTCTCTAACTATTTGGTATGAGACAGTATAGTGGAGTTTCCATGGTAGGAGATCGGAATCTAAGCAATTACCAACTCGAATGTTAATTTCAACAGTTAAGTACAGATGTACTTGTATGTTAAGACGAGAGTCTCACAAGTCACACATGTGGACCACAAGCATGAGCATGACATACGTATGACATTCTGAATAAGCATAAGCATGACATGGTCCGTATCCGTCAAGAACGGCATGTCAACCATTTGATTCTTAAGCCTGGTCCGTATCCGCCAAGAACGGCATGTCACATCATTGTATGATCTAAATAAGTGCATAAGCATAAGCATCTCACAAGCACGTGGTCTCATAAGCATAAATAGCTCATAAGTATATTGTCTTCTAAGTCAAAGATTCTCACAAGTACACGAGTCAAGGTGATGATATGATGTATATGCGCACACGTTCTTCCATACTCTGATTATGTTATTATGCTATTGGATGTTATAAACCAAGTGCAGATATATTATTATTGTTGGTTGGATTTTATATACACCGAGTACTTTTATACTCAGCTGGACTTTTGTCTTTACAGGTTTAGAGCAGGAGTACACGGCAGAGCCGTGGGTTGAGGAGACTTACATCGAGGAAGAAGGAGAAAGTGAGCCCATTGGGGAAGGAGCCGGAGTCTTGGGTGGTTACACCTCTTAGTTTATGTTTTGTTGGTTGAGAGAGTTTTGTATTAGACTTTCATATGATGTTGCTTAGTAGACTTTTTATGGTTGTATTTTTCATACTTGTTGGTTATAGTAAATTGTATATGTTGACCATAGACTTGTGAAAGTTGGTTATAGTTAGATATCGGAATTTTATTACTCTCATTTTTGGAGACTCGTGTAGTAGCCTTGTATGCATGGATTTTAAGCAGGTTAAGTAATTGAACGATTCCAAAGTCTTATTTTAGCCTTGTGGGATTTTGGGGTCGTTACAAGAGGGTGTTATTGAGCCAGAGTAGTGGTTTTGATCAAACCTTGTTTGTTAATCAAACAAGCTTGATTTTCAAGCTTGTGCTTGGCTTTTTCATTAACTAAACAAGCCAAACCTTATTTGCCGAGCTCTCAATCCCTTAAAAGTTCCATCACGCCCCAAAAGGTTGGTACCCGTTTTGGGGAGTGTTTGGGTGAAGCTTCTAAGAGTTGAGAGTGTGTGGTGTGTGAGTGAGTGTTTGGATGTGTGTGTTTCATTGCTTTGACTGCAGCTTTCACCCTGTGGTGTAGTTGCCTTAACCAAAAAAGTATTAAACAAGCTTGAAAATCAAGCTTGTGCTTGGCTTGTTTAGTAAATAAACAAGCTCGAGCCTATTGCAAACAACTTGGTTCATTGGATACAGCTATCTATATTAGGTGCAAATTTTACTTTATTATCCTAAGTAAATAAAATAGTCTTAACAAAATTTTTAGTATAAATTTATAATTGTATAAAAAGTTATCTTATTGCGTAAAATAGATTACATATATAATAAATATACTCAAATTTAGTATTTAGATGATGTAAGCATATTATAAATATTTTAATATGTTAGGTATATACAATATGTAGTCGAGCCGAGCGAGGTTTTAAATAAACTTGCGTGCTTGAGGTTGAAAATTTAGTTTTAGCTTGACTTGTTTATTAAATAAACAAGCTTGAGCTAGCTTTTAATGAGCCGAGCTCAATATCTAATTTACAAGTGAAACAAGACCAAATATAATTGATCATTACGAGCAAATCCAAAATCTTTGTAGAAAGAGCCAATCATTAGCTCCCCCAACCATGGGTCTCTTTTTCTAAAAGATAAATAAAGCATTCTTTTAGTTCATGCCGCTATTCATGGATCGGGGGGAGTACTTTCGATGGCTGTAGGGCTTGCTTCTATTGGACCCTTTCGATGGCTGTAAGGCTTGCTTCAATTGGACCCAGAATTGGTAAAGGTATTGCTGCGGGACATCTTCCTGAACTTTTTTTTTTTTGAGGATATGCTTTTGAAGTGCCTGAAGGTTTGTCAGCTGGGGATTGCAGAAAAGAGTAGAGTCGAGGAACTCACAGGAACTTTATCCTTGAGTCGTTATCAAATAGATTGGTATCTTGTATAAGGCATTTTATCAGTAAGTCAGAGTCAATTTGTCAGAGTTATATAGATTATAGATGATACCCTGCAAGCCGATATGACCGCCATCCATCTCAAATTAACTGCTGTTTGACAAATGCAATTCAACTTAGCATAAAATACGGACGCAATATAAGATTCCATTCCACATTGAAAACAATGTTTAGGCAAATTTCATGGGGTGTTTTGGTACAATAACACTGAAAAATAGAGTAGAGACTGTATCACATTCCCTGAATCTCAAACAGAAAGTGTGAGAGAACAAATATTTCATTATTTTCTGCAAATTTGGAAATATAGCTCCACAAGTCCAATCTATACAAGCAGCAGCAGTAATGTTGTTTGAACTCTTACCTCTGCATAGCCTGCTGCAATTTCTGGTTATTCCTTGGACAGGGGTATCAGCAAAGGAAGGATAACATCCCCTTACAGGCATCATCATCCCCTCCAAACACCGTCCCACGAACCACTGGGAGCATCCTTTGGCCCCTCAATGTAGTTCTGCCCCCCATGGGGATTGTGGGGGCCTGGAAGTCCATCAGGACCCGATGGATTAACCTTCCCAGGCTTTGTTCTGACTCCCAGCAGTCTCAGCACAAACCTGGCAAGCTCTCCGTATAATAACCCTGAGCGATCAAAAAGCTGCAAAGATAAACCATGGGTCATGAAGCTGTCAGGTTAGACTGGAACTTGGCTGGGATGAATGTTATAACATCAGTTTAAGGCAGTTCAGCCATTAGGTTTCAGGGAAAACCCCAATAACGATATTACTACATGCAACTTCCAGTGGGGTCGATACACCTTATGCTGATTCCATAATTTATCCTAAAGAAAATGGGGACATGTGCTGAGGGTTAGTGAGAGAGGGGGCACCTGAAAAAGCGCTGACATGAACATGTGGAATGCCTGGGCATTCTGGTCTATGAGCATTGAAAGTCGACCAGAAAAGGTCACCACACCTTGCATCTGCCATTACAGAAGAGTCGTAAAAGTTACGGCAGAATGAAAAGAAAGAAATTCCAAAAAGTACTTAAAACACCAATCATTACAGACAGAATAATGAAGTGCAAACTATTTACTTGGAGAAGAGCCATCAGAAGTAGCTCTAAATTGAGAGGACAGATTCGCTTGGTGGATCTGATTACCATGATCTAATTTAGAGCCAGACCTGCGTGTTCATAATGGACATAGAATTGCTGCTGCCTGATGATGTATCATGCATGTGCCCCACCAACCAATAGATCCAGATAGTTTATGCGGTGTGGCCCCAAAAAAATGTCGTAAATGATTTTAAAAGGCAATTAAGTAAAATATGGCCAGCTGGAAATATTGTCAAAGAGTAGTAGAAAAGTCAATTCATGTCTGACAGTTTGGGATAGTCTTCTGATCAGGAATTGTATCAAACAAGATGCATGTAATTAGTAGTTAGAGAATTTTACAATTATCTCTTAAATATTACCTGGAGAAACTCCCATATTATCATAGAACACTCTAGAATAGTTGTGTACAAATTATGTGGCAAAATAGGAACAATATGTACAAAGGGCTTATGTTTATAAGTAGGAGAAGGGATCTCATATGAGGATCATCCGAGTGTATCATCTTCTCCATATACATTTGCTAATTATAATGCAAGATACTTCCCTCAACCCCAAGGTGCTCCCTGAGAAAGCGCACGTGTGTGTTGTGGTCTTAGTAAATATGTTGAGCAAGCTTGGTGTGTCGACCCATTTAGGACCATTGAGACATCGACTTGGTATAGTTTTGGTGTGCTACACAAGTGCCGCACTCGGCTTAAATGGTAAATATGTGACCCTGGGATGTAGGGCCCGTTAAGAAGGGTAGCCCTGAATTTCCTCGCGTTATGCATGGCCATGTTTGCAGCATAAAAAACAGTCTTTAATTAGTAAACTACGAGGATCCAAAAACAAAGTAACTTGGATGATCGATAAACCCTGAAATTTTTGGTCTCCTGTCACTTATGTGGCCTAGATATCCATCAACCCACACTGTCAAATCGATGGGTCAAACCTTTCAACATGTAGTGCACAGAAATGTAAGATGTTTATAATGAAACAAATGAATAAATTAACAAAACCAATATATTTAGGGCTTATTTATAATATTGCAGTACTGTCGTATACAGTATACTATATGATAATATGACATATAAATACAAAACAAAAAAAAATAGAATTTATGGAGTTGAGGCAAAACAAGGAGCTGAAACAAAGAAAAAGAAGAAAGGTCAATTAAAGAAAAATGGAAGGTATAAAAAATATTCATATGCCTTACCACTCTAAGAAAGGAAATCCAAAATCCTGGTGGAGAGGGAGGAGCACCATATGGATTATTTGGATCTTGATCTCCATTTGGACCACCCATGCCCATCCCATAACCGCCCATTGGCCCCCCCAAACCACCATTATACATTCCCCCACCATACATTCCGGAACCTCCATATAGTCCTCCACCATATCCTCCTCCACCATATCCTCCTCTATACATTGAGTTACCGTACATCCCTGAGTTGCCATAGATCCCTGAGTTACCATACATCCCACCACTGTATGTTCCTCCCAATCCACCGTATGAACCATACGTTCCTGAACCATACCCTGAGTTATAGTTTAGACCAGAACCATAACCTGCATTCAGCATGGAAATTCACAAGTTCCATGAGATGAACATGAAAAAGGATATTGTTGCTTAAAATCAACAATTACCTCCAGTGCTGCTCCCGTAGTTCTGCTCCCAAGGCCTTGTGGGTACAGGCCTGGCAAGAGTATTTCTGTTTAGAGCCGCATTCCTATCAGCAGTCGAAACAATTTCTCCAGGTTTTGCAGTTCCCGAAGCCTCAACTACATCGCTTGTGTTACCAGGTGATGGGGGTTTAAATGGTGCAGGCCCAGATGAGGTCCCTGCTCGTTCCCAAGGTTTGGGTGGAGGACTATTAGCTGCAATGGCATAACTCAAATTCCAGTAGTCAAGAAAAGCAAATGGATTGCATCACATTCAGCAGATAAGAGGATGACAAGCCAATAACATTACTCATACAAATATAAGCAACACTAACAAAGATTAATCATCAATCAGTTCATTGGCCAATGGGGCTTCACAGGCTCACAGCAATAGCCACAAAAGCTGCCTTTATAATTCTAAATGTTTCAAAAACCACCTAATATAAATGGCAATAAGGGCGTGCTTTGGTAATATGCCCATTTGGTCACTATTAGTAGATAAAAGATTATAGTTTGTTGTTTGTAACTGGAAAGTTGTTGGTCCATCGAAAGAAAATCAAGAATGGTCTGGATCAAAACAGCTGCCAGCTTGTGAACTTAGCCGATACAAAGGAATAAGATAGCACCCAATTTTTCCAATTCAGCAGTTTAATCTATGATTAAAAAAAATAAAAAACAAATCTATGATTTATCGTTCATGGAGAAACCCTTCTTCAATTATAAATATAAAGAAAGATTTTTCCCATGTGTAAAGATTTGTTCTCTCCTATGAAGAATTCATTTTCGTATAATCTCGTCTAATAACTAGTTTCTATTCCAACAAGGAACGAAAAGGACTTTGTAGTTTGTAGTCTTAGTAAGAGGAGGAATGGTTAAGAATTTGACCAGTGTCAAATATCCCATTGTTGAAACCCTTATGATAATCAAGATCCAGCTCAGTTATTGACACACTCAACAACCTAAATATTCCTCGAATTCCTATTCTAAAAAAATTATCATGTAACCTACTTAATTTTTTTTTATGGGTAAATATGAGATAATATATAAAAGACGAAAGTATACAAGAGACAAGAAAATAAGCTGTAAACTCCAAAAAATAGGAAAAAAGACCATAAAAAGCAAATTGTCTACAACAAAAGCCCCCTAAAAAAAAGACCCGTCGAGGAGGGGATGACGATCTACACTGTGCCTCCCACACAAGAAGATCCTTTAGGTCTAAGTCCATACGCCGTATGGAACACCACTCTAAGACTAGGTGTCCAGTGTTACCTAGGCACTTCAATTTTCTCAAATTTTGCCGTGTAGACACGACACGACACTCCGTGGCATGACACGACACTCCTTGGTACATGCTTATACCATGCCATGGCAACGTCATCATTATGGGTAGGCACGTAACGCTTCAAGTATACTATATATATATATATATATATTAGATTGTTAGAAACTTTTTGTGAAGTTGTGTAGCCTTTTCGGCAACATAAAGGAAAACTTACTATGAGAGCGGTGATACCAACGACGATTAATATGTCCGTCTCTATCTTTTTTTCCCTCTCTATTCTTTATATGAGTATTTTCTTAGAACTTTGGTATATATTTTTCAAAAAAATTGGGGACAAGTGGTCCCCCCTTCTCTATTCTTATTAATTTATCTATATTTTTAAGTTATAATATATATATATATATATATAATCATTTTCAAAATATTAAACATCTGTGCTGCCGTATTGGGATTTCCAGAGCTTGCCGTGCCGAACACCTTTAGGCACCTGCACACTTGGCACCCGTACCACGTGCCTAGGTAACACTGTAGGTGTCTAATACATGCGCATATCTGAGATGATGAGGAAGGAGAGTCCTCAAACGCTCTCAAGTTCCTCTATTTCCAGATCATCCAAGAAATTGGCACAAGCAAAACATACCAAATCACCCTCTGGGCACTGCCCATACTCTCCAAAGGCCAACAAGATAAAAAATTCTGAAAGGATTAGAAAAAATGTAATAAGAGTTTAGAACATGGATTTCACAGTCTACTTCTGAAAGACCCAAAGTTCTCAAACCAAAAACTAAATATCAGCAAAAAAAAAAAAAAAAGATTGCCCTGTTCCATGAGACCGATCATGAAAAATGATACTCCAGGCCAAATTTTGCTAGACATAAGCGGACAACGCAACTCGTACTTTTTTTCCCATAGCAAGAAGGATTTCTTTTATAGTACAAAGTTTACAAACTTTTATACATCAAGCCATTTTTTAAAATTATTTTAGAATAAAAAACAAAGTTCCCAAAGAGTTTGCTAATGATGAGATAGACCCTTCCACAATTTTAATTTTCAAAGCAAACCCATAGCATAAAAAAGGGGTTAATATCTTCATTGCCAAAGCATCTGTAACAACCCTAAAGTTGTTACATATAAAGTAGCCAATTCGAGATGGCAATTCTCCTCTAAACTTTTCTTTAATTCATTTATTATTTATTTAAAGATTACAACTCTAATATTTATAGACTAAACAAAACTCCTAAATAAATAGATAACCTCATAACAATTAAAGATAAGATTTATCCTAATTCTAATCTAATCCTATCCAACTAATAAGAGGAATGTTACGGCATCTTTCAACAAATTGAACAGTAAAAGACCTAGCCCTCCTTTTGAAAGAATTTGACACCAACCGAAAAACAAATTTCGCTAAAAGAAAAGACGAATAAAACAATGATTCCTTCCATCATCAAGCCTACAAGATGATCTCAACAAACATTTCACCATACCACCAAGAGTTGAAGTGGATTAATCTCATCAAACCTTAATCTCTCTTCCCAGATATAATCAAAACGAGTTTTATATGTGAAACTCAATTCCCTCAGCATCTAGTGTTAATACGTAGACAATAAGTAGCAAATATCTCTGTTGTTAGTATATACTAATTGTATAGAGAGATCGTAGGGATTCTAATTTAGGATCCGAATATTTAGTTTCCTTATTTAATTTGTAATTGTAATCTATATATATTGATACCTCCTTGAGAGAAGAATACATGGTTTTCTAATTCTTCCCAAATACCCTTCTGTCATGGTATCAGAGCGGTAAAATCCTTTGCTTTTTTTTTTTTTTTTCTCCTCTGCCACCGATCTATTGTTGAAGAAGGCAGCCACTGATCTACTGTTATAGTCACACTCGGGGCATCTTGTCATCTCAGCACCACTGTCTACCTCTCGGCTCCAACGTAGCCACTGATCTGCTGTTATAGTCACACTCGGGGCATCTCGTCATCTCAGCACCACCGTCTACCTCTCGGCTCCACAAACCAAGGCTCTCCAGTCGCTCGACAGCACCACCCAGGCCCCCTAGGCCACTCGGATCCACCACCAGCCCCTCTCGGCATCTCTCGTCCAGCCCCTCGACATCTCAGTTATATCGTGAATATTTTTCTCGTGCATCTCTCATCTTTTTAATACCATGGGAGACAAATCTGAACCCAAGGATTCTCTTTTTTCCGGGTCAATGACTAGTATCAAATTGAAGGGCCCCAATTACCTTCAATGGTCTCGAGCTGTCTCCGTTTTTCTGAAAGCTCGTGGCAAGGTCTCTTATCTTACGGCCACCAAACCTTCTGATGTCACCAAAGTTCCTACATGGGAACAAGAGGATGCACAGATTATGACTTGGCTATGGAACAGCTTGGAACCCGAGGTCTTTAATAATGTCTCTTATTTGGAATCCTCTAAGGATATTTGGAATACTCTGAAAGAGATGTATTCTTCAGATCAGAATATTTCTCGTCTCTACCAGTTATATCAGGATATGTTTTCTCTCCAACAGGGAGATCGCTCGGTTGAAGAGTATTTTTCTGCTCTCAAAGGTATGTTGGATGAAATTAATGTCTATCAGCCATTGTCTACAGATTTGAAGAAACAACAACAACATCGGGAGGAATTTTGAGTCGCCAAATTTCTATCAGGTCTTAAACCAGAACTTGCTCCGATCAGCTCTCAGATTCTATCCGGTAAAGACATACCAACTGTTAGTGAAACTTTTGCTCGAGTTTGGCGAGCATCTATCCATCCTTCCGCTCAAGAGAAGGATGATCATTCTGCTCTTGCTGCCCCTGTTGGGCGATATGATACTCCTCATAGGGAGCATGGAGGCCGTGCTCCTCTCGATACTCGCGGTCGTGGTCGTGGTGGTCGTAGTGGTAACAGTGAACGCGGTACTAAGAAATGTTCTCATTGTGGCCGCCATAATCACTCTACTGATTTTTGCTGGAAACTTCATGGCAAGCCGGCTTGGGCTAATCAGGCTACAGTTGAGGGGGAGCACTCTGGTTCTATCTCTGATGAACAAGTTCTTCTTTCAAAAACAGAGTATGATTCAATTCTCCAGCGCGCCAATGCCTCGTCATCCTCCACAACCCATTTGGTAGCTTCAGGTAACACCTGTCTTCATTCTTCCTCTAGTACCCCTTGGGTTATTGATTCAAGGGCCTCCGATCATATGACAGGTAATCCATCTCTTCTTTCTAAAATTTCTCGTACCTCCTCTCCTTCGTTTGTTACTATCGCTAATGGGACTAAAACTCCTGTTCAAGGGATAGGCACCGTTAGTACTCCTGATCTTACTTTTTCCTCTGTTCTCTATTTGCCTCAGTTTCCTTTTAATCTGCTGTCTGTGCGCAAACTTACTCATGCTTTAAACTGTTCAATAATTTTTAATCCCACTCATTGTGTCTTTCAGGATCTAAAGACGAAGAAGGTGATTGGTGGGGGATTTGAGCACGATGGACTTTACTACTATCAGCCGTCTTGCACTTCGGGTCAATCTGCTCTTCATTCTACAGCTTCTCCATATCAGTGGCACTGTCGTCTTGGACACCCATCATCATTCAATCTTCGGCATTTAGTTCCTTCTTTACCTTCTTTTTCTAGTTTTAATTGTGAGACTTGTGAACTTAGTAAACATCATCGGGCTACTTTTCAACTTCGACATGATGAACTTTGTTTACAACCTTTTGAACTGGTCCACTCTGATGTTTGGGGTCCAGCTCGCACCACTGGTTTATGTGGTGCTCGGTACTTTGTCACTTTTATTGATGATCATTCTCGTTTAACATGGGTATATGTGCTTAAACATAGATCTCAAGTGTTTACAGCTTTTCAATCATTTTATGCTGAAATTTCAAATCAATTTAATGCCAAACTTCTTGCTTTTCGGACTGATAATGCTCTTGAATATAAAGAACGTTCGTTTGAACAATTTCTTGAGTCCAGGGGTATTATAAATCAAATATCTTGTGTTCATACTCCTCAACAAAATGGCATTGCTGAGAGAAAGAATGGGCCTATTCTCTCTATTGCTCGTGCTCTGATGATCCAAATGCATGTTCCTAAGCTTTTTTGGGGCGATGCAGTTCTTACTGCTGCATTTCTTCTAAATAGAATGCCTTCACGTGTTCTTAAAGGTAAATCTCCGTTTCAGATGCTATTCCCTGGTAAAAACCCGTTTCCTCTGCCCCCAAAAGTCTTTGGCTGTGTTTCTTTTACTCATAATCTAAATCCTGGTCTTGACAAACTTGACCCTCGGGCCCACAAGTGTATCTTTCTTGGTTATTCTCGTACTCAAAAGGGATACCGGTGCTATAGTCCTACCTTATGTAAGTACTTTGTTAGTGCTGATATGACCTTCTTTGAGAATGTGCCATATTATTCTCCCGAAGGAGGTGAGTTCCAGGACCCTCTACTTTCTGCTCCTGTTATCCCTACTATTGTTCCTGCTCTCCCTCCTATCTCTCAGGTTTATATTCCTCGTCGGCCACGGAGCGCATCTCGTGCTCGAGTTCCTGCCCATGTGGGGTCCTCTCTACCGCTTCCCCCATCCACCTCGACGTCTGCAGATCCATCTCTCCCTCTTTCTGACTCGGACCTTCATCTTCCTATTGCAGTTCGTAAAGGTACGCGCACATGTACTGATCATCCTATCTCTAACTTTGTCTCATTTGATCATTTGTCTCCTTCCTTTAAAGCTTTTTTTTTATCCGTATCATCTCTCGATATTCCTAAGTCCTACAGGGAAGCTCTTTCTCACCCGGGTTGGAGGAAAGCAATGGAGGAGGAAATGCATGCTTTAAATTTGAACCAAACTTGGGATCTTATTCCTAAACCTACAGACGCTCCGATTGTTGGTTGTCGTTGGGTTTTCACCGTCAAACAGAATCCTGAAGGTACTGTAGACCGCTTAAAGGCTCGCCTTGTGGCTAAGGGCTTTACTCAGACATATGGCATTGATTACACTGAGACCTTCTCTCCAGTTGCCAAACTAAACTCTGTTCGTATTATTATCTCTCTTGCTGCGAATCTTGCTTGGCCTCTTCATCTACTAGACGTCAAAAATGCCTTTTTACATGGTGATCTTACTGAGACTATTTATATGGCTCAACCACCTGGGTTTGAGTCCAAGGGGGAGTGTGTTTGTCACCTTAAGAAATCTATTTATGGCCTCAAACAGTCCCCACGTGCTTGGTTTGACAAATTCAGTAAGGCGGTAGTTTCTCATGGCATGACTCGAAGCCAAGCTGATCATTCAGTGTTCTTTAAGAAGACAAGAATTGGTATTGTGATATTAGTTGTCTATGTGGATGATATCGTCATCACTGGGAGTGACAAGGAAGGTATTCAGACCTTGATTCATCATCTCGGCTCAAGTTTTCTCACTAAAGACTTGGGTAAGCTTCGTTATTTTCTCGGTATTGAAGTTGCAAGGTCCAAAGAAGGCATCAGTTTATCTCAAAGAAAATACACTCTCGATATTCTAAAAGACACAGGTTATCTTGGCTGCAAACCTGTAGCTACTCCCATGGAAACTACTATAAAATTAATGCCGGATATGGGTGACTTGATTGATGACCCAGAAATGTATCTGAGACTTGTGGGTAAGCTTATTTACCTAACCATTACTCGGCCTGACATTTCTTATGCAGTTAGTATTGTGAGCCAGTTCATGACTAGTCCTCGAGTTCCTCGTATGGATGCAGTAATACGCATCTTGAAGTATCTTAAGAGTGCCCCAGGCCGTGGCCTTCTATATCGGTCATCTGGACACCTTCGCATTGAAGGATATACTGATGCTGATTGGGCAGGATCACCTTCAGACCGAAAATCCACCACTGGCTTTTGTACCTTTATAGGAGGCAATTTAGTCACTTGGAAAAGTAAGAAACAGTCAGTTGTGGCTCGTTCCAGTGCCGAAGCAGAATATCGTGCAATGGCTCATACCGCTTGTGAGCTTACTTGGTTGAGAATTCTTTTACAAGAATTCGGAATTTTAGCACAAGGTCCCACACCGCTCTATTGTGACAATCAAGCAGCTATTCATATTGCTAGCAATCCTGTCTTTCACGAAAGAACCAAGCACATCGAAGTTGATTGTCATTTCATTCGTTCTAAAGTTGAATCAAAAGACATCATTACTCCATTTGTACCTTCTGGCTGTCAGCTAGCAGACATCTTCACTAAAGCTCTTCCCAAGAATGCCATCGACTCTATTTGTAGTAAGCTGGGAGTTATTGATATCTACTCTCCAGCTTGAGGGGGAGTGTTGTTAGTATATACTAATTGTATAGAGAGATCGTAGGGATTCTAATTTAGGATCCGAATATTTAGTTTCCTTATTTAATTTGTAATTGTAATCTATATATATTGATACCTCCTTGAGAGAAGAATACATGGTTTTCTAATTCTTCCCAAATACCCTTCTGTCAATCTCACTCGTTACACATGAAAAATCCAATACCCCAAGCATGTAGCTTTATGTATGGATTAAATACCATACATATTCAATTTTGAAGAGGATCCTAGCCAACTAATAAGGGGAACGTTACAGCATCTTGACAAATCCAATACCTTCCAAAAAAAAGGGGCAAAAAAAAAAAAACACGATGTAATCAAAAACCTGTGTCCTCTATACAAAACTAAATATACGACCTGAAAGCGTTTTGCTATCACGCATTAAAATCCTAAGATAAATCACTTCATGATCAAAGAAATTACCCAAATATAATAATAGTATATTAAAAAGTAGAAAATCCTAGATTTAGGATTAAAGGACTAGATTTTGCCTGCAGTCTTCTCTAGCACACACTTAGAATCCATAATCTAACAAAATTCGAAAAAAAGGAACCTAAATTTCGCATAACCTAACTCTATATTTGAATCAAATTACACAAAGTTATCGTTTCTCAAAAGATTCAAGTAAACTAAGCAATGAAACCCTAGATGGTCATCCCACAACCAATTTGAACCCTAAAACCAAGAAAATCATCGTAAAAAAAGAAAAAAATATCGTATCCAGATCGAGAACCAGAGAAAAGAAACATAATCCACCAAAAAAAGGGAAAAAACACGAAATCGAAGAACACCGGCAGATCAATATTTACATGATCTAGAAGAAAATTAAAAAAAATAAAAAAAAAGGAAAAAAACTAACCTCCTTGTTGGGGTTGCTGTTCCATGGCAATTTCAGAGAAGCGTCATGTAAAGAATCCCTCTCGATCTCGAAGCTGACGATAACGATAACGATAACTATCACAGAAGCACTCCAGCTCTTTATTATACGTGTTTTACTGTTCGGAAGAATTGCCTTTGTCTTACAGACTTACAGTTGTCAAATTACGGTTACACCCTCCGACCTCCGGCTAATGACCAAACTATCTGCCCTTTTCCTAGTAATACTGTAATAGTCCCCTCGTCGGCCGAGGAGAGACTATTCCTCCTCGCTCTCACATAGCCAACCCTTCAACCGCCATTAACTCGGGTTAGTTTTTTTTTAACTCTTTAGTTAATTTTATTTTTCTAAAAATCAAGGGTAAATGGATAAACTCTAAGGGTGGACGAATCTTAACCACAGTTAAATGGGGTTAGAAGGGGGACACATGCCAATAAAATGGGAGCTGAGACCTCCCTCCTCAAGTCACCGACGGAGGAGGTGATTATTTTCCTTATCTTAAAACCGCGTCAAATGTCTTCTTTCAAATAATTTCCTTTTTACCCTTACCAACTTTTTACCCAAAGGGGTGGACCGTGGTTCCTAGGCCTTTCCCCAAGTGGGAGGTCATGGGTTCCATTTCTCACTCCCCTTTTGGGGCCAGTCCCGCACGGGTTTACTTCGACTTACCTGATGTGGCGGGTTGCGGGCTCACGTCGCACCCTCGGGAATTAGTCTTGATCCAAAGGGTTGGGGACACCCCAAGTTCCAAAACAAATAGCTTTTAAAAATATTTGGAAAATGGCTACTTATTGTCTAATTCCACTAGCAGTGGTTAGTATTTTTTAAAATGACAAAATTACCCCCAAGTTGTATGATTTCTTTTAAATTGACGATATTACTTACTATGAAACCCAATCAGGTAGGTGGACACGTGGCAGCACTAGAAAGGTTTGAGGACATGTGGCAGATTTATAGAGTGTTTCCTTAATCCCTCTCTTTAATGAGAAATGTTTTCTAGAGATTTATAGAGTGTTTCCTTTTCCGTAAGGTCTCACCCATTCTCTTTGTAATTGTAATTGGAAATGAGTGTAACTGTCCAAATTAAGCATTCTAACGATTTGTTTTCCCAGCTTTTCATATTTGAAATCGTCAATCTTCTTCATTTCACATATTTCTAATATGGTGGCTTTTAAAAGCGTGACAAACTTTTATCTCATTCTTAAACTACGGTACTACTTTCACGAGCAAGTGCACCAGAAGAGAATCCAACGAGACCTAGATCAACGATCAACGAGCGAATCATCCGCATCAACCGAGGAAGGAGAGAGCTTTTCTTCTCTTCATATTTTATTCAAATATGGAGGAGAGTGCTGGGTAGTTGAGGCTTTTCAGAGAGAGAAAGCAAAGATAAAGACAGAAATCATGAAGCCGTCCAACATTTGGGCAGTAGTGTTTCTGTAGGTAAAGGGATGTCAACCTCACCAATCATGGGGCTTGAAGTGATCTAATGAATATTGCATGAGTTGTAGGCTTGTAGCATGATATAATGAGATTCAATGGACTAAAAGCTGAGGTTTCTGGTTTCACACCATTCTTATCTCTTTCCAATAATCTTCAAAGTGAGTTACTTTTTGACATTACATTTTCTGCACATTTCAAAGAATTTGGGTTTTATTTCTCTGAATTTTTGTTCCCATAATTTTAAGTTATTGATTTTTTTAAAGATGAAAACAATGGGCTGCTGATATATAAATTTGTATTTATTTATTTCTTTTTTTTAGATGGTTTACGTGTAGGTTGAGACGTGCAGGAAAAACTCAGTCACCATACATTTTTCTATGATATCATCGTCAAGATGATTGAAACCTCATTTTGATAAAAAGCACCCATAGCAGAATATGCATGGTAGGAATAACATCTTACAATCAATTATGTAAAAGATAAATCTATATGATGGAGAGAGATAAAAAAACATTCTTTGTTCACATTATGTAATCATGATGGAAAAATAGGCACCGGTGTTCTTGGTACACATGTCATAATATGATCTTATGTTAATGGATATTCTTTTTTTTTTTTTTTTTTTATGAGACTCATGATCTTCTGTTATTTCATGATTATTGCCTAACTTGAGCTAGTTGATATGGACAGAACAAAAAGGATGATATTTAGGAGGTTGATTTCCAAATTTGGAAATGGTTTTTGCAGTTTTAATTGGGGGTCTATTTGGGAAGTAGATCTAGGAGATGATGACCTTATAGGGCATCAACTCTCTCTCTCTCTAATACCTTAAACCCAACTTTAATGTCAACCTCTCCGGGAAGATGCTCCTTATACCCTGTATTACTTGACATGATACACGTGTTCATCAATTGATTAGATAAAGCTGTGTAAAACTTGTTCGTTTTTAGATGAGAAGGCTACCAAACCACTTATTGCAGTGTTTTGTTTTTCTTCATATGGTAACGAATCCTCCCAAAATAAAAGAAGGGTGATGCTACGAGTGCACTACTATTTACTGAATGCACACCATTTATATTACTTAGGTGACGTTTGGTAACTCTAAATAATAAGAATTTATTTGGGTTTTAGAGCTTATTTGAGTTTTAGAATGTTTGATAACAGGCTTATTAGACCTCTAGAAATTTTAAAAGTAGAGGAAAAACCTCTAAACAAATAAGTAGCATGGGGGTAACTTATTTTTTGGGTCTAAAACTTTAAAGCTTATTATTTAGAATTTATTTTTAAGAGCTTATTATATGTGAGTAGAGTTTCCAAACACACACTTACTAACTGGACACCATTAAAATATAACAAATTCTACGAGCACACCAAGAGTAAAAAATACCTATAAATTTTCTACTTATACACCATTCTAAGGGAAATACTTCTTTACGCGTGCGTTCCACCCAGCCGAACACGTGCCTCTACACCCTCCCGAGCCCCTTTTTAACTCCTACTAGCCGTGATTAAGATTCACTCACCTCTAGGGTTCTTTCATCTAACCTTGGTTTTTAGAAAATTTAATAGGAAAAATATTGACCTTAAAAATATTAACCTTAGGTAGATTAAGCTTAATCACAATTAAAGGGGGTTATATAAGCCACCACGTGTCCATGTTAAGACCTATTAACTGTGGTTGAGTTTCACTCACCCTTAGGGTTCATCCATATAACCTTGGTTTTGAGTAAAAAAATAAAATAAGAAAAGTATTAACCTTAGGCGGATTATGTTTAACCACAGTTAAAGGGGACTCTACAAGTCGTCACGTGTCCCTTTTAACACCCACTAATCATGGTTAAGATTTGCTCACCTCTAGGATTCATCCATCTACCCTCGGTTTTTTTTTTTTTCGAAAATAAACCTTGGATTGAACTAACCTAAACCACAATTAATGCGTGCCGCGCACAACAGGTTGCCTCGTGTCCCTTGTAACACTCACTAATTGTGGTTACAATTCACTCACCCCTAGAGTTCATTCATCTACCCTTTGTTTTTAGGAAAAAAATCCTTGAATTAATAAAACTTAATCAACGTAAAAAGGGGTTAAAAAGGACAGGCCACAAGAGGAGGGGGCATGTCATAGGTAGTAGCCAAGATGGAGATTTTTAACTTACCTGTAGTGTTTTTTTTTTTGGTTAAACACTAACACACACTATAAACACATGCGCCAAGCCAAAAGGCCATTGCACCCACACGGACACCCTCTCAACTTGTAGTTTTTTTTTTTTTTTTGGTGGGAAACTTACGTGAAGTTCAAATAGTTAAGTGTGCCTCTTTGTTTTAGGATACCTGAATCTATATATTTCATGACAGCATTTGGGTTCCATCACAGAAAATTGGACGACTGTAGAAAGCTCAAGGCCCAGTGCAATTAGCGCAAAAGATGAGATGGCGAGATTGTCCTGCCATCTTGGTTTTTTGACTCTTTTAGCGAAGCACATAATAATTAAACTGCATTATAATAGCCATAAAAACCAAGTTCCTTGGCAGCCCTTGATCTTGCCTGTGATCACCGTGAAACAATTGTTTACGTAGCTTTATCAATGTGGAAAAACAAGCACAACATATAGGAGGCAGAAAGGAAAGAGCATATAGAAGGAGACGGGAAGGATCAAGGAAGGAGATGCCATTGAGAAGATTGCTTCTTTAAAAGGAGAAGATTACGATTCTTAGAAGGAGAATTTTTAGTTAAGGTTTAGAGATTTGGGGGGGTGCAGGTGCGAATAGAAATTAATGTAAACTATAAAAAAAATAGAAGTTATTTTTTAAAATGATGTCTAATCAGTAAATAGTGGTGTGCTCGTAGCAGCACTCTAAAAGAATAAGATATAATTACCAATTTTTTTTTAAATTTGAGTCATGAAAAAAAAAAGAGAATATCTAGATATAATCCATCTTTCTATTTTTGATCTCTTGTTTTTTTCACTAAAATGCAATTAATTCCACAGTGTCTTCTCATATTTTTAGAGTTTCAGTGCGATTCACGGGCTTCTTACTAGTTATAACTAATAGCCATGAACAAACCCCACACCCAATTTTGTCACCCTAGTTCATTGGTTCCTCCAATATAAAACACAAATTAAGAGAGACAAAAATGTGAAGCTCGAATTGTTCCCAATTTCCTAAGACTATCTTTTGTTGTTTCATATTCTCTTCCGATCTATCCTTTTTCAATTAAGCAGTTTCATGTTCGACTGTCCTAGTAACAAATGTATGTCCCAACCCATTTTTGGAGGAGAAAATTACTACTCCTCTCATCTTGTCAAAGTCAAGAGGAGACATGGATGGAGAGCTCGCAAGAGTAAAGTTAAGAAAGGTAATGTTAAGTGTCAAACTTAACTCTATGTTGATGGTGAATTTTGGACATGGCTACGTGGCACCATTTCAGTGTACTCATAATCCCTTATGGTTCAATGGGTATCTTAAAGGTGCATGACCTATCCTACAAATACTTAAATCTTATTTTTGGGGGTTTTAAGGAACTTGTGGTTCGAAGGGCACCAAAGAATATGTTAAGGTTTGTGATGCCACGGCAGACAAATTATAAACTTGTCAATTAAAAGTCACAATGGGTCATTTTTTAACATGTGATCTACTACCGGTCGAATGATGTTTAGGACAGACTTGGTCATGTCGTACTAAGACAGTTATAACCAACTTGTGGTGCTTCGAAGATTATATCAAATCAAATGATAACTCAAAAGATTCGATTTGGATACAATCCTAACAACTAAGAGATCCTCTTTGAAAAATTCTATAAATAGGGTTCTGACTCATGGGTGAGCTCATTATTTTATTTTTTTGGAGCAAATACTGAACTTAGCATCTTGGTTATCTTTGCAACATTATTCTTCTTAAAAATGATTATAATTCATCTTTTTTTCTCTAAACTATATTTTTAATCATTCTCCTCTTTGGCAACATGGACAACATCGTCGTTCGAACGGTTAGAATAACTAATTTAAGCAGGCAATGGACAATCTAAATCCTTCAATTTTTTGGTATCAATAATTTGATGATCACGATGGGACATTGTCCATATCTACATCGATCTATCACTTTCTACTGGAGGACGGATAGGAAAAAATCAGGTTTTAAGAACAATCTTGATCGTCACTGTGATTTAGGAAGATCACAAATGAGACGTTCATTAATAAAGAAGCACTATAGATTGATAAGGAGATGGCGGAAGGTGGAACCATAAAGCGAGATTGCACTGATCTCGATCTTGATCTTGTTCTTAATCTTGATCTTGAAATTGATACAGATCTATCTAATTTTCATTGGATCACAAATTACAGTAATGAAGGTTGCACCAGTAAATTTGAATAGGGAGTTTGTAATCTGAAGATCTTTTGCTTTTAGTTGGGAATTCAGGGAATCCAAAGAGATTGAGTGCACCTTCTTTGAAGATCCTCGTAAAACAAGAATCCCTGATGGATTCTGAGATGGCATCATCCTACGCTTATTGCGATTATCCAGTTGAAGAGGGAAGGAACTGGTTGATGTTGGGGAGTGTGCGAGCTCTGCATCGTCGGTTGATTTGGATCACGACGTGCTGCAATTTGGAATACAAGAGATTTGAGCTTTGATTGCTCTAAATTCTGGCGTAAAATATAAGTAGATCAATGCTCATAGAAGCGTGAGCTTTGAGTCAATTGCTACAATAAAGATTGCAAAAAATCTATAAGAGTTACCAGTGCCTGATCCAGTTACCCGAACATTGCATTGATCTCGATCTTGATACGAATTTCTCAGATTTTCAATGGATCTCAGAATTTATTCTAAAAATAAGACGAGTTCTATGATGTTTTAGGGATTTCAAGCTTTCCCCAGGAAATTTCTTGCACTAAGCAAGATCTTAGTTGAATCTGAAGAAGTTGAAATATTCTCACCGGAAGGAAAATTTTGAGCAGACTTGTTCATGGTATGTAATTTGAAAAAATATCAAATAAGAGAGATCAAAGCAGAGAAGCAAGAATGATCCATATCAATATCGTTTCAGTTGAAAAAGAGACAGATGATAAGTTTGGATCTTTTTGCCCAATCTAGAATCAATTGAATCGATTGCTTTTAGCTGTTTAATTGTGGAATTTCAAATGATTTGGTCCGATCTGCATCCTCGTCCGGTAGAAGATCAACCCATCGCCAATTTTCGATCTCTTCTCAACACTAATCATGATTTTTCGTCTCTCCAAAATATCGAGTTTATGCAAAGATCTACCGAAACTACTTGCATGATAGTGCAAAGGATGTTGCTCATTCTCCTTGTGGCCTTTGTGCACAATATTTATTTCAGGTTGGCGGTTTCAACTTTGAGGATGCCCTCACTGCGTTTATGGCGGTATGTAGAAATTGTAGGGTCTTTGGTGGAACCACGCCTTCGCATGCTAATGTCGAGCATAGTTAGGTCCTTCCATACTGAGTTCCTTGCCAAGAGCATGCTATGGCCACTTCCTGTGCATCCAGTTAGATGGCTGAAATCTCTATAATCTAAGCCTTGAAGGATTCATTGCTTGTGTATTTCTCTCGAAAGGAAGAGAAATACTATCTAGTAAGGAAAACTATCTGGATCTCTAGCTTCCTCGGAGAAAAGGTTGTCTTCCTCCTCAACGCCGTAGGTCTCCTCAACCCAAGGCTCAACCACCGACTCTGGCTCCACACTTGCCAAGACAGCAGTCTGGCTGAGAACAAAAGCATTCGGTGTATTTAAAATCAAACCAACAACGTAGTATACCTGCACTTAGTTAGAACCATAACCAATAGCATAATAACATAATCAGAGTGCGGAAGAACATGTGCTCATATACATCATATCATCACATTGATTTGTGTACGTGTGAGAACCTTAGACTCAGGAGACAACATACTTATGAGATGCTTATGCTTATGAGACCACGTGCTTCTGAGATGCTTATGCTTATGCACTTATTCAGATCCCTCATTGGGCTTATTTAGAATATCAGGTGTATGCAATGCTTATGTTTGTGGTCCACATGTATGACTTGTGAGACTCTTATCTTAACATACACGTATGTTTGTCCATAAGTGTCGCAATTAACATTCGAGTTGGTAATTGCTTAGATTCTGATCTCCCATCATGAAAACTCCATTATGTTATCTCATACCATATAGTTAGAGAATTCCTGATTTCAGAGATTTTCCTCTAAGTTCTTATCTTCCCGAATATCAATTACCATGTAAATAATTAGGTATAACTTAACACACGCACACACACACATACACACACACACATATATATATATATATATATATATATCTTATCATGATTTTTAGCATAATTCATAATCAATTTCCAACAATTTCATAGTATCATATTAGTATTTATCCTCTCAATCATTTCAACAAACACCTTGAGTACGTAATTTATGAATATATTGCCCTTTCCCATTTCTAACATTTCATCACATCATAATCCAGCCATACAACCCAAATACAATCTACATCTATACATTCAGCTCATCCTTTATAGTATTTCTCATCCTCCACACCTTCTATTCATATTATTAAACTACATCTCCATCTATAATAGCTTAATTCATACAATATTGGGGAAAAAACATATCTAATCTCTATTTCTATCATTTCTATTATACTAACATTCAACACCATAATAGAAATGATAGAAATAGAGATCTTCAAGCTTTGAGGAAGATCTTCAAGCTTTCCTTGCAATCTCCAAGCAATCTCCTTCATCTCCAAGCAATTTCTTCCTTAGAACCCTAGTTTCTCTCATATCCTTTACCAAATTAGGTTAGAAATTGGTAGGATACTCTAAAACCTCGAATTAGGACCCCTATTTATAGTCTCAAGGGTTAAAAACCCCAATTTCCTCATCTTTAATGAAATAGGGTTGCATTCTGACAATTGATCGTCAATATGGATGATCGATTGTCCAAATTCCAGTGACTTATCTAAAATTCTGGGTTTCGGGCGATCGATTGACGATCGATCGTCGACTTGGGACGATCAATAGTCCAAATTCCAGTGAGCTGTCCTGATTTTTCCCGTTTGGTATTTTGACCATAAATTTTGACTCAATCATCAGATTTTGACAATTCAACTTGCGTTGGACTTCTCATTCAAAGGGGAACAATTTTTTATCTAATGAACAAATCCTAATTCTAAGTTTTTAATGTTGTAAAAGGGCTCTAAAGCTGACTGATCTGGAATTTCAGCAGACAAAACATTGGAAAACTTACTTTTGACTTAGCTTAGATTCAAAATCTGGAAAAATGTTAAACATGAACCTCGAAGAGGGTTTCAATACCTTTCTAATGGTTTAAGAATCACTTGATTCTGATAAGCGGTGACAAAACTAGAGCTTCCTAAAGTTGAGGGTATGTTAAGGCATCCCTCTTCTTTATAACTTTGTTTAAGTCTTGATCACACCACACCGATTAGATATAAATACATAAGCATTAAAACATCAAAAGGACTATTATACCCATAATACTTGCATTAAAGGCATGAAAAAGATCAAAGTCTCTACACCTCCCCCCTTAAAAGAATTTCGTCCCCGAAATTTACGTACCTTAGGTAAACAAGTGCGTGTACTTTTTGCGGACCTCAGCTTCTCCCTGCCAAGTAGCCTCTTCTTTAGAGTGATGCTCCCATTGCAAGAGTACAAGATGAATGACCTTAGTACGCAAGACTTGCTCCTTCCGGTCCAAGATTTGAGCTGGTTGCTCAACTAGAGTCAAATCCTCCGGGATCTCTAATGGTTCCAAATGAATGACGTGTGAAGGATCCGAAATATATTTCCTCAACATAGAGATGTGAAAGACATTATGCACACCTGTCATGTGAGGTGGCAAGGTGACTTGGTAAGCAACTTCTCCGACCCGGGTGGTGATCTCAAAAGGACCCACATATCTTGGACTGAGCTTGCCTCGCTTGCCAAATCTCATCACCCCATTCATAGGTGAGATCTTGACAAACACAAAATCTCAAACTTGGAACTCAAGATCTCTCCTGTAAGTATCGGCATAGCTTTTCTGCCTACTTTGAGCTATTTTCAACCTCTCTCTGATCAACTGAACTCTATTCACAGTCTGACCAACGAGCTCGAGACCCAGAAGCTTCCTTTCACCAACTTCACCCCAACACAATGGTGAATGACAACTCCTCCCATAGAGTGCCTCAGACGGAGCCATTTGAATACTTGATTGGTAGCTGTTGTTGTAGGCAAATTCAACCAACGATAGGTGATCATCCCAACTGCCCTGGAAGTCCAGCATGCAAGCCCGTAGCATGTCCTCTATAATCCAGTTCACTCTCTCTGTTTGCCCATTAGTCTGTGGATGAAATGTCGTGCTGAAATCTAAACAGGACCCCATGGCCTGCTGAAAACTCTTCCAGAATTTGGATGTAAATCTCGGGTCTCGATCAGAAACAATATTAACTGGCACTCCATGCCAACGGACTATCTCCTTAATATAGAGGTTGGCCAACTGGTTGGAATTGAAAGTGATCCGATATGGAAGAAAATGAGCCAACTTAGTCAATCGGTCGATCATAACCCAAATAACATCAAAGTTCTTAGTGGTCCTTGGCAAACCAACAATAAATTTCATGGAGATATTTCCCACTTCCACTTGGGAATAGGAAGTGACTGAAGGAATCCTGTCGATCTCTTGTTTCAGCTTTTATTTGCTGGCACACCAAACACTTGGATACATAGGTAGCCACATCATTTTTTATACCTTTCCATCAGAAATATTTCTTAAGGATCTGGTACATCTTGGTACCTCCCAGATGGACAATGTACTTGGACTTGTGTGCTTCATCCAGAATCTCCCTTCTTAAATCTTCATTATCCGGAATACAAAGTCTATCATTAAAAGAGATTCCACCATCATTCCAAGAGAGATCCTCGAACCCGCTACTAAGCGACTTGTTCATGGCCACGTGCAGCTTTCCATCATTCCACTGTAGGTCTTTAATCCTGTCCAATAAGGTTGACCTGACCATAATGTTAGCCAGAAAAGCACCAGACGCTCCAACACTAAAACCACATCAAGGCTAGATGCTTCTTCAAATAGCTTCCATTCTTAGACCATCAAGTGTGCCAAGAATCTAGTAGGTCGCCTACTTAATGCATCTGCCACCACATTTGCTTTCCCCGGGTGGTACTGGATAAAGCAATCATAATCCTTGAGGAATTCCACCCAACGGCGTTGCTTCAAATCCAGCTCTTTCTATGAGAACAAATACTTTAGACTCTTATGATCGGTGAATACTTCAAACTGCACAGCGTACAAGCAGTGTCTCTAGATCTTGAGAGTAAAGACTAATGCTGCCAATTCCAAATCATGGGTAGGATAGTTCTTCTCGTGGTCTTTCAACTGACGAGAAGCATAGGCGATAACTTTCCCGTGTTGCATAAGAACATAACCTAACCCAATGAGTGAGACATCGCTAAACGCCACGAATCTCCCGTTACCGGATGGTACTGTCAAGATCGAAGCGGTGGTGAGGCTCTTCTTCAAATCTAGGAAACTCTTCTCACATTTCTCCTTCCACTCGAACCTAGCGTTCTTTCGAGTTAGATGAGTAAGCGGTGCAGTCAAACTGGAAAATCATTCCACAAATCTTCGATAATATCCAGCTAGGCCCAAGAAGCTTTGAACCTCTGTGATGCTCTTTGGCCTTTCCCATCCTTCCACTACTTCTATCTTAGCAGAATCAACTGAAATTCTCTCTCTAGACACCACATGGCCTAAAAATGCTACATTTTCTACCAATAATTGAGTCACATGAGCCAGTTGCAAACACTTCTGGGCAAGAATATGGAAGCATTCAGCCATATACGGAAAAAGATAACGTTACTTGGCTGAAAAAAGTGAATGGGGTTAAAAAAATGAGCGAGGTTGTAAGGGAAGACCCAAAATTAAGAATTTTTTGGAGAAAAGTATAACCAAGACGCTTTCTACAAAGGCACAATGCTCCACCTTACCTCATTTTTGCAAAAAGGGAGGATAAATATATATACTTAAAATATTGAAGTTATGTACATAATTAAGATAATTAAGGGAAAAAAGGGAATACACTATTCTTAAGGGAATACTTTTAGCCTTCAAGCTTGTTGTGCTAGGTTACTTTGTGATAATATCCGGTGAATCCCAAATCTATGTTTGAGTCAAGAACTCACAAACCCAAGGGGGTGGTTAGGTCTTCCTAAATAAGATTTAACAATTAAATTATTAACTAAGGGAAGATGAACAATAAAGTGCGAAAATAAAGAAGACAATCAAATCACAATGCAAGGTATTTTTATGTGGAAACCCTACTAGGAAAAAGCATGAGACCTAGTCCAGCAAAGAGATATCACTAAGATAAAGAAATAAATACTTACAAGACTCAAACTGTACTCAACCGGACTTGACACTAAGATCCTCAGTTATCAGTCCTCCACGCCTCCGAAACAATCACGATCTCGCAAGACTTACAATCTACCACAGTACCCTGTTCTGCACCTAGATCTCTACAACCACGATCTTTCGATCGATCTCCGTCAATGACGGCTCTGGATTCCTCTGACCAAATATCCATGATCCTCCTTGGATCGATCTCCTTGGCAAAGGCTTCGGTTCACACCGGCCAAGTTGGTCTTTACAAGAACGAGTTAATGGTTATTCAATTAAAAAACCCTAGTTTCAATCCCAACAATGAAATAAACAAGCAAGAATGATCAAACAAACTGTCTTGCATACTCTAGGGTGGAAGAGGAGAGGAGAATGAGTTTAGAAAACCCTAATTTTCCTTTAGAAACACTCTCTAAAGTCTCACAATTCTCTTTTACTTCTTAGGTTTGAATGAGGATCAAACCCAACTTATATAGGGTCACACGAAGTGTTAGAATTAGGGGTGTCAATGAGCCAAGCCAGCTTGGCTTGACTTGAAAAAAAACGAGTTTGAGCTTTTACTTTGGGCTCATTAAGTCGAGCCGAGCCTTAAAAGTGAGCTCAAAAAATAAATGAGCCAAGCCTGAACAATAGGTGGCTTAGCTCGGCTCGGCTCGACTCGGCTTGACTCGATTAATTTTATAATAATACCCTTTAAAAATTAAATTTATATTATATATTTAGTATACCTCTTTTTGGTAAAATTTATATAGTATACATTAACATAATTATTTTTGTTTAAGTTTTAACTTAGACTTTCACGTGAGTCACATGACATTCCAAAGAAAAAAATGTCATTTTAATTTAATTTAGTGCTTATCAATGTATTTAAAAAAAAATATTGAGCCGAACCAAGCTCGAGCTCAATGATCTGTGGACGAGCTGAGCCGAGCTCGAGCCTCTGTAAAATTCCAACGAGCCGAGCTCGAGTAGTGCCCAGCTCAGCCCAGCTCGGCTCGTTGACACCCCTAGTTAGAATGCAATTAGGAGTGTTATAATGAAGGTAGGATTCCAAAATACGTGGATGGGTCGACAAGGCTTCATATGGGTCGACTGGAGGTAGGGTTAGTCAACCGGTCAATAATGCACTCTCTGGATTTTTAAGCTATATAAAAAATCTTACATCTTGGTCGACCGAAGGTGAGTATTAATCGACCGGTCTAGAATTTGCCAAAGCCTTCTTAATGAAAGTTGTAGATATTTTCGCCGACATTAATTTTCATTTATTATGGATCCAAATCGGAGCAACGTTCAATAATGTATGCCCCGTACACCAAACAAGGGTTGTTTTGTATTTCTAACTCCTCGTATGCCTATGTAGGCTTGTATCTAGTCACCTAAGGTACATAGAATGATTCTAAGTCAATTTCCACCTAAGGTATAAGGTATCTAGGTCACTTACCATCCTATGAGTGAGACGAAGGCGACGCTTTGAATGTCTTCAATCGAACTTTTTTGGTCTTTATCATCACGGACTTTGATGTTGGTAGGCATTGATATAAGACACTATTAGACATTTTGTTTTGACACTGGAATATGCCAATACCAAAATTATGGACTTACATTTTGTGTAAAAGTTGTAGATTAAGTTGGTGAATTTAATTGACTTAATCTCATTGATGAGTTATTTTTTAAACTAATAATATATATATTTAAACTAATCATATTTTAACTGAGCTCGTTAAAAGCTCGAGCTCTGTTCACGTTCTGCTCAAGTTTGGCGTTGCTCATTTATAAACAAGCCAAGCCAAGCTTGAACACATTGAAATATTTACATGCTCGACAAAAGCTCAGCTCGTTAGCTTAGCTCAATACTCACCCCTAGTTGGGTGACCTGCATTTTAAAAAAGTAACTGTGTTCTTTTGGTGGGAATTGGAAGTGGAAATTTTAATGTCTTGGAAATTATTTTTAAAGTTTCCAAAGCTTAAAGTCACATGTCATTTTAAATTCAATAAGGTCCGTTCTTTTGCTGTGGCTTATAAAGCATGACACTTTTACACTTTGTCATGGTAGTTGGTAAGAAATTTAAGTCAGTTTGTCAAGATTTTTAACAATATATATTAATTTTAATATCATGATGAAATTCCAAGTTGTACCATTTTTAATGAGATTTGAAGTCATTCATTTTGTTGCATTTAAAGTCTTATGAGAATTGCAACCCAATGATTGAACAGCATGCTACATCTAGTTCTAAAAGTAAAATAATGTTCTCAATTGACAACAAAACTTGCAAAGTACCAGACTTTATAATTCTCCACAAAAGAACAACCCAACATGGATTTTCAACTCCCACAAAAAAGTATGAGAAATAAAGTTTCATTGTGTGGGACATTTTAAATAGAGAACCTTACGATAAAAATTTGGTCTTTCCTCTCCTGCCTCCCATCTCCTCCACCCAAGCGATCTCAAGTGGCTGCGATTTTTGGCGGTCGCAATCTTTGGAAACTACGACTTCAGGCGGTTGCAATCTTCATTGCAATTATCTCAAGAAAAAGGTCTCATCCGCTCCCTTCCCTATCACGTTTATCGCTGAAATTGATCTTTACAAGTTTGATCCATGAGGGTTCCCTGGTAATCACAACTAAATCGTAGCAGCTAATTCCGTAATTTGGTTTTGTGGTGGGTCCGGTATGGTTCCTCCTTATCTCGAGCACTCTGGGTGTCTTCAATTTGCAAGGTTGTAGGTTCCTCTATGCGCGATCCTCCCCTACAGAAGACACTCTAAAGCTCTAGTTAGTTCTCGTTAATGGCTTTTTCCTCTTTTGTATTTCCTATTTTTTCTGTCCTTTCAGTTGTCAGCTCCTCACCTACTGCTTACGTCAACACATCAATTTAACTAGTACATACCTTGATGTGATGTGTTAGTATGCCTCCAAATCTTGGATGGGCGTTACTTTTCTCGTATAGCATATACATCATCTTTGTTTAGCCTTGCTTAGGAGAGTATGATGTTAGGGATGGCGCTCGGGCAAGTAGTGCCAAAGTATGCTTTATGCTTCAGATCGGGTCGGGATTTTAGCCAAGCTCAATTCCTTGGCAATTTCTTCCCCTTACGAATTCCCCCTCGTGGGTCCTCGGGTTCAACCTGAGGTCCCAAGAATATGAAAGGGGACTCCTACGGGTGCCGTTACGTGAGTATATACCTCAAGTTCTTTGGAAGAGCGCCAATTGTGGAACCGTTGTGTCAGTAGCTGACATTTCGGGGAGCGTGCAAAATTAATGGGCAAATGAGGATGTGTGATTATTTAAAAGTTGTCAATTGAAATAGACGTCAATTTTTCCTCCCATAAAGATGATTGTACCCTCGTAGGTATGGTCGCGCACGGTGTGATATGGGGGGGGGGGGGGGTAATAAGTCATTCACTCATCGCCTACTATAAATAGGGAGGAGTTTGAAGTGATCTAATTGTTTGTACCTTGCAGACTCAACTTATCTAGGTTTGCTACTCTGTTGGAGATCCTTGTGGTGTGACGAATGAATCTTTTTAAGATAATTGAGACTTGGGGAGATCTGCCACAATTTGAGGTTTAAGTTTGGCTGATGTTGTTGCATGGCTTCACACTACTGGTCCATTGCCGTTTGTTGTTGCTCACTTTGCTGGTCTATAGCTATTCGCTGTTGTTCCATCATTGCCATCAACACCTACAACTGGGTTTCCCACACGACTGTTTGATTCTCCGTATCCTGACTTGTGGGTCCTGACATAGCTCTTACTGTCTTCTTCTGAGGGGCCATGACAATCCCTCATTATGTTCTTTGGTTGTTGGGAATCTCAATTTTCCACATACATCACCAATTTGTGGTGGGTTCGGTATGGTTCCTCCTTACTCCCAAGCACTTTGGGTGTCTTAACTTGTAAGGTGATAGGTTCCTCAGTGCACGATCCTCCCCTGCAAAAGACACTCCAAAACTCTAGTTAGTTCTCATTAATGAATTTTTTCTCTTTTGTATTTCCCCTTTTTTGTAGTCCTTTCAGTTGTCAGCTCTTCACCTACTCAATCGGCGGAGCTGGTGAGCTACTGCTTATGTCAGTAGTTTATTACATCAATTTGACTGATACATACTTTGATGTGATGTGTCAATATGCCTCCAAATCCTAGATGGGGGTTACGTTTCTTGTATAGCATATACGTCCTATTTGTTTCACCTTGCTTAGGAGAGTATGATGCTAGGGATGGCGCTCAAGGAAGTGGTGTCTGAGTATGCTTCTTGGCCAGATTGGGTTATGCCTTATGTCGGGTCGAGATTTTAGCTGAGCTCAATGCCTTGGAGATTTCTTCCCCTTATAGGTTTTTCAAAACAATAATCTTGAATTATAATGATTCTCAAGCAATGCGACGTTTGGAGAACAAGAGTGGTACTTCTTAAGTCCAGAGACCAGAAGTACTCTAATGGGGCATGACCTAACTGAGTAGCGATGTCTGGGTACTGAAAAGCTATCAAAAGGATGACTTCAGCAGAAAAATCATCTGATGTGGGATTTTGTTCATTGAGACAATGCCCACATTTGGAATTTGATGTGAGCCCTTAGAGAGAGACAAAGAGAGAATTGTGGGTGGTAGGTGGAAGATGTCGGTGATAAAGGATAAGATGGTCTTTTATGAAGAAAGACCCATTTTTTTAAAAAATTAAAAATTTACCATAAAAAACTATTTACAAATCTATTACAAAATTTTCCTTAGCTGCAGAAAAATGCAAACATTCTCAAATGACGAGACTTAAAAGTTCGAGACTTTAAAGTCTCAAGACTTCTAAATTGCCACTCTTTACAAGTCTCACGAAAAGAAATGGGTCCATTCTTTTTCTCATGCAAAGCTGACACTTGGTGCAAGCACCCAATTTTTACACCCCTTCTCAATCATGGTTAAGCTCCCCAACCCTAGGTCTAACCCTAGTAAACCCTGAGTAAACCCTAGTCCACCATAGGTCAACCCTACCTAAAGCTCTAGGTCAACCCTAGTTAACCTTAGGACAAACCCTAGTTAACCGTAGGACAAACCCTAATTAGCCTAGTCATACCCTAGGTCTAACCCTAGTCAAAACCCTAGGTCAAGCCATAGGTAACCCTAGGTCAAACCCTAGATCAACCCTAGTTAACCCTAACTAAACCCTAGGTAGCCCTAGTCATATCCTAGGTCTAACCCTAGTCAAAACCCTAGGTCAAACTATTGGTAGTCTAGGTCAAACCCTAGTGTACCATAGTCAACCTTAGGACCTAGCCCTAAGCCCCTAGGGCTTAAACCCTTAGCCAAGGCCCCTAGGGCCTAAGCTTTTGGTTTGGGCCCAAAGACGCCCAAAATTTCAAAAACAACTCACCCATACCGCGTGCATGCTAGGCCAGGCCCTGTTCTGGGTAGAAACCAGTATTGGCGGTAGAAACTCTACTGCCATTATCATTTTACATTGTAATGAAAATGGCGGTACTGGTTTTACCGTCATTCCATGTTTACGCAATCTCAGTGATCACCTGCCCCCAGTGCTCAGGCATGCATTTGGTAGCCACCTCTCCTCCCTGAGACCTCCGCCAACCTCTGTCCTAATACCCTGGGTGTCCCCAACCTCTCCTCTATAAATTCAAGGCTTTCTCAACCTTCAAATCCATTGAAAAATCCCCCATCTGAAGCCCTGTAGAATTTTCAAGGCCTAAGCCCTTCCAAACCCCTGTGAACACCCTCAGCATCACCAGGAGCTTCTTAAAGATCTCCCTAAGTCCCATCCCCACTGTGCAGCATCACCACCATGTACCACCACCACTGTAGAAGCTATCTCAGGCCATCCGACAGGGTAGGGTCATCCCCTACCCCTTTGTTTTTCTTTATACTCAAAATGTGAGTCCCTAGTCTATTTCCAAGGGAATATGGTTTGCTATTCTTGCTTTTAAAACCTAGAGTGGGTTTTCTCCTTGCCTTCCTCATAAGCAAGGGGATCCCCTTATATGGTTACAGTGACAGGCATACCTCCACACACGGTGCACATCATTTCAACCCCTCTCTAAGCCTTCTGATGGTGCCTCAGACCATGAGGGATGCCCTGGAAGCAGTAGGGCACAACCCCGAAGGGGAAAATTTGATTTCTGGAAAAGTTCTAGAATGACGGTAAACATAATACCACTATTCTAGTTCTTCCCATTCTAGTGGCCATATGCCCTTAATGGTTAAGCCCTAGTCCATGTCAGGGCCTTCCCTGGGACATCCTTGAGTCTACCCTGATCCTTCCAGGCTGACCAAACTTTATTAACTATGGTTAAATCACCCTAAACAAGAAACTGCCTAAAATGGCGGTAGAAACTCTACCGCCATTCTTGGTTTTCACTCATAGTGCTAACATGGCCATTGTGGGCCCATTTCAGACCAATCCCAAGGCCCACAGTAGGCCCAAAACATGGGAGAGAGTCCCCTAGCCAGCTTTGTGGGTCCATGACCCCATGATTCACCCCTGGACCTAACCCTGACCTTACAAAACCATTTTCAGGAAGAATTGATAATGGTGGTAGACTCTCTACCGCCATTCTAATCCTATGAAGGATTGGAATTGATGGTAAACAATCTACTGCCAATCCCAGTTCACTGTGATTTGGGCTTTGCACAGGGCCCAGACCTGGTAGGAGGTCACTCTAGGCCTTACCAAGCCATTTGGGCCCCACCACTGATCTCTTTTAACTGGGGTTAACTCAATTCCGGTTAACTTGTAACTATGGTTAAACCCTCTTAACCCTTAGAAAAATCCTAAAAAAATTCCAAAAACATCTAAAAAATCCTAAAAAATTGACTTTGGACTTCTTGAATCATGGTTAGCAACCCTAACCATGGTTAACCCTCCTCCTTAAACCACGGTTAACCAACTTAACCTATGTTTAAGCACCCAATTTTTACACCCCTTCTCAATCATGGTTAAGCTCCTCTTCCCTATAACTTAACCAAACCTCTTACCTAGAACTCTAAAGCAGATTAAGACCTTATCCATAACTCGGGACTTATACCTTCTGAATGAATAGGTAGCAACTCTTAATCAACTAATCCCTTTTATGAGGTGGACGAAATCCGTGCTCACACTTGGCACTTGACACTTTTTGTCATTGTAGTTGTTAGGAAATTGGAGTCACTTTGTCAAGGTTTCTAACAACATTTATTCCAATTATTACCATCATGAGATTTAAAGTCTCATCATTTTTTATGAGATTTGAAATCTTCATTTTGTTGCATTTGAAGTCTTCTTAGAATTGCAACTCAAGAGATGAAAAGCATGATAAAGACAATGAATATTGTTAAATGATAAAACTTGTAAAGTGCCAGGCTTTATAAGTCTATGCAAAAAAAAAAATGGACCCTAAAATAAAATATTTTTTTATAAAAAAAAGACTAAGGTTTGTATTAGAGAAACATTTTTTTTTTGTTCTTTTCTCAATTCACCGTTTTTTTGGCAAAAAAGTAGTATAAAGGAAATAACTCTGCACATTGCAGAGAAGTCTAGGTCTGTTCTTTTCCTGAGACTTAAAAAGCTTGGCACTTTGTACTTCATATGATAGTTGCTAGGAAATTTGAGTCACCTTGTAAGGTTTATTACTTCTCATGAGATTTCAAGTGTTGATATTTTTTTGTAAGATTTAAAATCATTCATGTTGTTGCATTTAAAGTCTTACAAGAATTGCAACCCAAGAGATGAAAAGCATGATACATCTAGTTCTCAAAAGACAATGCATATTGTCAAATGAAAAAACTTACAAAGTGCGTAGGCTCACCAAAAGAACGGACCTAAGTCTATTTCTTACCGCATTTATGTGTTTTTACCTATTTTCTCAGCAACAAAACAAGGGTTTTGGATAATATTCATCCTCTAATGAATCTAGTCCAATTTCCTATAATTGATCAATGACTTGTAGTCAAAATTTCGGTCGATCCCAAGCTTCTCAACAACGAGTTTGATGAAAACTAGAATCACCATATTTCGGTTAACAGGATGGAACACACACACAAAAAAAAAAATGAAAACACTAAAGAGCTCTTAATCATTGCATAAGAACAGAGGATTTGAATTATAAACAGCCAAGTTCTTTCTCTTTGGCCCAAAATAAGTTTAGTCATGACAAGGGCCAAAAATAAGTGGCTAATAGTAAATGGTTGAACCACGGTGGTGGTTGTGAATACTTACTATTCAAGTAGGGAAGTGAGGGCCTTCAGTCAACCTTGTGATGGTGCACCCCTTGCTTCAGCCAAGGTGGTTGTTTTGAGCAAGTCTAACTTACGCGCCCTAAATCACTTGTGATCTACTCTCTATCCCCATTTTTTTCTTCTTACATCAGTCGATACAATTAGGGTTGTGATGGGATCCAGATCCGAATTTGATTAGATTAGAGCAGATATTAATTTGATTGTAAATCCGTCTGATGGGATATAGATCTTGATTTTTTGGATCCAATTGTAATCATATCAATTCAGATCTATGGTGATCCGATCTGATTCCAATCCGATTATATGTATATATATTTGAATGCAATAGAATATAATGCTTACTTTTATTTAAACCATTTATGCTATGTTTGGTTGTCGAGAAAATAGGTGAAAACATGGAAAAGAAAATAAAATTATGGATTTCTAATACAATTTTTAGTTTGTTTTGTCCAATTTTCTTTTCTTTTCCATGTTTTTACTTATTTTCTTGGCAACAAACATAGGGTTAAAGAATTATTTTTTTTTTGGTTAAAGGTTAAGGAGTTCTTCATGAATGTTTTTATATGATTAAAAATTAATTTTAGAATTTTAATATTAAGAAGATCGGATTGGTATCAAATTCGAATATAAATAACTAATCGAATTCTAACTCAGAATTCAGATTGACCAGATTTTGGATCAAAATCAGATGTTGGATATCTAAATGGATCGAGTTTAGATATGGTAAGATCTGATATGAATCGGGTCTGTTTACAAGCCTACTTTCTGTTAAGTATGAAGACAGCTTAATCAAGTCGGTTGACCGAGGTGCAATCCAGTCAACCGAGTTGCTGGAATTTTTGTATGGGCAAAATTTCCAAAGAATGTGTTTTATTCAGTCGACTAAGTGGGAAATTCTGGTCGGCCAACTTTCGTGGGCTTGGGCTTTTTAGGTCTGGTTTTGGCTTATCTTTGACTTAGTATATAAGATACACTTCTACTAGAGTTTCTTTATCAAAGAAATCCATTGTAGTCATCAAGAGAGATTTCCTTGAGAGAGAGAACTCTGTACTGTTCGATTGGTTTTGCCTTTGAGCATAGTGATGTGGTGTGGATTCGTGGACGTTGGTATCATTAGCCAAACCTCGTAGTCGTAAATCTTGTGTTGTGTGTTGTTGTTTACTTTTTCCTATTTTTATTCTTCCGGTAATCGTGTTGTGGGTTCATTGTGTGATTCCCAAAACATACAATATCCATAACTTTTTGAGAAAATTCTTGTCCAAACTATTTCATCTTCTACATTATGATCTAAATTAGCTAATGCATCAGCTGCATGGTTGCTCTCTCTGTAGGGATATGTTAGAGAAACTATTTCATAACCACTTTCAAGAATTTGATGCCATTCACTATTGCACTCAGCCACTATGGTGGTCCTCTTCTTCTTCTCTACCATTCATTCTACAATCAAATTCATTTGTCTTACCAAGATCATTACACTTCTTAAGCTCCCTACTTCTGCTACCATAATGTCCATTTTTCGAAGCCGATAAACACATGCACATATGTCTCAGACGACCATAGTTGTCTCTGATGATACTTCCCGTTGCAGTGCTCCCATCATCCTGTTTGAAACGACCAAATCTCGATCCACCTCACTCGTGGTGTGAGAGGCGATGAAACTTCGGTGTCAAATAACCTTTGTTAATGGAGTTTATTATTTTATGTGGAGGACTCCCTTCCGGTATGGGTAAACCCATGCCGTTAATTATGCTTTTTAAGGAGTCACCTCTGATGAGAAAAAGAGAGAAAGAGAGATGAACTTTGGCTTTCATTTCATTCAAAAAGGGGGTGCTTAATGCCCCATTTCAGGCTTTTACAGGTGCCTCAAATGAGGACTTTCAAAGTAAAAGAGAAGAGAGGGAGAGAGGAGGGTAGGCATTTTGGCCTACCTTGCTGCTTCCATGGTTTAGAACTCTTGCTTTGACTTGAGTTCTTCTCTTTTGTGAAGAGGGAAGCCTCCTGTGGCTTCCATTTTTAGACCTCCGGCTTTGACCTGAGGTCTTCTCTTTTCATGAGATTTTTTCTCTCTGAAGTTGTTGATTTTAGATGGACGAACCTCCTTTTTTCTCCGTCCCGCCTTTCCCTTTCCATCCTCTTGGAGTTATGGGAGGGAGTGGTTTGATAACCACTTCCTTTAACGGTCCTCTTCTTTGTGGAGAGGACATCTGTCCCATTAGTGGGAGAGTGGGGAGTTATTCCCCACCCTCATATTGCTGATCGTGGGTGAAGAAGTGGTAGTGGGTATTACATCCACTATTGGATTGTCAGATGGCAGTGAAAGATGGCCTTTGTCCATCTTTGATTTAGGCGGTAAGGCATAATCCTTGCTGCCAAAGTGAGGTTGTCTGGCAACCCCTATTAGTTTAACTTTTATTTGGGGTAGCAAGGGTACTCCTTGTTGCCATGGTGGGGTCTATTAAAGACTCTATTTCTTTAATTTCAATTTGTGGTAGCAAGGGTGCTTCCTTGCTGCCATGGTGTGGTCTATTAAGACCCTGTTTGATTTGAATTTAATTTAGGGGCAGCAAGGGTACTCCTTGCTGCCATGGTGGGGTCTATTAAAGACCCTGTTTCTTTAATTTCAATTTGGGGCAGCAAGGGTGCTTCCTTGCTGCCATGGTGAGGTCTATTAAGACCCCATTTGATTTGATTTCAATTTGGGGCAGCAAGAGTACTCCTTGCTGCCATGGTGGGGTCTATTAAAGACCCAATTTACTTTGACTTTAATTTGGGGCAGCAAGGGTGTTTTCTTGCTGCCATGGTAGGGTCTATTAAGACCCTGATTGATTTGATTTCAATTTTGGGAAGTAAGGGTATTCCTTGCAACCATGGTGGGGTCTATTAAAGACCCCATTTCTTTAATTTCAATTTGGGGCAGTAAGGATGCTTCCTTGCTGCCATGCTGGGGTCTATTAACACCTCGTTTGATTTGATTTTAATTTGGGGCAGCAAGGGTACTCCTTGTTGCCATGGTGGGGTCTATTAAAGACCCAATTTACTTTGACTTTAATTTGGGGCAGCAAGGGCGCTTCCTTGCTGCCATGGTGAGGTCTATTACCCATTTGATTTGATTTCAATTTAAGGCAGCAAGGGTACTCCTTACTGCCATGGTGGCGTCTATTAGAGATCCCATTTCTTTGATTTCAATTTGGAGCAGTAAGGGTGCTTCCTTGCTGCCATGCTGGGGTCTATTAACACCCCGTTTGATTTGATTTCAATTTGGAGCAGTAAGGATACTACTTGCTGCCATGGTGGGGTCTATTAAAGACCCCATTTACTTTGACTTTAATTTGGGACAGCAAGGGTGTTTCCTTATTGCCATGGTGAGGTCTATTAAGACCCCGTTTGATTTGATTTCAATTTGGGGCAGCAAAGGTACTCCTTGCTACCATGGTGGGGTCTATTAACGACCCCATTTCTTTAATTTCAATTTGGGGCAGCAAGGGTGCTTCCTTGCTGCCATGCTGGGGTCTATTAACACCTCGTTTGCTTTGATTTCAATTTGGGTAACAAAGGTACTCCTTGTTGCTATGGTGAGGTCTATTAAAGACCCCATTTACTTTGATTTTAATTTGGACAGTAAGGGTGCTTCCTTGCTGCCATGGTGGGGTCTATTAAGACCCCGTTCATTTAATTTTAATTTGGGGCAGCAAGGGTGCTTCCTTGCTGCCATGGTGGGGTCTATTAAAGACTCCTCTTATTTAATTTCAATTTGGGGCAGCAAGGGTGCTTCCTTGCTACCATGGTGGGGTTTATTAAGACCCCGTTTCATTTAATTTTACTTTGGGACAGCAAAGGTGCTTCTTTGCTGCCATGGTGGGGTCTATTAAAGACCCGTTTGATTTTACTTCAATTTGGGGCAACAAGGGTGCTCCTTGCTGCCATTGTGGAGTCTATTAGAAAACCTTTTGATTTCATTTCACTTTTGGGCAGCAAGGATGCTTCCTTGCTGCCACTGTGGGGTCTATGAAAGACCCCTTTCATTTTATTTCAATTTGGGACAGCAAGAGTGCTTCCTTGCTATCATGGTGGGGTCTATTAAAGACCCCTTTGAGTTGATTTCAATTTGGGGCAGCAAGGGTCAGTCCTTGCTGCCACGTAGAGACCCCTTTGATTTAGTTTCAATTTTGGGGCAGCAAGGGGTGTTCCTTGCTGCCATTGTGGGTTATTCCTACATCAATAACCCATTTGCTCGGTGTAAGGGGCATACTTAAAGTTATGCACCACATCAATTTTTCTTTGGGCGTGATGTGGACATACAAAATTGATACACTCCAATAGAATCAGGCATGGAAATTTCGTGGCCTACAAATGCCCATTCGAGATTTGTGTGACGAGATTTGATTGAGACATACGAAACTCGAGCCCTGGCAGCGCTGACTCTGGCTTCTTCTTAAATCTCCCTTTTTGGTTTTCGATGTTTCGAGCTTTTTGAGTCACCGAATGTTGATAGAAGGTACGGATCCATTCATATCCAGGAAGGTTTTGAGACTCGTATTTTGAGAACGAGTAGGTAGTTTTCGTTCGTACCTAGGAAGGTTTAGACTCGCAATTTAAGAACGGGCGGGTAGTTTCCGTTCGTACCCAGGAAGGTTTTGAGACTCGCATTTTGAGAACGAGTAGGTAGTTTCTGTTCATACCCAGAAAGGTTTTGAAGCTCATTTTTGTGAGCGAGTAGGCAGTTTCCGTTCATGTCTAAGAAGGTTTTAAGACTCGTATTTTGAGAACGAGTAGGTAGTTTCCGTTCGTACCCAGGAAGATTTAAAAGCTCTTTTTTTTTGTGAGTGAATAGACAGTTTTCATTCGTGTCTAGGAAGGTTTTAAGACTCGAATTTTGAGAACGAGTAGGTAGTTTCCGTTCGTATCGAGGAAGGTGTAGAAGCTCATTTGATAAACTCCTTGATGGACCTGATGGATGGTGGGACTGTTTAATCAAGGAGTTTGAACCATTCGTACATGTGGTTTGTTTGGGGGTGTGACCGATCCTAAGGTAATTTTCTTAGGTTGCCTACGTACCCTGGACGGGATCAGGTCAGACGTAGTTCAAAGGGTTTTGAACAATCTAGACTCATATTCAGGAGCGTGTGAACCTTTTTAGCTTGTGTTCAGGAGCCTGTCAAATGTGCTCTAACTTTTGGCTAGAACATCTTTCGGGTTTTCAGCTTAGCGAGCTTTTTTTTAGTTGGTGGACAGTTTCTGTTTGTGTCAGGGAAGGTTTAGATTTTGTGGATAGTTTCCGTTCGTATCCAGGAAGCTTTGAGACTTTGGTCATGGACAGTTTCCGTTCGTGTCCGGGAAGGTTTGGAGCTCATGTTTGTGAGCATGTGGATAGTTTCCGTTCATATCCAGTAAGGTTTTGAAGCTCATGTTTGTGAGCATGTGGATAGTTTCCGTTCGTATCCAGGAAGATCTTAGACTTTGGTCTTGAGTGATTTGGTAAAATCCTTTGTAGACGGTGGGACTAATGAGCTAGATCTTTTGAGAGATAGGTTGAACCCTTGGTCAAGAATTTTGGATAATTAAGATAATCTATGCCCCATTGGGGAAATGTATTTTGTTTTGTGATGTGACCGAACCTAAGATGAATTCTTAGGTTGCCTACGTACCCTGGGGAGGATTAGGTCAAGCGTAGTTTGAGGGATTTTGAATACTTTAGACTCATATCCAGGAGCGGTTGAACCTTTTAAGCTCGTATTCAAGAGCCTGTCAATTTGCACTATTTTTTTGCCTAGATCAACTTTTTTTTTTTTGGGTAATCTAGCGAGCTATTTTGTGCTCTAACTTTTTGCCTAAGCCGCCCTTTTGGGTTTTCAACTTAGCGAGCTCCTTTTTTTTTTTAAACATCATTATCAACAGCATTCTTCTCGGCCAATCCTCTAGAAGTTTATGAGGTCGGATCGACTTCAGCCGAGGTTGCAAGGTTTCCGGTAGCAAATGCATGGTGCGAGAAAATCACTTTCTGGTGGAACTAGCAACAGATAAGGACTTCCACCATTATGACGTATCCATAACTCTTGAGGCGACATCAGGAGGTGTCAACCCTGCAGTAACTTGTTTGTAAAGTCAATCGCACTTGCGTAAGCGAAAGCTAGCTCGACTTTAGATGCTGCGGTTCCCATGATTTACGAGATTGAGCAACATTTGACACATGGGGAACAGGTTTTGCTACCTGCCTCATCCAAGATGAATTTCTTCTTCGGCTGTGGGGGCCAATGGTTGTTTCCATCTGTGTCGCTCGAGACTGTAGGGTTTCCGGCGAGGCTAGGGTTCGGAACCGTCAGTAGCAAATGCATGGTGCAAGCAAATCACTTCCGGGGGAGCCAGTTATTGTTATTACCAATTTTCTTCTTTGGTTGTGGGATTGATCGTTGCTCTTATCAGGGAGAGCGGCATTTTCTTTGAGGGGTTGACTGAGTCTGAGATGATACTCTTAGGCTGCCTACGTACCCGTGGAGGGATCAAGTCAAACGTAGTTCCGGGGAGTGAACACTTTAGACTCATATTCAAGAGCGTTTGAACCTTTTAAACTCGTATTCAGGAGCCTATCAAATTTTCTCTAACTTTTGCCTAGATCACTTTTGAGAGGGTGATCTAGTGAGCCTTCTTTTTATGCCCTAACTTTTGCCTAAGCCGCCCTTTCGGGTTTTTGACTCAACGATCCTTTTTTTTTTAGTTGGTGGACAGTTTCCGTTCATGTCCAGGAAGGTTTAGATTTTGTGGATAGTTTTCATTCGTATCCAGGAAGGCTTTGAGACTTTGGTTGTGGACAGTTTTTGTTCGTGTCTGGGAAGGTTTGGAGCTCATGTTTGTGAGCATGTGGATAGTTTTCATTCGTATCTAGGAATGTCTTAGACTTTGATCGTGGACAGTTTCTGTTCGTGTCTGGCAAGGTTTGGAGCTCGTGTTAGCGAGCGGTTAGACAGTTTCCGTTCGTGTCCAGGAAGGTTTAGGGTGATTCGATAAATTATCTGATGGACGGTGGGATTGATGAGTTGAATCGAGGAATTCAAACCACGTGGTTGGTTTCGGTGGTGTGACCGAACCTAAGGTGGTTTTCTTAGGCTACCTACGTACCCTAGACGGGATCAGGTCAGACGTAGTTCAAAGGGGGTGAACACTTTAAACTTATATTCAGGAGCTGTTGAACCTTTTAAGCTCGTATTCAGGAGCCTGTCAGATAACTCTAATTTTTGCTTAGATTACCTTTGAGGGTAATCTAGCGAGCATTTCTTTGCACTCTAATTTTTGCCTAAGCCGCCCTTTCAAGTTTTCAACTTAGCGAGTTTTTTTTTAAATGTGGCCGTGTTGATAGTAGGTACCCGATTAGTCTTGGTGTTACCGACTACAAGTCACCAATCTTCTTCTTTGACTATGGGGCTGTGGCGATGGTAAATATGTAACGACCCCAGAATCCCCTAGAATCCCACAAGTCACCAATCTTCTTCCTCTAAGTTCTTACCTTCCCGACTATCAATTTCTATGCAAGTAATTAGACATACTTAACAAACAATCACATATACATATCTTATCATAATTCATATCACAATTCATAATCAATTTACCATTATTTCATAAGAGTATAATAGCATTTATCCTCTCAAGCATTTTCACAAACACCTTGGGTACGCATATTATGAATCCATTGCCCTTCTACATTTCCAACATTCCATCAAGCCATAAACCATCTATACAATCCAAATACCATCCACATCCACATATTAATCCCATCCTCCATACATTTCCCATCCTCCATACATTCTATCCACATTCTAATCCACATTTCCATCCATAATTAGCTTATTTCATAGAAAATTTGGGAAAAATGCATCTAATCTCTATTCTATCATTCCTATCATATTAACATTCACAAAACATTAAAATAGAGTTGATTAGGATAGTATATTCGACCTTAGGAATCCTTCTCTTGGATTCAAAACGCTCCTGAGGTGATTTGGGGAAGCTTTCCAAGCTCTCCTTGTAATATCCAAGCTATCTCCTTCTTCCCCAAGAAATCCCTCTCTGAAAACCCTAGGTTTTCTCTCCCTTTTTGCCAAATTAGGTTAGAAATAGGTAGAGTATTCTAATACCACGAAATAGGATCCTTATTTATAGCCCCAAGGTCTGAGAACCAAAAGACTAAAAAGCCCTTACTAAAATTCTGCAAAAACATGAAACACCGAGCGATCGGTCGCCTACCAATCGACCGGTGGTTATGAGCGAGCGATCTGTCAAAAAAACTCTCTGGAAATTTTCCTCATACAAAATTTTAGACCAGTCGATAGATACCGATCGATCGGTTTTGGACCGATCGATCACTACTTCTGACCGAGCGATCGGTTTTGAACCGATCGATCCCTAGCGATCGGTGTTCTACAGATTTTGACCCATCATACTGTTTTGGCCATAACTTTTGACTCGTTCGTTGGATTTCGACGATTCAACTTGCGTTGGATTCGTCTTTCGAAAAAGAACATTTTTGGCATTTTAGAATTTACAAATTCCACTTTATTTATGGACCAAAATGTTCCCAAATTTGACTGATCTGTAATTCCATCAGACAAAACATCAGAAAACCTACTTTTGACTTAGCTTAGACTAAAAATATAAAAAAACATTACACATGAACCTCGAAGAGGGTTCCAATACCTTTCTAATTGTTCAAGAATCATTCACTTCTGATAAACGGTGCTAAAACTAGGGCTTCCTAAAGGTCAGGGTGAGATATGACATCCCTCTGATTACAAGTTTGATTAAGCCTTAATCACACTATACCAATTAGATATTAATACATAAACATTAAAACATGAAAATGACTATAATACCCCTAATAATTGTAATTAAAAACATGAAAAAGATCTGGTTCTCTACATCCTCCCCCCTTAGAAGAATTTCGTCCTGGAAATTTACGTACCTTAAGTGAACAAGTGCAGGTACTTTTCGTGGACTTCGGCTTCTCTCTCCTAAGTAGCCTCTTCTTTAGAGTGATGCTCCCATTGTAAGAGTACAAGAGGAATGACCTTAGAACACAAAACATGCTCCTTCCGGTCCAAGATTTGAGCTGGTTGCTCCATTAGAGTCAAATCTTCCCGAATTTCCAACGGTTCTAAATGAATGACATGTGAAGGATCAGCAATGTACTTCCTTAACATAGAGATGTGAAAGACATTATGCACACCTTCCATGTGAGGTGGGAAGGCGACCTGATAAGCAGCTTCCCCGACTCGGGTGATGACCTCAAAAGGACCCACATATCTCAGACTAAACTTGCCCCGCTTGCCGAATCTCATCACCCCCTTCGTAGGTGAGATCTTTACAAACACAAAATCTCCAACTTTGAACTCAAGCTCTCTCCTCCGAGTATCGGCATAGCTCTTCTGTCTACTCTGAGCTGCCTTCAACCTCTCCCTGATCAACTAAACTCTATCCATAGTCTGACCAACGAGCTCGGGACCTAAAAGCTTCCTCTCGCCAACTTCAACCCAACACAAAGGTGAACGACAACTCCTCCCATAAAGTGCCTCAAACGGAGTTATCTGAATGCTGGCTTGATAGTTATTGTTGTAGGCAAACTCAACCAATGGCAAATGATCAACCCAACTACCCTAAAAGTCTAACATGCAAGCTCGTAGCATGTCCTCTATGATCTGGTTCACTATCTCAGTTTGCCAATCTGTCTGCGGATGAAATGCCGTACTAAAATCCAAATGAGAACCCATGGCCTGCTGAAAACTCTTCCAGAATCTGGATGTAAATCTCGGACCTCGATTGGAAACAATGCTAACTGGCACTCCATGCAAACAGACTATCTCCTTGATATAAAGGTTAGCCAATTGATTGGAGTTTAAAGTGGTCCGATATGGAAGAAAATGGGCTGATTTAGTCAATCGGTCGACCACAACCCAAATGGCATCAAAGTTCTTGGCCGTCTTTGGTAAACCAACAACGAAATCCATGGAGATATTCTTCCACTTCCACTCGGGGATAGGAAGAGACTGAAGAAGTCCTGCCGGTCTCCTGTGTTCGGCCTTCACATGCTGGCACACCAAACACTTAGATACAAAGGTAGCCACATTCTTCTTCATACCTTTCCACCAGAAATACTTCTTGAGGTTCCGGTACATCTTAGTACCTTCCGGATGCACGGTGTACTTGGACTTGTGTGCTTCATCCAGAATATCCTTTCTTAAATCCTCATCATCCGGAACACAGAGTCTACCCTTGAAACAAACTCCACCATCTCTCCAAGAGAAATCCTCAAACCCGTTGCTAAGCAACTTATTCATGGCCGCATGCAGTTCTCCATCATTCCACTGCAGGTCTTTAATCCTGTCCAATAAGGTTGGCTTAACCATAATGTTAGCCAACAAAGCTCCGGACGCTCCAACATTGAAACCCGCATCAAGGCTAGACACCTCTTCAAGTAGCTTCCATTCTTGGACCATCAAGTGTGCCAAAAACCCAGTCGGTCGCCTGCATAGCGCATCTGCCACCACATTTGCTTTCCCCGGATGGTACTGGATAGAGCAATCATAATCCTTGAGGAATTCCACCTAGTGACACTGTCTCAAATTCAATTCTTTCTGCGAGAACAAATACTTTAGGCTTTTGTGGTCGGTGAAAACTTCAAACTGCACACCGTACAAGTTGTGTCTCCAGATCTTGAGAGCAAAAACTAAGGCTGCTAACTCCAAATCATGGGTGGGATAATTCTTCTTATGATCTTTCAACTGTCGAGAAGCATAGGCAATCACCTTCCCGTGTTGCATAAGAACACAACCTAACCCAATGAGTGAGGCGTCACTGTACACCACAAAACCTTTGCTATCGGATGGTACAGTCAGGATGGGAGCGGTGGTGAGACGCTTCTTCAACTCAAGAAAACTCTTCTCACATTTCTCATTCCACTCGAATTTGACGTTCTTTCGAGTTAGATGAGTAAGCGGAGCTGCCAAACCGGAAAATCCTTCTATAAATCTTCGATAATATCCAGCTAGGCCCAAAAAGCTTCGAACCTCCGTAACATTCTTTGGCCTTCCCCATCCTTCCACTGCTTCTATCTTAGAAGGGTTGACTGAAATTCCCTCTCCAGACACCACATGGCCTAGAAATGCTACATTTTCTAGCCAAAACTCGCACTTGTTAAGCTTAGCATATAGCTTATGCTTACGAAGTGTCTTCAGTGTGACCCAGAGATGCATCTCATGCTCCTTCTGTGTCCTGGAGTACACTAAAATGTCATCCACAAACACGATCACAAAGCGGTCTAGAGTCGGCTTGAAGATTCTATTCATGAGATCCATGAATGCTGCTGGGGCATTTGTCAAACCGAACGGCATGACTAGGAATTCAAAATGCCCATATCTGGTCCTGAATGCAGACTTAGACACATCTTCCGCCTTTATCTTCAACTGATGGTAGCCTGACCTTAAATCGATCTTGGAGAAATACTTAGCTCCTTGCAACTGGTCAAACAAGTCATCGATCCGAGGCAAAGGATATTTGTTCTTGATAGTGACATTGTTCAGTTGCTGATAGTCGATGCACATCCTCATCGAACCATCCTTCTTCTTCACAAACAAAATAGGAGCTCCCCAAGGTGATACACTTGGGCGGATAAACTCAAGACCAAGCAATTCATCAATCTGCTCCTTAAGCTCTTTCAACTCTACTGGTGCCATCCTATACGGAGCTTTAGAGATGGGTGCGTACCCGGAGCCAACTCAATTGCAAACTCTACTTCTCTATCTGGCGGTAAACCTGACAAGTCTTTGGGAAAGACATCCATGAATTCCTCTACAACAGGGATACTTGAGGAATCTATTGCTTCCAAAGTAGCAAGACTCAATGCCGTAAAACGAGCTAAGTCTTTCTTCTTCAACTCTTGGAAACGAAAAGAGGGCTCACTGATTGGTTTAAAGTTGACTACCTTCCCAAAATAGTCGACATGCCCATGGTATTTGGAAAGCCAATCCATGCCTAGTATGACGTCAAAGTCTTGGAACTAAAGGACAATCAAATCAGCTGAGATTTCTTTCTGACCTACTCGAATATCACAGTCTCGATAGACCTTATCAGTGATGACTGAACTACCAACAGGAGTAGCGATCGACAATTCACGATCTAACAGACTTGGCTCCATCGAAAACTCTCGTGCAAAAATAGGTGTGAAGAAGGAGTGAGTGGAACTAGTATCGACCAATACATGAGCAAGAAAATCATTTATCAACAATGATCTTGATTTAAATACACAAAGCCAATTTTGTCAAATCATGAACGCATACGTACATCATACATCATACTACATAATATTCAATATCACACGCATAACATCAGAACAATATTTTAATTAATTAAAAACACAAATAGATGTACCTTGCACAACGTCGTCAGACGCTTGTGCATCCCGCTCCGAGGTAGCAAACACTCGACCTTGAGCTGGCTGGCGAGGCTGCTGAGGTTTAAGGCCCTATGGTGGCCTCTGCTACATGCACTGCATGCCTGGGGGCCTGACTCCCTGTGGCTGAGTCGGCTGAAGCCCCTGCTGAATGCGGAGTGAACAATCTCGGATCCGGTGTGAAACATCTCCACAATGAAAACAACCTCCAGTAATTGCCCTACATTCTCCCACTCTATGCCTCTTTTCGCGCTGGCTGTATGCATCATACAGCTGAGTCCCAGCAGTAGGTGGAGCCACCTGAGATGCTTGAGGGGCTGCCTGAGTAGGCCTCTGATACGGGGTAGGCCTAGCAATCGGTATAGGACCTGACATCCTCAGCCTCTTGTCCTGGGGACCAAACCTGCTTGCTTAAATCTTCTCCCTCTTCTTCAAAAATTCCTCTGAATTCTTCTCAGCTATCAAGGCGCGCTGATACACCTCCCTACATGTTTCGAGCTGAAGTATCGAAACCTTCTCCCGAATAAAATCCTTCAAGCCTCGCTCAAACCTCTTTGCCTTCATTCTCCCCGTAGCAATCAAGTGAGGAGCGAACCTAGAAAGCTCTACAAACTTGGTCTCATACTCGGCCACTGACATCCTCCCTTGCTCCAAGGTAAAGAATTCAATCTCCTTCTGATCTCTCACAAACACCGGAAAATATCTTTCGTAGAAGATGTCGAGGAACTCTCCCCAAGTTCACTCTTGTCCGGCTCACACCTCATTCCTCTGTCTAGATGCTGCCTTCCACCAATGTTCCGCTTCGCCTTCCATGACGAAGGAGGCCCATTTCACCCTCTGTTCATCGGTAGCCTCAAGCACGGAGAAAATCTTCTCTAGTTGCATGATCCACAACTCAGCAACTGCGGGATCCGTACTACCATAAAAGGCTGGAGGACTCATTCTCCTAAAAGCTTCCACTCCATTATGCCGGGGTGGGTGAACATCAACCTGCCTCTCTTGCCTAGCTTGATCGGCAGCTAGCAATGCAGTTTGCTGAGCCATAATTTCAGCCTGCCTCTCCATGGATGCAGCAATAGCTTCCATAACCCGACCCACATTAGCCTGGGAGGTACCATCTGGAGTATCCCCTTCAGTCACACTGTCTCCTCCATTCCTATTATTTCTTCCACCCCTTCTCATGCTTCCAATCCTGAGAAGAAGAAAAAAATTCATTTAGGAATCCACTCACATAAATTCCTAAGTTTACGCTTAATCAAAACTCAATCCTGAACAATTTTAAAATCCTGAACTTGATGTTGCTTCCCTAAGGTTGACATCTTCCTATATCCTATACTTAATGTCTTAGCCCTAAGGACTCTAATGCCTTGTGCTCTGATACCACCTCTGTGACGACCCCAGAATCCCACAAGGCTAAAATGGGACTTTGGAATCGTCACATTTCCTTAACCTGCTTAAAAACCATGCATACAAGGCTTACTACACGAGTCTCCAAAAATAAGAGTAATAAAATTCCGATATATAAACTATAACCAACCTGCACAAGTCTACGATCAACATATACAACCCACTATAGCCCAACAAGTATGAAAAATACAACTATAAAAGTCTACTGAGCAACATCTTCAAAAAGTCTATTTCAAAACTCTCTCAACTAAACAAAGCATAAACGAAGAGGTATAGACACCCAAGCCTCCGGCTCCTTCCTCGAAAGGCTCATCTTCTCCTGCTTCCTCAATGTAAGCTTCCTCAATCCACGGCTTCGCCGTGTACTCCTGCTCTAAACCTGCCAAAACAAAAGTCCGGGTGAGTACAAAAGTACTCGGTGTATATAAAATCCAACCAACAATAATAATATACCTGTACTTAGTTAGAAACATATCCAATAGCATAATAACATAATCAGAGTACGGAAGATCGTGTGCGTATATACATTATATCATCACTTTGACTCGTGTACTTGTGAGAATCTTAGACTTAGAAGACAATACACTTATGAGCTGCTTATACTTATGAGACCACGTGCTTGTGAGACGCTTATGCTTATACACTTATTCAGATCATACAATGATGTGACATACCGTTCTTGGCGGATACGAACCATGTCTAAGAAATCATATGGTTGGCATGCCGTTCTTAGCGGATACGGATCATGCTTAAGAATCAAATGGTTGACACGCCGTTCTTGGCGGATATGGACCATGTCATGCTTATGCTTATTCAGAATGTCATACGTATGTCATGCTCATGCTTGTGGTCCACATGTGTGACTTGTGAGACTCTTATCTTAACATACACGTGCATATGTGCTTAAGTGTCGAAATTAACATTCGAGTTGGTAATTGCTTAGATTCCGATCTCCCATCATGGAAACTCCACTATACTGTCCCATACCAAATAGTTAGAGAATTCCCGGTTTGAGAGATTTTCCTCTAAGTTCTTATCTTCCCGACTATCAATTTCCATGCAAGTAATTAGACATACTTAACAAACAATCACATATACATATCTTATTATAATTCATATCACAATTCATAATCAATTTACCATCATTTCATAAGAGTATAATAGCATTTATCATCTCAAGCATTTTCACAAACACCTTGGGTACGCATATTATGAATCCATTGCCCTTCTACATTTCCAACATTCCATCAAGCCATAAACCATTTATACAATCCAAATATCATCCACATCCACATATTAATCCCATCCTCCATACATTTCCCATCCTCCATACATTCTATCCATATTCTAATCCACATTTTCATCCATAATTAGCTTACTTCATAGAAAATTTGGGAAAAATGCATCTAATCTCTATTCTATCATTCCTATCATATTAACATTCACAAAACATTAAAATAGAGTTGATTAGGATAGTATATCGACCTTAGGAATCCTTCTCTTGGATTCAAAACGCTCTCGAGGTGATTTGGGGAAGCTTTCCAAGCTCTCCTTGCAATATCCAAGCTATCTCCTTCTTCCCCAAGAAATCCCTCTCTCAAAACCCTAGGTTTTCTCTCCCTTTTTGCCAAATTAGGTTAGAAATAGGTAGAGTATTCTAATACCCCGAAATAGGATCCCTATTTATAGCCCCAAGGTCTGAGAACCAAAAGACCAAAAAGCCCTTACTAAAATTTTGCAAAAACACGAAACACCGAGTGATCGGTGGTTATGACCGAGCGATTGGTCGCCTACCGATCGACCGATGGTTATGACCGAGTGATCGGTCAAAAACACACTTTTTGGAAATTTTCGCCATACAAAATTTTGGACCAGTCGATAAATACCGATCGATCGCTACTTCTGACCGAGCGATCGGTTTTGTACCGATCGATCCCTAGCGATCGGTGTTCTACAGATTTTTACCCATCATACTGTTTTGGCCATAACTTTTGACTCGTTCGTTGGATTTCAACGATTTAACTTGCGTTGGATTCGTCTTTCGAAAAGGAACATTTCTGGTATTTTATAATTTCTAAATTCCCTTTTATTTATGGATCAAAATGTTTCCAAATTTGACTGATCTGTAATTCCATCAGACAAAACATCAGAAAACCCACTTTTGACTTAGCTTAGACTAAAAATATAGAAAAATATTACACATGAACCTCGAAGAGGGTTCCAATACCTTTCTAATTGTTCAAAAATCATTCACTTATGATAAACGGTGCTAAAACTAGGGCTTCCTAAAGGTCAGGGTGTGATATGACATCCCTTCGATTACAAGTTTGATTAAGCCTTAATCACACTATACCAATTAGATATTAATACATAAACATTAAAACATCAAAAGGACTATAATACCCCTATTACTTGTAATTAAAAACATGAAAAAGATCTGGGTCTCTACAAAATACCCGGTCAGTGTCACCGACTACAAGTCAGCAACCTTCTTCTTCGACCATGGGACCGTGTTGATGGTAAGTACTCGGTTAATGTGACTGATTACAAGTCACCAACCTTCTTTTCGGTTGTCGGACTGTGATGATGGTAAATACCCAGTTAGTGTCACCAACTACAAGCCACCAACCTTTTTCTTCGGCCGTGGGGCCATGTTGATGGTAACCTAATTGGAGCCACCGACTATGAGGCACCAACCTTCTTCATTGGTCGTGAGGCCGTGTTGATGGTAACCTTCCGGTCGGTGTTGCTGATTACAAGCCACCAACTTTCTTCTTCGGGATCTTGTTGAAAGCTTCGGTCAAACCATTTGCGACTGCATAATATCTCGTGGATTATAGCTCCTTGATATTGTACTTTTTATACAACTTGTGTATCAGCTTGCTTTAGAAGGATTGCCCACACAACAAACTTCCGAATATAGTGGTCATCCCTCTCTGGCATGTGGCTTCAGCATCCTTGAGGTCGAAGGGTGAGCTTCAATGCAAATTCTGATTTGACTTTTTTTTCCTTGATCGAGACAGTATTCATTAGCTGTGTAGGGTATTACAATTTCCTTATGAAGTCTGCTTTAGGGAGCTTGTCGACTTCAACTTCGATTTGTGCAACCAACCCTTGGCAATCTCATCTTTGGGCCTATCTCATTGGCTTCACACTTTCATGGATTACCAATTTCGCATAGCAACCATTGGGTCAACCCCGGGCATTTTTGTTTAATTTCAGGCGATCCACCTACTCTTTAAGGAATGCAATTTATTCACCATTTTCTTTCTCAGAGAAGGGAGCACTGATGAAGGTTGCCTTGAAGTCTTACTGAGTGTCGAGGTTGACCCTGAGTAGTTGTCAACCATTGCTTGTCCTCTTGCTTCAAACTTTTGGGGGGAACTGAACGAATTTCTACCTCTAATGGAGGTTCTCAGCTTGAATTTCTTCCTCTTTGAAAGTGGAATCTAATTTTGCTCCATTTTGCCCCAAGGCATGAAAATGGATAGACTTATCCCATTCTTTCTTAGGTGGGTTTTGAGGCAAATACTGTATAGGCAGTTGTGGCCTCTGCTTAGTCTAAATTCATGATGATAATTTTATCATCTAACAATTTTTTGATTTGGTCTTTCAGCATGAAGCAATCTTTCGAAGTGTGGTTGGTAATGCGGCGGGATCAAATTTACATTGGATTATCTGTCTTTCCACTTTTAGATAACCTCTTGATCCCAATGAGAGTTATCAAGTTTTGACGAAGAAGGATCGTCGAAGAGGTCTTCAACACATTTTTGGAGAATGGGTAAACCATTTCCATTCTATTTTGCCTCAAAGAATTCTTTGGTTCTTCTTTCTTTCGAGGCTTTTTTCTTCAGCTCTGACATGGCAAAGGAAGTCCTTGTTGAAGGTGGGCTCTTTGTTTCCACCATATTTGTGACAAATGTATCAAATTGGTTAGCAATCCGATCGCGTCTTCTTTTGCCCTAGTGCAGCTCCATGTCATGTGCCTTGGCGCAGAGATCATCAAACCCTTTGAAGGTTTGTGAAATAAGGGAGGTAGATAGATTGTGCCTAAGCTGTTCAAACACTTGCGGACCAACTCCTGCTGTGAGAACTTTTGTGGACACATAGATGTCAAGGTTCTCTATTTGGCGACGAACTCCAAGACTAGCTCATTAGGTTGGGCACTCCCACTTATCTTTGAGTGCCATAGAATTGCCCTTTAAACTTAGAAGCCATTGTCTCCGAGCTTGGGATTAACTTCTCTAGGATGTAAGCAGACTGAGTGAAAGTCGCTCCCTCGAGATACTAGACAAACAATTAGAGGCACCTGCCCCATTTGGTGTCATTGCCTCATACCTCTTCGCATTTTCTTGCGGACTGTCTCTTCGATTGCTGCGAACAAAGACGGTGCAATCTCTCTTGTGGTTGTCGCTAGCTAAGGAGCCGATGAGTTTTTTGCGATATTCAACCATAAGTTTGGATTTGGGATTGTAAATGGGCGGATTTGTGCAACAGAGGTTGCCCCTTTGTTGCTTGATTTGGACCCTTGACTGAGGATTAAAGGACCTGAAGGTATTGGCACCTGCTTGGGATATTTGGCCATCAATATGGATAAATGTTTCACCATTTGAGTCATCCAGTTGAGGGGATGAAGGGCGATTAATGTGATCGCCTGATTCGATCATTATCACAGCTGCAGCTTTATCAGGCCTGATAATGTTGATCCTTTTGATGGTGGAATCTCTGGAATTCCTTTTCTGAGAATTTGAGGGGTTGCCTCAACTCTAATAATGATGTCATGCATCAGAGACCTTATGATAGGTCTAGGACTTGACTCTTCTTGAGTAGCCACCGCCTTTTCTTTGGCTCAAATTAAACCTGGTGAGCTTGGAAGAGAGGTGGAAGGTCTCTTGAGCTTGGACGAGATGTGGAAGGTCTCTTGATCAAAACCCTCTCATTGACTTCAATGGGTTCTCATATGATAGATTCCATTTTCTCCTTTGGTAGAGCTTGATTTGCATACTTTGGTGGGGCAAGCGGGGGTTTCAGCCTTCTTCTTACTTTGGCTTTTGCCTCTTATGGTTATGTTATTTTCGAGAACCCTTAGCAGATAAGAATTGAGCTCCACAGTTCTTGATGCATCAACTTCTTTGTCCTTGAGGGTTGAAAGGACAACAAGATTGGAGAGAGCGTGGCCTTGTATTTTGTTCGTCTGAACACATCATCTTTTTTTGTTGTCTTTCTTTGGCCTTAAGTTTGGTCATATAGATCAGGACCCTGTAATACTTGAAATTTTATACTTCGGTCCCTACACCTTTATGTGAAAGGTAGGATGTAACCGAAGAGACGTTTGATTCAATAAAAGGTTGCCTCTAGTTTTGCTTCAAAGCTGGATGCCAGTTATGAATCCTTTCTTGGCTGGTTGGAATGTGACTTGGTCTTCTTAGACTGTGAACCCAATTTATTTATTTATTTCGGATTGAAGGAAGCCCTAAGGCTATGGACTCCTTGTAAAAGACTTTGACTTGGGGATCATAGAGGATCCGGGCCCTCTTGATAGGTGGTTGTATGTCTTCCCTCCAAAATGGGTTTATTCCCCTTGCATTGTTGGCTTGTTCCTTACGTTTGGACATAATTGTCGGTTAGGTAGCTTGATTGGTCCCATGGAATGCATTTAGGCCCTAATGCTTTGAGAAAGTTAGCATCTTGATTTGTCGGGTTTGGGCTATACTTATAATTGCCCCTAGCATGTTGCTTCGATTGGAAAAATTCTTTTCTCTTTGATTCAATCACATTAGCCATTATGTTGTCCATTGCGGTTTATTTGGAAATTTGGCGAGTCTTTCGGTGCTCCAGCCTGACATGAGGATCAATTAATTTAACTCCCCTTCCAAGTAAGTTAGAATAATAACGGTCGGCTTGAGGGCTTGACTGTTGTAAATGAGGTCCAACTCGAGGGTTGAACCTATAGGCACTTCCATTGGGAGTGTTGCTTTGAAGGGGGCAACCAGCTTGTTAGCTTGGTTGTTGCGGGCTGTGGAGACGGGCTTGATGGCCTGTCTGCTGTGAATGAGGTTTAACCCGAGGGTTGAACCTGTAGGCACTCCTCTTGGGAGTACTGCCTTGAAGGAGGCAACTAGTCAGGAGGTCTGGTTACTGTGGGAAAGGTCTAGCCCAAGGGCTGGACTTGTAGGCACTCCACTTGGGAGTGCTGCCTTGAAGGGGGCAACGGGCCAGATGGCCTGTTGCTGGTTTGCTGCGAGAAGTGTTCAGCCCGATGGTTGAACCTGTAAGCTCCCCTTTTGGGGGTGCTATGGTGAAGGAGGGGCTGTTGCCTTCTCTTTCTTTCACTCGTATCTCTTTCGGGGTGACAAAACTTTGCTTCCTGCAACAATTAGAAGAGGGTAGTACAATGCTATCTCTCTCATATTTCTCTTCTTCAAAGATGAGAGGAGAAAGGAGTCCCACCGGGCATGCCAGTTGTTTGAAACGACCAAATCTTGACCCACCTCACTCGTGGTGTGAGAGGCGATGAAGTTTCGGTGTCAAATAACCTCCATTAATGGAGTTTATTATTTTATGTGGAGGACTCCCTTTCGGTGTGGGTAAACCCATACCGTTAATTATGCTTTTTTAAGGAGTCACCTCTGATGAGAAAAAGAGAGAAAGAGAGATGAACTTTGGCTTTCATTTCATTCAAAAAGGGGGTGCCTAATGCCCCATTTTAGGCTTTTACAGGTGCCTCAAATGAGGACTTTCAAAGTAAAAGAGAAGAGAGGGAGAGAGGAGGGTAGGCATTTTGGCCTACTTTGCTGCTTCCATGGTTTAGAACTCTTGCTTTGACTTGAGTTCTTCTTTTTTGTGAAGAGGGAAGCCTCCCGTGGCTTCCATTTTTAGACCTCTGGCTTTGACCTGAGGTCTTCTCTTTTCATGAGATTTTTTCTCTCTGAAGTTGCTGATTTCAAATAGCCGAACCTCCTTTTTTCTCTGTTCCGCCTTCCCCTTTTCATCCTCTTGGAGTTATGGGAGGGAGTGGTTTGATAACCACTTCCTGTAATAGTCCTCTTCTTTGTGGAGAAGACATCCCATTAGTGGGAGAGTGGGGAGTTATTCCCCACCCTCATATTACTGATCGTGGGTGGAGAAGTGGTAGTGGGTATGACACCCACTATTAGACTGCCAAATGGCAATGAAAGATGGCCTCCGTCCATCTTTGATTTAGGCGGTAAGGCATAATCCTTGCTGTCAAAGTGGGGTTGTCTGGCAACCCCTATCAGTTTAACTTTGATTTGGGGCAGCAAGGGTACTCCTTGCTGCCATGGTGGGGTCTATTAAAGACTCAATTTCTTTAATTTCAATTTGGGGCAGCAAGGGTGCTTCCTTACTGCCATGATGGGGTCTATTAAGACCCTGTTGGATTTGATTTTAATTTAAGGGCAGCAAGGGTACTCCTTGCTACCATGGTGGGGTCTATTAAAGACCCCATTTCTTTAATGTCAATTTGGGGCAGCAAAGGTGCTTCCTTGCTGTCATGCTGGGGTTATTAACACCCCATTTGATTTGATCTCAATTTGGGGCAGCAAGGGTACTCCTTTCTGCCATGGTGGGGTCTATTAAAGACCCCATTTACTTTGACTTTAATTTGGGGCAGCAAGGGTGCTTCCTTGCTGCCATGGTGGTGTCTATTAAGACCCCGTTCATTTAATTTCAATTTGGGGCAGCATGGGCGCTTCCTTACTACCATGGTGGGGTCTATTAAAGACTCCTCTTATTTAATTTCAATTTGGGGCAGCAAGGGTGCTTCCTTGCTGGGGTTTATTAAGACCCTGTTTCATTTAATTTTTTTTTGGGGCAGCAAAGGTGCTTCATTGCTGCCATGGTGGGGTCTATTAAAGACCCCTTAATTTTATTTCAATTTGGGGCAGCAAGGGTGTTCCTTGCTGCCATTGTGGGGTCTATTAGAGACCCATTTTATTTCATTTTACTTAGGGGCAGCAAGGGTGCTTTCTTGCTGCCATGGTGGGGTCTATTAAAGACCCCTTTCATTTAATTTCAATTTGGGGCATCAAGAGTGCTTCCTTGCTGCCATGGTGGGGTGTCTATTAAAGACCCCTTAGATTTGATTTCAATTTGGGGCAGCAAGGGTCAGTCCTTGCTGCCACGGTGGGGTCTATTAGAGACCCCTTTGATTTAGTTTCAATTTTAGGGCAGCAAGGGGTGTTCCTTGCTGCCAATGTGGGTTATTCCTAAATCAATAAACCATTTGTTTGGTGTAAGGGGGGGAATACTTAAAGCTATGCACCACATCAATTTTTCTTTGGGCGTGATGTGGACATACAAAATTGAAACACTCCAATAGAATCAGGCGTGAAAATTTCACGGCCTACTCATCCCTTAAGGACCCGTTGAGGAGGGGAAGCTATCCAGCCATGGGCCTATAATTTGAGCTTCCTCCTCAAGAGGAGTGTTGATTTTCTCTTCCACTACTCTCCATATTTGTTTTTCTAATTGGCATTCCATAAGGATATGAGTTCCTGTTTCCTCCTCAATTCTCTAGAAAAAATAAACAAAAAAAATGGAAGAAGAAGAAAAACTAGAGGTCTGTACGATTTTTTTTTTACTTCACTTAACTTGACTTCAAAACTAATACAATAGTCTCTTATATAGCATGAAGACTTTTCATATCTCACTTTAACTCAAAGACTTTAACACACACCACTTTGGTTTCAACTTGACTCCTAGACACCCAAGAAAAACTGTTTGGTTTACCCAAACCTTCTAGATGCCCATTTCAAAGTTTAATATTCAACATCATCCCTTAAACTTGATCATGTCGAGTTGTTTCCGTAGCAAGAGAAAACTCTCATGCTTTAATGGCTTCGTATCAGAAACATTATCTTGAGATTTGACATGGATGAGTTCTATCTCCTTGTCCTTCACATGCTCTAGAATGAAGTGAAAGCAAGTGTCAATATGCTTGCTTCTTTCATGCAAAATTGGATTCTTTGCAAGTGTTATTGCCGATTTGTTATCCATGTAGATCTTGGTCGGTTCCTCCTGCACAATTTGTAGCTCCTTGAGCATATTTCTCAACTATATCGCATGACAAACTCCCGATGATGCAGCCACATATACTGCTTCACATGTAGAAAGAGTGACGATAGGTTACTTTTTTGACGACCAAGAAAATGTTGTGTTTCCCATAAAGAACACATAGCCGCTATTGTTTTTCCGCTCATCAGGATCTCCTACCCAATCACTATCTGTGTATCCCACAAGCTGAAAATCATCAACACTTGAATGATATAAACCATAACTTGATGTACCTTTGATATAACGAAGGATTCTTTTAGCTGCCAACTAGTGGGTGGACTTGGGCTCCTCCATATATCGGCTAACAAGCCCAACTCCATAGAGAATATCCGGTCTCGTACATGTTAAATAGCAAAGACTTCCAACTAAGCTTTTGAAATATGTAGGATCCACTTTACTTCCTTCATCATGCTTTGGCAACTTAATGCCACAATCCACGGGTGTGCTAACCGGATTGCACTCCTCCATATTGAACTTCTTTAGAATGGATTTTGAGTAAGCTTCCTGTGAAATGAATATCTCACCTTCATCTTGCTTTACTTCAATGCCGAGATAATAAGACATAAGCCCAATGTCCATCACCTCAAATTCCTGCACCATAGAATCTTTGAAATCTTGGAACATCCTTGGATTATTCCTTGTGAAGATAGGATCATCTACATACAAACAAACAAGGAATAAATCTCCATTCTCATCCTTCTTTGTATATAAGGCATGCTCATAAGGACATTTGATGAAACCATTTGTTTGAAAGTAGGTATCAATTCTACTATTCCAAGCCCTTGGTGCTTGTTTTAAACCATATAGAGCTTTCTTTAACTTTAGAACCTTTTCTTCATGTCCTCTTCTAACATAACCAGTAGGTTGCTCCACATATACTTCTTCTTCAAGAAAACCATTCAAGAATACCGATTTGACATCCATTTGAAAGATTTTCCAATGGTTTTGAGCGGCTGTAGAAACAACCAATCTTATTGTCTCAAGACGAGCAACGGGAGAAAATACCTCATCATAATCGATTCCAGCCTTTTGTTTGTACCCTTTAGCGACCAAACGAGCTTTGTACCTATCAACTTCTCCTTTCACGTTCTTCTTTGCCTTGTACACCCATTTGACTCCAATAGCATTCTTGCCTTTTGGTAGCGAGGTAAGCTCTCATGTGCTATTCTTTTCGATTGCCTTTTTTTCTTCATCTATGGCTTCCTTCCATCTTTTGTCTCTAATAGCTTCTTCAAAGTCTAGAGGCTCACAATCAGCAAAGAGACGAAAAAGAGTGAGATTGTCTTGATTTTCTATTACCTCATACAACTCAGAAAGTGTTATCATTTTTTGGGGCACTCGGGAAAAAGAACCCGATGATGATGAGGATGATGATACCGGAGACCCACCATGGATAGAAGATGATGGAGTTTGTGATGGAGTTTGTGCTTCCTTGGGCTCTTGAACTTCTTCTTCAAAGAACATACTTGGATTGTTCCATTCTTCTTGTGCTTTCCACTCCCATGTTCTTTCTTCATCAAACTCCACATCTCTAATTAAAGAGACTTTGCTGCTATGTGGATCATACAACTTGTAGGCCTTCTTTGTTCTGGTATATGTGCATAGGCGATGCACCCAAACACCCTTAGGTGCCCAACACCAGGCTTCCGTACACTCCATGCTTCTTGTGGATTCATATTCCATACACTTCTTGTGGGACAACGGTTTAGAAGATAAACCGCACATTCCATCGCTTTTGCCCAAAAGGCTTTAGGCATTTGCTTACTTTTCAACATGCTTCTCACCATATTTAGAATGGTTCGATTCTTCCGCTCGGCCACACCATTTTGTTGAGGCGAGTAGGGAGCTGTAAGGGAATGACGAATCTCACGTTCTTCACAAAAAACTTCAAACTATCTTGATGTGAACTCGTCGCCTCTATCTGACCTGATAGATTTAAGAAAAAATCCACTTTCCTTCTCCACATAAGCTTTAAAATTTTTAAATGTAGCAAATACTTCAGATTTATTTGTTAGAAAATAAACCCAATTTTTTCTAGTGTAATCATTGGTAATGTTAGAAAATACTTTCGCCCTCTAAGAGAATTTGGAGAAATTGGACCGCAAACATCCGTATGAACAAGTTGTAGTGGCTTCGATGCTTGAGATGTTGTTTCCTTAGGGAAACTATTCGGTGATGTTTGCCGAGTAGACAAGCCTCATAAAGTTGATCAGGTTGATTTATGAATGGTAAACCTCTTACCATATTTTGCTTTGCCAACAACTTGAGACCGCCAAAGTTTAGATGGCCGAATCTCAAGTGCCATAGCCACGAAGTGTCTCACACATGCATTTAAGTACTTCACATCACCACCATGGACATTTAGAAGAAATATCTGATTCTTTGTCATTTGAACTTTTGCAATCAACATTTTTCTTCCATCTCTTATGAGAAGACTACGATCCGCCATATGGATATCATAGCCTTTCTCCAACAATTGGCCCAAGTTTAAAATATTGTTATTCATATCGGGAACAAAGTAAACATTTGAAATAAATGAATGACTTCTATTTTTTTGATGAATAAGAATTTTACCTCTTCCCTTTACAGGAACCTTGGAAGAATTGCCAAAAGTGACTTGGCCTCCTATAGATTCATCAAGGTCCATGAACATGCTTCTTGTCCCGCACATGTGATTGCTAGCACCGGTATCAAGATACCACATGTCTTCTTTTTCTTCATCTCCTTTGAATGATAAAATTAAGAACAATGTGTTCTTCTTCACCTCCTTTTTCTACATAGTTATTCTCTCCTTCAACATGATTAGAAGTACTATACCAACAATTTTTGGAATAATGGCCATACTTATTGCAAGTGTAACATTGAACTTGAAATTTATCATACCTTCCTCTTCCAGAAGATCTTCCTTTTCCACTGCCTCATCTGAACTTTGGATTTTGAACTTCATAATTTTTGGCTTGGAAACCGCCTCTCCTTCCCCGACCTCTTGTTCCTCCATGGCCTCGGGATGCTCCTCAGCCTCTTCCTTGGTTTCGATCTTCATGGATCATCTCTTTGGATTCTTCTTCACCTTCTTTTAGGCTTAGCTCTAATTGCAAAGCTTTCTCCACTGGTTCTTGTCTCTTGTTGAATCTTTGTTCATGTGCTTGCAAGGAACCCATGAGTTCATCAATGGTCATGGACTCCAAATCTTTGGCTTCTTCGATGGCAACAACGATGTAATCATACTTCTGATCAAGCGATCGAAATATTTTTTCTACCACACGAACATCTTCAATCTTCTCACCGTTTCGCCGAAGTTGATTAATAACGGAGAAAACCCTTGTGAAGTAGTCCGAGACTAACTCCATCTCTTTCATCTCCAATTGTTTGAATTCTCTTCGAAGTGTTTGTAGCCGTACCTTCTTCACCTTAGCCACTCCTTTGTAGGAGTTTTGAAGTATTTCCCACGCTTCTTTTGATGTAGTTGCATTGGCAATCTTCTCAAAAGAAGACTCATCTACTCCTTGATAGATGAAGAAAAGAGTCTTCTTGTCTCTTTTCCGTGAATCCCTAAGAGCATCTCGTTGGGCGGTGGTCAAGATAGCATCACCTTGAGGCTCCTCATAGCCATTCTCGACGACGTCCCATGCATCTTGCGAACCCAACAACGCCTTCCTTTGGATGCTCCAATTTTCATAATTTTCTTTGGCGAGGTGAGGAACGTTGAATGGCGACATCGCATTGGCCATATTCTTTACCTTGCTCTGATACCACTTTGTTAACTTTATAAAATATGGTGGAGGAAAAATAAACAAAAAAAAAAAATGGAAGAAGAAGAAGAACTAGAGGTCTGTACGTTTTTTTTACTTCACTAAACTTGACTTCAAAACTATACAATAGTCTCTTATATAGACTTCATGAAGACTTTTCATATCCCACTTTAACTCAAAGACTTTAACACACACCACATTGGTAACACACACCACTTTGGTTTTAACTTGACTCCTAGACACCCAAGAAAATCTGTTTGGTTTACCCAAACCTTCTAGATACCCATTTCAAAGTTTAATATTCAACAGGTTTCACGATCACGATTTGCCTATATATTTTAGTCCATGCTTTAGATTGGATACACCCAAAAACCACATCATTCCGATGATTCTAGCGGCACATGATCCTGGTTGTTTAATTTAACAGTTCATGCGGCTATAATCAAACGGCTAGGAATGCCAGAATGGTACGATTTTGTGTTTTCTAAATAATGTACAAACTCAACAACAAAAGCAGTAAACTTTAGCTATTATGTTTGCTAATTAAGCAACAAATGACCATGACTGGTATAAGTACTAGTTCTTGTAAGGTGGGTGGTTATTGCAGTGGCAATAGAAGGGAGAACAGAACTTCAAAGGAAATCAATTATGAGAATAACAAGTAGGTTAAACAGCAAGCACCAAAGAAACTTCAGCTTCTCAATCACATCTGCAGCATTTGAAGTTTCCTGGCCTTCAACCCAATATGGCTTTGATTTCTCATGATAATTACTGTTACTGGATATAGCAGATTCTTTGCACTCAGGAACATCTAGATATAGAGGAAGTTTCTTATTGAGTTGGTGGCTTGTGCAGAGCCCCTTATTACCTCTAACATCCAACCTCTTGCCAAGCCTTTGAACAAAGTCATATGAGAAAAACAACTCCCCACTAAGTTGATTTTGGCTCAAATTTAGCTGATCCAAATGTGTTAGTGCCCCTAATTTTGGAGGAACGGGCCCATGAAGATGGTTTCTGTCCAAAGACAGTGCAATAAGATGATCCAAAGAACAAAAAGATGTGGGAATTGGTCCAAAGAACCCACATCCTGAGAGGCTCAACACTGTCAGATTCTCAAGTGCCCCAAGAAATAAGGGTAACCGTGTGTTTATAGGGTTGTTTTCTATCAAGAAGTACTCTAACCCCTTCAAGCCTGAAAGGGTGTCTGGTATTGGCCCTTTCAAAGAGTTATGGCTAAAATCCAGCAAAACTAATCTCTTCAACTTCCCTATATCAGGAGGTATCCTCCCAACAATCCTGTTGGAGCTCAAGTCAATCTTTTGTAGGACCACAAGCTGCCCTAAAGAAGAAGGCACCTGCCCTTGAAAGCCATTGTAGCTAAGGTCTAAGATGGTCAAACTTGTCAACCCACCAATTTCTTTAGGGATCTCACCGGTAAGATTGTTGTAACTGAAGTCCAACTGCTTCAATATCCCTAGCCCACCAAGTTCTTTTGGAAACCCTCCATGTAAGCTGTTCTGTGAAAGGCTGAGGACTCTCAAGGTAGCAATCTCTGCTAAAGTTGGAGGGATTTTCCCAAACAAGCCTGGATTAGATTTGATGACAAGTTGTTCTAGTGAAGAGAAAGAGCCAAATAGAGATGGAGAAAGGATGACTCTTGATGTGAGAAAACAGCTAAATATTGAGAGTGTCTTGAGGTAGGGTAACTTTAGCAGGGATTCTGACAATTTAGCAGAGGTTTTGCAAATTGGGTTGGAAACATCTGGGCCAACATGGAGCTTGGTGACATGAAGGATTGGTGGGTTTTGCTGTTGTTCTTCTAGGTCTGCTTCACATTGGATACCAGGCCATGGGGTGTCAGTACATGGGTGTGGGTGCATTTGGGTCCAGTTAGGGTCCTCTAGAAGGGCACCCATAACCTCAAACAACCCCAAAAGCTCCTCAGCTTCCATCTCCACTATCCCTGGTGCACCATTTGTGGTGAGATTATCAGATTTTGAGACCATGAGAAAGGTACAGAGAAGAAGAAATCTAAGAAGGGTAGATGGTGAAGCCATGGGAGAAGTAGAGGTTGATGGGTTTGTTGGGAAGAGGATTGTATTATATGAGATTGTTACCATTTAGAGGGGGGTGTTTTAAGTAGTGGAAAGCATGGTGGGTACTGTTTTTCTAGTTTGTCTGGTTTCCTTTTGGGGAAGCATTCAAGATGTCCTTCACTGAGCTACTGATTCGGTTCTTGTTTTCAATGGCAGAAGGAATATTTTCTCTTTTTTTTTTCTTTCTTTCTATCCGATAGTAAGACATTGTTTTGAGGAGATGCAAATCAATATCAACCCGAACCCGTCTGCCCAGATCATTTAAGATATATAAAATAATAATTACATTTAAAAAAAAAAAAATTTTAATACAAAGAGCTAGGAGCTTCACTTCCGGCGTTGAATCAGATCTCTCCTTTTCACACTATTAGGGTGATAATTTTGTAATTATGTTATGTGTAAAATTACCCCAATCTCTTTCAATAATTACAAATATGCCACGGATAGTGTAAAAAGAGGACTCCACTTTAAACCACCCCACAGGCAAAGCTCCCACACAAAATTAATCTCATAAAAACAACATATTTAAAGTCTTATATGCAATTATATATCACTATGAATAAAACAACTATGTCTTATAATCCAACCCACTGGTCCAAAACGCAGACCGAATGGTCCTGAGGGTGGTTTCGGACGGGTTGACGGTTCGGGTCAGGAATTGCCACCCCTAGGTTTAATGTGGTTTAATGGAGGTAAGAACGTACTATAAATGAATTGGAAAATTGCATGGGAAGAGAGAGGACAAAAGACCAACGGTCAAATGGTGTAATAAAGGGGAGTACTGTATAACGATGGGACGATGCTATAAGGCAAGGACACATCAATTCGTACCGGCATCTCCATGTGTCCGAACAAGAATAGTCTTATTACAGCACGCAATCTATCACCACGGACTAGAGTGCCAGGTCACGCGCATTTAATGCGCGTTTAATACAACTCCCTATCGACAACCATTTTCTCTTTCTCTATCCCTAAACTCTATGTGCAAGGACACTGGATTGCCTGTTCAAAACTTCAAATTACCGCGTGACGCTATCATTCCATTGATACAAAGATTCATTTTTGTAAGTAGGCCCCCTTTGGTTTCTCACTCCTAGGAAAGGCCTCGGATCGTCTCTGGCGAGCCAGAAACGTAGTCCGGGGCAACCACATAACAAGGGACATGTAGCGTTCAAAAAGGGTGAAGTCATATTATTTTCTCCCCATGATTTTGACTTCTCCCCACTTAATATCTCTCTCATTTTATCTAATTATTTTATCTAATCATTTTATCACCATGTGTCAAATAAGAGTGGAGAAGTCAAAATCATGGGCCCATGAAATGACTTCTCCAGCCACTTGTCCCTTATTTTGTGGTTGCCTGAGAGGAGCCTTTCTCTGGACAATTCAAGGCCCTTCGAAAACACCATTCTTCTAGGGCTTCGGATTGTCTCTGGTGAAGCCAGAAACCCCTCTCGGATTACCATAAAATTGGGGACATGTGGCGATAAAAAGGGGAGAAGTCATTTCATTTTCTCCCATGATTTTGACTTCTCCCCACTTGATATCTCTCCCCCTTTATCTTATCACCTTATTACCATGTGTCATGTAGTGTGTGGAGAAGTCAAAATCATGGCCCCATGATTTTGACTTCTCCACCACTTGTCCCCTAATCTATGGTTGCCCAAGACAAGGGATTTCTGACTTTGCTAGAGACAATCCGAGGCCTTCTTCTAGTTTTAGACCCAGTGTTCAGTTCAAAAGTTTTATATACAGATGCGTGTTAATTCTGCAGCACGTTCTAGACCCAATGCTCAGTCTAAAATGATAAATATATTATAAACTCCAAGAAAATTTTGGTCTCAAAATACAAAAACATTATACACATCTCATAAGCATCATACAAAACATAAGCATCATACATAGCATTCGCTTCATATATAGCATAAGCATCATGCACATCTCATAAGCTCATACACATCTCATATACATCATGCAGATCATAAAAGCATCATACATGTCAGGATTTTGATTAAAGAACTCAAATGTATAAACTAATCATTAGTCTTAGTCTTCAGCCAGTCACTGTCTTAAGTATGCAATCGGTTAATACCTTAACCGAATGTGAGAACTTAGCTTCGTTAGGGAAACCAGTTGTATGATTATACTATTATGTGTGTACTTGGATGAATACGATGTGCTATATAAGCCCGATATGCTCCTTGAATTATTCAAAGAACTTGATTCAAATTAGACTCACGTTGTGCTATTGCTCTCAGGACTATTGTCATGAGAAGCAGTCCAGGACTCTCGTCATGAGAAGCAGTAATTGAAGGAGTAGGAACCCAGTGTGAAATTCTAGGATGATGGTAGAACATGTCATTATACAAATATATTGTGATATATGAACTTATGCGTGCTGAATGCAAGAATTACTATTCTAGTGAATAGTGCTTTTGCACTAAGCTTGTTTGAGCCAAGGTCTTATATGTGACCTTGGTATTTGATTTATGGAATGAGGGTTTCACATGACTCGAGGTGTGATTGGTGTTGGGTGTTCAAAGCGTGGGTGTAAGTACCCTCGGTAAGTTATGGGTATAAGTAAAGAATATGTAAAATATTCTAAGTGTAGAAAATGGAGATATTAGACAAAATAGGAAAAAATAGGCAAAACTGGTTGACCGATATGTTAGCCTCAGGGTTACAACTATGAGTACCCCTAATAATTTTGATAATAACATAATGATGAAATGAAGATATTTGGTACTAATAATTTTATTTAAGTGCTTGAACATTTCAGAATACACCATTTGATAGCTCTCCAACCATGAAAAAGGGTGAAAATTATCCAAGAAGAAGTTCAACACATTGTATATAAGATGAAGATTCACGACAAGACCATAGTCCAAGTCGGGTCCATTGAAGATAAAAGGCTAAATCACAAGACCCAAGTCAAGCCAAGATCATTTCTCAACATTTTGAATGTATTGTTTATTTTGAGAGTGTATAAGTCTTATGTAAAAAGTCCTCAAAAGAAAGGTGAAGTAAATAAGCTCAAGAATCATAGATTGACCATAGGAGCCTAGGATACCTTTTGAAAATCATTCTAAAACTCTAATTAATCAGTATATCATGATAAGAGCATAACTAATTGACCTAGAAAATCAATCATATCCCTTTGGTCTGATCCAAGACTGAATTCAGGATTTTTACTCTGAATTCGTTGACGAATTCTATGGGTAGATTGAATTCGGCGACGAAGTCATGATAGAATTTTCTTAATTCAGCTCTACCTCTTGATTTCGGCGACGAAATCTTTGGTTGGGTTAAAATTCGGCAACGAAGTCTAAACAGGATTTTTTAGAATCCAATTCTGTCTTTTGAATTCGGCGACGAACTCAAGTGGGAACTCCACTCCGTCGACGAAATTATGTCTGAAACAGAAATTTTTTTGTAACGACTAGTTTGCAACAGACCTAAAAGCATTTAATGCTTCCCCAATGGCACTATTGGATAAAATGCTATAAAAGGAGTTCATTTATGAACAAATAATAACTCTTGACCACAGCAGTAACTTCTATTGATCCCTCATTCACTGCTATTGATTCTCATTCGCTCTCACACTTTGAAAATCCCCAAAAATCTCTCTTGAGCTCATTCAATTCTCATTTCCTTTGAGAGACTTTATTAGAGTTTCTATTTCACTCTTATCCAGCTCATTTTAAAGAGCTTTCAATTCGGATCTTCAATCCAAAATTTATTTATTGAGATTAGTCAAGAATCCAGGATTCTTACACTGAAGCTGTTGTTTCAGTTATATCAAGAGAGGGTTGTACTCTTGAGACGTTTCAGCTCAGCCTAAAGGAGAGCTTATGAGGTATTATCTCGACCTGTAAGAGAGATTGTAAGGGTTTGGACTCCACCTGTGAAGGAGCTAGTGCGATTAAGGAATCGTGGTGAATCCTCTACCTGGAAGCTGAGGCGGGGAGTAGGCTGGTTTGCTGAATCTCGTAAACAAATCTTGAGTTTGCACTCTCCTTATCTTTTCTCTCCTTCTTTTAATATTCTATTGTCTTAAATTGTTGCATATTTTATTCCGCTTTTTGAACTAGTAGTTAAAATTTTTAATCAGTCATAGACCCTATTCAACCCCCCTTTAGGGTCATTTCCTGGCCAACACGATACTCCCTATCAGTCGACCGATTAGGCGAAATTTTGTATGGGGATTTTAGGCAGAGAGGTGATTTTTGACCGGTCGACCGATCAGGGGGCTTTTGCCTTGAACCGACCTTTTGAGATATTTTAAGGGTATGGGGGTCTTTGGCCAACCCCTTTGGCTATAAATCCAAGCCAATTTTGTTTGTGTATCATCCTAATTTCGAAGACGAAATTTCTATAAGGGGGAGAGGTTGTAGAGCCCCAGATTTCACTTGCACTGTTCAAGTAACTAGTGTTAGTGTACAATGCATGTAAAGGCCTAAGGCCTACCATGTGTTCTTGATATTGGGGAAAGGGAAGTGAGGATTTTATATGTGTATGTTGAGTCTCAAAAACAAGAGTAAACTAATACTCAAGTATCTAGGGTATAAAATACCTTAAGTGTGAATATAGAACCTGTGAACCAATTTCACAATGCTGTGACTAGTGTCAGGGCACTTGGGTTAAAGGCCAAAAGCCTTCTTGTATAATTAGGATGTTATGAAAAATGATAAGGAGGGTTTTCACCTTGAGTTTAGTTGGATAGAAATATGTGTGGTGTATGTCAGTGTGTTGAAACCAAGAACATGAAATACTCTAAGTCTTTGGGAGTTTAAACAAAGAATATGTATTACTCGAGGTATGTGGGCGATGAAGGGAAGAGTAAAAGTACTCTAAAAGAAATTGAGTTATGTTAGTGTGCAAAGAAAAGGTATAGGTAATACTCCAAGTGTTTAGAATGGTAAGAACCAAAGGTAGAAAATGTTCTAAGTATCAAAAAGAGGGATGTCTAAAGATTCCCTGAACTTGTAGGAACTCTATTTTCATCACCACTAATCGGAATCGAGTGATTCTTGATCCATTAGAAAGGTATTGAAACCGTCTTCGAGATTTATGTTTATCATTTTTCCATATTTTTAGTCGATGTTAGGTGAAATGGGGGTTTTCCGGAGGCTGGTCTACTGTAAATGCAGCAGTCAATTTGGACCAGTAAGCTTTAGAGCCCATTTAGGCTAATAATAACTCAGAATTATGATTTATTTATTAGAGACAAAATTGTTCCTCTTTAAATGATGAGTCTAACGCAAATTGAACCATCAAAATCCGATAAGCGAGTCAAAAGTTATGATTAAAATACCGAAGTGGGAAAAAGAGAAAAATGGGGACCAAACCGGTCGACTGAACTTCTGACCGGTCGAACGGTCAATTGTGTAGTTGTGCTCTGGCCAACTCCCAGTTATATTTTAAGGGTGGTTTGGGATTTTGAAAACCCCCAAACACTTATATAAGCCCACATGTCGTGGGTTAGGGTTTCACAAACCCTTGAGAGAGTTTGAGAAGGATTTTTAAGGAGGAAGAAGAAGAGAAGGTTGGGTTCTCTTGGGTTGTTCTTAGCTTGGGTTTGTAAATAAAGGAGGAGCTTGGATCTTGCTTTTCAAGCTTGGATTTTGTTCTTTAAGATTTCTAACAGCTTTGAAATTAAAGAAATCAATCCTTCAACAGGTAGATACATTCTACTATCTTGCTTTGCTATAATTCATTTATAAAGGTTATATAAAGTGTGCTGTGAATGAAAAATGGGATTAAAGACTATGTGAGAATAATACATTGTTATGAGCTATTATGGTTGGATGTTTGAGAATTTATCTAAGTATAACATGATGTTATTAAGGTTTATATAAACATGTGTTGATGTTTACAAGCTTTCTAAGGCTATAATGATGCTCACAAACACTCTATGCACTATATGTCTCACATGCGATCGATGTTTTCTCATAAGTATAGGTATCCGGAATTTCATATGTTAGACATGTTGCCCAGAAAATTCATTTAGATTATTAGACTTTTATTAATTTGATTAATAAATATTTCTTCTTAATCTATTGTGTATTTATTATGGGTAATTGACCATGATCATGAGATAATCTATACGATATGAGATATCGATAAAGGTCCATAGGATATATTGTAAGAAAGTTATGTGATTAGATTATCACAGACAGATATAACTTTCCGGTTCTTTATACTTTATATAGTCACAGCTGTGGGTGAAACAGGACACTTCACTTATATGGCTGCAAGAATGCTAAGATGTTCTTAATAGTTGAGATGTAGTTCTATCTTGAACTATTGTAGTAGAGACTACACCATCAGCATATGGGTGCTTAAGTGTACGCTGACTGATTGCATTCAATGAGAAACCTCTTGCATAAACATACTATCAGATAGTTGGTCTCTCATTCACATTGAACAGTTTCGATGATCCTTAGATTTGATGAGTGCATCTATGATGAGCAGTGATCTGACTGTTTTGATTCCACCAACGTATTTTCTAACTTAGGGAATACAATACAGTGACAGTTGGATAGTCAGAAAGCTGTTCGAGTCATGATGAATTTCAAACAAGAAATCCATGCTCATTAATTTGAGAGATTATCCAAGTTCCGGGTAAGACAATTGATTAAATTTAAATCCTTCCTAGGTGATTTTGAAAACAAAATAAGTTTTGAAATATACTTTTATTAAAAGGTATTATGCTTATAAAGGATTTTCTCAAAATGTTTTTCATGAGAAATTGTTTCTCATGGCTTAATCATAAGTCTTGGAAACCCGGATGATTTGCAATGGGTTATGGGTTAGATAATATGTCAATCTCGAATGCCCATTAGGGATAATGTATTTGGAAGGATAAATTGAATTTAAAAGTTCATGTGGCGGGATCCGTAATGGTTAATGTTTATACACTGAGATTCAATTACAACATAGATATCTCACGTCACTTGCAATTCCGATGTATTTCCTGTTTAGAGTCAATGAGATAACATTGGGTAAGCCAGGGTAAGAATGTCCCAGAGCAATCTGTGGAGGTGCTCACATAAGAAATACAAACTCAATAATTGATTAAAAGTTAATCAATTATTTAAGTGATTAAAAGTTAATCATTTAATTAAATAGATTAAAAGTTAATCTATGGTTTAAATTAATTGTTAATTTAAATCTAGAGATTATTTTAATAATTATTTAATTAACATAATTAAAGGGGAAATGAGTTTGACCCATATCTATAAACCCATTTAATATGGACCTTTAATATAGGCCAAAGCCCATGGGTTTAAACCATAGGGTAGGGCGCACACTTTGGTAATCCTAATTGGATTAGGATTTGTTTAATTGAATAATTGTTGAAATATAATTCCTATAATTATGGAATTAAAATCCAATTGTTGGATTGCAATAAGGATGAGGATAAGTTGTAATTGGATTACAACATGGAGTGTTTAACTCCCCAAAGTTCACGCCCCTTGAAGCTCACGCCCACCCTTGTGTAGGGTTTCCTAGTTTGACTAGGATTCCTTCTTTGAGTTGGATGTTGACTTATCTCTTTTAATTAAGGAATCCTCTTTTAATAGAGACTCTTTAATTAGTAGAATTACTATAACTAAAGTAGTTGTAGATTAAGTAGGAGTTTAATTAATTAATAGTAAGAGTTATTATTAATTAATAATTCCTATTAGATGAGTTGCAGTTGGGATAGGATTAGGATAGGATCCTAGTCTATATATACCCCAACACCCTAAACCATTAAGTACTTTTTTCCAGAATTTTCTCTCCTCTCCTCTCTCTCTCCAAACCTCGAGCCTTAGGGAATACCCCTAGAGATTTTCGTGAGCTTCATTGGTGGTGCAAGTTGGGTTTTGTTTATTCTAGGGTTTTGAACCTTAGTACTTTTGGTGATAGAAAGTCTACACCATTACTCCATCTTCTTCCTCTTGCTTCTATAATTTCAAAGGAGATTCTAAAGCTTTGTGGGGATAGCGAAGAACAAGGATCGAGCTTCTAGTATTTTTTCGGAGAAATCTCTACAAAGAGTTCTAACGGTTCGAGTGGATTAAGCTTCACCGGTGAACATCATTCACCGAGGTGATATGACTAAAACTCTTAGATAGTTTTGATGCTTTCTATGGTGTTAAGATCTAAGGGGATCCAGTTTCCGCACAATTTTTATCCAGATCCCCCTTCATCATAAGCATAAACTCATAAGTCATAGCTCACAAGCTCATAAGCATTGATAAAGCTAAACATCGGGTTGGTCAAGGATAGGGCATATCCAAGGATATGTCATATCCGGCTCAAAGTAATCTCATAAGAATTGGATAAATCCAACGAGAAGATTGGTCAAGGATCTTGGCAGCCCACTTCTATGTATTCGATGAAGGGTATTTATATGCTCGGCTCTAAGTCTTTTCACGGGTGCTAAGATCTGGCTCTAAGTTATGCTCATAAGAATTTCACAAGCTCATAAGTGAATCTCAAAGTCTTTTAAGTGGTCTAAGTCCCTACAGATCATAAGCCCATAAGTGCTCTAAGTTTCTACGGTTCATAAGAACTCTAAGGAACTCATAAGACTTGATTCTCATATGCTCATAAGACTCATATGCTTTTGGATTTCATAAGGAACTCATAAGAATCTAATAAGGAAAAGCAAATGAAATTCATAAAGAACTCACAAGATTAAGGAACTCACAAGACTAAAGAACTCATAAGTTAAAGGCTCATAAGAGACTCGTAAGACTCCTAAAATATAGAAATATGGTTTGTGAAAGTACGAACTCAAAGTATGATTTAAAGTATGGTTGTCGAGAATATGTAATTGTTAGATTATTTTAAACTTCCGCACTCTGATTATACATATATTCCGATGAACTGTACTCTGTATGAAATGTTAATGTTTTATAACATTGTCCATTAGTAGTTTGTATACGTTGAGTATTCAATATTCAGCCGAACTGTTATTTCGGTAGGTTTCAGGTTGGACGATCGTGCTCCGAAACTGAGGGTCAAAGAAGAGCTTGCTTGGGATCATCATCCAGATGATAGGGGTCTGGACATGTGGCCTTAAGGTTGAGGGAGAGCGACATGTATTTGGGGTTTCATTTTGGGGGTTTTGCATCGGGCTTGAATTGGTAACTCAAGTGATGAATTTTGTATACGGGGTTAGTTTCTATTTATGTACAAGTTTTAGTTTGTATTCAGTCTCAGTTGACTCTTATACATGGGACACTGTTCTATATAAAAGAAAATTTCAGGTTTACTATTTAGTATGCCTTGAATGCTCCCTCACAGGATAGTTTGAATGTAAGTCATGGCGCCAAAGTCTAATAACTCCTAGGGGAGATTTTGGGTCGCGACAACACCCCTCCTCATTTCCTTGGTAGGGTGCCTTGTCCTTAAGTACTCTCACCACACCTTTCTTTTTTAAGGGATGTGAGTGGTTAAAGATTTAAGTTGAGATTGAGGACTGTGTGTGTTGTGTGCGTGTGTATGTGTTTACCAATTCCCCCTCCCCCCCTCAATATACTTAAGGTATCTAATTCTCCACAAATATCTCATTTAAGATATAATCACTCATACTAAAATATGAAAATGAAATACCTACATCTCATTTTTCGCATCTCGCTTTCTAAAGATTTTTTGAGCTTTGTTTCTTGCTTTTCATTTTCCTATCTTTTTCTGGGTGCTAGGTTTAGGTGCCGCATTATTAGAGGCCTCGGATTCTCTCTGGTAGATGCCAGAAAAATGGTCTCAGGCTACCACAATGTGTGCGACATGTGACAAATAATTTATTGCATTGTCTCCCATGATTTTGACTTTTCCACACATTATACGACATGTGGTGAGAAAAAAGTGGGAGAAATATCATGTGGGGAGAAGTCAAAATCATGAGAGCAAATGAAATGACTTCTCCAATCTCCCCTTTATTATTGCCGCATGTCGCATAATGTGTGCTAGCCAGAGACCACTTTTCTGGCATATGCCAGAGAGAATCCGAGGCCATTATTAGATTAGGGGAACTGGTTAATTAGTAATGCCCACGGTAGGTGCAGAGGTGCTGCTGTTAGCTTTCACAACTTTCACTAGAGTCTTTATGGGCACAGGGATTGGGTTGATCAAAAGAAATTTCCTCAACCGGGTAAGGGCAAGAAAAAATCAAAGAAAAGAGATACCGTTTGAGGCTTGTTTAACTCCTTTTTATAGATAACTCCTCTCGGTTTCACTTTCGCTTTTCTTTTCACACTTATAACTATGCTTAGCACACAAAAAACGAAAATTGGTCTTTAGGCACTATGGGGAGAACACCATCATGGAAATGGAAGGGTGGTTAAGGGCTTCCCCAGTCCCAACTAGGGCTCTTGGGTTCATAACCCCATGGTTAAGAATGGCAAGCCTATGGGTTCAATAAATTCTTTTGACCATCCAAATTCTAAATAAACTATTTTTGCAACACAAGCGCGAAATACACATAAAATATATTGGCATTCTATATTCATCTTTTCTTTACTAATATAAAGAGGGGACCATATCCTCGTGTTGATTGAATTTTAACTAAATTCCAAAATTTCCTTTTACCGATTTATAAAATAATGTTTTCATAACCGAACCGACCGTTGAACAGGCTAGGTGACATGTTCCTGGTTCAACCGATCTGGTTGAATCATGTACTTTTATTATTTTTTAAAAAAATCTATTTTTTCTTTTTTTTTGTCGTTTCTTCCGATTTTTCTCACCGGTTCTCTAGTTGAATAGAGAACCAGCCAGTTCCCAGTTCTAAAACTGTTTTTTTTTTAAACCGTTCGGTTATGGTGGTTTTGGGGACTAGTTGACTGGTTGGTTTCCGATTTTACCGGTCGGTCCGATTTTTAAAACAAGGATATAAAGAGAATTAGAGACTTAAAAATATTGATTGAAATGTATCTTAATTTTAAAATTACCCTTAACTAATTTAAAAAGAATGTGACTTAGAAATGTTGATTGAAATTTACCTTATTTAAAAAATACCTCTATTTTATTTCTAAAAGACATCCCTCAAGTTTTTATTCCCAAAATTCCCTCACTTTTTTTATAGTCAGAATGTCCCCTGCATGCACATTGCACGTGCACACCCACATGCACAAAAATATTATTTTGATGCAGTGTTCTGTAGTTGTGATCTCGCATGCATTACTCTTGCAGTCCATTATTATATATCTTTACTATTATAAAGAGAATGAGCTGGTTAAAAATATTGGTTGAATTTTGTCATAATGACAAAATTACTCTTATAATTAACTTCTACCTTTTTTACTATTATAAAGAGAATGAGTCAATTAAAAATGTTGATTGAATTGTCATAATAACACAATTACCCCTCACTAGAGTCCCTCTTCCCACTCTCCCCCTCCCCTCTCTCACGTGCATCGCATGTGAAGTCCGCTAGTAAATATATATGAGAATGATATTCTTCACTAAGACTAATGAACTTGTTAACCTTCACTAGTCTTTTTACCATTATGTATTTTTTTTTTTTTTTGGTTTGGTAATAGAGATGTATATATAATAACCAAAGATGGAAGTACAAGAAAGGGGCAAGGGATCACAAGATTGTGAGTCCAGGGCCAAACAAACTAATTAGAAAATGAAGTAAACTAGAAATTGAAAAGGAGATACTAAGAGGTAGAGTCAAAACAAAAAGTTAAACCATGTTAGATCAAAATTCTCCAGGATGGAGCACCACTGTGCTAAGAGGTGTTCAACCCATTGGCAAGTGATTATGTGAGATGTAGGGGAGTCCTTGAAGACCCGTGAATTTCGTTCTTTCCATAGGGACCATGATATCAATGCAAGTAACAAAGAACCCTCTTTGAAACCCTCTCCTCCCGATGCACCAAGAACTTACAAGATAAGAAGTCCCAAAAGGAATAGGGAAAGACCTAGTTAATTCTCAGGCGGGTAAGGAAGTAGCATCAAACCTTGTGGGCGAAAGGACAGTACAATAGGAGGTGATCAACCGTCTCCTTAACATTTAGGCACATGAAACCATCGTTGCCCATTTACCACCATCTACTCACAAGATGCTTGCATGTTAATATCTTGTCTAAAACTACAGTCCAAAGAAAGAAGGATACCTTGGGAAGCAGACTCACCTTCCATACCAATCTATAAGAGAAAAGGTGGCCGGTGTTGGGGAGTAAAGCCTGATAAGCAGATCTCACTAAGAATTGACTTTTGTTGTATCTAGACCAGAGGCGGACATCCCTGAGGATGGGAAAAGTGGGAATATGATGAATTTTGGCGAGGAGGTTTTGAAGGCTGTTAGTTTCCAATCGTTAAAGTTTTGACGCAAATGGGGACATAAGACTCTGCTGTTTGGGTGATAATCAGTGCAGGATTCTACGAAAGTAGATTTGTCTAATGTTAATTAAGGACCAAATGAAATTCAAATCATCACGTAGGATGGAGGAACTGCACCATTTGTCTGTCCAAAATCTTACCTCATTACCTCTATTGACTCGATAGCTAATGTGACCAAAAAAGAAGTCTCAACTTTTCATGATGCCTTTCCACATGCCAAAGTGACGTTGATCATTTATACTAAGAGGGTCCCAATTGGGAGATGGCCCATATTTAGATGTGATTACCCAACTCCAGAGGCTTTCACGCTTGATGTCGAACCTCCAAAGTCATTTTCCCATTAGAACCTTGTTGGATAAGGAGAGTGGGTGAAAGTTCAAGCAACTCATTTCGATAGTGCAACAACCCAGAATTTTAATATAATAAAATTATGAGATTATGGGTCCTTAACTGTGTTTAAAAAGTTAAGTATTTGTTAAATTGGCAGAAAGTGAGTTTTGTTCGGGACTGAAGTGTACTGATAAAACTTCAGTGTTTTTTCTCGAAAATTGAACCTAGCGTGTTGATCGGCTATTGAAACAATAATCCATCATGCCGGTTCCGTTACGCATCAATTCGCGTTGCCGCAATGTGATCGGCGTCCAAAATCCCAGGAAATTGGTGGGTTTTGTAATTTTCTTCCGGATTTACTTTTTGCTGTCAAAACTCATCATTTTCCCCCGAAATTTGTACAGTAGGTATCAAATTATCCCTAGTTCAGTCACCTATCGTTTCGGTACTGTCGCGTATCGATTCGCGAGACCGCGGGGGTCTTAAATGTAAGAAAATCGAGAAAATCAGGAAATTCTAGATTTTTCTGAAATTCAGTTGAGAATCCATAATTATTGGGGATCCTAATAGAAATCCGTGTGGCTGGTATTAATGCGTGTCGGTCGGCAGTGGGGACTAATGTCTGTCGTTTCGGCAGTTAGTTATCTCAAACGAAGAAATGGCGGCCTATTTTGTGTCAGAAATCAGGAAATTAGTGGGTTTTACAGTTTTCGTCCAGACTTACTTTTGACTGTCAAAACACAGTATTTTTCCCTGAAATTTCTACAACAGGTGTCGAACTGGTCCAAGTTCGGTCACCTGAAGTTTCGTCAAAATCGAGCATCATGAAGTAGGGTTTTAGAGGCCGTATACGTGAGAAAATACGGAAGAATAGTCAAACGGTCAAACCGTTGACTTGGTCAACGGGACCATTAATGGTGGTCATGTGCATTGCACATGACCCTTGACTTATAAATAGGGGGCCAGCACTTTCATTCTCACGGTTTGCAACAGTAGGGGAGTTTTTCCAAACTCTCTTTCTAGAGAGAGAAAGTAGAGAGAGAAAGAGAGGAAAGAGAAAAGAGGAGAGAAACAAAAAGGGAGGTCCACCTTCACATATTTTGATGCTCCCGACACATTGGCGGGGTCTGATTTTCTCCTTGGTATCTCGTTTGGCGTGTAGAGAGAAAAAGGAGAGAGAAAGTGGAGAGAGAAAGTTGCATGCGCTCTACCCTGGGGTTGATCGTCGTGGGGAATGAATTGACGATATTTATTTTCTTTCCCGATGCTTTGATCGACGTGTAGAGAGAGAAATGGGGAAATCTAGAGAAAGAACGTGAAGATGTGAGGGCAAGGAGCTTCACCTCGGGGTTGATCGTCCTCCAGAGCGCGTTGGCGGTGTCCGTTTCGGCACTAGACACTTCGAAGCGCAAGAAACAGGTAAAAACTCTTTCCATCTCTTCTCTTTTCCCTGTTATTTGCTATATTCTTTATGTGGAATGTATATGCGTTGATGAAAAATTGTCTGAGACCCCATGGATGTGTTATGGGAAGGTGGTTGTACGTGAAAAATAAGTAGAGGGGTGTAGCCCTTAGTCTCGGGCCTCAAAACCTCGGATTTAGATTCACTGTGTAAAAGACGTGGATGGAAAAAGGGTCAGAGACCCATATGTGATGTTGTGATTTTATGTGGACCTTCGGGGAGCCCAGATCGGGTCCCGAGTAAATTGTATCGTCACCCTGGAGTGTCGAAAAGTTGTAGGTCATATAAGGCTATAGACACATCCATTTGCCTGGAAATGTTACCTAACGGGAAGATGTGTTATCAGATTTGATTTACGAGTGCGAGGCCCAAATATTTCAGTTAACCAAGCGAGGCTTGGGTTAACTAGGGTTAACCTATGATTAGAAAACCTAACCAAGGTTAAAGTATAATCCTCCGTGACTGATAGTCGGGAGTGAGTGGATTTGATATCCATAGATCCTCTTTGGATAGGTCTGGAGTGGTGATATTATGTGAGTCCTCCGTGACTAATAGTCGGGAGTGGGTGAATTTGATATCTATAGATCCTCTTTGGTTAGGTCTGGAGTGGTGGTATTATGTGAGTCTTCCGTGACTGATAGTCAGGAGTGGGTGGATTTGATATCCATAGATCCTCTTTGACTAGGTCTAGAATGGTGGCGTGATGTAGTCATCCGTGACTGATAGTCGGGAGTAGGTGGAATAATATCCATAGATCCTCTTTGGCGAGGTACGTGACTGATCGTCGAGAGTTGGTGGAATAACGTCCATAGATCCTCTTTGACGAGGTACGTGACTGATTGTCGGGAGTGGATGGAGTGCTATCCATAGATCCTCTTTGACTAGGTCAGGGGAGAACAGATTGTTGTATTATCTGATAGATATGTCGTACCGAGGCTGAGTCAGTAGGTTGTGATGCCTCTGATGGATATGTCATCCCTACTGTGGCTGAGTTGGATGGTTGTGTTATCTAATAGATATGCCGTACCGAGGCTGAGTCAGTAGGTTGTGATGCCTCTGATAGATATGTCATCCATACCGTGGCTGAGTCAGATGGTTGTGTTATCTGATAGATTTGCCGTGAGGATAAAATTCCCCACCGTGGCTGAGTCAGATTGTTGTGTTATCTGATAGATATGCTGTATTGAGGTTGAGTCAGTAGGTTGTGATGCCTCTGATAGATATGTCATTCGTACCGTGGTTGAGTCAGATGGTTATGTTATCTGATAGATATGTCGTACCGAGGCTGAGTCAGTAGGTTGTGATGCCTCTGATGGATATGCCATCCCTACCGTGACTGAGTCGGATGGTTGTGTTATTTGATAGATATGTCGTACCGAGGTTGAGTCAGTAGGTTGTGATGCCTCTGATAGATATGTCATCCATACCATGGCTGAGTCAGATGGTTGTGTGATATGATAGATATGCCGTGAGGATAGAATTCCCCACCATGGCTGAGTCAGATTGTTGTATTATCTGATAGATATACTATATCGAGATTGAGTCAGTAGGTTGTGATGCCTCTGATACATATGTCATCCGTACCGTGGTTGAGTCAGATGGTTATGTTATCTGATAGATATGTCGTACCGAGGCTGAGTCAATAGGTTGTGATGTCTCTGATAGATATGTCGTTCGTACCGTGGCTGAGTCAAATGGTTGTGTTATCTGATAGATATATCACGAGGATAGAAGTCCCCACCGTGGTTGAGTTAGATGGTTGTCTTGTCTGTGATATGATAGATATGCCGTGAGGATAGAATTCCCCACCGTGGCTGAGTTAGATGGTTGTGTTGTCTGATAGAGATGTCGTGAGGGTAGAGTTCCTCACCGTAGCTGAGATCAGATGATTGTGTTGGTTCTAGTGGATGAAGGCCCAGATTATGTATTGAGTCTATGGACTCAAGGTTGTACGAAGTCTAAGGACTCAAGGTTTGATTTCATTGGGTGTAAGCTTGGTTGATCTTGATAGTTATCATGGGGGTATAGGACGCCATGGTAACAAAATTGATGTTAACGGATTTGGAAATGGATAGCGAGTCTACAAACTCTAATTTGGATATTGAGTCTACGGACTCAGGTTGAACATAGGCGAAGGCCAGTTGATTGAGTCTGCGGACTCAAGGATAGAGTGTGCGGGTTATCTGGAATGATAACCTAGTGGTGTAGACGATGATTGGATGAACTTGGAAATTAAGGTTGAGAACCTCGAAATAGGGTGAAATAGCCCTGAGTGACCTTGGGTCACGGATTACAATATTATATATTATTATAATATGAGAATTGCATTGCAATACTATATCGTTATTGATAATGATGATTGCTACTAGGTGGAAAATAGCCTAGATGGATTGTGGATTTTGTTGGGCTCTATAGCTCACTCCTCTCATTTTATGTCTTCCGATTTGGAAGCGGTTGCCGATTGACAAGAGTTATACTTAATGGATTCTGAAAGTGTACCGGTGCAATTGTAGCGCCAAAAGTAAAGGCTATTGTAGCCAGTGAGGTAACGTATTTGCTTATGATAGGTTATTGTGATGACCAGTTGTTATTGCTTATGTAAGCTCATCAGAAAAGTTGAAAAATCCTTATATTGCAGGTAAAGTCTTTCGCATGCATGGTTATGACGAACGAGCACGCGTCTTGGAACTTGATTTCCCAGGCGCGGGTTTGGGCGTCACAGATAGAGAGGCAGACTATTTTCCAATTGGCAAGATGGTATTTGTGAGTCACCACTTTCTCATTCCAAAGAAAATTGCTTTGGAGTCTTTCAAGCTTTTTCGCTACCGAAATAGCAATGGTGAAGAGAGAGAAATAGGTTGCGAGGCTATTCAAGACGCTTTTAAGTATATGGATTTCAAGACACTTCTAAGGAGAGTGAGTCGACCCCTTTTAGAGAGGTATGCGGATTTCTATCCTTTTATGCGCTTTTGCACTTTATTGATTACCTTCGTGTATTGCATACCATTCTATTAAATATAATAAACCTTTTTTTGGTACTTTTTTTTATCAACAAGTATATGAATACTTTGACATTTTCATAAGAGATAATTCATTAAATAAGAGACAAAACGTACAAGAAAGGTTAAATTGTACTTCTCTCATGTATTGAATGACTAGTCTCCTTGCTAAACTTAACTATAAGAATAGAGTTTATACCAAGGCTGTAAACGGAGCGGATTCGGAGCAGATATTGGTATATCCAAATTCGTATTTGATTATATATCCAGATATCCGAATCCGAATAAATATCTGGTGGATAGTGAAATATGATATTCGTATCCGACTCCGATTAAAATATCCGGATTCGGATAGCTTTGGAATTATGCGATTAATTTAAAAAAAAAATTAAAATATATAAATTAATATTTAAAAAATGTAAAAATATATAAATTTTTATTAAAAATATATATTTTAAAGGTTATATTAATTTTATAAATTTAAAATATTATATATGTATATAATCGGATGGATATTTATTGGATCGGATATAACAGTATCCGGATCCGATTATAAACTGATAGTATTTTACTATCCGAATCCGCTCCGCCGGATACCTATTCGGATAATTATCCAACTAAACAGATTCGGATACGAATATCCGCATTCGTTTACAACCCTATTTATACCAATGTTGCCTAGTTCGTCGGTTTGCTCTGTTTGAATTTGGGTTCGCGGTTCACCACTCTAGAGTGAACCCGGTTCACTAGGGGTAGGAGAAGATAAGTCGCTTTCTGGTTCGCTTAGGTTCTTTAGTTTGGTTCGCTAGCTTGATTCGCTACTTAAGCAAGTAAAACAAAATATATATTTTATATTATTTTATAAAAATGTATATCTTTTAAGCATGTAAACAATATATTACAAATACCTATTTGAAAAATAGTATAAAAAAAACACAACCGAGATCTGTTTGTGAAAGTATAAATTTGCCAAATCTAAAGAAAAATATCAGTGAATTTGAATTAAAAATTTGACAATCTAAGATTGTTTTGAAACCACTGTGGTTCACTCAATTTCACGAACCAAGCCAAACCAAACCACGAACCAGTTCGGGTTCGGTATAGCATGTAGCGAACTTGGTAACCCTGGTTTATACAGTCACGTATTAGTTATTCCACCATGCATATAGTAAAACAGGAAAGAATAATATTTGGGCCATCAATAGGTTAAAAAACTCTAATCAGAGAGTAAAATCTAAAATCCTTACAAGTAGACGTGACTACAACATAACATTTACAACATTTATGCCTAAATTCCATTTGCTCAGTATAACGTAGTTCTATTCTATACATACTGTGGATCAGGTTGCTGCAACAGTATATCGTACACCTATACATTCCGGGATCAGATTGCTGCAACGCACATTGCCTCAATCCTTATAGCAGTTGCAACTTCAGTTGCCACTTCTAACATGTACATATGTATAAATTAACATTAAGGAGGCTTGTGCTCCTTCCCATGTTTTGGTATACAGTGTCCAAGCATGACCCACGAAGAATCCCCCTAGGTTCAATCAAACAGCAGACTTCAAGCACGATCCGAATGCATAGAACACCTTGCAAAGTATCAAGCATTTACCCGTCTCTAGACCTTTATGAGCCTCCTGTCAGCAAGCAATTGCTACTGGCAGAACTTCCCATGGCACAAGGCAAATCCCGGACAAGAAGCTTAACACTATTTGACCCGATAGACTCCAATATCTCAAGACATTCCTGCAAATCCGAGTCATTCACTAACATCACCCACTCCTCCTCATCGTCTAGATACTTGAGCTGGAATGTTCCAGTCTGCAATTTGAACCTCCTCCCAACTTCTTCTAATAATTGGAAACACCCTGCACAAGGTTCATATTTGAACCTGACTGTGTCTTCTTTATAAGTAGCTTTCACTGTGATTACTGATACACCGTCTTTGACAAATGTTTTGCTTTTTGAACATTTCTGAGTACGAATGCTTGGGGAGCTTGAAGCACTGCCGTTCATCATCGAGCCTGAGCCATTTGATGAATCTGTTGTGCCTGAAGAAGTGGGGTGGCTATGTTCAACAACCCCATCATCCCCATCCATTACAGTATCCATCTCGTCGGCAAGAGCCATAGAGCTTGAACTTCGAGACATAATGTGGCAATCAGAACTCCCCAATGTTGAAAAACCATTGCTCGAACCCCATGTATCTGATCTCTCTTTTGCAAAATAAGAACCCAGAGAGAGATGTTTGGAACTAGCCCAAGGCATGGTTTCAAGGTTTGCCATCTGCAATGATCCAGTGTCTAATGAAGCAAATTTAGAGTCATCACTACAAGCAACCAGAGGGATATTGGTTTTCTCTCTTTCACCCATATTCGTATTAGAGACAATCAAATTCCTTACAGGCCCCACTTGATGCCCATCCATAGAATAGTCATCATCTTCAAGCTTCACTGAAGAATTCTCACCCTCAACACAAGGGATCAGAGATGCTGATATTGCATCTTGGGAAGCTGATTCTGGGTTTCTAAAAGCCAAATTCTTTTGGGGGGAGAAAATGTTGTTCCCTGCACTCAAATCTTGGACGACGGAACCTGTTGCCACAAGCCCCCCAGTGATGGGGTCAAACTTCAATCCTCCCTCTACTCCCTGCACAGAGTCGAGCACAGTCTGTATTTTCCTTAATGAACGGTTGACCTTGTTTATCTTGCGGGACGGCCATCTTGAGATTCCGTGCTGTCTGCATATCCTTTTCAACGTAGTAGGGCAAACTACAAAAACAGAAATCCAGAAGTTTATTGACAATCCTCATTAATGAATCTGCACATATTCTTTTCTAAGCAGAAAGATAATTCTGTAATCTCTCAAAATTACTCTTATGGAAAATAGTGGATATTTTATCATATATTACTTGTTACATAGGGTGATTGATATCGTATAAATGCAGAATATGCAAGAGGGCACTGGACCATCCACTCAATAGGCATTAGCTACCATATCATGTACCCGCATAGTACCTTGTTAGTTACACTAATACACTAGCATATGCCACATATATAGAAGATAACCAGACCATCCCTGATATTGACCCAAATACAATATTATATATGCCACAAAATAACACTGTAGATAAAGTAAAAATCATATCAAGATTTCTTCTATGACCTTCGACTGTAATATTCTTAAGCACATAAAATCATGCAATTGATCAGATGGTAAAGATAAAGTAGGATCTTGTGTTAACAAAAATCCAAAGTGGTAACAACCAATTCGACATTTTGGGCTGATGAGCATGTGCACCACATGCATCAGATCAAGTCTTACCACCAATGCTTTTTGCGGCATCCTTAAGACTCCCGGAAAAGTATTGCTGAAGAACGCTCAAGCTAATATTCTTCTCTGCTGTACTTCGCTTTTTATCCAGCTGTCTTCTTGACCCACTTCTTGTCTACAGTACAGAGTTAAGAAACGTCAGAGCTCAATCATACAAACTATTCAGAATCATGCACTAAGAACATTTGAAATCAAAGGCCAAATGAAAAATGGGGACTGAATTTTCTAAATAAGGAGAGAAATTCTCTTCAAATCACAAAAAACAAAAAGAAGAAAAAAAAATGATGAATAGTTATTGGGTTGATAATTCATGAAGTATTGATTTTTCTTTATAAAATTTGTAAATATCTCAGTGTGAATGTAACTTCAGCTATTTTACGCACTACATAAGAAGCGAGAATCTATCAAGGGTCCTTACTATCTAGACCAAGGTTGTTAAATCGGAATTGAATCCTAAAATCGTTTTATGACCGATTCAATTCAAATCGTAAATCGTAAGATTCAATCCATTTTAAAAAAAATACTTAATAGATCAGAAAAATGGAATAATCTATTATCTAAAAGATTTCATTAATATCTATTGATAAAAAAAAGTAACGAACATTTCATTGCATATACTATACAAAACGCAAATGAACTCCATAAAACGAAACATAACCTCCAATATCATCAAAAATAAATCAACAAAAGTAAACTTATATAATAATATTATATGCGATCAAGTATCAAAAGACTTGTACAATTAAAAAGATTAATAAAATAAACTATCAAGTTCTCCCAGAGTCCAAATCTCCAACTTCATGTTCTTTCTTTTCCTCATTTCTTCTCTTCTCTTCTCTTTTGTTTTTTTTTTCTTGTTTCACAACAATAGAGAGAAAACCCAAATAGGAGTTTTGGCATGTCCTTAGCAGGGATTTTTCAGTTTTTTAAAAGATAAAGTACCTATAGAAAATTGAAAGAACAAAAAACATAAAAAAGATATTTTTTACAGTAAAGGTTTGTAACAGGGGTTTCGTGCTCGACTCATATGAATCATAAGATTTGAATCGCAAATCGAATGAGATTTACTTAATTAAGATTTTCACATACGATTTCAATCATTTTGTCTAGGATTCGATTCAAATTGTAGAATTTGAATTGCAAGGAGTTAACAACCATGATTTGGACCCCGAGTTATGGTAGTGATTGCGATGATAACTTGTGAGAGAAGATCCAACACTTTGTAAGATATGTATGCCCTCTAAAGTCCATGGATGATAAAATTCACTGTCTGCTTGTATTAGGGTGATCCATTTCACAGATTGTCCTAACCTGAGAGGTCGACATCTTCTCAAGTATCTGTCATATAACTTTGATGTAGTCAATCGTCAATGTCCAATAGATGACTAATTGAGTTATGTGCACAATATATGTGAATACTTAACACAAATTCCACCACTTTTTAATGGATTATAATATTGAGTTGATATTTGTCGAACTTGACTCAGAAATCCAACTGGTATTTATCGATGAAAAGGTTTATCGGAATGATTATTTATTAAATATAAAAAGCACTTATTATATATCAATTATTCTAAAGAATTTTAAATTAGTTTTGATAGTTCGGTTTGACGAAAAGTATCAAGTGAAAATATCTCTACCTAAGTTAGGGACTTGGCAATGTAGAGAAATTGTCTTGTATGCTTATGTGGATTGGTGGAATGACTGATTTGCAAATAATAGAAAGAATAATTACTTAAATGTAATTCTTTAAATTCTGAGGGTTTAATTATAATGTGCAAGGATTAAAAATACGATTTCGGGGGATGTATCGGTTCCAACCTAAACCTATTAGTATGAGTTTCGGTTTCGGGTGATACAAATAATTTTCTCTTTTCTTTTTAAAGAAAAAATTTAATCAAATTTTTTTAAAAATCAAATGAGTTAATAGGAACCAAATTGACCAAATATAAAGTCATGAGAAGTGACTCAAAGACAAAGTAGCAAACACAATTACAATTACACAATGAATAAGAATATAAATTACTTAATAAATGATACGTATCCCCCGTTTCGTTTCAGTATAAATATCGTAGAGGGAGCTACTAAAACCTATACGTATCGCCCGTTTCGTATCAGTTTCGGCAATTTTTATTTCTATGATAATATATTAATGGACATTATTACAATTAGTGAAAGTCCATGGATGATAAAATTCTAAATATCTAATGAAGTTAATTTTGGAAAGAGTTTAATAGTTCTAGTACAACACTGAAAAGTAAAGCACTAGATCCCACAACTAGAAATAGGAGATCCATTTAAATCCCACACAAGAGAATTTTCTTTTAAGGTATTTAATTTAATTTACGAATTAAATTAATTTATTTTCTTCATAATAACTAATATTTGTTATATGGTAGAGCAAAGCTCTCTATCGTATATGATATGATAATCTAGAGAATTAGGGTGTATGCTATTCATGGTTTAAAAAATCACCGAAACTGTTACGTAAAGGTTTCGGTGGTCTCCGATACCCGATACCGTATATTTACCTGTTTATCCCGAAACAAAACTGTAATGCCCGAAACCATAACGTAACGGGCGTTACGCCCGATACGTAAAGGTTTCGGTCGTAGGACTGGATTCTGAAAATCTCTAAACTCATTATAAAACCTCTTCTTTGCTTCCTCTCTTCTTCTTTACCTATTCTTAGTACCTTTTTTTTTTCCTAAAATCATTTTGTTTTTTCATTGATTAACAACTTGATTTGAGGTCTAATTCATAAATTTGAAGGAATCCAATGCAGGTTCTTTATTTCGTGTATGCTTCAACCCTCGACCCATCTAATTTCCTTATTTCTAAATTTTGAGCTTCATATTGGCTTTAAAAGTATCTTGTTACTCATTTATTATATGTTTTTTTTTTTTTAATGTTTTTCTATTTATTAGAATTTTTTAGATTTTTTTTAATCAAAAAATAATAATAATAAATAAAGGCCGAAACCGTTACGTAACGACGTTACGTAAAGGTTTCGGTAGTGTCCGTTACAGTGTCCGAAACCGTTTTTTTAAACCTTGATGCTATTGCTATTGGAGTCCACCATATACATTCTATTTACTAAGTTCTAATTCGATTAGGGCTTTATAAATAAGAAACTAGGTGGGGTGTCTCACTCTCTTTTTCTAATTACGAATTAGATTAGGATAAGTAATCCTCCTCTAATTAGGAAAGACTTCTAATTGTTTAATGAGTCACATCTAATTAGATTAGACTTAGAATCCAACTTGGAAACCTTCTTCTCTCCCTAGTGTGGGACGTCCCACTCTAACATACTTAAGGGAGAGCTAGCTAATCTCATAGAGTGGAACACCCCCTTTGCTCCTACGTTGGAATGCACTCCCATATTTGGAACACCCCCCTTTCTCCTTCGTGTGCAACGCCCTTCATCCTGGTGTGGTGATTGTCCCCTCTCCTTCTAGCTTGGAACATCCATCTCTAGTTTGGCTTGAAGATTTGTAGAAGGAGAAAAGCATAGTGAAAAATGAAAAAAATAGCAACTAAAGCAAGGAAAAATCATTAACTTCCATTGGAGAAAAACCTTATAGCTTAAGAAGGTTCATGTGAATCGATAAGGAAGTTCTACACTTGAAAACCATGTAAGTTACTTCTATATTAATAAAATCAAATAGAACCTCGCTTGATCTTGGAGAAGGTTCTAATTGTCGATATCGTTTGATATTTCGAGCCATTGAAAAAAGATCTATCGATAAGGAGGTTCTACACTTGGATATACGGTTAAACTGCAAGAGATATCGTTTATTAGTGATTTTTGAAAAAAAAAAAAGGGCAAAAAAATTAGGCAAAACATGAAATTTTGTAGTGAAATTTCATGAAATGTTAAAATAGATGTTAAGTAAACCTTTGGGAATTAGAACATTTATAATAAACAATGTACATAAGAGATGCAATGGGAAGAGGGTAAAGATGTACGTTGATGACACAATGTATGATTGATACATATTCTTAAATCATAACTAACTACATAAAATATTTCATTAATTTCTCAATCAATCATAAATTTATAAATCATAAGATTCACAAACATAAATAATAATAATCCAACCCACCGCAAGGAATACAATCAAAATCAAAAGGAGTTACGCAAAGGCTCGACTGCTACCGGCACTGGCAAATGAGGATGTACACCTCTATACCCATATGCACTCACAAACAAAAACATATCCGTATAGATATTGGTCCTCTGATTGTGCATAACTATGTTTCTTAACAATTGTCACTGACATTGCTAGATAAGGCTATACCCCCATACTCATATTCATACGACTCATACCCATAAATATATTCATTTGATTATTTTGGAATTTAAATTTGGGAGTATTTTAATGGAGGGTACCCATAATATGGTTTTTTTTTTGTAAAGCTTGAATGTAAAGTCTTTTCGTATTGAACTGTTAGTTGACTTATTGACCTATAGATTAAAATATTTTTTAAGACTAAAATATGAGACTTTTTTCACCAAACTTTTGGGTTTTAGTAATGTTTTGATATGGTAGAATTTATGACATTTTAAGATTTGAGAAATACCTTACCATTTCAAATTTGAATTCTCAAAAAGGCGCTAAAAAACGGATTTTATTCTTGAACTAAAAAGTTGACTTTTTACTCTTCTAGAAATTGAATTTAGGATAATTTTTATTGAATTGAAATGGGGAGTATAACCTTAGTACATATAAATATCTTAAGAAAATGAATTAAAAGAAAACCATTTACTTAAATGATTTTTTATGTAAATAAGATAAAGTGAATTGATTCACTCTCATATCCAAAGGCCAAAGCCTTCTATAGAAAATATATAATAAAAAAAAAAAAAAAAACACATATGTTAGTCGATATTGCACAATATCGGCGATATATTCTCGATATCGGCCGATATGGTGTAAAAAAATTTAAACAACATGTAGATGTGTCGTCAACCAGCGATATCGATAAATATCATTGATATTGTCAATTTTTTTTGAACCTTGATCTTGGAATTGATATGTGTCAATCCAAGACCATCTAATAAAAAAACCATTCTATTACACTTCTTTCCATAGAATAGAAGGTTTATCACTTTATCTCTGATATACTTACTTCTCTAAGCAAACAATACTTATGCACCATATAGATGCATTTCCCCTCCATAAATTACTTACCAAAGGAGGGGTTATGTTAATGAAGTTTCTCTGAGATGACCAAGCACTTAGCACTAATTGGAGCATCAAGTCCATTTGCTCCCTTATTTGAACTTTCTCACCAAGCCAATATATCTTCCTACCTTTCCATTCCCCTACTTCATATTTTTGCTTCCTTTTTTTAAAACCCTTTTCAATTATATTATGCACAATTCTTATTTTCTTCACTGTTTTCCTCATCTCTTTCCCCATTTTCTTTAATTCTTTTCTTCATTCCATTTTCCACATAACTTTTCACTCTTCCCTTCAGTTTTCTTCTCTCCATCTCTCAATCACCACGATTGACAGATTAAAAATATAATTAAGATTACAAGAAAAAATACTACAATAATAGGTATTTCACGCGATATTTTTAAAATGTCGGCTAAATCTCGCGATATTAATGTGATGAAACGAAAAAATAATATTTCTCGTGAGATCTTTAAAGCACTGCGATGAAAACGGAGTTTTAAACTTTAGATTTTTTCTCGGTATTTATCGGGAGAAATTAGGAATTTCTCGGGAGATTTGTGACAGTGGAGGGAACAATGCAGACTGCAGAGTGATGACACAATTCAAGGATATGACTTTAAAAAAGAAAATCATGTTGCATAAGATAGATCTCAGCTCTCCTTCTCATTTCATTCTAATTGAAACATGGAAACCAGATATTTTTCATTTCCTTTTTAATTCTCATCAAAACCTGTATTTCTCTACAGCCCTTCCTACAATAGTCAACCTACCTTTCAATTTTATATTATAACTGTGAGAAGTTGTTCAGTTTATTCTCTCCCTTTTCAAGGCTATTACATTTCCTTTCCTTATTCCAATCTCTCTCACCAAGATTCTTCTCAGCCACTAGAACTGAAATATTAATCAACTGACAAAACCAATATATTGCCGACTGTCACTTAAGAAACTGATCATTGTGCTGGAGTTCACAAAGATGCGGTCTGGTTTCCAGGTCGTTCAGTCGGACCTTCCAGCCCAACCTGGGTTTTAGAACATTGATTTATAAAATGCATCTTTTAACACAAGTAGATGTAGATATAAAAAAAGTATATATAATACAAAATCTATAACAGGCACAATCGTCTGTAGACCCGAGGGACAGTCTAACAATGGCATACTGTTTATTTGGAGCATATGCAAGTGGCACCTGTCATGGTAATTGTCCTCCCACCAGGTCTTTTTTAGCACATATCGCCGTAGTGAGACCATCATACAAGAATCACAGAATTCCTAAGAAGAACTGACACTGATGCTTTACACTAAAAGTTTGTACAAGTAATAATCACCATATTCAGTATTAGAAGAGTGCAACTTGACCATCACTAAGAAAAGGATATAGTTAAGATTAGCACCTGTTCATGAGGACCATCTGCTTCCATTCCATCGTTCCTGGGGTTAGATATATTCAAGGCCACCCTTCCAATCGAATTCAAGTTGCTACCTGATAAAGAAGGTTGAGAGCTTTTCCCAGACATATCCATTGGCGGGAAATTTGCCCCTTCTTCCTTCTGAAGTCCTACTTTAGTGCGTTCTGCCCCAACTAATTCGGCATCTGAAACAGTTCTCAAACTCTTACAGATCCTCTGCATGGTACCTGAGAGGTTGTTTAACAAGAGTTGCTGCTCTGAACTCCCTTTGCAATTGACAGGGAGATACAACTCTAGTATATAATCATCATCACAAGTGTATGTGCTCCTTAGCCTGATTGCGACAGCAGCATTCAGACCAAACTTGCGTGCATGATGTACAAGTGGATGCTCGCTTATATCATGCTTCTTTACGTCAGGGGAAAAGAAGGGGTGATTTGATTGAAGTGCTTTTCCAGCAATACCTTGCCCTTTCTCCAGGTGATGCTCTTGGCATGCATGCACAAACCCTTGCATCTCTGTATCATTCACATAGCATGCTGTATTCTCAACACATAGGATACATTTCTTACAGCAACTTGTATCACCCTCTCTAATGTTTATTGTTGTAAATTCATCACAAACTGCCTCGTTGTAACTACAGGGAATCCATGTAAGAGCTAATGGTAGCCTATGTGCATGACAAACAGCTCTTAAAACATCAAATATCTCAGCTAAGGCAGCTCTCTGGTTCTTTGAGAGACACTGCAAAATAATGGATGACCTTACAATAAGAACAGAACATCACAAATATCTGAAAGATTCACAACACAGCAAAGTGTCTCCTTTTCATTGTAAATCAGCAAGACTAAAGCATGGTTTTGATGAATACCTGTGGATTAACTCGTGGTGGTCCACTGGTCCTTAAGTTCACAGCCTGCAAACGAGATTAGGACAGATCATCATAATTATATTTGCTATTTTTTGTGTACTATTAATGCATGTATCTTATATGTATGGTAATGTAGGATTTATGTTTTCAATTGATGAAAGAGTCTTCATATGCTTATGTACAAAAGGTCCAGAATCAAATACAGGTCACGGATGGTAGATGGGTAAGGACACCCTTCATCAAAGATATTCAGACCAAAAACCAAGGTATGTGATAAGAAATCAGTGCACGTGATGGGATATCCAAAACTATACTCACAAAACACAGATTTTCCAATACATACCATTTGCCTCTTCTGCTACTCTTCTCTTTTTCTTCCCCACTGGGAAGGAGTGAAGAATTCCCTACTTTATGTTGCTCCCAGATTCCAACACCCTGGGCTCACCAAATCCACTAGAGACTTTTAAAATTTAAACCATGTCAACATGAGCAAAGTTAATGCTTATGTCAGCACAGCTCAAACACCATGAATTGTTGGATCCCGGTATTGAGTGGGTGAGTGACGACTGAACCACTGACCATGTATTCAAGCAGCTGCCAAATCCCTCTTGGTAGAGCGGTTAGAGGCACTCCCGTATGAGGAAAGGCCACGGGGTTCCATCCGGTCTGTTCTCACATATTGATATCCCATGATGTACCGGTCTTGTGTACACCAGCAGCCAAACATCTAACCATTAGCATGGTGTACTGCAAGTAACAACTATTGTGTCCAACTTGCCTCAAAGACAAGCAGAGACACATATACACACAAAGAGGCGCATGGACGGACACCCACCCACACACACACACATAGAGTAACCATTGTAGAGACATGGAAAAGTAAAACTAACCTGGAGGGCACGGCAAACGTTTTCCATCTCTGGATCGAAATTGGATTTCTCTTTGATAGTGACAAGTTCCAGCACGGCACAACATGACCGTTCGTGCTGATTGAAAACTGGTAAGGCAAAAGATCCACGGACTTTGTGGTCAACTGCATGTTTTACCCGCAAGTATTCATCCTTATTGTAATAGACTACATTTGAAGTCCACTCTGGCAGTCTAGAGATAAACACACGACCAGGAAGCCCGGGAAAAGAACCCTGTGTTTCTGTAGTGGAAAAGGTAAATGCCCTTGATACTTCGCGATAGCCCGCAAGCATTTGATCAAGAAGGTACGGTTGCTCACAAGTACTTAAGATAAACTCATCTCCATGCTTAAATGGCACCCAAAGTTGTGCAAGAATTCCCCCTCCAGATGACTCTTTAAACAATGAGAGTGCCTTGAGCATCTTCTCAGCAAGTGACCACCCAAGCGGCCTAGGAATTATACCATTCCCCATATCTGAAATGCTGATTTGGGGAAAAGAACCAGTACTTTGTTTAATACCTGAGTCCTCTGCATCAGAGGAATTCACCGGAAAACCATTATGGGTACCAGTTTGCTTGGATACCATCTTGTCACCACAACTGGAAGAACTCCCAGCCGCATTGAGAGTTCCCCCATCAGTTATAGGGAAGGCACCAGTACTTTGTGTTGAAAAATTCAACGGAGAGAACGAAAAATAACTCCCAGCCATCGGTTGAACAGTGGAAAAATCATAGGAGGAGAGAACCTGATCTGTAGATGAGGGGCTGTTGCACAATTCTGCGTAAGTATCAAAATTCATAAGTTCTGAAAAACTGTTAAACAGATCCTCCGAAATCGGATTCCCCATTCCCCCTTCCATTGATGTCAAATTCTCCATCTGAGCTTCTGAAGAAGCCGCAGAACCAACTCCATTGTCTTTAGAAGAAAAGGGGTATTCCATCTTCAACTATAAAACTAGCCCCTATCATCAAAAAACCACACCCTCTATATCAAAGGAAATTCTTAATCCAAAAGTTTCTCCAAAAACATCTTCTCTCTCAATGATCCTTTTTTTTCTGAAAGAAAACCATAATTTCTTCTTCCATTTGCACGGCAAGAGCCCAAAATTCCACCATTAAAATCGTCACTTTTCACGTTTTATGCTGAAAGTTCTCCACTAAAAACTACCCTTCTTCAAGAAAACCCTAGCCTTCACCAATGAAACTGCACCGACCATGAACTTCCCAAAAACACTTCCAAAAAATACAGATGCCACTTCAACAGACAAAATGACAATAAATACAATCAATATCCCTCTCAATTACCTCAAAAATTGAATTAACATTGAAATTCTTAGAAATGGCCACGAAGAAAACAAAGAAAAAAAAACCCAAAAATTCTCTGTACTGACCTTGGAGGCACAAAACAAGATTCACCAGAATCCCAAACCATCAGGCCCTGCAAAAAAAAAAAAAAAGTCAAAACTTTCCATTAAAAGAAACTCAAAACACCATCTCAGATTCGTCCCTGAATCAGAAACCATTGGAATCGAGTTCTTCTAAGACAAAAATCAAATTACATAGCTAAAAACGATCAAACATACAACGAATTGGTGTCTGTAAATCCTGGAAACTCGGCTAACAGTAGTAATCAAGAAAGAAACCCGAGATCCAGAGAGGGGGATTCTAAAACTTGCTAAATATAGAAACCCTAGCTGATGGCCGCAATAACGGCTTCTAGATTTTTATATTTATTTTATTTTACTAAAAATAAAAAACATTTTTTTTAGAGATGGCCGATCAGCGATGGATGTAGCTCTATATTAAAACAGCCATTGGAAGAGAGAATCGAAGGAGGAGATATATAATTGCCAAATGTCCTCCATTCAACTGGTAATTACCATAATAGCCTTTCTAATTTATTTAATAATGTTTTAAAGCATACCAATATTTACAAATTAAACAACATTTTAAAAAGAATTAATCTACGATACTCCTAAATTGTACTCTCAAATCTTAACAATTTATCTTAATTATTATATTGTTAGGATTAGAGCTGATGTGGCATTAGAAAAGCCAAAACAAGCCAACACAAATCCTTAAAAAAAAAAAAAAAAACAATTTTTTTGCTAAAAAATGTCTTCTCTATGAGCACATATACCCCTAAATCTTATTCTAAAAACTTATCACAAAACTTCTCTTACGGAGAGCTGACGAGTTGTAGAAATACAAACTATTGTAAGTTTTTCTTCATCTTAATAACCTTAAATCTTAACTTCCATCATTGTTCTTTTTTATCATCTCTCTCCTTATTATATTATCTCTCTTTTTACGACAAATTTGAATTGTTTTTCATGATTTGTATGTATGATATTCTTAGGTCGATTACACGAAATACGGTAAGCTTTTCCTCCACACCATATTCAACATTTAGTTTCCTATTATCTTTTGTTGCAAGCCCTTTAACCTACACAAATAAGGGTACAATATATAACAAATTGAGTTTGATTCATTTGATACCAATTTATTAGACATTCAATTAAGTTTGGGTCCACAAAAAGAGTACAAAATTATCATGTTCTAAGTTTAGAATGATGTATAATTAAAAAATTTATAGATATTTTTTTTACCTTTTAGTGTGCTCGTAAAATTTGTTATATTTTAAAGGTGTTACTACGAGCACATCAATATTTAGTGACTGGATACCAAATATTTCACTTACTAGCTATACACCATGAAAATATAACAAATCTTACGAGCACACCAAGAGGTAAAAAAATACATATAAAATTTCTAATTATACACTATTTTAAACTTAAAACTATAAAACAAGATAATTCATTCAATAAATTGGTATCGAAGGAATTTGGCCCAATTCTTTATATATTGTACCACTATTTGGGTGGGAAAAAGAGATTGCAACAAAAGATTACAATAAATTAGTTCTTGTAATCAACCTAAAAAGAACATGAAAGACAAACTTAAATTTGACCGGAAAAAAGAAAAAGACTATAGTACAGAGAGGTGAAGATTGAAGAACAATGAATAACTTAAGATTTAAATTTATTAAGACGAGAAAAAACTTAATTATACTCGTTCATGTTTCTACAATTTGTCGGCTCTCTGAAGGTAAGGTAAGAAGAGCTTTGTGGTTCATTCTTAAAAGGAGATTTAAGTTTTTATAATAGAGTTTAGGGGTTTGGGTGCTCCTAGACAAGAAGACATTCTTTCAAAAAAAAGAAAGTTTTTTTTTTAAATGGTGTCCAGTCAATAAATATTAGTGTGCAAGTAGCAACAACCTAATTTAATAGTATACAAGTAAGCGATATATTTGGTGTCCAATCACTAATTATTAATTGGTGTGCTCTTAGTAGCACGCTTTTTTTATAAGAACATTTTTTTACAGATTGAATCACAGCCAATTAATCAGACAAAGTTCAATTGCATTCATAAGCCAACACGTGTCCCTTTTAACCCCTATAAATTGTGGTTAAGTTTCATTAACCTTTGGGGTTCTACAATATAACCATTCTTTTAAAAACAATATTAACCCTAAGTGTTAAATTTTTTTAACTAGAGTTGATAAAAATATATATATTTTTTTCTAAAAACCAAGGATAACTTATTGAATCTCAAGGATTAGTGAATTTTAATCATAGTTAATAGGGGTTAAAAGGGAGACATGTTAGCTCGTGGGTGAGATTGAAATCTCCCCATTTCAAGCGCAAGTGACTGTGATTCGATCTCTTTTTTATAGGTATCATAATTTATTTAGGTGAGTAGGTATAGTCATATAAGTTAAGAGTGAGTTTATTACTTAATGTCCATGGTGGGACAACATCAGACTTGAAATTGAATCTTCTGACCCTAAAGGATATTTTCAACCACTGACGCACAGACACAATAATATGGGAAATAGTTAACGGACCATGGATTCCATTTGTAAATCTAAGGCATCTACCGATGAATGCCTTAGATTTGCAAATGGAATGAATGCCTTAAATTTGTAAATGGAATCCATTGGTCTGACTATCACTACTCCAACAATATCTATTCTAGTCAGCGAGTAAGCATATCAGTTGTCACACTCATTTCAAGGACCCGAAACCTAACTTCCTGATGGGACACTTTCTACCACTAACAAAGTTTCGTGATCTGTTTACGAACAACAAAAATTATCAATTTATTTGGCGTACCACTTGATTGATACACGATAATACCTTATCATTAGCATAATTTGGACAACTAAAAATAAGTTAGAAGATATCACTAACTTTAAGTATGTGATAACATAAGAAATGATTGATTGAGATATGTAGCTCTTTTATAAATTATAAACAAAGACTAATACAATACTAATGAATTTATATAAGATGAAAGCTCTAAAAAGATAATGAAAAAGTTAAAATAGAGACTATAACGATAGATTTGAGATCTATCACCTCAAACCCGGTGATACTTAGTTAGAGACCGATACATCAAACCATCGACAAACCATTTCTGACTTTGATTAGAGAATGTGAGCTATATATTGATCTTGACCAACCAACCATGGTGCATCTCTATGATGTGGTGAGATTTTTTTACGTTGATCTTTTCAATACACACATTCAACTAATTCTACATCTAGATCAGTGATACGTGCATGAGTCTACTTCTTACATCATAGACCCACAATAATACATGTATCGTATTGTTTTTTAAGAAGCATATATTAGCCTGGTCATCTTAATTTTTTATTTATATTAAAGGCGTTAAAGGCAATTCAGTCATTACACAGTCTGACGAATATCAAATAAGCTTTATTGATGCAAATAAAGGGTATCTGGTGTAGCGCACACCAACTCCCACGTGTCTGCGGTGAGGAACTTTAAAACGATGACCAGATCAGGAGCATTAGAATCCAAAGATCTTTGATATCTTATGCTAGAGAACTCATAGCTGTCAGGTTACATTTTTTTATTATATGTTACTATTTTTTATATTTTTCTTTAAAAACTTTTTTTTTGGTGGAAATAATATCATACAACTAACTAAAACAGCAAAAACTAAGGAGCCTTTTGGATACACTTCTATTTTTTTGTTTTTAAAAATTAGAAACGACTTTTTTTTTTTTCAATTTTTTTAAGTAGGAAATACGTTTCGTATTACTAACTATTACTAATTTTTAAAAAAGAAAAAAAAAAAATGGTAAATATGATTAAATAATTTCAATTCATGGTGGTGGTAACGGTGAGTGGTGGCGATGGGTGTAGTGTGATGGTGAGTGATGGTGGTGGTGGTGGTAGTGGTGTGGTGGTGGTGGTGGTGGTGGTGTGGTGGTGGTTGTATTGTGGTGATGGGTTGTGGTGGGTGGTGAGTAGTGGTGGTGGTGGTGTGTGGTGGGTGGTGAGTAGTGGCAGTGGTAGTATTGTGGTGGTGGGGATGGTGTGGTGGTTGTATTGTGGTGGTGGTGGTGGTGGTGGCGGCGGTGGAGGGGTGGTGGGTGGTGAGTAGTGGTGGTGGTGGTAGTATTGTGGTGGTGGGTGGCGGTAGAGGTGGGTGGTGAGTAGTAGTGTAGTGGTGATAGTATTGTGTTGGTTATTGTGGGTGGTGGTGATGGTAGGGTCTCTTTTTTTATTTTTGTTTAAAAAAACAGAGGTAGTAGGAGATTTTTGTTATCTTGATTTTCAAAAATTTTGCTACTAATTTTCAAAAACAGAAAACAAAAACATGTTTACCAAACATGTTTTATATAAAAATTTTCAAAATTTTGTTTTTAAAAACAAAAAACAGAAAATGGAAGTGCAACCAAACGGAGCCTAAGATAACCGTTAAAGTACCATAAGAGTAAGTCCAAACAACAACTCCAAAATGACTTGTCTTAAGGAGGGTTGATGGCCCCTTATATATATTTTTCTTTAAGACCGCATATATTTGGAAAAATAGGTGCACTAAATCATTAATTTTTATTTGTTTATTTTACACATTTCCATTGGTGGCAGTGTGTATCTCGGTTGGTCTGAAAAGGATTATTACAAGTTGGTGTGGCTGTCAAAAAGCTCACCATTTGGCCCAATTAAAATGCCTGGGTCGTAGCCAAAATTGTATTTGGGATACTAAAAAGATATGATTTTTTAATTTTTTTTATATTTTTTATTTTTTTGGTAAGGAGTTATCCTTCATTTTATTACAATTCTCAAATTACCCATATAATAAGGTATATTTTAAAGAGTTACAGTTATCACTTCAACCAAATCTCCTATATGTGCTAAACTCTTACCATAAATATACGTACTAAACTCTTTCCATAAATATACAATTTTTCAATCGTATGGACGATGTATGGCGAGGTGTGCCCTCTCATGAGGTTGGTCCTCAGATAGGTATCATTTTTTTGGGCAGTGATGAGCCCACCACACATTTGCCTATGTACTCAAATGTCATGACCATGTGTCCCTTTAACACTCTTTTAACTGTGTTTAAGTTTAAGAAAATTAAGTTTAATATTTTTCTATTTTATTAAAAAAAATTAAATTTAGATCGCTTAATGCTAAGAAAGTGAATTTTAACCACGAGTGTTAAAAAAGGGACATGGACCAATGAGGATTGTATGTTTGACTACATAGTTGAATGTCGCGGTAAGTTAAAACATTTTTTTTTTATTACATGGCATCATTTATTCAGTTAGGTTGCTTATTTATTTGCTGGAGGATATCATTTACCTACGTTAGTACATGATTAGTGGTTAGCATTGGGCAGGGCCGGCCCTTCCATTGGGCCATCAAAGCCTTTGCTTTAGGCCCTATTAAAATAATAATAATAATAATATTAAAAAGGCCCAATTTAAAATATTAAAAAAAATAAAAGGCCTATTTAGAATATTAAAAAGGCCCCCATTTATAGTTAATTTTTTTTAATAATATTAAAAAATTCTAAAAAAAAAAACTCTATTTAAAATTTTCGCTTTAGGCCTCCAAATGGCTTGGGCCGGCCCTGGCATTGGGGATTAGAATTCTTGATATTGCTCGGAGAAGGAATCCCAGAAACCTTGAGAGAGGCCACACCCCACCATTGCCGCAAGAGGCGGGGTGTTATTCGACTAGGTTAGCTGAAAACAAACATGTGGTTTAAAAACGTCTTTACCAACTAACTCATTAACTATGGCCCTTGCCGATCCAAAACACAGAAAAGAAAAGGACAAACTGAATTACATACCCCACTAACCATAACTAATAACAATCAATCATGTAAACATCATTAGTCTGTACTTTTTTTTTGTTTTTTTTTTCAAATTTGGAGTATTGCTAGAACATACAAACATTTGCTGTCAAATTTTAAGACTTAAATTAAGTTTTAAAAATGTTTATTAGCATATCTCTAGGATTGGGATTGTCAATCCCATCCTTTCCTCCCAAAGATCTTCTTTCCTTTTCTTTCCTTATCTCCCTAGGATCTTCGAGATTGTTTCCTTTTTCTATTATTTCCCTTATCTATTATTTCTTTCTATTATCTCATAACATTATATAAGAAAGTGAATGTTAGAAGCTCTGTAATCAAGAACGTGAGTGACTGTATGAAGTAAGGTAGCAATAAACACAGTGATAGGTTTATCACTGTGGATGTAGGCATTGTCAAACCACGTAACCTTTGTGTTCTCCTTTCTTCTTTTACTGAGCGTTATTTATTATGGTATCAGAGCATATTTATGATCGTTGTGCACTTTCCCTGTGTTAGATCAAGTCTTTGATCATTTGTTGTGTACATCTCTTTGCATCTTTAGTTTTTTTTTTCATAGGATCTTTAAATTCAGAGCTCCTCCAAACAGTATAGTGAAGAGATAATCCAAGCACCACTCTTGACAATCCACAATCTTCATTCATCTGATAATTCAGGTACCACTCTTGTTTCTCAACCCCTCAATGGAGACAATTATTTGACTTGGCATCGTGCCATGAGGATGACACTTTCAGCCAAGAACAAATTAGGATTCGTCAATGGTACTATTTCCAAACCAAAATCACCAGCTTCAATTGTTGCTCTCTGGGACCGATGTAATGATATGGTCCTATCTTGGTTGTTAAACTTGATTTCCTTTGACATTGCTCATAGTGTCATTTGTGTGGACATGGCTCAAGCTATTTGGAAGGATCTTGAAGAGCGTTTCTCCCAAAGCAATGCTCCTAGAATATATCAAATTAAGAGATCGATCTGTACTCTCCTACAAGAGCATTCCTCTTTGACAGCCTACTTTACAAAATTAAAGGGTTATTGGGATGAGCTTGCATTCTATAATATTGTCCCTAATTGCACATGCGGCATGTTAAGAACACTATCCGAGTATCAACAACAGGAGCATGTTTATCAGTTTCTTATGGGCTTGAATGATTCATACTCGGTTGTCAGGAGTCAAATTCTCACCATGGACCCTCTTCCTTCCATAAGTAAGACTTACTCTCTCATCCTACAAGAAGAGAAGCAGCGAGAATTGCATGTGACTACTACTTCTATTCCAGATGTTGTAGCACTTTCAGTTATCAAGCGTGAGACCAACTTTGAGAAATATCAGGACAATGGCCACAATAAGACTCGCTAACGCCCTTGTGATCATTGTAAACGTCTTGGTCATGTAAAATCAAAGTGCTATAAGCTCCACAGATACCCACAAAAATCGATTAATGCTGCCCACACTTCTATGAATGTCGATAACAGTCTTACAAAGACCACACCTTTGTCTACTCCTATGCCTCAGCTCACTGTAGAACAATACCACCAACTTCTTTCTATCCTCAATCTAGGTACCCCTCAACACACTGCCAACTTGACAGGTAAGTCTATATGCTGCTCTACCATTTCTCCATCTTGGATCATAGATACTGGTGCATCTGATCATATTACTTATTTCATGGATTCTTTATCAAATGTTATTTGTGATGATGCAAAACCTGTCCATCTTCCTAATGGCATGACTGTTCCCATTACTCACAAGGGAAAAGTCTCACTTTCCCCTGCTTTGTCTCTAGATGATGTTCTTTGTGTACCCGAGTTTAAGTTCAATTTGTTATCCATTAGCAAAATAACTAAAACTCTCAAATATGCCGTCATTTTTTTCCCGCATTCTGTGTATTTCCGAACCTTGCTACGAGGAAGATGATTGGACTGGGTAAAGAGCATGGAGGCCTCTACCACTTTTATCCCATTGCTTCTCCTACTATTTTATCTGCTTACAATAATGAAGACTCCTTTGATGTTTGGCATTGGCATTTGGGCCATCCTTCTTTATCTCGTTTTTTAACTTTAGCTAAAACTGTTGATCGAATTTCTGCTTCGCATTTTCATTGTGACATTTGCCCAATTGCAAAGCACACTAGATTACCTTTTCCAAATAACAATAATCGATGCAGTGAACCTTTTACTTTGATACATTGTGATATTTGGGGTGATTTTTCTGTTCATTCCCTTTCAAGGGCTCGTTATTTTCTTACCATTGTGGATGATTTTTCTAGATGTACTTGGTTTATTTGATGAAACACAAATCTGAACTCAATCTCTACTTAAAAACTATTTTGCGATGGTTAAAACTCAGTTTCATCGTTCTATACAACAAATTCGAACTGATAATGGACTTGAATTTCTTTCTCTCCAATTCTTTTTTAATGAGAATGACGTTGTCCATCAACGAAGTTGCATTAGCACGCCTCAACAAAATAGCGTTGTTGAACGCAAACATAGACATATATTAGAGGTTGCCAGAGCCCTTCGTTTTCAAGCTAATTTACTCTTAAAATTTTGGGGAGAATGTGTTCTTACAGCTGCATATTTAATAAATCACTTGTCTGGAAAAACTCCTCATGAAACTCTTCTAACCACTAAACCCGCTTACAAACATCTTCGTGTCTTTGGGTGCCTTTGTTATGTTCAAAATTTAGCCCCTAGAAGACATAAATTTTCTCCTCATGCCCTCAAATGTGTTTTCATTGGCTACCCCTTTGGCCAGCATGATTATCGGGTCTATGACCTCGAGACCTACACTACTTTCACTAGTCGGGATGTTACCGTTCATGAAACTATTTTTCCTGACTCCCACACCGCTTCGGCTCCTGTGCTCCCATTACCTATTTCCGACTTGAATACTCATGTCCCTTCTCCAATTCCTTCTTTCCAACACCTCTAACAACTCGTCCACCACTGCCCCTACCCCTCCTAATCCTCCTGTTCCTAGGCGTTCTACTCGACATCCTCACCCTCCTTCCCATCTTCGTGACTATCAAATTTCTTTACCTTCTTCTTCCTCTATGGTCTTATTGCTCCCTGCATCATCTTCCCCGACACTCACATCAGGTATTACTCATCCCCTTCAACATTTTATTTCCTATTCTTCTTTATCTCCACAACATTTTACTTTTATAGCTGCCATTTCTTCAGAGTTTGAGCTTAAATATTTCTCTCAAGCTGTTAAGCGTCCCAAGTGGTGTGAAGCAATGGCTGTTGAGATTAAAGCTCTTGAACATAATAACACTTGGTTTTTTACTCCTCTTCCCCTCGGGAAAGCACCTATTGACTGTAAATGGGTTTACCAGATTAAGTATCGGTCTGATGGTTCTGTTGAACATTACAAAGCTCGTCTTGTTGTAAAAGGTTACACTCAGGTTGAAGGTATTGATTATCATGAAAGTTTTGCTCAAATTGCGAAATTGGTTACTGTTCGATGCCTTCTTGCTATTGCCTCTATCAAATAGTGGTCTCTACATCAATTAGATGTTAATAATGCTTTCACTCCATGGTGATCTTGAAGAGGAGGTTTATATGAAAATTCCTCCCGGTTTTGGTCCACATGGAGAGACTAGAGTTTGTCGTTTGACCAAATCTCTCTATGGTCTTAAACAAGCCTCTTGCAATTGGTTTGCAAAATTTTCTACTGCACTTCTTCATGCTGGTTTTAAACAATCAGCAGCTGATCATTCTCTTTTCATTTCTACCTCTGGAACTACAATGACTATTGTGCTTATTTATGTAGATGACATAATTGTGACAGGGAATAATATGGTGACTATTAATGCTTTGCAAGCCTTCCTCCATGGACGCTTTCACCTTAAGGACCTTGGTCAGCTAAAATATTTTTTGGGAATTGAGGTGGCTCGCTCTCGACAGGGAATTTTTTTGTCTCAATGGAAATATATTCTTGAAATTTTAGATGAAACTAGTCTCCTTGGGACATGGCCGGCTGATTTTCCCATGGAACAACATTTGAAGCTTACTTCTAGCAATGGTGACCTTCTTGAAAATCCTGCTCAATACCGGCGCTTAGTAGGACGTCTCATCTATCTCACCATTACTCGGCCTGACATAGTCTATTCAGTCCAAATTCTCAGCCAATTTATGCACTAACCTCGTAAGCCCCATCTTGACGCTACCTATCGAGTTCTTCGTTATCTTAAATCTGCTCCTGGCAGAGGGATTTTGATGTCTTCCAACAGTACTCTTCACATGAAGGCCTTTTGTGATTCTGATTGGGCCAGTTGTGTTGACTCTCACCGGCCGATTACTGGGTATTGTATATTCCTGGGGGACAGTCCTACTTCTTGGAAAAGCAAAAAGCAATCTATAGTTTCTCGGTCATCTGCAGAAGCCGAATATAGGTCCATGGCATCTACCACATGTGAAATCATTTGGCTCAAGTATTTACTTCGAGATCTTGGCATTTCCCATACACTCCCAGTTGCCCTATTTTGTGACAACAAGGCTGCCGTCCACATTGCTGCTAATCCAGTATTTCATGAACGTACCAAACACATAGAATTGGATTGCTATATTGTGCGACAACAACTTCAAGCTGGCATCATTCGGCCTGTCTACACTCCCTCTAAGTTGTAACTAGCTGATGTATCTACTAAAGCACTTGGAAGAGATCAATTTCGCTTTTTGACATCCAAGTTAGGCGTTCATGATATTCACGCTCCAACTTGAGGGGGAGTATTAGCATATCTCTAGGATTGGGATTGATTTGTCAATCCCATCCTTTCCTCCCAAAGATCTTCTTTCCTTATCTCCCTAGGATCTTTGGGATTCTGTCCTTTTTCTATTATTTCTCTTTTCTATTATCTCTTGAATATTATATAAGAAAGTGAATGTTAGAAGCTCTATAATCAAGAACGTGAGTGACTATATGAAGTAAGGTAGCAATAAAGACAGTGAGAGGTTTATCACTGTGGATGTAGGCATTGCCGAACCACGTAACCTCTGTGTTCTCCTTTCTTCTTTTACTGTGCGTTATTTATTAATGTTCAAATTTAAGTCTTTAAGATTCCTTAAATTATATTATTGGTCCTTGGTTTATAAAAATCACTTTTTAAAATTGTCTCTAAATGAGGAGAAAAGCCCATTTGTGTTGTTGGGTTGGTTTGAACTTGGTAATAACAAACAAACCCACTTATTCATAAAGGCTTGTTTGATAACTTGTCTAGAAGGAAATGACTTTTTTAAAATAACTTTTAAGAAAAAATAATTTTAAGAAAATTGAGACTTCCAATACAAGCTAGTTGGGGGAAGCTTCCTCTAAAAGCTAACATTTTGACTTTTGACTCATGAAGAAACTACTCTCTTAAGTGCCGAACCAAACAACATTTGTAACAGACTTTTGACTCTTCAAGAGTCAAAAGTCACTAAGAGTCAATTTTGAAGTGTATCCAAACACTACCCAAGTGTTTCCTTTTGAAATTTTAGTCCCACATTGCCTAGCAGCAAGAAAACTATGGGCATATAAAAGCTTGAGTCTCTCTTAAAGATTTATATAAGAAACCCTTATGCCATGTTTGGTTGTCAAGAAAATAGGTGAAAACATAGAAAAAAAAGAGAAAATTTTGGATTTCTAATACAAATTTTAGTTGTGTTATGTCCAATTTTCTCTTCTTTTTTATGTTTTTACTTTTTTTCTCGACAACCAAACATAGGGTTAAGGTGTGTTCGTTTGACGAGAAAGTGGGTAACAGAAAAGAAGAGAAAAGAAATAAAAGAAACTAAAATTTTCTTTCAGAACAACCATCAAAAGATTGATGAAGTTTTTGGGAGAAGGTTAGTCACTTTGAGAAAATGCAAAAAAATAAAAGTGTGTTTCTTGTAAACCAAACGCAAGAAAAGTACATGAAAACTCACTTTTCTTTTATTTTCTCTCACTTTCTCACCAAACGAACACACCCTTACCCAATGTTTAATTGCTGAGAAAATAAGTAAAAACATGAAATTTTTTTTAAAAAAAAGACAAAACACAACTAAAAATTGTATTAAAAATCTAAAATTTTATTTTCTTTTACATATTTTCACCTATTTTTTCAGCAACCAAACATAGTTTTAAGGTATATAATTTCTCTCCACACCTATTCCTTTACATCATAACTCTCGGCATGCGAGCGCAAGCAAAGGGTTTTAGGCGCTATTAGGCGCACTTTGAATCAGATTGAGCTAAGAGAAACAGATCAGACCAGAAACTCTATTGAAGCATCATAGTGGCCTTGACGAATGGGAATAAAAATGGTCCAAACCAAGGATGGAGGAAAACCATGGCGGTCATCTCCTGAACCAGATAGATAGGAGGCCATCTTAAGAGAAGGCCTTATTGTATTGCACCTTCCAAATGGAAGGAGCTTTATCATACCCAAATTGGTCCCATCAAGTCATTGGACAGTCGATAAGGACTATTCGATTGTGGTCCAGTCTTATTGGACCATTGAGCTAGAGATCTAATTCTCAAGATCCGTTGATCTTGTGATCAAGTTCGATTAGACCATTGATCTTGTGATCTAGTCCAATAGTAATGTCGATCTTAAACTACAATCCATCGTGATCGTAGATCTATGACAGATCCTAAAGAACTTGTCAATCAGACCATTTAGGGTGGTCCGATTGGGTCTCTCTGATCTTATGAGGGACTAATCATATCCAATCTAGTGTGGATAAGGGTTACTTTGCTCGTTTGGGGATTGTGTGAGTCTATTCCAAACCAGAATAGGATAGGGTGTGAAGGCTAGATTCTGTCACCAATTTGTCCATAAGTGGATCGAGTTAAGGCAAACTCTATAATCAAACAGATCTTGTATATTAACTAGACTGGTATAACCATGTCACCAAATAGGATAGTCCTAAATTGCACTATATTTAGTGCTGTAACTAAATAGAGAAACTGGAACAATAACTGATATGTAATCAAACATAATTCAAGAATAGTTCAAACTAAATTGGACTAAGATTGTTTGGCTACAATCTTAGGATTGGATCAAACCAGACTTGTCAGAGAAATAGAATTCTGGATTAGAGAAATTCTTACCAAATAGCTTATAAAATGGGACAACTCAAAATAAGAGTATAACCAGGTCAAGAATTGGGTACTCTTAACATTTATAAACTTATAACCAAACAAACTAAATTTGAGTTCAAGTAAACTCAAGAATTGACAACGTGAATCTATATAAAAACTCAGGCAATTTAGTTGGGAGTTGTTAGCTCTATTTTGAGAATAAAATTTATATTAAACATGTTTGGATCCTAAATCTTCATAAGAATATAAATAAAGGATATTTATGGCTAAGGCAGTTTGGGAATAAGGAAACAAAAGTGTGAGAATAACAAGAAAATAAAATGCAATTTCTATATTATTTTAGGCATCCTAAAGGAGGTTAGGTGCAATCGTCTTCCGCTAAACAGTGTAAGCTTATAGGGTAGATTAGAGTGAACTCAAGCTAAGTTGAATCCCAAAGGCAGTGCTTCAATTTTCGGTTAGAGATTTTTTTTTTTTTTTTGATATGCCAACTAGTACCAATAACTCAACAACTATCACAAGTAGCTTGATGACGTCCTCTTATACTAAAGTAGCTCAATATTCTGAAGTAGCTCGATGATGTCCTCTTATACTGAAGTAACTTGATGACGTCCTCTTATACTGAAATAACTTGATGACGTCCTCTTATACTGAAGTAGCTCAACATCGTCATCTTACACAATGAGAAATCAGATACAAACAAACTAAGAATAAAACAAACCCCGCAGATATTAAAACCGACCTACAAAATATCTCAAACATCTCTGACTAAACATTAATGACATACTATAGTTAGAAGACACGTGACAAAGCATGCATTTATGATTGTATGTTAATATTTCTATCATTATCTCTTAAAGGACTTGCACATTAGTAACGTACATGTGTGGAAAGAACCTTGTGGATCATAGCAAGAGCTGTCAGCTAACAAAATAACATGCACAACCAATCTTTGCATGAGTTGACACATGGACGTTTCTTTGCCTATAAATATGCGAACTGAAGAAGACAAAAAGATATTTTCTGAACTATGAAATCACTGAACTCATTAATATTTCCTTTCTTCCTATTCAATTCGTTTCTGACTTGATTTTCAAAGTGTCTTTGATAGGTTATACGACCTTCTCATCAACAATCTTTCTTTCTTCAACTAATCATCCAGAAACACGTGGAGTTAGCTCCTACAAGAGAACTTTTTCCCCACATTTTTCTTGTACATGGAAGGCTTCAACTATCTTCGAGAAAGACTTCAACAAATTAAGTGCCTCGTAGTTGAATGATTCACATATTATTAATTATTTTCATATTGTAGTCATGTAGGTGCAATTTTTGAAAAGTTATTTTCTTTTCAGGTGCTATGCACCAACGCTAACTATACACCAAACTTAAATCTAAGCTCTTAAACTTTGTGAACTCAAAAAATAACAAGCATACCCATTTCTTCAAAAATATTCTTCTTCATATTCTCTAGACCAAAGACCTCGGTGAAATAACCGCCTTATTATATGAGTTAAGACCTAGAGGGGGGTGAATGCGTTTTCCTAATGTCTACCAGTTTTAATTTTAACAAATTAAAGTGCGGAAAAGGTAAACAATAAACAAACCACAACACCAAGATTTTTACGTGAAAACCCTTCTAGGAAAAACCACGCGACCTAGTCCAGCAAAGAGATATCACTAAGAGAAAGAAACAAATACTTACATGACTTGAACTATACTCAATCGGATTCGACACAACGATCTTCAATAACTAGTCATCAATGCCTCAATAAGCAACCACATACTCGCATGTCTGTGATCAACTGCAACAGATTGTGCTCCTCCTAGGTCTTAGCATTCACGATCTCTCGATCGATCCCCATCGATGACGGCTCTAGATTTCTCCGACCACAAAACCATGATCTCACAAGATCGATCCCCATCGTAACGGATTTGGCACAAGCCTACCAAGTTTATACTCACAAGGAGTTTTGAGGGTATTTAAATTAGTTTTAAACACACACTAGAGTGATCTCATGAACTGTGAGAATCAAACATGCAAGTAAAAGGCATTTCAATTTAAACTTGCAACTCTATTCTAGAACATGAGAGAGAGTTCAAAGGGATAAATTAACTACGTACAATGGAGAAACCCTAATAGGAGTTTAGGAGTCTCTACTCTCAGCCTCAAAAGCTCTAATTTGTAATATGGACAAAGTCTTATACAGGCATACCAAAATTTGGATTTAGAAATTGCTAAAAAAAAATAATAATAGGCAAGTTTAGCTCGCTCGAGCCACTTGGACATGGCTCTACCCAAACCTAAGTGGCTAGAGCTACTTTGTGTAATCTTGCTGGAAAATTTTCTCATACATTTTTTGAAAATTTTTCCATGTTTGGTTCAAACCAAACTAGGGTGGTTTGAATCAAACCCTTAGAATTCTTCCAATTTTGGTATTTGATGCTTTCCATCGTTTTATGTCTAACCATCTAGGGTATATGTAACGATATTGTTTAGGTCAATTCCACATAGGTGAGATCGTCCCTAAGTCACTTTACCATTCCTAAGCTGAGTTGATCACTGAATTTCGATCTTCTTCGTCAAATTTCTTCAAGCACTTGACCACTTGGACTGAGACACTAACCATGATTTTGTCCTTAAAAATTAGCCAACAAAACTAGGACTTTACACCTGGCAACCCTGCTTAGAGTAAGAATTAGCCTAACATGGAATTCTAATCTTTATGGTCGTCTTTGCTATTGCAGCAAGAACCCCAAAAATATGTTTTATCAATCTCGGACTTCAGTATTTCACAGAGGGTACTTAGTATCGAGGCCCTAGTGGGCCATTGCTAGTCTTGGCTAATACAAAACATGTTTTCTCTACATTAATGATCAGCTCAATGTTACCTAGTTCGTCGGCTCGCTCGGTTCGAATTCGGGTTCACGGTTCGCAATTTGCCACTCTACAGTGAACCTAGTTCGCTCGGGGTAGGATGAGATAATTCGTTTTTCGGTTCATTTAAATTCTTTAGTTTGGTTCGCTAGCTTGGTTCGCTACTTAAGCATGTAAAACAAAATATATATTATAAAAATATATCTTTTAAGCATGTAAACAATATATTACAAATACTTATTTGAAAAATAATAATAATAAATATCTTTTTATGAACGATTTGTGAACTCAAAGTATAAATTTTCCGAACCTAATAAAAAAATTTGTGAATTTGAATAAAAAAATTAGACAAACTAAGATTGTTTTGAAACCACTATGTGGTTCGCTCAATTTCACGAATCAGATCGAATCGAACCACGAACCAGTTCGGGTTTGCTCGGTTCGCAATTCGCTATAGCATGTAGCGAACTTGGTAACCCTGGATCAGCTATTGTGCATTGATCAAGGTTGGGTCATTTGCAATTTTGATCTCGAAGGCAATCAGAGCAACCAATCCAGTCCGCACATATCATGTGAATCTCTATCCGTTCACTTCAATCCTTGATTTTTGGGCAATCGGGTAGATATTTCTGATTGTCCCAATCCATAGACTCAAGCAGCAACTACATGTGTGAGGGAGATTCTTTTGAATTTCATCAATGATAGTGATAGGAAGTGTAACGACCCCAAAACCCCACCTTGGTCATAATGACACTTTGGGTCCGTCACATTACTTATCCCTGCTTGACTTCCATGACAATAAGGCAAAAATAAAAGATAATTCTCCAAAAATATAGATTAGAAAATTTCTTTCAATATAGAGTGCATCTCTTCCAACATATAATAATCCGAAATAATCCAAATCCAAAAGCATATACTAAAGCAACATCTACTAATAAGCCTAAAATCTATAACAAGTTCTCAATCAACAAGGCTAAACTGGAAAATAGTCTAATAGCATGGGAATCGGTCAGGATCTTGGACTCCATCAACCGGAAGGTCACCTTCTCCCGCTTCCTCAAAATACTCATTTTCCACCCAGGAGAAGCCACCTGATCTTGAGCTAGACCTGTACGACAATAACAGGTCGACTGAGCATGAAATACTCAACAGATATCCAAACTAACCAACCATAGTACAAGCATATGTCAAATATCCAAAACATATAACAATTGTAAAGGTCAATAGCAGTTTAATACAATGTGAACATAATCAGAGTGCGGAAACATGTGAACATCATGACTTAACTTGACTCGTGTACTTGTGTGACTGTTGAACTTGTGACTCTTGGACTTGTGACTCTTGAACTTGTAACATGAATGCAATGCATGCTTGTTTTCCCATAAAAATGGTATCGAGGTCTTTGTATTTAAATCCATGGAGGTGCATCAATAGAAGCGTAAGCCCCTAGAGCTCTTAGATCCCAAATGTCCATGATAATTATCCAGGGCTTGAAACTTTATCTATGGAGAGGATCAACGAATACTGGAGCTACTTGAATTTCAGGGTCCTCGTAAAACCATGCAGTGTCTTTGTTCTTATACTTGTAATTCAATGTCCTTGTACTTATATTTCAATGTTCAGAGTCCTTGTACTTATCCTTGTCCTTGTATTTCAGTATCCATGCAATGTCCGTGTTCATGTAATGTCTGTGTTCATGCTTGTGTACCTATGAGACTTGTAAACTACCACACACGTGCACTTGTGCTTGAGTGTCGTGATTAACATCCGAATTCAGTCATCACTTAGATTCCGTCTTCCGTCAAGAAACTCTACTAGGTTACATCTCCCTAGTTAGAGAATTCTCGACATGAAAGACTTCCTTTAAGCATTGGCCTACCCGAATATCAATCACCATGCAACTTGAATAAGCAGAAATTTATCAAAACATACTTTACATCTTGTCATATCCATGCTAACATTTCTAACATCATTTCTAAGTATAATTCATCATAGCATATCTTATTATACTCATACAAGCCTTTCAATATCATCACTTTCCATACTTAGTGTTCTTAGGCATTTTAACAAACACAGACAATGCATTAATTACGTATCCAATGCCCTTCCCATTTTCACATTCCAAAACCATATTACTACTTATTCATAAACCACATTCATTCCTTCCGAACATCACCTAATCCACACCTTCATAATCCATCCATTCTCCATTTTAGCTCATTCACCATCATTTTCATACATCCATAGTCCATAAACATAATGCATAATTTAATTTAAGTTTCCAAAATACAAATCCATCCATATCCATACTTATTATACAAATCCAACTCTAATCCATCATTTCTTATACCAAATCAATAATCATAATAATGTCAAAGCTAGATTAGAGAGGATATTGACCTAACTTCACATTCCCATTCTTTAATTCATGTATTTTCATATAGATCTCTTGATAATCCATAAATAATCTTATCTAAGTATACAAAGCATCTTAATAGGGTTGAGTTAGAAGGATATCGACCTTAGGGACCCGTCTTATGGATCCAAATCGCTCCCGCAATGCTTTGGGGAAGATCTCCAAGCTAATCTTCTTTCTCTCTAAGCAAAACTCTTCTTCTCCAAACTAAAACCCTCTCAGAACCCTAGGTTTTTTCTTTTTTTTTGCTAAATTAGGTTAGAAATGGGTACAATACCCTAAAACCTCGAAATATGGCTTCTATTTATAACCCCAAGGGTTAAAAACCCCAAAAAACACAATTTTTAACAAAATCTAGGCGCGCGTGTGATCGATCGCACTTTTGGTGCGATCTATCGCACTTAGACCTAAAAGGACTTCAAAAAAGCTCACCTGAATGCGATCAATTGCAGAAATTTACAATAGATCACACTATTTTGCGATCGATCGCACCTTATTTGCGATAGATCGCACTTCTCCTTTCTGGATTCCGACAGATTTTACCCTGTTTTGGTATTTTGACCATGACTTTTGACTCGTTTATTAGATTTTGACAATTTAACTTGCGTTGGACTCGTCTTTCAAAGGAGAACAACTTTAATGTTTTATAAAAATCCTAATTTTATGTTTTAAATGGTCTAAATGGGCCCACAAGTGGACTGGTCTGCAATTTCAGCAGATAAAACATCGGAAAACTCACTTTTGACTTAGTTTAGGCTCAAAATCTGGAAGAACATTAAACATCAACCTCAAAGAGGGTTCCAATACCTTTCTAATGGTTCAAGAATTACTCAATTCCAATAAATGTTGACAAAACTAGAGCTTCCTAAAGTTGAGGGTATGTTAAGGCATCCCTTACTAACCCTCAGATTATTTTCATACTCCATCTACCTAGATTCCAACCCCTACTCTCATCTCATGATTCTACCCCCATATGTTTTAACCCACCTAGGTGATCATCGAACACACACTAACATGCATGAAAAACCCCGACTTCTTTATGCCTTGCGCACTAGCACTGACCACATGACTCCCGGAGTTCTACATACGCATTTAGGGTATTTTATACTCTATGATTTTAGATATTTAGAGTACTCGAATCCTCTTGGTTTAGACTCAACATACACATAAATCAAACCATCATTTCATGAAGAAACACCCAAGACTATACATAGAGGCTTTAACCTCTATAAGCACTATTCACTTAACACATAGAGTATGTTTTATACTCTTTACTTGCTTTCCCAAAAACACCTCACACCCCTTGACTCATACACTAAACTCACAACAAACTCAAGCCATGAGAAAACCCTCGAGATAACCAATTATGCAAGAACGCACGCATGAAGACACATTAAAGACTAAAATACCCCTGATAAACTAGGCAATGACCTGACTCAAGCCATGAGAAAACCCTCGAGATAACCAATTATGCAAGAACGCACGCATGAAGACACATTAAAGACTAAAATACCCCTGCTAAACTAGGCAATGACCTGAAAAAGATTCAGGTCTCTACAAGAAGGTTGAAAAGTTCAACTTGATAAATCAAACTTGACACTCCATCAATTGGAAAGTGAGGGTGGTGGTGATGGAGGACACTTTAATATATATATATATATATATATGGAAGGATACTAATGAGTCATGCTCGAAGCTTGTAACGAGCGGTCCCTCTAAAAAGATGAAACGTGATTTTTTTTTTGAATCTGACTGTTGGATGTCAAGTTGGGTCCATTAGAGACGTGTCAAAAAAAATTAGTCCAATCGGACATGTTTAGACCGTTCGATTAAACCATAGTTTGCAGCATTAATCCCTTAGGGTTCACTAAACCCTACCTAGGATATAGAAATGACTGATTTTCCCTTCTTTGTCAGACGGTCTATAAATGTTCGATTGAGATAATTTTCTGTCACGTGTCTCTCGGGCAACCCGTCTTGACATCAAACAGGTAGATTCCGAAACAACTTGCCACATGTCACCTTATTAAGGACCGCTTACAAGCTTCAATGAACATGACTCATTAGAATGCTACTCTCTCTCTCTCTCTATATATATACATATATATAGGTGATGGAGGGCACTTTATTTTATATATATATATATATAATTTTGGGTTGGGCACCTAAGACATTTTAAAGATATATTACCTTAGTTAATGTAGTGTATATAATTACAATGATCTACTCAAACCACGGGCAAGAGAGGAACACTCTGACCAGTCTTGTATATTTAGCATCTCATGACAAAAGGATGTTGATCAATTTTATGTTTGAAACTCAATGGTGGGTCCCTCGTAGATGGATGCTTTACCTTTCTTTTTTTTCAAATAATTTACTATTATTGATAAATTCCCTCACTGGACTTATCCGGTTCATGCATGGCTTAGTTTTTTATCCATTTTTTGCACGACAATCATATCACCCAGAATAAGGTGGGTGCGATAAAAAAATCCGGAGCCATTGATATCTGTGAGTTGTGATGTCACTTGGTACAGATTCAGGCCCAGATTTGATAGTTGTTAGTTCTTACTATGGGCCTTTCATTGTTTTTTTTAAAAATCCTAATCATAAATAAAATAAAAACCAACGAGAGTCCCACACAAAGCGTAGTAATTATACCAAAATAATCAATCAGTTTATTCAATCTTGTCACTTGTTTTTGCTTTTGACCTCATATCGTTGGGCAAATCTCGAAAGATATGGAAGACTTCTCCAAGCCATAGATACGATTTTCATCAAATACGACTTTCTAAAAAATTCGATATGTATCTATAAGATCGAGCTAGTATGAAAAATTCTTTCTAGTTAAAGAATCTCTTTCTAGTTTTGGAACAATTAAAAGATTCTCTGGAAGAACTAGGAGATTCTACTTCCAATGGCAACATGTTATTAAGTGGTGGTCCCAATTAATACATCCTAAGAAAAAAATATTTGAATGTCGATCTCATCAATATCCTTGATCTCATAAGTATTATACCAAATCCCATCAATAATTAGAGAAATGTGAAATATCTAAGTCTAAAGAGATCAATTCATTGATAAAAAAAGAAGGGTGGTGTTAGGTGCACCCCAAGATTTTATGAGTACACCCCATTTTATTTTTATTTTTTTGTCCTTTCAGTTTTTTAATAGCTGCACCTCACAATTGTATTGGCCCTTTCTCTTCTTTCCTCTCTGCACTTCTGCAGGCAGTAGCCTTCTTTCTCTATGTTCATCTTCATCTGTTACTGGTTCTACCTCTGTGCCTGTTCATTCCTCCAACTATAGTAGACTGCAAGAATGAGGAAAGTACGGAAATGGGCTCCGGATTATGAAAAAACCTGAAAATGGGCTCAATTTTGAAATTTTTTATTTCTGTAGGCTCCTACAGTGGTTTTAGTGAGCACGTGCTTTCTTTTCTTTTTGTTCTCTCCAAAATACCCTCATCTCTGTTAGAGATCCCTTCAACACTGTGCAACTGAGCTTAAACTTAAGCTTTCCCTTTCGTTGAAGCTTTCATTCGAAACCCAAGCTTTCCCTTTCGTTGCAACTGAGCTAAATTCTTCTGCTTCATCTGAAACCCTTCAACACAAACTAAGCTAAACCCTTCTGCTACATCCGAAACCCTTTTGAAGAAGAAGAAGAAGAAAAAAAAAATGTTTTATACGTTTTTGATCCATTTTCGATGGTTACAATGGTCATTTTCGATTTTTTCTAGGGTTTTGTGTTTATTTTCGAGATTTCCTGTTATTACAGTTTATTTTATGTTATTACAGTGCATTTTCGATGGTTTTGTGCTTATTTTCGATAGATTTGTGCTCATTTTCGGTGGTTTTTTGTTATTACAGTGCCCATTTTTGGTGATTTTCTGTTATTACAGTGCATTTTCGATATTATAGTGCATTTTCGATGGTTTTGTGCTCATTTTCGGGGGTTTTTCATCTCATTTTCAGTGGTTTTCTATTCCTCTGGATTCTGACAGATTTTATCCCATTTTAGTATTTTGATCATAACTTTTGACTTGTTCATCATATTTTAACGATTCAACTTGCGTTGCACTCGTCTTTTGAAGGGAAACAACTTTCATGTTTTACAAAAATCATAATTTTGAGATTTAAATGGTCTAAATGGGCCTACAAGTGGACTGATCTACAATTTCATCGGAAAACCACTTTTGACTTAGCTTAGACTCAAGATATGGAAAAACATTAAACATGAACCTTGAAGAGGGTTCCAATAGGGTTCTAATGGTTTAAGAATCACTCGATTCTGATAAGTGATGAGAAAATTAGAACTTCTTAAAGATTGAGGGATGTTAACAGAAAATTACCGAAAATGCACTGTAATAACAGAAAACCACCGAAAATGAGCACAAAACCATCGAAAAAGCACTGTAATATCGAAAATGCACTATAATAACAGAAAACCCTCAAAAATAAACATTGTAATAATAGAAATCCACCGAAAATGAGCACATCAAAAATAAGCACAAACCATCGAAAATGCACCGTAATAATATAAAACCACCGAAAATGAGCACAAAACCATCAAAAAAGCACTGTAATATCAAAAATGCACTATAATAACAGTGTTTTTTCGGTGGATTTTCCTATTTTCGGTGGTTTTATGTTCTGAGAGTGCATTTTTGATATTACAGTACTTTTTCGATGGTTTTGTGCTCATTTTCAGTGGTTTTCCGTCTCATTTTCGGTGGTTTTCTGCTCCTTTGTATTTTGACAGATTTTACTACGCTTTAGTATTTTGACCATAACTTTTGACTTGTTCATCGGATTTTGATGATTCAACTTACGTTGCACTCGCCTTTCGAAGGGGAACAACTTTTATATTGTACAAAATTCTTAATTTTAAGTTTTAAATGGTCGAAATAGGCCCACAAGTGGACTGATCTGCAATTTCATCAGATAAAATATCGGGAAAACCCACTTTTGACTTAGCTCAGACCCAAGATATGAAAAAATATTAAACATGAACCTTGAAGAGGGTTCCAATATGGTTCTAATGGTTTAAGAATTACTCGATTTTGATAAGCGATGAGAAAACTAGAGTTTCCTAAAGTTTGAGGGATGTTAACAGAAAACCACCAAAAATTCACTGTAATAACAGAAAACCACCGAAAATGAACACAAAACCATTGAAAAAGCACTGTAATATCGAAAATACACTATAATAACAGAAAAATCTTGAAAATAAACATTGTAATAATAGATAACCACCGAAAATGAGCACAAAACCATCGAAAATAAGCACAAAACCATCGAAAATGCACCGTAATAACATAAAACCACCGAAAATGAGCACAAAACCATCGAAAAAGCAGTGTAATATCGAAAATGCACTATAATAAAAGTGCTTTTTCAGTGGATTTCCTTATTTTCCGTGGTTTTCTATTTTGAGAGTGCATTTTTGATATTACAGTACTTTTTCGATGGTTTTATGCTCATTTTCGGTGGTTTTCTATTCCTCTGTATTTTGACATATTTTATCACATTTTAGTATTTTGACCATAACTTTTGACTTGTTCATCATATTTTGATGATTCAACTTGCGTTGCTCTCGTCTCTCGAAGAGGAACAACTTTTATGTTTTACAAAAATCATAATTTTGAGTTTTAAATGGTCTAAATAGGCCCACAAGTGGAATGGTCTACAATTTCATGAGATAAAACATCGGAAAACCCACTTTTGACTTAGCTTATACTCAAGATATGGAAAAATATTAAACATGAACCTTGAAGAGGGTTCTAATACGGTTTTAATGGTTTAAGAATCACTTAATTCTGATAAGCGATGAGAAAACTAGAGTTTCCTAAACTTTGAGGGATGTTAAGACATTCCTCTAGACCCTTGGTTTATTTCCATACTCCATCTGCCTTGAATCCAACCCTTACTTCATTCTCATACTCACTGTAATATTGAAAATACATTATAATAACAGAAAATCACCGAAAAATACATTGTAATAACAAAAACCATCGAAAATGAGCACAAAACTATCGAAAAGCACTGTAATATCGAAAATGCACTATAATAAATGAAAACCCCCAAAAATAGGCATTGTAGTAACAGAAAACCACCAAAAATGAGCACAAATCCATCGAAAATAAGCACAAAATCATCGAAAATGCACCATAATAACATAAAACCATCGAAAATGAGCACAAGTCTGTCGAAAAAGCAGTGTAATATCGAAAATGTACTATAATAACAGAAAACCCCCGAAAATAGGGAAATCCACCGAAAAAAAACTGTTATTATAGTGCATTTTCGATATTACAGTGGTTTTTCGATGGTTTTGTGCTCATCTTCGGTGGTTTTCTGTTAACATCTCTCAAACTTTAGGAAGCTCTATTTTTTTTATCGCTAACCAGAATCGAGTGATTCTTGAACCATTAGAACCGTATTGAAATCCTCTTTAAAGTTCATGTTTAATGTTTTTCTATATCTAGAGTTTAAGCTAAGTCAAAAGTGGGTTTTCCGATGTTTTATCTGATGAAATTACAGGCCAGTCCACTTGTGGACCCATTCAGACAATTTAAAATTCAAAATTAGGATTTTTGTAAAACATGAAAGTTATTCCCTTTCGAAAGACAAGTGCAACGCAAGTTGAATCGTCAAAATCTGATGAACGAGACAAGCGTTATGGTTAAAATACTAAAATGAGGTATAATCTGTCAAAATCTAGAGGAATAGAAAACCACCGAAAATGAGACAGAAAACCACCAAAAATGTGCACAAAGCCATCGAAAAAGCACTATAATATCGAAAATACACTCTAATAACATAAAACCACCGAAAATAGGGAAATACACCGAAAAAACATTGTTATTATAATGTATTTTTGATATTACAGTGCTTTTTCGATGGTTTTGTGCTCATTATCTGTGGCTTTATGTTACTACGGTGCATTTTCGATGGTTTTGTGCTTATTTTCGATGGATTTATGCTCATTTTTTATGGTTTTCTGTTATTACAGTGCCAATTTTCGGTGGTTTTCTATTATTATAGTGCATTTTCGATATTACAGTGCTTTTTCAATGGTTTTTTGCTCATTTTCGGTGGTTTTCTTTTATTACAGTGAATTTTCGGTGGTTTTCTGTTAACATCCCTCAAACTTTAGGAAACTCTAGCTTTCTCATCGCTTATCGAAATCGAGTGATTCTTAAACCATTAGAACTGTATTGGAACCCTCTTCAAGGTTTATGTTTAATGTTTGTCCATATCTTTAGTCTAAGCTAAGTCAATAGTGGGTTTTCCAATGTTTTATCTGATGAAATTGCAGACCAGTCCACTTGTGGGCCCATTTAGACTATTTAAAACTTAAAATTAGGAATTTTACAAAACATGAAAGTTGTTCTCATTCAAAAGACAAGTGTAACGTAAGTTGAATCATCAAAATTCAATGAACGAGTCAAAAGTTATGGTCAAAATGCTAAAGCGTGGTAAAATCTGTCAAAATCTAGAGGAACAGAAAACCACCGAAAATGAGACAGAAAACCACCGAAAATGAGCATAAAACCATCGAAAAAGTATTGTAATATCGAAAATGCACTCTAATAACAGAAAACCACCGAAAATAGGGAAATCCACTGAAAAGCACTGTTATTATATTACATTTTCGATATTACAATGTTTTTTCGATGGTTTTGTGCTCATTTTCAGTGGTTTTATGTTATTACGGTGCATTTTCAATGGTTTTATGCTTATTTTCGATGAATTTGTGCTCCTTTTTGGTGGTTGTTTTTTGTTATTATAGTGCATTTTCGATATTACAGTGCTTTTTCGATAGTTTTGTGTTCGTTTTCGATGGTTTTCTGTTATTACAGTGCATTTTCAGTGATTTTCTGTTAACATCCCTCAAAATTTAGGAAGCTCTAGTTTTCTCATCCTTATCAGAATTGAGTGATTCTTGAACCATTAGAACCATATTGGAACCCTCTTCAAGGTTCATGTTTAATGTTTTTCCATATCTTGAGTTTAAGTTAAGTCAAAAATGGGTTTTCCGATGTTTTATCTGATAAAATTGCAGATCAGTTCACTTGTGGAACCATTTAGACCATTTAAAACTCAAAATTAGGATTTTTGTAAAACATGAAAGTTGTTCCCGTTCGAAAGACGAGTGGAACGCAAGCTAAACCGTTAAAATCTGATGAACGAGTCAAAAGTTATGGTCAAAATATTAAAGCGAGAAAAATCTATCAAAATCTAGAGGAACAGAAAACCATCGAAAATGAGACGGAAAACCACCGAAAATGAGCACAAAACCATCGAAAAAGCACTGTAATATCGAAAATGCACTCTAATAACAGAAAACCACCGAAAATGGGCACTGTAATAATAAAAAACCATAAAAAATGAGTACAAATCCATCGAAAATAAGTACAAAAACATTGAAAATGCACTGTAATAACATAAAATAAACTGTAATAACAGGAAATCTCGAAAATGAGCCCAAAACCCTAGAAAAAATCAAAAATTACCATTGTAACCATCGAAAATGGATAAAAAACGTATAAAACACTTTTCTTTTTCTTCAAAAGGGTTTCAGATGAAGCAGAAGGGTTTAGCTTAGTTTGTGTTGAAGTGTTTCAGATAAAGCAGAAGGATTTTGCTCAGTTGCAACAAAAGGGAAAGCTTGGGTTTCAGATGAAAGCTTCAATGAAAGGGAAAACTTAAGTTTAAGCTTAGTCGCATAGTATTGAAGGGATCTCTAACAGAGATGGGGGTATTTTGGAGAGAAAAAAAAGAGTGGAAAGCACGTGCTCACTAAAACCACTGTAGGAGCCTACAGAAATAAAAATTTCAAAATGGAACCCATTTTCGGGTTTTTTCATAATCCGGAACCCATTTCCGTACTTTCCTCTGCAAGAATCCCTTCTGCCTAAATTGGGAGGCTAAGAGAGAGTACTTAGAAGGAACCTCCTAGTTGAGATACAGCTACCCATTCAGACCTCCTCTCATATCCCAGCACCAACTACCATGAAGATTATTCCAACTAAAATAGATATAATTCTACATAGAAAGCTAACTGTCATTTACTTTAGTTCGGAATCTAGATAATCTAAATTTACTCTAAAGCTTTAAAGCTTATAATTACCCATAGTTGAAAGAAAAACATATGATGAACCTGAGTTCATTCCCTCAAAGAAGTATATCCAACACATCTTGGATGGTTATTAGCCCAAGACAGTTGGGTGGAGTGGATTAGTTCCCAGAACTCAAAATGACGTACTTAACATACAGGCCATTTTCAGTTTTTTAACCTTATTTTCTATAGCCTTTCAAGTTGCAACTCTTGATCAGAAGGTTAAGAAGCTCGGTTAGCCTGTTCAACTGCTTCATGTTGTTCAGTTATTCCCAGGCTATTGTTACCCATAATGCAAGCACCCCCAACAACATCATAATGACTTCATATTATTTAGTTTATGTAGCTTTTTGTGGACTCCCAAGTTTTAGCTTTAGATGAGGCAGGGATGAGCCCTACATCCATAGCCAGCAGTAGCAGATCTATGATATGAGCAAGGCCTCCCATCCTTAGACTGCTTCACTCATTTAGTTTTGGTCTGGCTTAATAGGTAAGTGATTGGTGTGTAGTTATAAATTTTATAGCTATTTTTATTTTATTTTTGGGGTGTACAAATAATTTAATGATTTTAGTGTATAGTAAGTAATTTTTACTAATGGGGGTACAATCATCAAAAAGTGGGGTGCGCCTAACAGCACCCAAAAAAAAATCATATAGATACAAATTGTCTAATGTGAGCAAGAATTTTCAGAAAAATTTGAAACATTTCATTTCTAAGTAAAATAGTCGTTTTCAAGTAGTGTTGGATCGATTACGTAGTAATCAATATTCGATTGATTTGGTATAGGTATAAGTGGGTTAGTTTGCGATATGATAATACACATAACTTAATATACCCTATATATATAATGTTTGTTAAATGGGATGGGTCCCCAAGTTGAGTTTAAATAGAAAAGTCAACCATTTAATCGTGTGACAAACTAACCATTGACAGTGTTGCCTATAGGTTACGTGTTTGTGTGTCACACAATAAACTTATATTTGAGCCGAGCTTGGTTTGAACATGCCCGACTCGACTTGAGCTCAACTTGAGCTTGGTTCAAGCTTGAATGTTCAAGCTTCAACTTGGCCTGAAAAAGCTTGATGGAGCTCAAACTTGATTCAAGCCGAGCCAAGCCGAGCTTTATTTGGCTCAAGCTTGATTCGAATTCTAGGATTATTTTGCTCAATTTTACATGTATATAATCATTTATTATTAAATTATAATACAAAAAACTGTACAAATTAAATTAATCGAATCATACACAAAAATCTGATGGATAGTCCTCAATCTATAAGTAGAGATTTAAAGTTAGAGTTTTTGCTTTTACCTTCTCAACTTTATTTTGTTATTACTATCCTTTAATGTATTGTAAGTTAAAAATATAATTATATATTAATATAAATAACATTGTCAAAATAATATATAATATTTAGAGTCAATCCGAGCTCAAGCAGAATCGAGCACTAAACGAGCCAAGCTGAATCAAATAGGGTCTGCTCAAGCTTGGCTTCTTTAAACAATAGACCTCAAATAAAACTTGGCTTGTCATTTGAGCCTGAAATGTCAACTTGAACTTGACTTGAATGAGCCTAGCCGAGCTAGTTTTACTTGATATAGCCCTATCACGTAGCATGTTTGTAGGTCCACAAAAACTTAATATGTAATGGGACCATGCATGCCACGTGACCAAAAATTAGCCCATTACTCTTGCATCGTGTATTCATATTTACTTTGGCTAAATAAGCATCGAAGGCTCATCCAAAATATTGGGATTTTCTTTTGGCTAAATAAATTCATCTAACACCTAAATGTTGCTTATGCATCAAGCATATATCATCCATTTTATATATAAACAATTAGTTGAGATTCAAAAAACTTTTTAAGCTATATATAAGGTAATATATATAAGCTAGTAATAACCAAGGCGGAGCCAGGTGGGGGCCTATGGGGGCACGTGCCCTCACTCAACATTTAAACTACATTTTTTAAATAAATGCTTAGGGTATAGCATGGGAATGGGGCAAGTGTCTCATAAATTTTGAAAAAAAAATATTTTTGGGGTTGAGATAATATTCAATTGAACTCGGTCCACATGTGTCTCTTTTAACCCCATTAACTATGATTAATATTTACTAACCCTTAGGGTTCAATAATCTAACCTTTGTTTTTAGAAAAAAAATTAACCCTAAGGGTCAGAAGTTTTTAACTAGAGTTAAAGGAGGGCTATGTAAGTGTGATTGAACTGTCTAAATTCAATCGCAGTTGGACAGGAGCCGGACTCGTATTTTTATACTAAGTAGTTTAAGTATTTAATTGAGCATAATTCAATGGACAAGGAGCAGTTGTCCCTTAAAAATTATACTATAGTATTTAAAATAACATAGCTATGAGGACAAGGGGAAACTGTCTCCTAAACTTTTGAAAACAAAATGTATCTTTTACACCATTTAATTTAATTATTTAATTGGGCATAGCTATGAGGCAAGGGGACAACAGCCCATAAATAAGAAGAAACAATACTTATAATATGTACAAAATGTAAAGACGAATTCGACCTGAGAATTTAGTTGTCAAATTTTTTTCGGGTCTGTGCCCCCATATCCCCAACTCCCTAGACTCAGAATATTTTGAATCCACCACTACTAAACTACCTATTTGTAACAGCAATTCTCAAAAACCGTCGTAGCAGATTACATATAACGACAGTTCTAAAGAACCACAGTAAAAGCTCGGTTGGCGGTAGATATAACGGCGGTATTTTAATAACCGCCGTGATAACCATATTTGCAACGATGCTTTTGGAATAACCGTCGTTGCAAAGTGTTCCCTCCACCTTTTCACTTTCTTGCACTGTCACTTCGCGCTTTGACTATAGCGGCGGTAGGTCTAAGAACCGTCGTTAGAAGCATTAATAATAGATGCGGTTAGAGGTTATACGCTATTAGAAATAAATTTTAATGGCGGTAACTAAAAAACACCGTTATAAATCTTTAAATTGTACCCCGATAATTTCCCTCATTTCACCTTGTTTCATAGATCATGCTCATGCTCCCCTGTGCTTCTACGTGCTCCGACCTCCTGCTCCGACCTCCCTCCTCCATGCTCCGGTCTCCCTCCTCCGTGCTCCGGTCACCCTCTCCGGCAGCAGCCTCTCCCCTCTTCGGCAGCACCTCCACGGTAAATTCTCTCGCTCTCTTTCTTTGCTCTCTCTCTCTACTCTCTCTCTCTCTATCTACTCTCTCACTCTATTTGCATGTCACCTCCGGCAGCCAACTTAGCTCTCTCCGGCAACACCTCCCCTCTGCCGTGCTCTATGCTCTCTCCCCTATCATTGTGCTCTCTGCTCTCTCTACTCTCTCACACCGCCGTCACCGTCCCTACCGCCACTGCCCCTGGGCCACCGGTAACCCCTCTCTCATTCAATTCTATTTTTAGTTGCTAGTTGCTCAAATTTTAAAAGGTTTGATTTTTTTTTTCCTTTCCCTTCTTTTTTGGTTTATACCGAATTATATAAGTTCAATGAACTGTGTAAATTTTAACAGAGAAATGTGTAGATGAGTTTGATTATTATTTGGCCTACTAGTTGCTTAGTAACTTTAATTGAGATTATGAGTATCATATAGATTCAAGTTTTATGGGTTCGATTTTTCAACTATTCCGTGAAATGGGTGTGTGTTAATTACTTTGATTGAGATTATGGGTAATATATTTGATTGAGATTATGGGTAATATATGGATTCCATTTTTATGGGGTCTATTTGTTCAGCTATTCTTTGAAATGGGTGTATGTTAATTACTGTAAAAACGAGATAGTTCTAGAATTGTGGTTGCTTGTTAACCTGCGGGTGCGATTGAACTCTCTGCGAGTTCAATCACAATTGGCTGTGATTCTAAATAGATAGAGGAGCATGGGGTAGTTTGGAAATCAAAGTAAAACATAAAATCAACGTTTTGTTTTTATATAAGGGTAGTTTAAGAATTTTAGAAAAATCATCTGCGCATGCCTCTTGCATTATAATAGTAAAGAAGATAAAGATTAATTATTATTTATATGTATATTCTTTAAATATTATTATGAATAAAAAACTTTAGGGGTATTTTGGATATAGGGGGCGGGCAAGGCCTTGACGAAACATTCTTTTGGAGCATTTTGCTGAGAGAGCAAGGAGTCCGGTTACGCCATTGAAGTTGCCATGTGTCCCTTTTAACACTCTTTAACTGTGGTTAAGATTCACCCACCCCTAGGGTTCATCCACTTATTCTTAGTTTCTAGAGTTAATAAATTTTCGCATCAAGGTTTAAAAAAAATTAATATTTTTTCTAAAAACCAAAGATAGGTGGCTGAACCAAAAGGGTGGGTAAATCTTAACCACAATTAAGGAGTGTTAAAAGGGACACATTGCAACCTCAGTGGCGTAATCGGACTCTTAGGTGAATTTGGAAAAAATAGTACGTTTTTAAGAAGGGCATTTATGAGAAAATAATATAAGGGAAATGGAAAACGGATCCCAAGGTCAGCTAAAAGCTGACCCAGTGACCTCATTGGTCCACACCCCTTTTTACCATCCATCAACTGTGATTAACTCCCTAAGGTTAAGCAATCTAACCATGGTTTTTGAAAAAAAAACAAAAAACAAATTACTAATTTTAATTTAATTTAACTTAACCATAGTTAAACATGGGTTAAAAGGGACACGGGACACTTGGGTTAACTCCCTAAGGTTAAGCAATCTAACCATGTTTTTTAGAAAAACAAAAAACAAAATTACTAATTTTAATTTAATTTAACTTAACCATAATTAAACATGGGTTAAAAGGGACAGGGGACACTTGGGTTAACTCCCTAAGGTTAAGCAATCTAACAATGTTTTTTAGAAAAACAAAATTACTAATTTTAATTTAATTTAACTTAACCATAATTAAACATGGGTTAAAAGGGACACGGAATACTTGGGTCCGCTTAGAAGTGGATGACTCATAAGATAATAGAAGGGGTAGTATTGGAATTTAGTAAAATATTTTTTATCTATTAATAGAAGGGGTAGTATTGGAATTTAGTAAAACAATAATCAATGTTTTAACACCTTTCATTGTAAAGGGTAAATTTGGAATTAGCACAAATTTCCGTCGACGTTTTGAACATGACATCGGCATTATAATAGTAGAGACTAGTGGGCTGCACGTGCGATGCATGTGAGAGAGAGGGGAGAGGGATTCTAGTGAAGGGTATTTTGGAGAAAAAATTAAATACTATTTTAGGTATAGAAACTTGAGGGACGACATTTGGGGTAAAAAAAAATTGTCCTGTATTTTAGAAAAAAATTGAAATAATATTTTAGGTATGCATATGAGAGCGGAGAGGGAGATAAACTATGAAGAAAGGCCCTAGTGAGGGGCATTTAGGATTAAATTTAAGGAATATTTTGGCCCTCAAGGAGAGTTCAATGGCAATTAATTGTGATTTTATCTCTCACATTATAGTAGAAGATAAAATTCAATAAACGTTTTCAAGGGTTTATTTCAATTATAGTAGAAGATAAAATTTAAGGATAATGTTTGCATCACTCTTTCAAGACTCACTCTCTTTTTGATTGGACATAGTATTAGTGCAAACAAATGTCTTTCCCTTGAAAATGTAAGATTCATTAACCCTTGGGGTTCAACAATATAGACTTGATTTTTAGAAAGAAATATTAAAAAAATATTTAACTATAAGGATTAAAAATTCTTATAAACGAAGAGTTAGTAAATCTAAAACGTAATTAATAGGGATTAAAAGGGACATGTGTTGACTTGTGGGTGCAGTTGAACTCGAGGAGATTTCAATTGCACTCAAAGGTCAACACGTACGTGTCCTTGTTAACCCCTATTAAGTGTGGATAAGATTTAGTAACCCTTAAGGTTTAATAATCTAACATTGGTTTTTAGAACAAATTATTTTAAAAAATTAACTATGGTTATAAATTTTTAACTCTTTGGGTTAATATTTTTTTATTTTTTGTAAAAATCTAAATTAGATTGTGAATCTTAATCACAATTAGTAGGAGTTAATTGGGACACGTACCTATGAGTGTGATTGAACTCTTCTCAAGTTCAATCACGATTGCCTTTGATTCAATCTAGGAGTTAATTGGGACACGTAACCAAGGTTAAACATAATTAACCTAAGGTTAATTTTTTATTCATTTCTAAAAATCAATGTTAGACGGATGAATCCTACGGGTGAGTGAATCTTAATCGTAGTTAGTGGGTGGGTGTTAAAGGGGACACATGGCGGCTTTTAGAGCCCCCTTTAATTATGGTTAAGCAATCAACCTAAGGCTTTTTTTTCCCTAAAAATAAATGTTAGATGGATGAATCCGATGGGTGAGTGAATCTTAACCACAGTTAGTGGGTGGGTGTTAAAGGGGACACATGGTGGCTTATAGAGCCCCCTTTAAGTGTGGTTAAGCATAAGGATAGACGCGTAAACAAATAAATCGTGTTCAGAAACTTTAAGCCCATGATTCTTCCTTGAAATTCATAAATGATGGTAATTGTAAATTAATAACTATGTTAACTGTTTAAAATACTTATGATTTATGAGGGTGTAAACTTCGTGTTTATGATGGTTGGATTTTTGTATTGGTTTAATGTCATACACATGCATGCATAGAACCTTAAATCTCCCGTTCAAAAATCATTGTGTGACAAATGCATTTCTTGTATCACCTATTTGGATGGATTAGTTGTAAGCTATGACGTTTAGTTCTCTTGTGGGGTTAAATGTAGGTTCACAACTTTTCAGTCTTGTTTGTGATAAAGTGCATTTGTCTATATATGATTTTTGAATTGTCTGGTTGGACAGTTTGGGAATGCATAATCTCCAGTATAATCAGTTGCTTATGTTTTGTCCAGATTGAGGAAAATTTCGGTAGTCGTTTTTCTTGTTCGCTGGGTACATATTTAGATAATGTGGGGGGCTTGCCCCTAGTCTAAGTCGTGTACTTGGAGAACCACAGGGAAATACTGCCGAAATTTCTTTGAAATGGTACAAAGCACCTGAGCTATTGACTGCTGGGGATTATGCATTCCTGAATGGGATAGGAACACCACACCCTTTAGAAGAGGAGTTGATGGCGATAGGAAGCATGCATACATATTGTAATTGACTGATGATATCGAACTATTGGTATTTCTTAGAATAGTAAACGAAGAAGGACTTACAAATATTTTTGGTGGTATCATGGATAGGAGTTGGATTGAAATGTCAAGGTACTTTCTGTTTCTAATTTTGTAAGCAACATCGTATGATAAAGTGTTAGTATCTAAACAATTGTGAGTGTATTTTTTTGTATTAAATAGGGTTAAACAAAGGAATATATAAAAGGGGTGAAGGAGTTCATAGAGTTTGGGATAACTCGTGGAGCGACCAATAACACCGGTGGTATAAAGTGTCTGTATCCTAACTGCAACAATGTCCTTTATCAAGATAAGGTTACAGCATATAAGCATATGATCTGTGATGGATTTGACTTGAATTATAAAATCTGGCATCATCATGGGGAGGACATATTACAGCACCGACTAGTTGCCCAAGTGTCTCAAAATCTTGATGTTTGTAGGTTAGACAGACAGAATGAGATGGAAGAAATGGTGCACGATGTGTTTGGGGTTCCAAACGAAGATGAGGGTACCGGTAGTCGGGATCCCAATCCTGAATCTGATAAAAATTTTCAATTGATAAGGGATGCAGGACAACCTTTGTATCCAACATGTAAAAATCACACGAAGTTGTCTATCATTGTAAGATTATATCACATTAAGTGTCTTAGTGGATAGAGCAATAAGTCATTCACTATGTTGCTTGAGTTGTTGAGGGAGATACTCCCCGAGGGCTCAACACTACCAGATACTTACTTTCAGACGAAAAAGGTGATATCAGACTTGGGGCTTAACTATGATAAAATCGATGCATGTCCTAATGATTGCATGCTTTACTGGAAAGAGTCTGCAAAGAAGACAGTATGTGACATCTGTGGTGAATCAAGATGGAAGACAGAGAATGGTGAAGAGGAACGCAAGAAGAAAACTCCAGCGAAGATTTTACGTCACTTCCCGTTAGACTCAGGTTACAAAGGTTATTCATGTCGTCCAAGACTGCTTCTGAAATGAGATGGCATGACGAGGGTCGTACTAGGGATGAGAGGTTAAGGCATCCTGCAGACCCATTGGCTTGGGAAAATTTGAACAATAAGTATCCTTTTTTTGCTTCAGATGCTCGAAATGTCAGGCTTGGGTTTACGAGTGATGACTTCAACTCATTTAGGACGATGAGTATTGCTCACAGCACATGGCCTGTGGTTCTTATTCCCTACAACTTACCGCTGTGGCTGTGCATTAAGCAACCTAATTTCATTATGTCCTTGCTTATTCCTGGTCCCTCTGGGCTAGGAAATGTCATTGATGTGTACATGAGGCCTCTAGTCGAAGAGTTGAAGGACTTGTGGACGAATGGGTTGCCAACTTATGATGTGTCGAAAAAAGAGACATTTATAATACGTGCGGCATTGCTCTGGACCATTAGTGACTTCCCAGGGTATGCAATTTTTTCAGGTTGGAGCACAAAAGGGAAGTTGGCATGCCCTTCATGCCACAAAGACACTTGCCACTTATACCTGTCTAAAAGTAGAAAACATTGCTACATGGGGGACCGTCGTTTCTTAGCGGTAGATCATAGGTTCCGGAAAAATAGAAACTCTTTCGATGACAATTCTGAGTTCAGATGTGCTCCAACTATAATGTCTGGGTCTGATGTGTTGCGTCAAGTAGAGGGTAGTATATTTTCCCTCGAGAAGCAGGTTGGGCAAAAACGACCAAGGCAAACGGGCCATGAGGATATGCCCTATAATTGGAAGAAGACCAGTATATTCTTCGAGTTACCATACTGGGAGCACAATTTGTTGAGACACAACCTTGATGTAATGCATATAGAGAAAAATGTATACGATAATGTGCTCGGGACTTTGTTAGGTTTGGAAAGAAAATCTAAGGATGACTTAAAAGCTCGACTTGACTTGGTTGATATGGGCGTGAGACGTGCACTTCACCCTAAGTTCCAGCTTAGCATAAGCAAAGTTTATCTGCCCCTGCATGCTTTTCGATAGACAAGAATGAGAAATAGTTGTTTTGCAAGGTTCTGAAGAGTGTGAATGTTCCACATGGTTACTCTTCAAATTTTGCAAGACATGTTAATGTGAAAGAGTGTAAAATTTATGGATTGAAGAACCACGACTCTCATATTATAATGCAATAATTCCTACAATTGGCTGTGAGGAAGGCATTGCCGAAGAATGTAAGTTCAGTCCTAATTGAATTGAGCAACTTCTTTCTGACATTATGTTTCAAAGTCGTTCAGGTTGAGGATTTGAGATGGTTAAAGGAGAAAATTATACTTACGCTTTATCATTTAGAGAGAATTTTCCTGCCAGCATTCTTTGATGTTATGGTGCATTTGCCTATAACTTGGCCGCAGAGGCAAGGCTAGGTGGACCTGTCCAATACCTGTGGATGATTCCATCAAAAGGTATGCCATCAATTATAATTTATCAAATGTTGAATCTTCTTATTATAATTGTTTTTTAATCTTACCTAAATTTAATCCGCATAGGTATCTATATACATTGAAAACTTATGTCCGCAATCGAGCTCGATCTGAGGGTAACATTGCAGAAGGATACTTGGCGGAAAAATGCTTGACATTTTGCTCAAGGTACCTAAATGATGTGGAATCAAGATTGAACAGGCCGGTGAGAAATGACGATAAGACTCCAATAGGTGGTGCGCAGCCATTCGCTCTAAGTGAATTAGAATGGCAGCAGATATAACATTATGTGTTATTCAACTCTGACAAAATCACAATATATTGAGAGTAAGACAAATATTATGAAGGCTTTCTTCTGTTATCTTTTGTTGAAACTCTTGGTTTGACTTAACAAAGGAGATTTGAGCACTACTTGACATCGAATGATTCCTTACAGTCAGAACATGAATGAACTGAGGATGATCAATCCAAAACTTATCAGGTCAGCTCCCCACATACTCCAAAAAAAGCACAGTGAATAATTTAGCTCATGGTTTAAGGGCTATGTAAGTCATATTTTCTTAACTGGACACATTTGTTCCCATCCCATTATTAATGTTTGCGATTTGAATTAATTGCATCTTGGCCTTCAAATAGGTTCAACTACTATGTGATTCAGGCAACCCGGTGTCTGACAAGATTACATGGCTCTCATATGGTCCACAAAAAGCCACAACAAGGTTTACGGGCTACGTCATAAATGGATACAGGTTTTGAACAACACTTAGGGAGCGTGGACGTAAGACTCAAAATAATGGTGTTGCGGTCACAACAACGACTACAAGCTATGCAACTTCCAAGGATAGGACCCCTATTGTCACAGATATCACCTACTATGGTCGTTTAACAGACGTAGTTGAGGTGACGTATTATGAAAGGTTAAAATTTTTATTGTTTGAGTGCGATTGGGTTGATGTGAAGACACAAGGTAGAGGAATAAAGACCGATGCATTTGGGTTTAAACTCGTGAACTTCACATGTTTGCTCCCGGCACACTTGGTGACGAGCGAACCCTATGTTATGGCATCTCAAGCTGAGCAGGTATTTTATGTCGAAGATCTAATGGAAGAAGATTGACATGTCGTCATCAAGACTAAACCAAGAGACTTATTTGACATGAATAAAGAATCTCTTACGGACAATTACGCATTTAGGGAGAACAAGCCATTCAACGACCAATAGTTGGATGACACCTCACCTGATTATGATGAAGGTGCCAGTTGGGTGAGAGTAGGGATTACTGGAGCAATTGTTGATGCGTCCTCTGAACTGTTACAACAAGCATCTTCTACCGAATCCAGTGATGATGAAGTTGAGAATTCGGACTATAACGATGAAGTTGAATGATGTAATTAGTTGCTACCATGTAAATGAATGACAATTTGACATTCAATATATTATTTTCATGTTAGTGATCTCAATCTATAGACTTTTTTGTGTTTATTTTTCTCGGTGTATGATAAATATGCTCTGGGTTGTTTATGTTCATGTTAGTGAAGAAATTCATAGACTTTTATGTGTTTAAACTATGTACTTATGAAAAATATGCTCTGAGTTGTTTATTTTCATGTTAATGAAGTAATTCATACACTATTAAATGTTGTTTATATTCATGTTAGTGATCTTAATTCATAGACTTTTATGTGTTTCTTTTTCCAGGTGTATGATAAATATGCTCTAGGTTGTTTATGTTTATGTTAGTGAAGAAATCCAATACTTTTATGTGTTTAAACTATGTACTTATGAAAAATCTACTCTGAGTTGTTTATTTTCATGTTAGTGAAGTAATCCATACACTATGAAATGTTGTTTATGTTCATGTTAGTGAAGAAATCCATGTACTTTTATGTATTTAAACTATGTACTTATGAAAAATCTGCTCCGAGTTGTTTATTTTCATGTTAGTGAAGTAATCCATACACTATGAAATGTTGTTTATGTTCATGTTAGTGAATAAATTCATACACTTTTATGTGTAAACTCTGTAATTATGAAATATTTGTTCTGAGATATTTATTTTACAGATGGACCCTACACAGTCGCAAGGGGGGGGGGGGGGGGGGGGGAGACCTCCACCCCTAGCACATCTGGTGCAACATTGCCCCCTCCCCCTCCAAGACCTATTAGGAGGGGTTGGGGCAAGAACAGGAGTCTTGCCTTGCATAGACTCCCTCCCGGGGTGAAACAAAGGGTATTGACCAACGAGTATGCGCAACCTGTAGAAAAGGCTGCGAAGATGTTAGCTGATTACCTCGGTAATCTTGCCCGGGATGGGCATTTGTTTAGGTTCGATGTGCCCAGTTGGCTTCAAATCAATAATGAGCAGAAACAGCGAGCTTTGGAGTTGGTTCGGGTAAGAATCAAAAATATCTAAAATTGGGTTAATATTTAGTTTTAATTACATATCTTTTTGTTTACTGTTTGCTTGTGGTTTAATCATATGAAATTGTGTTTCAGGTCAAATTTGATATCGAACCATTCGCAGAGAAATTCATTCTTGTTTCCCTCAGGCATAAATACCGAGATTGGAAGGCAAAGCAGTGCCGGGAGAACGTCGCCCCAGGGGCTACGCCGGAGCAGCTTCTTGTTGCGTGCTTGGTAGATGTGGTGGCCACCTAGTGGCCTACATTGGTAGCTTTTGGTTCTCCGAGGAGGGCCAGGTATATATATTTTGTTTTTCATCATTCTAATAGGTAACTTAGATAAATTGTGCTTCAACTCTCTTAATTAACCATAATTTAAATTTGTTGCAGAAACAAAGCGAAACAAATAAAATAATTCGCTCGAAACAGAAGGTCCCCCATACGAGCGGCACAAAGAGCTTTGCTAGGGTCAGGCATAAGGTGGTATGTTCAGTTGGATTGGTTAAAATATGTTTTTGTAATTTATTTGTATTGTATTGACTAAATTTTAATTATTATTGTGACTGTCATAGCAAGCTGCGTGCCCCACTCAAACGCCCCCAGGTCGTGTAGAGGTCTACATCATCATGCATGGACGCAAGGATGACACACTAGTTTCGGCAGAGGCAGGGGGGAATATTGTATGTACATTTACTTATTTGAAATCTTAGAGTTTCCCCTTTTACCTACCAAATATCAACTGTCTCCAATTATTTGCAGCGCCAGATGCAGGAGTTGAGGGCACAGGCACCGGAGTCCTCGCAGGATACCATGGGCCGAGATGATATATACGCTTAGGTCATGGGGCCTGAGAGAGCTGGACCTATCCGTGGACTTGGGTTAGGCCTAACCCCCACCCAGTTATTGGGGTCACGATTTGCGGGTCCCTCCGGTGCCTCTCACCCTGATCCTCATATTGCCGAGAGGATCAAAGCTCTCGAGGAGTCAAAAGCAAAGAAAGACCAGCTACTGGAGGAGACTCGGATGCGTGTAGCGTCCTTCAAGCGTTTTATGCAGGATTACATGGTGGGACAAGTATTTAATATAAGAACAATTAATTATTACTTTTTAATATTTAGATATTCAATAATTGATTTACCCAATTTTTTCACAACAGGGTGCGAATCAGCCTTCTACAGCACCACATGTGACTCTGGAGGTAAATATTAAGTTTAAAAGATTTTAATTATAATTTCAAATCTTTTATATATCATGGTGGTGGTGGTGTATGGTAGTGGTGGCGGTCGTGGTGATGGTAGTGGTGGTGGGTAGGTGTCATTGTGGGTAGGTGATAGTAGTGGTGGTAGTGGTCGTGGGTAGTAGTCGTGGTGGGTAAGTGATGGTAGTGGTGGTAGTGGTCGTGGTGGGTAGGTGATGGTAGTGGTGGTAGTGGTCGTGGGTAGGTGATGGTAGTAGTGGGTAGGTGATGGTAGTGGTGGTAGTGGTGGTGGTAGTGATGATGGTAGTGGTGATGGTAGTGGTGGTGGTGGTGGAGGTAGTGGTGGAGGTAGTGGTGGGTGGTGGTAGTGGTCGTGGGTAGTAGTCGTGGTGGGTAGTGGTGATGGTAGTGGTGGTGGTAGTGGGTGGTGGTGGGTAGGTGTCGTGGTGGGTAGTGGTGGTAGTGGTGATAGTAGTGGTGGTGGGTAGGTGATGGTAGTGGTGGTAGTGGTGATGGTAGTGGTGGTGGTAGTGGTGGTGGGTAGGTGATGGTAGTGGTGGTGGTAGTGGGTAGTGGTAGTGGTGGTGGGTAGTGGTGATGGTAGTGGTGGTGGGTGGTGGTAGTGGTGATGGTAGTGGTGGTGGCCAGGTAGGTGATGGTAGTGGTGGTGGGTAGTAGTCATGGTGGGTAGGTGATGGTAGTGGTGGTAGTGGTCGTGGGTAGTGGTAGTGTTATTATTGTGTAAGATGTCAAATGAAACCTTGAATGTAATCAGCCAAAAAAAAAATCTGCCATGCCTTGGTATTAAGAGCATTCCTAGTAGCCTCACCAAATTTTAGACCTATTTAGTTAGTATGTTAGTAATGGAAATACCTCATTTTCATAAGTTAGAACACTTTACTCTGCAAATTTGAATCTTAGACCCATTTAGTTAGTATGTTAGTAATGAAAATACCTCATTTTCATAAGTTGGAACACTTTACTCTGCAAATCTGAATCTTAGACCTATTTAGTTAGTATGTTAGTAATGAGAATATATAAGTTGGAACACTTTACTCTGCAAATCTGAATCTTAGACCTATTTAGTTAGTATGTTAGTGAAGGATGAACCTTACTTTTACGAGTTGGACTCTATACTTTGTAAAATCTGAAATATATGTGATTGCTTAGCATGCTAGTGATAGAGATATCTCACTTTCGTGAGTTGGAACACTATACTCTACAAATCCGAGATTTACTTAGATTAATTGGAGATTTCCTAAGGTTAAAACTTAAGGGTTAGCTTCCAGATCGGGAATTCGGCTTTTCGGTGCCCAATGTGAGCATCAAAAGGTGCTAATGTAACTCCAACACTAGCTAACACTAAATTCATAACAAAGATAAACTTTGACCTGCAGATTGCATGTTATGCCTCGATGTACCACCCGGTTCTTGCATTGTTTATTACAACCGCATTTATGGAAGAAGATATTTGATAAATTTTCTTACTAAATGATCCTTACAGGGGTCAGGAATGTCTTCATTCTTGGACTGCTCATACGGACATTCTTTAGAATAAAAAGTCTGGTGATGTTGAGGTTCGTGATTCATAGATATACATTCTTTTATAACCTCTTTCTTGACCAGGCCTTCACGTGTGCATGCACACGGAATGGATGATGATGACATACAATGATCAAAACAACGTGAACAACAATAGTCACCTTTGGTTATGTCGTTAACATAGTGGAGGGTTCCGTGTTACTGAACAACCACCAAACTACGTGAATTTGAATAACATAAATTTTTTCATTTCTTTCTCTTCTTATCCCTATCACCATTACCGTTCCCGACAACTTTATTTTTGGGATGGAGGTCATCTAAACAATTTAGAGATAGAAGAAATGACATCTCGGTGCCCAAATAGGGCTCACTTCCACATACCTATTCTCGTAGTCGTTCAATAGCACGGAATCCTCCACGATGTTAACGATATAACCAAAGGTGAATATTGTTGTTCACGTTGTTTTGGTCACCGTATGTTATCATCATCAATTATGTGTGCATGCTAACGTGAAAGCCTAGTCAAGGAAGAAGTTCTAAAAGAATGTATATCTATGAATCACGAGCCTCAACATCATCAGACCTTTTATTATAAAGAGTGCCTGCATGAGCGGCCCAAGAATGAGGACATTCCTGACCCATGCAAGGGTCATTTAGTAAGAAAATTTATGAAGTATGTTCTTCGAAAAATGTTGTTGTGATAAGCAGTGCAGGATTTGGTGGGTTTAGGACAAGGTTTGGATTTGGTGGAAGATTGTAGGTTTATGCCAAAGTATAGTTGAGAAACATGAGTTTCGGCCATCTCGGCGCCCAAATCAGGCATACGGCATCAGATTCGCTCGAAACCAACTCCAACACTTAGGATGTATTGAAATACACGTGTTAGAAGAAACGCGATCGAAATCCGACCCCCGGTCTGGAAATGGTGGGACGATGTAGGTTTAGGCCAATGTATAGTATCCAAGTATGGATTCCGGCCGTCTCGGTGCCCAAATCGGGCATACGACCTCGGATTCGCTCGAAACCAACTCCAAAACTTAGGATGTATTGAAATACACGCGTTAGAAGAAACGAGATTGAAATCCGACCCTCGGTTTGGAAATGGTGGGACGATGTAGGTTTAGGCCAATGTATAGTATTCAAGTATGGATTTCAGCCGTCTCGACCCCCAAATCGGGCATACGGCATCGGCTTCGCTCGAAACCAACTTCAACACTTAGGATATATTGAAATACACGCGTTAGAAGAAACGAGATCGAAATCCAACCCCTGGTTTGGAAATGGTGGGACGATGTAGGTTTAGGCCCATGTATAGTATTCAAGTATGGATTTCGGCCATCTCGGCGCCCAAATCGGGCATACGGCATCGGATTCGCTCGAAACCAACTCCAACACTTAGGATGTATTGAAATACACGGGTTAGAAGAAACGGGACCGAAATCCGACCCCCGGTTTGGAAATGGTAGGACGATGTAGGTTTAGGCCAATGTATAGTATCCAAGTATGGATTTCGGCCGTCTCGGCGCCCAAATCGGGCATACAGCCTTGGATTCGTTCGAAACCAACTCCAACACTTAGGATATATTAAAATACACGCGTTAGAAGAAATGAGATCAAAATCCGACCCCCGGTTTGGAAATTGTGGGATGATGTAGGTTTAGGCCAATGTATAGTATCCAAGTATGGATTTCGGCTGTCTCAGCGCCCAAATCAGGCATACGGCCTCAGATTTGCTCGAAATCAACTCCAACACTTAGGATGTATTAAAATATACGCATTAGAAGAAATGAGATTGAAATCCAACCCCCGGTTTGGAAATGGTGGGACGATATAGGTTTAGGCCAATGTATAGTATCCAAGTATGGATTTCGGCCGTCTCGGTGCTTTAGGCATACGGCCTTGGATTTGTTCGAAACCAACTTCAACACTTAGGATGTATTAAAATTCACGTGTTAGAAGAAATGAGATCGAAATCCGACCCCCGGTTTGGAAATTGTGGGATGATGTAGGTTTAGGCCAATGTATAGTATCCAAGTATGGATTTCGGCCGTCTCGGCCCCCAAATTGGGCATACCGCCTCGGATTCGCTCGAAACCAACTCTAACACTTAAGATATATTAAAATACACACGTTAAAAGAAACGGGATCGAAATCCAACCCCCGGTTTGGAAATGGTGGGACGATGTAGGTTTAAGCCAATGTATAGTTGAGAAACATGAGTTTAGGTTATCTCGGTGCCCATATCGGGCATACGACCTCGGATTCGCTCAAAACCAACTCTAACACTTAGGATGTATTGTACCCACATTAGAAGAAACGGAATCGAAATCCGACCCCCGGTTTGGAAATGGTGGAAGCTTGTGGGTTTAGGGCAAAGTATAGTTGAGAAACATGAGTTTCGGCCATCTCGGTGCCCATATCGGGCATACGACATCGGATTTGCTTGAAACCAACTCCAACACTTAGGATGTATTGAAATACACACGCTAAAAGAAACGGGATCGAAATCTGACCCCCGGTTTCGATTTGGTGCGCGTTTCTAAGTTTAGGCTAATGAACTAAACTTCTTTGTTTAATCTAATAACTATGAAATATTTTCGATTATTTGTTTATTTGCAATTTTTTGATGAAATTGATAAATTTTATCATTTTTTTAGTCTAATAATAAATTGTATTTTATTATTTTTGTAAGAGGGTGTCGGCATCAGGGGCAGCAGGAGCGCAGCAGTCGGAGGGACCTGCTAGGCAGCTCGAGCAAATTTTTTATTTTACATTTGATACATTTTCTTGGACATGTATATATATATATACTGATGGACATTTTAGACGGTTTGTTATTGGATTGTGATGTACATGAATTTATATGTTTGATGGATTATTTTGGTGTTTAGAACTTTTGTAGATAATTTAAAATTTTTTTTATATTGCTTACAGGTACAATTAATACAGGTAAAAAAATTATTTTAATTCAAAAATATATATTTTTTTAATTTCTGATTTGTTGCGGCAATTTATACCACCGTTACATATACATAATTGTAACAGCGGTTTTCTTGTACCGTTATAGGCAGAATATATAACGGTGGTTTTTTTGTGCCGTTATAGGCGGAATATATAACGGCGGTTTACTTGTGATGTTATAGACTCAATATATAACAACGGTTTTCTTGTGCCGTTACAGATTTTATATATAACGGTGGTTGAAACTGCTGTTGGAAATCGATTTGGTACGACGGTTTTAGAGTGCCATTAAAAGTGTACTATATAGCGGCAGATATAGTAACCGCCGCTATAAGCCCTATATATAGCTGCAGATATAGTAACCACAGTTATCAAACGACGTTATATCCCTTGCGACAAGACTTATGACGACATTTAAAGAAACCGTCATTAGAGTCTTGTTACGATGGTTTATTTAGGTATTGCGGCGGATTTTAGCCACCGCAATAAACCTTGAATTTCGTAGTGCACCTAATATTTTTTCACCAAATTCATCAACAATTACTACTATATTCAATCAAAATCATGCATGGGTGCCCCCTATTAGAAAATCCTGGCTCCGCCCTTAGTAAGAACATTGGTAAGTTTTGTACGAAAGACATGTAAACAATTAGTTAAGATTCATAAAACTATTTGAGCTATATGATAAGATTGTAGGGGATTTTTGGCTTGAATAGGGCAAACCCCAACATAGGCTATCAATCGCGGTGGTCGTCGTGGCTGGAATTTGAGTTAGTTTTGAGAACTTCTATTTCGTGAGAAAGTTGTCTTGTTTTGGGATTCTTATCTTAGGGAAATTCTAAAATGTTTAGGGCTCATTCATTGCTTATAAATAAGCCTAGGGTGGAGGTTTATAGAGATAAGCTAAAAAGTAAGAACTAAGAGGAAAAGAGAAAGTCACGGATATGTGAGGTGTAATAGGGCTTCCATGGAAAGCGAGGATGTCTCCCATGGAAAGTCCTAGTGAAGCTCTTAGATGGAGAAGAGTGTTCTCACGGCTGTATCTTGGTGTGCTCTCATGGTGGAGGGTATTGGTTCAATCATGAAGGGTTCGGGTTTTGTATCTCCTTTGTCCTAAAAGGGGTAGTACTTCGGTCAGATTCGGATTGGAAAAAGTGAACAAAGATGTGGGTTGTGTGAGAGCCTTTCAAGGGTTGTGGTAGAGTCTTTGAGTGTGTATTATCTGTTTATCTATTCTCCTGTAATCTCTCTATTTAGTAGTCATTACAAGAAAGCTACCGACTAGTGACAAAAATTTTCGTCTCTAGAATCATTTTTCTGTCACTAAGAGTATTAGAGGCAGAAATATTGTCTGTCTCAATTCCGTGGCGGATGCTCGTGTCACTAATGGTTTAGCGTATTAGAGACGGATTATTTCCATCTCTAAAAGTATTTTACTTTTAGGGACGAAAATATTTCTGTCTCTAAAACTGATTATGTTTTTATTTTTAAAATGTGCCTTTTCTTTCTTCCCTCTAGAGAGAGAGAGAGAAAGAGAGAGAGAGAGAAAATGGTCGGGTCCCAAAAACACAACAAGAATTGCAAAGAAAAGAAGCAAGAATAAGAGGAGAAACAATACTTGTCCAGACATGGAGAATGACGAGGGCAAGGCTGCTGCTATGATCGGAACAAAGGGAAACTCACTCTCTCTTGATCTTACTTACATATCTAACAGAACAAAGAACAAATTAGTTATAAAATAAATAAATAAAAGAAAAATGGAAACAAAGGACAAAGGGGATGGCCGGATTATAGATTTGGAAATGGTTGAACTGTAGCTCAATGACAAAGATGATCAGAGGTGGATCACCTCTCTTCCACAGATTTGGAATAAGGAATAAAGAATAAACAAAATAGTGAAACAAAATAAAATAAAATAAAACAAAGAGGAAACAAAAATATTAAGAGAAGAGGATACCAGATATGTGAAAGAAGAGAGCTGTTGGCCGGAGCCAATGGTGGTGACTGGAACTGGCGGAACTGGTATGGTAGAGATGGGAATACATGATGATCAGAGCTGTCCTTGTTCTGATAGCTGAAGTTGGGAGTGGAGCAAGGACTAGTGCTGCCTTGGTGGTGTGGGCGTTGCCAGAAGCTTGAGAGAGATGAATTATCTCTTGTCGCCGGTGAAGTTGCTGTGAACGGAGGTAGCCATAGATGGGATGATGGAAGAAGATAGAAAGGAAATTTTAAGCATTCTCTCATGAATGGAAAGAGCGGAAAAGGGAAAGAACGGGATAAAGGAAAAAAAGAGGGAAAAGAGGAAAAGGGGGGGGGGAGAGTTCGTAATTTTATTTCACATCTTTAGAGATAGATTTATTTCCATCCCTAATGGTCTTTTACAATTAGATATGGAAATAAATCCGTCTCTAAAAGTATTATTTTTAAAAAATGAATTAAATGTCAAATAAGTATTAGAGATGGAAATATTTCGTCACTAATGGTCTTTTACTATTAGAGACGGAAATATTTCTGTCTCTAAAGGTGAATTCATTCTTTAAAAAAAATTGAATGTCAAAATTAGCATTAGAGACGGAATATTTCCGTCTCTATTGATCTTTTACTATTAGAGATGGAAAGATTATTGTCTCTAAAATTGAATAATATCGCAATACTAAATAGAGACGGAACATTAGTGACGACACTAGTTTCCGTCTTTGAAAGTGATGTATTAGAAATAGAAATATTTCCTGTCTCTAATATTCCGTCGTTAGTCGATAGTTTTCTTGTAGTGAGTGAAGGTTTTCTGGACCGTTACTAAGGTGGATGTAGTCCTAGATGGATGAACCACGATATATCTTGTGCATTGTGTGTTTGTCGTATTATCTTGAGAATATCCCATGATGACAACGCTTCCGTCCCCACAAAGATAATGTTATATTATATATGTTATTATATGTAGACATATGCTAGTAAGAACATTGGTAAATTTGTGATGTGGTGGGGCACACAACAAGGAGTGGTAGCTCCTTGGTAAGAACATCAACAATCTTCCTTCTTTTTTTCATTTTTTATTTTTTTTCTTTCTTCCATAGTTTTTAAAAATTTATTGGCAACCAAACAAAGGGTTGATGAAAAGAACGCAGAGAAAATCATGAGCATTGTATTCTCTCTAGCTTGATGTGCAACTCTACTACTCCAGCTAGTTGTCAAGTGGCTATTATTTAGCATGTCCCTAAATACACTTGATGTCTAGGCATGTCAAAATGGGCCTCGGATTTTCTCTAGCTTATGCCAAAAAAGGTCTCTCGGGCTACCACACAATAGGCGACAAGTGGTGGAGAAGTCAAAATCATGGGGCCCATGATTTTGACTTCTCCACACATAATGAGACATTTGGTGATAATTGTGTGAGAAAAAGGGGGAGAGATATCAAGTGGGAGAAGTTAAAATCATGGAGAGAAAATGAAATGACTTCATCCCTTTTAATCACCACAAGTCGCCTATTATGTGGAAGCCCGAGACCATTTTAGAGAGAATCCGAGGCCGTCAAAATGGGCCTCTAACAAGGGTGCCCAACCTAGCCCAGTTTTCCAAAGCCCTGCCCTCCTAAGGTTTGAGGGCTAAGTAGGGCCCAAAAATGCAAGGTCCTATTACTTCCGGGGCCTGTCTAGGACCGTATCTTGCCCTGCCGTCCATTACCTATTATATATAGTAAATATAGTATATAGTAGATAGTAGATTTATAGTTATTATTACTGTACATAATGTTTATTATTAAAATAACTATATATACCCTTAAAAATGTCTTTTATGGAGTGTAGCCACCAACATTCCCCTCTACTATATTAGTATATATATAGTTATTATTAGTGTAGATAATATTTATTATTAAAATAACTATATAAAAAAATATATATATATGTATATATATACCCTTTAAAATGTCTTATTTTGGGGTTTGTACTGATAACTTCACCAACACTCTCCTTTTTTATATAAATCACAAAACTTAACCCTAATTGAATCTCTGGATTCACCTTGTCTCTCACTATCTTAAGCTCTCGTTCCCACTTTATCACTCAGTTGCTCTCTCGTCTCTCTCAAGAGTCTCAACTCTCTACTCTCAGACATGCTCTTTATGTTGCGTTGCCAATCTAAAGCCCCTATAAAGGATGAGGGTTTCAACTTTCATGTTAGGTTGACAGTCGGTGTAGAAAAAAACTCAATAATTCATATAACAAAATTTTTCTTCACTCTTCTTTTCGGCCTTGGCATACCTATGGCCTTGCCCTAACCCTTGAGGGAACGGATAGGGCCTAACCAATTCAGAACTCCGATAGCTAGGGTAAACCCTGGCTCGGCCCTTTGACAACCCTATTGATGACCACTTAAACATTAATGAATCTCGGTTATTGAAATTCAAGTGAAGAGGTGTGTGATACACTTTTTGAATGAGGTCTAGGCCTTCCACATGCAAGGGATTAACAACAAATTTATCACTAGAATTCACCCTAGTTCAGACTATTGCGTTGTAGGTAGCGAAATCGCCACATCCTAATCGGTAAGAGTACACCAACATCAATGCACCCGATCCACACCTAAAGGGTAAGGTGCATCAGTCTCAGTGTGCTTATCACGCACCCTAATCAATGTGTGTACCCTTCATTAATATGCCGCCCTACAAGTCAAGAGAGGGGGGGCCTTCCAAAAAAGATTGCGACATATGCCTTTTACCCAATTTAATTCTTCTCTCTTTTGACAAAAGAGAGAAGGCTTTGATTTTCTCGTATAGAGGAGAATACAAATTGATAGTAGCATGGCCGGTTTGAGGTTCACACCACAAAGGCCATTCTTGTGTCTAAAGAAAAAAAAGGAATCATCAAAGATCTAGATTTAAACAGGGTTCACGGCCCGACTTCTAATTAATATAGGAGGTAACAGATAGAGAGATCCCCTTCATAGATCTCTCTCTCTCTCTAGGGATCTTTCCCTCTCAGCTCTTATTGCAGGGAACGCCTCTTTGAGGAAGATGAGAAATCATTGACCAAAGAAGGTGACAACACCCCCCAATGGCTTAGGACCGGCCAAATGGTCAGACCTACCCTGCCCATCTCCGGTAATTAGACGAGTTCTCCCTTATAGGCAATACGCGCAACCCCAATAACTCAAGATCAGCCTTCGGGATAGACCATAAAATTGACTGACATTCGAGCTAGAACACACATAATCAGGGCCTCTAACAGGGGCCAATTTTAGTGGACTGGCCTCTTCGAGTCAGACCACGTAATGAGCTTTGGAACGGACTACATATTAGCCTAACCTTAATTTGGGTCCAACCTTGACATGGGCCTTTATCCCAACAACAAAGGGACCGAAGGAAGCAGCGGCCTGTGATCACCCCAAAAGGAAGAGCATAAGAAGGGCACCTAACTTGGTGCATACCCTACAGGATGGTTCTTTCAATTTGCTACAAGTCAACCCCAAAAGTAGACCTATGTCCTAGGCACTTCAAAAAGGGAGTCTCACTCAGCAGGACCCTAGATGGGCCTGCTAATGGGACCATCCGAAATGCTAGACCCAAGTGTCAGCCCGAGCCCAAAAAGGGAATGCCATAATGGCAGACCCTTGTCGGATCGCTAATTTTTAAGACTCTGCGGCCAAATTTTGCTGCAAGGGAGACCTTATTGAGGGGGCCTCGGATTGTCTCTAACGAAGCCAGAAAACCCTCTCGGGGTTCCATACATTGTGTGACAGTTGGCAAAAAAGTGAGAGAAGTCATTCCATTTGCTCCCCAGAATTTTGACTTCTCCCCATATGATCTCTCCCCCTTATTCTCATTCACTTATCGCCACATGTCTTAATATGTGTGGAGAAGTCAAAATCATGGGCCCCATGATTTTGACTTCTCTACCACTTGTCACCTATTCTATGGAACCTCGAGATAAGCCTTTTTTGGCTTCGCCAGAGACAATCCAAGGCCTATTGAGGGAAGCGTGTTGTCCAATTTTATCCATGGCCAAATTTGACCACGGGATCTTTTAATACCCGAAAGGAGAGCCTTTATTAACTGGATCCTCCAAGCAGGGACCAGTGCCAGTGAACTAGTCCTTTTGGCCTACATGACACTTCACATATAGGTTGACCCACGAATTACAACATAGACTGCCACACATACCGGCTAATTCATGGATAGTTACTCCAAATAATGAAACACATGACAAAGAGCTCCCTAAGACAGAAAGCTCTCATCAGCAACAGCACACAACAAGCCATTGAAGAAGAAGGTTCATTCAATAGCACAAGAGCTATAGAAAACACTAGGTGAACCCTCAAATGGCCACAATTTCCTTTCCTTCTTCTTCTTCTTTTTTGTTTTCCCTGGAAAAAGACCTCAATTGAGATACTTGTAAGCTCATATGAAAATTGGGCACCTCTTTTGTGAGAAAAAAATATTTTTTTCTCATTCATTACCTTCTCTTCTTTTTCTTCTTAATTAGATGTTCCTCCCCTTCATGAGGAGAAAATAATTAATACTCTGAATTTATTTAGTCTCAAAGAATAATCTCTCACATAAAAAATAAACTTAATCACAAATTTCAAGTAATTTAACACTAAGTTTCAAATATTTAGAGAAGCTTGAAATTTGCGTGTACATGCATTGCACTTGAACAGACTTTCAAGGCAAAAACCTTGCGTGATCAAATGATATCAGCCTTCAATTTCACTCCATTCCGCTCGATTAAATTCCAGTAGACCTTTCAATTTCACTCTATTCCTCTCGATGAAATTTCAGTGGAAGTTTCATGTAAAGTGTAGGTATAAAATGGACAAATCATTCCTTCAAACTAACGCCCATTCCAAGATTCTCCATAAACGTATGTAAACGATTTTGGAATGGGCGTTTTTCGTCAGCTTGAAATCGGGAATAACTGTTGATCACCCAAATGGCTTCCTTTGAATTAGTACACAAAATGGAAGTCATCAATTGCTTGGTCCAAGACTACGATGCGTCTTTTCGTTTTTTTTATTTTTATTTTTTATTGGTAATCTATTTTTATATTTTCCTTAAATTAAATTTTAGAAAAACATGGACCATATCCTCCTTAGATATTTGATAAACAAGGTCGAATACCCACCTACAGCCAATGATATGTTTTTTCTTTGGCGGTGAAAACAGCCTATCATGACTCTGTTTTTAGCAGTGATTAGCTGACCCGCATTTGGTGACCTAGGGCCTTTCCATTTGGTCCTCATTTAACTGTGGTTAAGCTTAACAAACTTAAGTTTAATATATATATATATAGGGAGAGGTACTAATGAGTCATGCTCATTGAAGCTTGTAATGAGTTGTTCCTCTAGAAAGATGACATGTGGCATACTTTTTTTGAATCTAACCGTTGGATGTTAAGTTGAATCCATTGGAGACATGTGTCAAAAAAATCAGTTCGATTGGACATGTTTAAACCGTTCGATTAGACCCTAATTTTGCAATATTAAACCCTTAGGGTTCATTAGACCCTACCTAGGATATAAAAATGATTGATCTTTCCCTTCTTCGATCGGACGATAATTATCCAATTGAACTAACTTTTGTCATGTGCCTCTTGATCCACCCGTCTTGATATCCAACAATCAAATTTCGAAACAACTTGCTACATGTCACATTATTAGGAAGGGATAGTTCATTACAAGCTTCAATGGGCAAGTCTCATTAGAATGCTATTATCTCTCTATATATATATATAATCAAGAGTAAATGGATGAACCCTAAGAGGATGAATCTTAACCATAGTTAATGAGTGTTAAAAAGGGTACATTGACCCTGAAAAATCGAGATTTGACTACGATAACAATGTGTGGTCTGCAAACATCTCAAAATTTTTATTACTACAAGTACGATTAGGCCAAAAGCTGTGTTAATATTTGTTCATGATTAGTAGGTTGGAGAAACTAACATTGAAATTTTGAGAGCTAAGTCTTCTAGTCAGCACACATACCCAATAACAGTGTAACACCTCGTTTTGCCTCATTTAATGCCTACGGATTTTCAGAAAAATTTGAAACATTTCATTAGTCATTTTCAAGTAGTGTTAGATCGATTACATAGTAATCAATATTCGATTGATTTGGTCTGAGGTATAATGGTTAGTTTGCGATATGATAATACACACAACCTAATGTACCCTATATATATATAATGTTTGTTCAATGGGATGGGTGCCCAAGTTGAATATAAATAGAAAAGTCAACCATTTAATCGTGTGACAAACTAACCAATGTCAATGTTGCCTATAGATTACACGTTTGTGTGTCACATAATAAACTTATATTTGAGCCGAGCTTGGTTTGAACATGCTGGACTCGAGCTCAACTTGAACTTGGTTCAAGCTTGAATGTTGAACCTTCAACTTGGCTTGAACAAGCTTGATGATGCTCAAACTTGATTCAAGCCGAGCCAAGCCGAGCCGAGTTGAGCCGAGCTTTATTTGGCTCAAGCTTGATTCGAATTCTAGGACTATTTTGCTCAATTTTACATGTATATAATAATTTATTATTAAATTATAACTCAAAAAACTGTACAAATTAAATTAATCAAATCATAAACAAAAATCTGATGAATAGTCCTCAATCTATAAGTAGAGATTTAGAGTTTGAGTTTTTGCTTTTACCTACTCAACTTTATTTTGTTATTATTATCTTTTAACGTATTGTAAGTTAAAAAGTATAATTATATATTAATATAAATAACATTGTCAAAATAATTATATATATAATATTTAGAGTCGATCCGAGCTCAACCAGAATCGAGCCCTAAACGAGCCAAGCTGAATCAAATAGGGTCTGCTCAAGCTTGGCTTCTTTAAACAATAGACCTCAAATAAAACTTGGCTTGTCATTTGAGCCTCAAAATGTCAACTTGAACTTGACTTGAATGAGCCGAGCCGAGCCGAGCCAAGCCGTGCTAGTTTTACTTGATGTAGCCCTATCACGTAGGATGTTTGTAGGTCCACAAAAACTTAATATGTAATGGGACCATGCATGCCAAGTGACCAAAAATTAGCCTATTACTCTTGCATCCTGTATTCATATTTACTTTGGCTAAATAAGCATGGAAGGCTCATCCAAAATATTGGGATTTTCTTTTGGCTAAATAAATTCAACTGACACCTAAATGTTGCTTATGCATCATGCATATATTATCCATTTTATAAATAAACAATTAGTTAAGATTCAAAAAACTTTTTAAGCTATATATATGGTAAGATAATGTTATACATGTTATTATATGTGTTTATAAGCTAGTAAAAACCAGGGGCGGAGCCAGGTGGGGGCCTATTGGGGTACGTGCCCACTCAACATTTAAACTATATTTTTTTAATAAATGCTTAGGGTATAGCATGGGAATGGAGCAAGTGTCCCCTAAATTTAAAAAAAGAAAATATTTTTTGAGTTGAGATAATATTCAATTGAACTCGGTCCAAACATGTCCCTTTTAACCCCATTAATACTGATTAATATTTATTAACCCTTAGGGTTCAACAATCTAACCTTTGTTTTTAGAAAAAAAATTAACCCTAAGGGTCAACCAGAGTTAAAGGAGGGTTATGTAACTGTGATTGAACTATCTAAATTCAATCGCAGTTGGGCAGGATCCGGACTCGTATTTTTATACCAAGTAGTTTAAGTATTTAATTGAGCATAATTCAATGGACAAGGGGCAGTTGTCCCTTAAAAATTATACTATATTATTTAAAATAATATAGCTATGGGAACAAGGGGAAACTGTCTCCAAAACTTTTGAAAACAAAATGTATCTTTTGCACCATTTAATTTAATTATTTAATTGGGCATAGCTATGAGACAAGTGGACAACTACCCGTAAATAAGAAGAAACAATACTTATAATATGTACAATATGTAAAGACAAATTTGACCCGAGAATTTAGTAGTCGTATTTTTTTCGGGTCTGTGCCCCCGTATCCCCATCTCCCTAGACTCAGAATATTTTGTATCCACCTAATATTTTTTCACCAAATTTATCAACAGTTACTACTATGTTCAATCAAAATCATGCATGGGTGCCCCCTATTAGAAAATCCTGGCTCCGCCCTTGTTAAGAACACCGGTAAGTTTTATACGAAAACCATGTAAACAATTAGTTGAGATTCATAAAACTATTTAAGCTTTATAATAAGATTATGGGGATTTTTGGCTTGAATAGGGCAAACCCCAACATGGGCGATCGATCGCGGTGGTCGGCGTGGCTGGAATTTGAGTTAGTTTTGAGAACTCCTATTTCATGAGAAAGTTGTCTTGTTTTGGGATTCCTATCTTGGGGAAATTATAAAAGGGTTAGGGCTCATTCCTTGCTTATAAATAAGCCTAGGGTAGAGGCTTATAGAGATAAGCTAAAAAGTAAGAACTAAGAGGAAGAGAGAAAGTCACGGATATGTGAGGTGTAATAGGGCTTCCATGAAAAGCGATGACGTCTCCCATGGAAAGTCCTAATGAAGCTCTTAGGTGAAGAAGAGTGTTCTCACGGCTGTTTCTCGGTGTGCTCCCATGGTGGAGGGTATTGGTTCAATCATGAAGGGTTTGGGTTTTGTGTCTCCTTTGTCCTAAAAGAGGTAGTACTTCGGTTAGATTTGGATTTGAGAAAGTGAACAAAGATGTGGGTTGTGTGAGAGCCTTGGGCAATGGTAGAGTCTTTGAGTGTGTATTATTTGTTTTATTTTCTGGACCATTTCTAATGTGGACGTAGTCCTAGATGGATGAACCACGATGTATCTCGTGCATTGTGTGTTTATCGTATTATCTTGAGAATACCCCATGATAACAACGCTTCCGTCCCCACAAAGATAATGTTATATTATATTTGTTATTATATGTAGACATATGCTAGTAAGAACATTGGTAAGTTTGTGATGTGGTGGGGCACACAACAAGGAGTGGTAGCTCCTTGGTAAGAACATCAACAATCTTCCATTTTTTTTTTTTTTTTTTTCATAGTTTTTAAAAATATATTGGCAACCAAACAAAGGGTTGATGAAAAGAACGCTGAGAAAATCGTGAGCATTGTATTCTTATTTAAATGATAGTCAATTTCCACTTGTTTACTTGTGAGTACGAAGGATTGAGTTGAATGCAGGATAAGTGAAAAGGAGGTTGTCACTCCTCCTGTCTATTTTATTTTTCATGGTTTTTTTTTAATAAAAATTGCTTGGCAACTATACAAGGGAAGGAAATATGCTAATTTTAAACAAATAGATGAACCAAAGACCGGGAGGTCTGGAGATTGAGTCTGGGCGCACTCACATTATCGGTTGCCAGAGGGAGGATATCCCTTGGCAGCACGTGGGGATTAATCGTAGTCGTGGGGATTAATCGTAGTCGTGAGCTCCGGACATTGACTAAAAAAAAAAAAATCACGGATTGATATCATGTAACAAATGTATTAATTTCTGGCAGAGATCTGGCTTTCCAAACTTGGGCCTACTTGGGCTGAGCATGAACCCAATAAAAATGGACTAGGTTGAGCCCAACCCTAGTGCAGTTAGATTGCACTCGAATTGGGCCCAACCTGATGTACAACTCTACTACTCTAGCTAGTTGACAAGTGGCTATTATTTAGCATGTCCCTATTAAGTAATGTCAATGCATCCATTGAATCCTGTTTTTGTTGGTTGAAATGTTATCATGTAACACATACTCTAAAATGCTTTTTTTCTTTTTGGGTATGATTGTGAGAACATTTATTACTAAAAGGATTTAAAATTTTGATCTCTGCATTTGGTATGCCGTTAATCATTTGGTCAATTGTAAATTAGGGCATCACACACACGGTTTTGGAATTTTACTGATAATCCATTTACTTACACTTGATGAGTAGGCATGTCAAAATGGGCCTCGGATTCTCTCAGGCTGATGCCAAAAAATGGTCTCTCGGGCTACCACACAATAGGCGGCAAGTTGTGGAGAAGTCAAAATCATGGGGCCCATGATTTTGACTTCTCCACACATAACGAGAAAAAGGGGGAGAGATATCAAGTGGGAGAAGTTAAAATCATGGAGAGAAAACGAAATGACTTCTTCCCTTTTAATCACCACATGTCGCCTATTGTGTGGAAGTCCGAGACCATTTTAGAGAGAATTTGAGGCCGTCAAAATGGGCCTCTAACAAGGGTGCCCAACCTAGCCCAGCTTTCCAAAGCCCTGCCCTCCTAAGGTTTGAGGGCTAAATAGGGCCCAAAAATGCAAGGTCCTATTACTTCCGGGGCCAGTCTAGGACCGTATCTTGCCCTGCCGTCCATTACCTATTATATATAGTAAATATAGTATATAGTAGATAGTAGATTTATAGTTATTTATATTGTACATAATGTTTATTATTAAAATAACTATATATACCCTTAAAAATGTCTTTTATGGGGTGTAACCAGCAACATTCCCCTCTACTATATTAGTATACTAGCAATCACCCGTTACGATGCACGGGTTGGTGAATAAGAAAAAGAAAAAATGATATGCTTTGCTGCATATTTTGATGAAATCAATAGTATAGTCCAATAAGGCAACCCAAGAAAATATTCCCAAAATTATGGTTTTAGTTCAGCCAATAAGAAATAAGAATGTTCAAACATTTGAGTTCTCTATCAAAAGTATAACGATTTTAATATACTAAAAATATTGTTAAGAATTAATTATGACTATGAGAAAATTTGACTCAATGCTCCAATACCTCAAAACATACATGTTGGTTAGGTTCTCCATAAATGTTCTTTGAAAGAGACACTTGTGGATATATTGTTATTTCTATACCCCTAAGAGCACCCATCAGGTAGAAATGTACTATGTTGAGATTGTGTCTACATTAAATGTCATCCTCTCCGAAGCTTGGTTAAGAGAAATCTATGTACCTTTGGTACAATGTTATATTTTTCCCATCTATGAGATTTAACATAATTCAAAGAGAAATAGGTTCGTGGACTTTTTTTATGTAAATAATTAATAAAATAACAATATTTCACAAACTCACAAAAGCAATTAGGTAAGCAATATTATATTTATAGATAAGATTCTAATGAGTCACCTCCCAAAATGGTCGTAGACTGAGTATCACATAGAATTTAGCCTAGGTGAACTCCGTCAATAGAATGTGATACGTGGGCTATGTCCAAGCTCTTGGATTGTGCAGAATCCAAAGTGGTTGTTCACCTCATCTCTACTAATCACAATTTTTATTGGAAAACACAGATTGACAATTCACCGTCAGTCCAGATCATGACCTATATTGGAATGTTAAAGCCTTGCCAAACTCTACATGTGGTAGTTTGTGTTCCGAAGTGTAAGGAAAGAAAATACTTTAAACAAATGCTATTAGTCTCTATGTAAAAGCAATAAGTAAATAATACTTCATACCAAATTAATATATTCTTTGATCGCATTTCATAAACCAATAGTTCTAATAAAACTTAGGACTTTGCTAGTGAGACCGCAAAGGGCCGAGACCACACCGAGACCGTGCATGTGATGCATGGATCTCAAAATTCCATACATTTGATCTAATTGGAAGGTAGTTTTTTATTACCTCAGTTCAAAACGGGAGAGAGTCATCTACGAAGCCACAATATAAAAAATCAAAGGAAAAATAAAGGAAAAAACTCTGATTTTGAATCAAGTTATCTATATTTTCAGTTCAAAATCGTTTCAGATCAATTTACCATCATGAACTAAACACTAACTTTATGCACCTTATCCTCATTGGTCAGGTTTTGTCTTTGTATATAGATAGTCAATGCCTATGTTTATTTTACTACTATTGTCGTTGGGAATTGAGAATTTAACCAAAAAAAATCTTAGCTGTGAATGGATGTTATTCTAAACTCAACCCAAATGAATTTGAAACTGCCATCATACTGAAAAAGGTAATGGATCCTTAGCGGAGATGTTAATCTTCATATCATCCTACAAATAGCTTCCACTATTCTACTTCTGCTAACCAAAACTTTCCAAAGTTCTCAAAAGAATTCTATAGAATATTATCGAACTCCTGACCTCCAACTGATCATTACGCATGTGCCTAAACTCTTTCTAAAAAATTGGGTGCACTGCACAAGAAAAAAATAAATGGTGGTGGCAAAGTTCAAAAATACCAAGAGATTACCTTAGTTACTTCTTGGATGAGGGAAGGAAGGTGCCATTACTCAAAACTTCCCAAGCACAAAGGCATCAGATCCTTCTATAACAACCCAAATCAATAAAATCATTGAGAGAACAATCTTTATAACAATTTTGTAGATATCTATCTTGAATCGTAGGTAGTTCGAGTGGTCATAAAACGAAGACAATGTTGATTTCACAGGTGGAAGGAAGTCTTTAGTAATGAAGACAGGAGATGAGAAGTCTTTAGGAATACAGCCATGCTGAAATTGATACAGTAGAACAGAACCTTGATAAATAAAAAAAATAGTAATGAGATTAAATTCTTGCACAACCTTAAATCTAAAACAAAATGAAAAAAAATTAATTCATGCAAAGAGAGAGAGTGAAATATTCAAGAAAAACAATTAAAGAAATAAAGAAGAATGAAGTGACAAGGGGCTACGGTGGGTACCTTCGAAAGCAGGAGTTGGGCTTCTCATCTCTCATTGTTATGTTTCCTGCAAAGAAAACTCTGCAAAGAAGAAAAGAAGGTTAAAGGTGAGAGGAACTCTTTTGGGAAGAGGTAATAAAAGGGAGAAGTGAGAGGAGTGGGGCTTGTCATCTCCTTGTTGATCTCCCTTGTTCTGCTTCCTGTAAAACAAACTGCAAAAATAAAATAAAATTGAGGAATAGAGGAACTCTTTGAGAAGATGTAGTAAAGAGGGTGAAACTTGCGGTGAAAATGAGAGAGAATGAGGAGTGGGGTTTCTCATCTTCAGTCTCCTGTCGTCCTGCTCCCTGCATCAACAAAAAATATAGCAAAAAAATACATTTTGAGGGAGAGAGAAATTCATAGGGATGAGGTAATACAGACAAAGAAGCTTGAGGTAATGAAAAGAAATAGAATGAGGAGTGAGACATCTCATCTCCTATCTTCATGGAGGAAAAAAAATCTGCTTTGGAGTTATAGGAAAAAGAATGATTAGATAGAGAAGGAAGAGTAATGTTTACGTATATGTTGAGAGAATTAAGATGCACTGATATAGAACGACTACTTGAGAAGATGAATGGTTACCCAATATGCTTCAATACTGATTTACGTGTTGAAGGAGAATCTAAGTGGGCATTAATTAATAGATATAGATAATAAATTAAGTAATAGATGCGGAAGACGAATAGGGAGATAGATAAAGAAGTTAGTGAGAGGTAGTTGCGTGGGGAGATGAATGGAGTTAGGGAGTTACTTGGGGAGATGAACAGGAGGAAGAATGAGATGACACATGACACATATGAAGTGAAGCTATTAGTTGTAGGTTGTGCCACGTGGCACCAAATTGAAGAGAATGGAAAGCAATAGGGTACGCCACGTGGATATCATTTGGTATACAGGAGTAGTAAGATACATAGTTATTATTAGTGTAGATAATGCTTATTATTAAAATAACTATATATAAAAATGTATATATATATATATATAGATATATATGCCCTTTAAAATGTTTTATTTTGGGGTTTGTAGTGATAATTTCACCAACACTCCGCTCTTATATAAATCACAAAACTTAACCCTAATTGGATCTCTCGATTCACCATGTCTCTCACTATCTCAGGCTCTCGTTCTCACTTTATCACTCGGTTGCTCTCTCGTCTCTCTCAAGAGTCTCGACTCTCAACTCTCTGACATGCTTTGTATATTGTGTTGTCAGTCTACAGCCCACATAAAGGATGAGGGTTTCAACTTTCATGTTAGGTTGACAATCGGTGTAGAAAAAAACTCAATAATTCATATAACAAAATATTTCTTCACTCTTCTTTTCGGCCCTGGCATACCTATGGCCTTGCCCTAACCCTTGAGGGAATGGATAGCGCCTAACTAATTCAGACCTCCGATAGCTAGGGTAAACCCTGGCTCGGCCCTTTGACAACCCTATTGATGATCACTTAAACATTAATGAATCTCGGTTAACGAAATTCAAGTGAAGAGGCACGTGATACACTCTTTGAATGAAGTCTAGGCCCTCCACATGCAAGGGATTAACAACAACTTTATCACTAGAATTCACCCTAGTTCAGACTTGATCTTATTGTTAAGTATAAATGTGAATACTGTGATTTGTACGTAGAGGACTGGGACCAACATTGATTGCGTTGTAGGTAGCAAAATCGCCACATCCTATTCGGTAAGAGTACAACAACATCGATGCACCCGATCCACACCTAAAGGGTAAGGTGCATCCATCTCAGTGTGCTTATCTCGCACCCTAATCAATGTGTGTACCCTTCTTTAATATGCCGCCCTACAAGTCAAGAGAGCGGGGGTCTACCAAGAGGCCTCGGATTGTCTCTGGCAAAGCCAGAAAGCCATGTCTCGGGGTTCCATAGAATAGGAGACAAGTGGTGGAGAAGTCAAAATCATGGGGCCCATGATTTTGACTTCTCCGCACATAATAGGGTGGCGTTTGGATAGACTTTTTGTTGCCCAATTAATGAACCCTAGAGGAGGTTGATTAGGGTCAATGGCAATTTAAAATTTTATCTAAGTGATTTATGCGGAATTAAAATTTAATCACTAATACTACCAACAATAAATAGAGATAAATAGAGAGAGAGAGAGAGAGACAAAGATACTAGACACAAGATATGTTATCAGGGTTCAGCAACTTGCCTACGTCTCCGCCTTTAAGCTTCCCGCTTTGAGGATTTTTCCACGATTCCACTAATCGCACTCTTCTTTATGGGTAGAGAGTAAGCCTTTACAATCCTTTTCGCAAGCTCAGAATCAAACCTCTTCAAGAGAAACCCTCTCTTGGAAACAAGAAAAACCTATTCTCAAAAGGTGCAAGAATCCTTGATTCTTGACTCAGCTTTTATAGAAATTTGTTGGATATAAAATTCGAATTTGAAAGCACCTAATTGAGTTAGATATGAATGAAATACAGAGCTAATAATCACTCAAGATTGATTGGAATTGAATGCTCAAAAAATGATGGATTGAGATTCTAGGTATTCAATGCAAAAACAGAGTATTGATTGCTGGAAGATTTTGGATAATTAAAGTATAAATGAATAGTGTTTGAATCTTGTTTTCAGTTTATAAATAAGCTCTATTTATAGTTAAGCAATCAATATAGCCGTTAGGAGCACAATTAATGCGAACTAGCCGTTACACTCATTTCCCACAGGCACTCGTCGACGAGTGAGTCTGGAAAAACTGAGGTCGTCGATGAGTGAGTCTGGAAAAACTGGGGTCGTCGACGAGCGGGGTGACAATACTCAAAATGAGCTTACTGTTTTGCCACTCGTCGACAAGTCACCAAGACTCGTCGACAAGTTCTCTGAAAATTCACAGAAAACTCATCTTTGAGAGAACATAAAGATGGGAATGATGCTATGGTCCTTAGGCAATCTTAAAGTTATCATTTAAAACATTTTAGGCCCTTAGAATGATGTCCAAATTATACTAAGTCTCCTAGGGCTATCTAGGTTAACTTTGAACAATCATTGCCAATGTCTTGAGGACTTTACAAGGTCCTAGACACTCTTAACTTTGACACTAGTCTTCATTGAGAGTTGATCTTGTCAAGGGACTTACGGAGCTTCAGTTTTGACTTGAGTTCATGAATTGACTTGAGTTCTTGAAGCTTTTCCCTTGAAGTGACTAGTACTTGGACATTGACCTTGATGATCTTGAGTGATTGAACTCTTTAATTCTTCATATCTTGAATGATGATCTTAATATCATTTTTCTCTGAAATTACACATTCTAAATGGAAATATTAGTATCATAAAGACCATTCCATTATTTTGTTATCATCAAAACTATTAAGGGTACTTAGAGTTGTAACCTTGAGGCTAACAATCTCCCTCTTCTTGATGATAACATAATAATGTGAATGACTGGGGTTGAGCTCCCCCTCAATATATATATTCTAATAAATTTTTGAGGTTAGCTCCCCCTTAACATATGCAGTTCTATAAAAAGGGTCAGAGGATAATGAAGTTCATAGCATTGTTAAAATCATTCATGAATCAACAAAGAGCTCAAACATTTATTTTCAGGATGAACTAGTTTTTATACATTAGAACCAAGAGAAGTTCCAGAAAGATGATTTTCAGAAAAGATTGTTAAAACACATAATTTGGAACCAAGAGAAGTTCCACAAAAATGATTTTTCATTTCAATATTCATAAACAAGGTATCATAACTAAGGTTCAGAGCATTAGATTATATAATTCCATTTGCAACATTCACACATCATTCACCTATTCCTCCCCCTTAGCATCATGAAAAAAATTATATAATGGAGAAAAGTAAAGTGAACAACTCATCATTGGAATGAAAACAAGATGTCATATATATCAAAAATATTTGAGTACTTGTATGATCATTCATTACATCCAAAAATAGAAAAATAAAAAGCAAAACCAGTTAGTAAAAAGTAGAAAATCATAGAGGAGTTCTTCATCACAGCTTTTGCCTCTTCCTTGCACCGTCAGCCTTGGATGTAGTTTCCTTTCTTTTGGAGGTCTTGGACAAGTCTTGAGAAGAGTCAGAGGAGATCTTAGCTGGTTGCTCTTGAGGTGTCTTTTCAGTCTTGGCTTGAGGCTGCTCAGTTGGGGGTGCTTGAGATGGAGCTGGAACTTCCACATCAGTAGGAATGGGGACAAGTTCAAGCTTCTTCTTAATGTTCAGCATCTCTAAGGCAATCTGATCAACTTTGGCTGCCATCTCTCCAATGATTGGGGCCTGAGAATCCAATAATCCTACCATGTGCTGAATATATGTGGCTTGAAATTCATAGCCTTCCCCACACTAGTCATATCATCACTGAGTCTATCACTCACTAGTGAGGCCTCTAAACCTTCCTCTCAATCAATGTTGGAGTCAACCCTGTTCTTCACCACTTCATTCGATATCTCAATCTCAGTCAACCTGGGTTCCAACAGTCCATCTCTCTTCTTCATCTCAGCTTAGATCCCCTCCACCCTGGACTCTAAAGATGAAAGTCTATCTATAGTCTCGGACTAGAACTAGATCTGGCTCTACCTCATCTCTAATTGGAATTGCTCCATGCTTGAAGACATGGAGGCAATCTGGCCAGCCATCAAACTCAGTTGCTCATCAAACTCAGGCCTGGAAGGAGAAACAAACTACTGCTAGCCTGGGTCCTCAAACTGAAATGAGTCCTGTCTCTGTGAGGGCTCAAGAAGTCAGTATTAATCATCACATCTGGCCACTTTGGCCCAGTCTCTGTCTCTAGTGCTGCCTCATCATCTGACTCTGCCTGAACTGCAGGTGCTGGCTCAGCTACTGGAGAAGAGTGAAGGATAGGGGAATAGGCAGGAGAGAGAGTAGGAGAATGAGTAGGAGATGGAATGGGATCATGGGAAGAAGGGAGTGGATCTGAAGGATTTGAAATGGTGGATGGAGAACTGAAGGAGTGGGGTGAGAAGGTGGAGGAGTAGGAGTAGTAGAGGAGCAGTGGGGTCAGGGATGATGGAAGGATCAGATGAAGGGATGGTTTGGTATTTAGGAACCCAAACATTACTGGCCTCTATCAATGTGTATCCCATACGCATGATGGTAGCCTTGTAATACACATCAGAGTCAGTAATAGACTTCTTGTCACATACACATCAGAGTCAGTAATAGACTTCTTGTCACGATAGACAGACAAAGGGATTTTGAAATGTTTAAATACTCTGGTTAAGGCAAGACCAAAAGGTAACCTGCCTGAGGTTTTCTTGCTTGCATCCCTTATGACATGCATGATAATGAATGTGAGATCTACATGTTTGGTGGTTAAGATGCACTAAATTAGAAAAACATCAAAAAAAGGTTATGAAGTCTTTACCACCACCTTGAGGTACAATATTGTAGGTGATTATGTGGTGAGCTAACCTAGCATCAAGGGTGAGATCCTTGAGCTTAGGAGGGACAGGCTTTGTGTTGTCCTTGTGGACACACATTATGTTTAAAGCCTCAAAGACATTGAACCCCTCATGGGAGACCCACTGATTAGTGGTGTAAGTTTGGAAGTCCCCACTTGGAAGTTTTAGAATGGATTGGAGTTCATCATGGTTTAACGAAATTTTCTTACCATGAGCATAAGAGTTTATGGATTTGGAGGTTTTTTCATTTGTAAGATGGGAATTAAATTGTTTAACAAGATCAGGATACATGGATTCACGAAAAGATAGGAACCTATGCCACTAAAGGGCTTGAAATTTTGAAGCAATCACATCAAGACCTATATCTTTGAACAAATCAAAATCTAGAACCTTACCATAAATGGGTTCTCTCTTGATGAAGAACCTTGTATAATTTCTTGGGCTTCCTTGGTTTGGAATAGGTTGGGTGCCTCTCCCTGAGATGATTCTCCAGCTTTGCCCTTCCCTTTCTCTGCTGCCGTGGCTTTCTTCTTGGTCTGCGGCATTGATGGGTTCTTCATCCTTGGAGCCATTGATTTTAAAAAGAATGAATGAAATGGAATGGGTTTGGATGATATTGGAGGAGAATAGAATAGGGTTTGAAGGTTTAGGAATTCGAGGGAGTGAGAATTTGAAAAGATGAACAGTGAAAAAATTGGAAAAATTAGGCTTAAATTTATAGGTCCGTGGTCACTCGTCGACAAGTAGGTTGGAGTCGTCCTCGAGTGGCTTTGAAATCTCAAATTTTTAAGTCACTCGTCACCGAGTGGAATGGTCACTCGTCGCCGAGTCCATACACAGAACCTGAAATACTGAAATTTTTAAGATCAACACCAATTTCTTAAGCCTTTAAATCTTTTTTTTTAATGAATATAAGATAATTTTAGACATTCAAAACCACAATTCAAGTAGATATACTAAGTAAGCACAATCCAACAATCAACATATATCAACAAGAAGCACTTTCAACCAAAATTATCAAATTTTCAACTTAGGTATATTTTCATTTGATGTCACAAAGTCTAGCCATGCCTAATTCTCTTCTTAATGTATTGAATCTATCATAAGGGAGTGGTTTAATAAATATGTCAGTAAGTTGGTTATTTGTTTCAACAAATTCCAACATTACATCCCTATGTTGCACATGATCCCTTATGAAAGAATATATAATTTAAATGTGTTTGGTTCTTGAATGTTGAATTGGATTCTTAGTCATACATATAACACTTATATTATCACATTTAATTAGAATTTTATCATAAAACAATTTGAAGTCCTCTAATTGTTGTTTCATGTAGAATGTTTGAGCACAACAACTCCCAGCTGTTACATATTCAGCCTTAGCTGTAGATAGAGCTATAGAGTTTTGTTTCTTACATGACCATGAAACTAATGAGTGTCCTAAGAAGTGACATGTGCCACTAGTGCTCTTCTGATCAATTTTGCATCCAATAAAGTCAGCATCAGAATAATTAACAAGTTCTAGTAATGTGTTCTTAGGATACCATAGTCCTAGTTCAATTGTTCCAATTAAATATTTGAAAATCTTTTTTATAGCCATCATATGTGATTCTTTAGGATTACCTTGAAATCTAGCACATATGCAAACACTAAACATAATATCGGGCCTACTAGCAGTCAAATATAATAAACTACCAATCATAAGTCGATATTTGGTTTCTTCCACACTTATGCCATTTTAATCTTTATCCAGTTTTGTAGATGGACTCATGGAAGTATCAGCTTTCTTTGAGTTGTCCATCCCAAATTTCTTGAGCAGCTCTCTTGTGTACTTGGCTTGGTTGATGAATGTGTCTTCCTTTGTTTGCTTGATTTGAAGCTTGAGGAAGAAGTTCAACTCTCCCATCATGCTCATTTCAAATCATCTTGTATAAATTTAGCAAATTCTTGACAAAGAGATTCATTAGTAGAACAAAAAATAATGTCATCAACATAAATTTGCACTAAAAGCATATCGTCATTTTTGGACTTTATAAACAGTATAGTATCTATTTTTCCTCTAATGAACTCATTATCAAGTAGGAAGCTACTTAATCTATCATACCAAGCTCTAGGAGCTTGCTTTAAACCATAAAATACTTTAGTGAGTTTAAACACATGATTAGGTATTTTATGATTTTTAAAACAAGAAAGTTGTTCAACATATACTTCATTCGATATAAATCCATTTAAAAAAATATTTTTGACATCCATTTGATATAGTTTAAAATCTTTAAAACTAGCATAAGCAAGCAACATTCTAATATCTTCAAGTCTAGCAACAGGGGCAAAGGTTTCATCATAATCAATTCTCTCTTCTTGGTTGTCTCCTTGAGCTACTAGTCTAGCTTTATTTTTAACAATGTTTTCACTTTCATCCTTTTTATTTATAAAGATCCATTTAGTAACAATTATAAATTTGCTTTTAAGCCTAGGTATTAAGTCTCATACTTGATTTCTTTCAAATTGGTTTAATTCCTCTTGCATAGCAATTCCCAATGATTCATCATTAATTGTTTCAAGTGCATTTTTAGGTTTAATTTGAGAGAGGAATGCAAGGTTATTACAAATATTTCTTCTTGTTCTTACACTTTGTTCTATATTACCAAGTATTTGATCTTTAGGATAATCTTTTATTAATCTTCATGCCTTAGGAAGTTGAGTTCCATTTTCTACTTCATTTTCATCTAAGTTTTCAACTTCTAAGGTTTTATCATAATTATTATTATTTTGATCTTTAATATCATTTTTATTGATTTTTAAATTAGCAATATCTTTAGATATGTTTTCAATTTTGTCATTTGGAACATCATCATCAATTTTCTTGGTTACAAAAGGATTAGATTCGTCAAATATTACATCATAGATTCTTCAACAACTAGGGAAATTTTATTAAACACCCTATAAGCTTTGCTACTAGAAGAATAACCAAGAAAAATTCTTTCATAAGATTTTGGTTCAAATTTCTTTAAGTTGTGTTTGTTATTAAGAATTAAACATTTGCAACCAAACACCTTAAAATAACAAATATTAGGTGATCTTCTATTCCAAAACTCATAAGGGGTTTTATTTAATTTGTTTCTAATTACAATACTATTGATTACATAGCAATATGTATTGATAGCTTCAGCCCAAAAATAATTAGGTAATTTATGTTCATTTAAATAGTTCTACCCATTTTTTGTAAAGACCTATTCTTTATTTCAACTATTTCATTTTGTCGAGGAATTCTAGGTGCGGAGAAGTTATGGTTAAAACCATTATCTTCATAAAAAGATTCAAGTTCTTTATTTTTGAATTTTCCACCTCTATCACTCTTAATATTATTAATAGAGTAGCATTTTTCATTTTGAACTCTTTTACAGAATTTATCGAACAACACATGCACTTCACTTTTATGAGATAGAAATAACACCCAAGTGAATCTAGAATATTAATCATCAACAATCACAAAAGTATAGAATTTTCCACCTAAGCTAGCAACATCATTTGGCCCAAATAAATCCATATATAATAATTCAATTGGCCTAGAAGTTGATATTTCTAGTTTTTGTTTTTTTAAATGATGATTTAACTTGTTTTCCTAATTGGCAAGCATTAAAAATCTTATCTTTTGAAAACCAATTTTATCTTTTGAAACCTTGGTTTTTGGTAAACTTTTTACAAGTTATTTTCTGGACAATTTAGATAATAAATCATACTTGCATGGCCTAACCTTCTATGCCATAACCAACTAGTTTCATTGATAGCCGAAAAGGCGTTTGTTAACACTAGTCTTAAAAGAAGTGCTTATTTGAAAATTATGCTTAGTTAGACTTTACATTGTTAAGTTGAAGGTTAATTGCATGTCTACATTTTAAAGATTTTAGGGGTAAGAACCTCTACTTTAAAAAATAGTTCCATAGCTATTTTTTAAAGTAGAGGTTTTTATCCCTAAAATCTCTAAAATGTAGACATGTAATTAACCTTCAACTAAACAATCTAAAGTTCAACTAAACTTAATTTTCATATAAGCACTTCTTTTTAGACTAGTGTTAACAAACACCACCTAAGTTTTGAGAGGTAAGTTCATCAAATTCAATTGTATATACATTTTCATGTCTATGAGCAATGAACATGGTATTTAAGTTATCTTTGTCTTTAATGATGCACACATTAGATTTAAAACACATATTTAACCCTTTATCACACAATTGACTAATACTAATTAAATTATGTTTTAGACCATCAACTAATAAAGCATCCTCAATAAAAGTAGTATTGTCCTTACCAACATTACCTATACCGATGATCTTCCCCTTCGCGTTGTCCCCAAAGGTCACATGCCCTCCATCATTAGGAGTGATTGAGATGAATAACTTTTTGTTCTCCGACATGTGCTTAGAGCATCCACTATCCAAGAACCATCTTGACTTGAAGGAGTTAGATTTCAAACATACCTACAAGAAAAGATTTAAGTAACTCCAACATATGTTCCTCCCTGAACCCACACAGTCTTGGTTGGAACCCAAATTGATTTTTGGTTAGTCTTAGGAAGGTAGTTCCTTTAGGGACCCAAATCATGTTTGGTCCTTTATGGATGGTCTTGGGAGTGAATGATCCCTTTGGGATCCAAACTTTCTTTACCATTTTTTTTCCATTAAAAGTAAAGAATGCATTTGATGGGGGATTTAAAATATTTGTTGATTTTGAAAAGAAGTTTTGGTATCCTTTTTGTTTTGCAAAAGGATTGTACCCAAGTCCGTCCTTACCAAAGACACATCTTTGTTGGCCTAAAAGTCTTTCAAGATTCTTTTCACCCGTGGACAATGTGTGAGCAATCTTAGTCAAATCTTTGTCTTTAGCTTGAAGCTCTTCACGCTCACAAGGTGGCCTTTGGGATGAATTTTGAAATTATTTTAATTCTTTATTCAAAATATCATTTTCTTTTGCAAGGGAGGTCTTTTCTTTTTGTAAAACTTCACAAGAATTTTTAAGAGTAGAAATGTCATTTTTGAAAGACTTGTTCATTGAGGCAATTCTTTTAAATTATAAGTAAAGTTCATCAAATGCATCCCTAATCTCATCATAAGAAAAAGATTCACAAAGTGAAGAATTTACTTCATCCTCATTGGCTATGAAGCACAAGTTTGTCATTTTCTCATCGCTAGAGGCACCCGATCCACTTTTTTCGGAATCATCTCATGTAGCTTTCATAGCTTTTTTCCAGAACCTTTTGCTCTTCTTGAGTTGAAGACACTCCGTCTTGATGTGTCCCGACCTTTTGCACTAGAAGCAAATAATAGGTTCTTTCTTCCTTGATTCATCTTTGGAAGCCTCCTTGGTAATCTCTTTCTTGAAAGGCTTCTTCTTGAAGTTCCTTTTGTTTTTAAGGAATCTCTTAAACTTATTAGCCATGAAGGCTATATATTCATCATCCTCACTTTCTTCTTCATCACTTTCTTCTTCATCACTTTCTTCTTCTTGATGAGATGATTTGAGAGCAAGTCCTTTTTTGTTTCTGGGCTCATCTTCTTGATGTCCCTTCATGAGTCATTAATGACCCAAGAAGCTCATCTATTTGGACTTTGGTCAAGTCCTTTGCTTCTTGAATGACTGTCACTTTAGGAGACCATTCCTTTGATAATGAATGCAGCACTTTTCTAACATTTTCTGTACTAGAATAAACTTTACCAAGTGCCTTTACTCTATTCAAAATATTAGTGAACCTAGTAAACATTTCACTAATTGATTCATCATTTTCCATTTTGAAAAGTTCATATTTGTGAACCAACATACTAATTTTTTCTTCTTTTACTTAGTTGGTTCTTTCATATGTAACTTGAAATTTATCCCAAATCTCTTTAGCTGAATCACATCTGAAGACTTTATTAAACTCTTGGGGGACTAAGAGCACAATAAAGAAAGCTAATTGCCTTAGCATTAATTTGAATGAGTTTAATATCAGCCTCATTCCACTCTTCTTCCACCATAGGAATAACAACATCCTCGACTACTTTTGTGGGAAGATGTGGACCCTTGACTATAACTTTCCAGCATTCACAGTCAAGAGCTTGGATGCATTACATCATCCTATTTTTTCAATAGTTATAATTTTCTCCATTGAACAATGGAGGACGGGTGGTCGATTGACCCTCTCCTAAGGTAGTAGCAAAAATGTTTGCCATTAAGGATCTTTAACTCAAGATGGTTAAATCTAAAAACAGAGTACTAGGCTCTGATACCAATTGTTGCCCAGTTATGCAGAATTAAATATTAATCACTAATACTACCAACAATAAACAGAGATAAATAGAGAGAGAGACAAAGATACCAGACACAAGATATGTTATCGGGGTTTAGCAACTTGCCTACATCCCCGCCTTTAAGCTTCCCACTTTAAGGATTTTCCTACAATTTTACTAATCGCACTTTTCTTTACGAGCAGAGAGTAATCCTTTACAATCATTTTCACAGACTCATGATCAAACCTCTTTAAGAAAAACCCTCTCTTAGAAACAAGAAGAACCTATTCTCAAAAGGTGCAAGAATCCTTGATCCTTGACTAAGCTTTTACAGAAATTTGTTGGATATAAAATCCGAATTTGAAAGCTCCTAACTGAGTTAGATATGAATGAAATACAGAGCTAACAATCACTCAAGATTGATTGGAATTGAATGCTCAAAGAATGAGGGATTGGGATTCTAGGTATTCAATGTAAAAACAGAGTATTGATTGCTGGAAGATTCTGGATAATCAAAGTATGAATGAATAGTATTTGAATCTTGTTTTCAGTTAATAAATAAGCTCTATTTATAGTTGAGCAATCAATATGGCCGTTGGGAGTGCAAACTAGCTGTTAAAAACTAGTCGTTACACTCATTTCCCGCAGGCACTCATCGAAGAGTGAGTCTAGAAAAACTGGGGTCGTCAATGAGTGGGGTGACAGTACTCAAAATGAGCTTACTGTTTTGCTACTCGTCGACGAGTCACCAAGACACTTCGACGAGTTCTCTTAAAATTCACAGAAAACTCATCTTTGAGAGAACATAAAGATGGGAATGGTTCTATGATCCTTAGGCAATCTTAAGATTATCATTTTAAACATTTTCAGGCCCTTAAAATGATGTCCAAATTATACTAAGTCTCCTAGAGTCTATCTAGGTAAACTTTGAGCAATCATTACCAATGTATTGAGGACTTTACAAGGTCTTAGACACTCTTAACTTTGACATTAGTCTTCATTGAGAGTTGATCTTGTCAAGAAACTTATGGAGCTTTAGTTTTGACTTGACTTCATGAATTGACTTGAGTCCTTGAAGCTTTTCCCTTGAAGTGACTAGTACTTGGACATTGACCTTGATGACCTTGAGTGGTTGAACTCTTCAATTCTTCATATCTTGAATGATAATCTTAATATATATATATTTTTTGAAATTACACATTCTAAATTGAAATATTAGTATTATAAAGATCATTCAATTATTGTGTTATCATCGAAACTATTAAGGGTACTTAGAGTTGTAACCTTGAGACTAACACTTTTCAAAGAAGAAAAATACTTCCTAGGAGTTACTTCGTAGGAAGTAATTCTTGAGGAAGTCTGACAAAGTTATTCGAGAGATAAAATAATGTTTAGTTTGCATATCTTAAAAATGACTTTTAAAACCCCAAAAGTCAAATTTGTGTTTGGTTTGCACTTACAAAAAGTAACCCAAAAGTTAACCCCTGGAACAGCTACTAACCCAAGTTTACCCCAAAGTTTAGTTATACCCAAAAAGAAAAGAAAAATTACTACATCTAGTATTCATGATTTTTCTAATATGTTGGTGTTGGTTCTTTGCAACCTTAGGATACAAAGATCATTGTTGTTGAGTTTCACTCAATAGCTCCTAACCTGGATTGTAAAATAAAATAAGTGCGCCCTCTCCGTCAAACCATGAATTTAAAGAACAAGCCCTAGATACTCCCAAAACCCAATTAATAAATTTGTAACCCTCTACGGTTATTATCGGACTTGGGGAATCTAGTTACATCCCTGAGGTCGTCATGTGTCCCTTTTGAAACCCCTTAATTGTGGTAAAGATTCACCCACCTCCCTAGGGTTCACCCACCTATCCTTGGTTTTTATTAGAAAAAAAAATAATTTTTTTAACCTTAATTAAAATTCACTAACTCTTAGGGTTAATTTTTTAAAATATTTTTATAGGTGGGTGAACACTAAGGGTGGGTGAATCTTAATGACAGTTAAGGAGTGTCAAAAGGGACACGAGGTGACCTCAGGGGCATAACCGAACTCCCTCGAGTCTAGTTATAAAGGTAGAGGATTACAAGTCTTATTTTATAATAGGCAACAGATTACCTATGGCAGATGCCTGAGATCTCATCTCGAGCACCACTCTTCACTTTGACACGTGGAGACATTTAACTAGGGAGCGATAACATGCATTGCACGTTCCGTTGAGTGGTACACACACATCTCCCAAACTCGCCACGTATGCTCTTTGACACCCATTAACTGTGGTTAATATTTACTAATAGTTAGGGTTAAATAATCTAACCTTAGTTATGTAAAAAGTTAAAAATTAACCTTGGTTATGATTTCACTTGTTCATGTGGTTAATTTTTTAAAGATATTTTTATAAAACTAAGATTACTTAGGGTTGAATAATCTAACCTTAGTTATGTAAAAAAAAAATTAAAAATTAACCTTGGTTATGATTTCACTTGTTCATGTGGCTAATTTTTTAAAGATATTTTTATAAAAACTTAGATTACTCTGTGGGTGAATCTTAACCATGGTTAATAGGTGTCAAAGAGGACATCTGGCGAGCTTGGGAGGTGTGCGTGTACCACTCAACGGAATGTGCAATGCATATTATCACTCCTTAGTTAAATGCCTCACACGCACAGCGTCAAAAGTGGTGCTCGAGATGAGACCTCGAGCATCTGCCAGAATTAACCGTTGCATTTGTAAATTGCTATTCTTAGGCTCAATCAGTGAGTGGGTCCCACTCCAAAGGCTTACAAATGATGCTTTACAGGCTTACAATTTGTATTGTATTATGAAATATTGTTCGCTGGGTCTTCCGTCAACTTCCCGCTGAAGCTGACTTGCTTGGCTTCTGGGGAAGTAGGGAATTTGTATTCCTGCTGCTTTTAACATCCGTGTGAAGTTAAATGAAAAATGGTAAACCAAACACAAAATTGTCGACTTTTGACTTTCTAAAAGCTAGAAGTTGTTGGGGGAAGTCCATCCAAACGACACCTAAGACATGTGGTGATAAGTGTGTGAGAATAAGGGGAAGAGATATCAAGTGGAGAGAAGTCAAAATCATGGGGAGAAAATGAAATGACTTCTTACCATTTTTATGTCAACTGTCACAATGTATGGAACCCCAAAACCAGTTTCTGGCTTCGCAAGAGACAATCCGAGGCCGTACCAAGATTGCTACATATGCCTTTTACCAATTTAGAGGAGTGGGGGTAGTACGCCCACCATCTCTCTCTCTCTCTCTCCTCATCTCACGTCTCACTGTCCCTCCCTCCCTCCCTATCATTCTTCATCTCTATGCGGGTGTGTCATGCTTGATGCACCCTACCCACATCCATATCACTCACCATCCCTCTTCTCATCTCACACTCTGGTCTCCACTCATTTCATGCACCATCTATGGGATTGTATCAAGCATGATGCACCCACCCACCCATATTTCATTCCCTCCAGCCTCTCATCGATCCCTATGCACGTCTCTCAATCTCTCTCCCCAACTCTCACGTTTCTCACAACTTTCTCCCATGACTCTTCTCTCTAACCACTCAACTCTCTCCCAACTCGCTAGCCAACCACCTCATCCTCTCACCTCTCCCATTCTCTCACATCCCTCTCTTCTCTCCTATTAAAAAATAAAAACAGCTAGCAAATCAACAAGAAAAGGGGAACGGAGAATAGAAACAGAGAAGAAGGAAACAGAAGAGATCTCCCTCCATGGAGATCTCTCACCCTCTCTTTGGAATCATTGAAAGAAAGGAGATAGACGGTAGGAACACCTACGCAAGGGTGTTCTCTGATCTCACTCATCAGCGGAGAAATATAAAGAAGAAGAGAGGCACATCTAATCCTTAAGTTTCATACATATCCCATGGGTATCGTTTCTCCTTGTTTACGAGGGCAGTTGTCCCCTTGCCCAATGGATATGCCCTGTTAAATAATTAAATAATACAGTAGAAAAGATAGATTTTGCTTTCAAAGTTCAGGGGCAGTTTCCACCTTTGTCCCATGGCTATGTCATATTAAATAACATAGTATAAACGATATATTTTGTTTTCAGAAGTTCAGGAGCAGTTGTCGCCTTTGTGCCATGGCTATGTCATATTGAATAATTTGTATCTTTATTTTCAAAAGTTCAGAAGGACAGTTGCCCTCTTGTCCCAATAGATATGCCTTCTTAAATAATTAAACAATGGGCAGCTAGCCTCCATGCCTCATGGCTAGGCCCTATTAAACTAAGTTTTTTTAAGTTTAGGGTGTAGCTGCCCACGTGCCCATGGTTATGCTCTATTGAACTTTTTTTTTTGTTTTCCAAGAGTTTAGGGAGCAACTGCCCCTTATCCCTGGCTCAGCCCTTGCTCATGATGGTCTGCTACAAAGCTTCGCGTTTTGATGCGACATATAGGGCACATCCACTCTTTCTTAATTTCTCTCTATTTAATAACAACCTGACAAAAGATGAGGGGACTGTATCTGTATGTGATAACATAGAAGAGACAAGAGAGAAGGCTTTGATTTTCTTGTATAGAGGAGAATACAAATCGACAGTAGCATGGGCGGTTTGAGGTTCACACCACAGAGTGACATAGAAACCTCTTTAACAAAGATCTCTGGCATAAAGGTCACTCTTGTCTCTAAAGAAAAAAAGTAATCATCATAGATATAGATTTAAACAAGGTTCACGGCCCGACTTCTAATTAATATAGGAGGTAACAGATAGAGAAATCTCCTTCATAGATCTCTCTCTCTAAGGATCTTTCCCTCTCAGCTCTTATTGCAGGGAACGCCTCTTTGAGGAAGATGAGAAATCATTGACCAAAGAAGGTGACAAGCAACAGCCCCAATGGCTTAGGACCGGCCGAAATGGTCGGACCTACCCCGTCCATCTCCGGTAATCTGACGAGTTCTCTCTCATAGGCAATAACAACCCCAATAACTTGAGATCAGCCTTCGGGATAGACCATACAATTGACTAACATTCGAGCTAGAACACACGTAACCAGGCCTTCTAACAGGGACCAGTTTTAGTGGACTGGCCTCATCGAGTCAGACCACGTAATGAGCTTTGGAACGGACTATATATTGGCCTAACCTTTGGGTCCAACCTTGAGATGGGCCTTTATCCCAACAACAAAGGGATCGAAAGAAGCCGCGACTACCCCCAAAAGGGAGGCCAAAAAGGATTAGTGATCACCCCAAAAGGAAGACCATAAGAAGGGCACCTGACTTGGTGCATACCCTACAGGGTGGTTCCTCCAATTTGTGACAAGTCAACCCCAAAAGTAGACCTATGTCCCCAGGCACTCCAAAAGGGGAGTCTGAAGCAGTAGGACCCTCCATAGATGGGCCCGCTAATGGGACCATCCGACAGGCTAGACCCAAGCATCAGCTCGAACCCTCAAAGGGAATGCTATAATGGGAGACTTGTCGGATCGCTAATTTTTAAGACTCTTGAGGCCAAATTTTGCTGCAAGGGAGACCTTATTGAGGGAACATGTTGCCCAATTTTATCCATGGCCAAAATTTTTTTTTGGTCACTATCCATGGCCAAATTTGACCACGAGATCTATTAGTACCCCGAAAGGAGAGCCTTTATTAATTGGATCCTCCAAGCAGGAACCAGATTTAGTGAACCAATCCTATTGCGTTTGACTACATAATAGATAAACACATGTTTTTTTATGTACGGATCGGTCTACAGGACACTCCACATATAGGTTGACCCACAAATTACTAGGCTAATTCATGGATGGTTACTCTAAATAGTGAAACACATGACAGAGAGCTCCTCAAAATGAAAGCTCTCATCAGCAACAGCACACAACAAGCCGTTAAAGAAGAATGTTCATTCAATAGCACAAGAGCTATAGAGAACACTAGGTGAACTCTCAAATGGCCACAATTTCCTTTCCTTCTTCTTCTTTTATTTTTTTATTTTTCTGAAAAAGACCTCAATTGAGGTACTTGGAAGCCCATATGAAAATTGGGCACCCCCTTTGTGTAAAAGTATATATTTTTTCTCATTCATTATGTTCTCTTCTTTTTCTTCTTAATTAGATGTTCCTCCCCTCCATGATGGGAAAATAATTATTACTCTGAATTTATTTAGACTCAAAGAATAATCTCTCGCATAAAATAATAAACTTAATCACAAAAGTTCAAGTAATTTAACACTAAGTTTCAGATATTTAAAGAGCTTGAAATTTGTGTGTACATGCATCGCACTTGAACAGACTTCCAAGGCAAAAACCCTGTATGATCAAATGATATCAACCTTCAGTTTCACTCCATTCCTCTCTATGAAACTCCAGTAGACCTTTCAATTTCACTCTATTCCTCTCGATGAAATTTCAGTGGAAGTTTCATACAAATCATTCCTTCAAACTAACGTTTTTTTGTTTGTTTGTTTTGGGGCTTCATGCCTACGGATCCCCCGTAAAAGAAAGGTCCTCTCTTAGACAAAAGATTCTCCATAAACGTATGAAAACGATTTTGGAATAGGCGTTTTTCGTCAGCTTGAAATCGGGAATAACTGTTGTTCAGCCAAATGGCTTCCTTTGAATTAGTACACAAAATGGAAGTCATCAATTGCTTGGTCCAAGACTACGATGCGTCTTTTCGTTTTTTATTCTTTTTTTTATTGGTAATCCATTTTTATATTTTCCTTAAATTAAATTTAAAAAAAACTTGGACCATATCCTCCTTAGATACTTGATACACACGGTCCCACCTACAGCCAATGGTATGTTTTTTCTTTGGCGGTGAAAACAGCCTAGAGGAATGCTAGCCCTACTCTCAATCAACTCATACTCTCACTCTATATCAACCACTTGTCCACTTTTTTATGAAAAAATCTTTTAATTTCAATAAATTGGACGGGTGGTTGGTGGATAGTGAGAATAGAGGTTGACCGAGAGTAGGGCTAGCACACCTCAAACAGCCTATCATGACTTTTTTTTAGCAGTGATTAGCTGACCCGCATTTGGCGACCTAGTGGAAGGCCTTTCCATTTGGTCCTCATTTAATTGTGTTTAAGCTTAACAAACTTAAGTTATATATATATATACTAGTAAAGTTGCACGTGCTTTGCACGTATTAATTTTTAATAATAAATAATTAATTTAATTATTATCTAAAATTAACCTGAAAACAGATTAATAACAAACTGAAAAAATCATATTAGTTACTAACCTAAACCAATTGAGAGACAATCAAATTAATTCAATTTAAACTAATTAGTTTCAAACCAACCTAAACTAATTAGATTAAAACTAACTTAAGCTAACAAAATCTAATTATTCTAACCTAAAAAAATTTGATTTTTATAAATCTAGATCCAATTTAATCTAAAAAAATAAATTAATACTAACATTAATTAGACTAATAGTAAACTAATTTATTGGTTTAAACTAATCTAAATCATATTAACACTAATCTAAAGAAAATGTTAATACTATATTCCCTTCAAATTGTTGTTTTTTTTAAATCCTAAATTATTTAATATTAATCCAAACTAAAATAGATGAACCAAAGAAAAAAAATATCAAAGAAATACCAAAGAAGTAACCAGCATAGAGGATGGGTCCCACATAATAGTATGCGTGCCGGAGAAAATATGAGGTCTTTGCTGAAGTGTTAGGGGTTTAGTGATTGTAGAACCACCGTCTCCATAGTCAGATTCATAGGCCTATATGCCTAGCAATGTGATTTCCAATAGAGAATTCTCAGTTTTAAATATTTCCAAATTCAAACATCACCTCCTCGATCGGTGACGTGAAGAGGTACGTCTCGGCTCCCCTTTTCTTGTCATGTGTCTCCCTTTTAACTCCATTTAATCGTGGTTAAGATTCAGTCACCCTTAGGGTTCACACATCTACCCTTGATTTTTAGAAAAATATAATAAAAAAATTTAACCGTAGGTTTAAAAAAACTTTAACCTGAGTTCATGTTGAGTTGAAGGGGTGGCTATGTGAGAGCGAGTAGCAATAGATCCCTCCTCGCTCGCCCATGGAGAGAACTATTGCTCTTTCCATTAACCCACGCTTGTTGTAGCCTATAGGGGTTGATTTCTGAATAATGCCATCCCAAGTTTCGATATTCTAGTCAAGTAGAAACTCTTCAAATGGATAGAGTCATAGCCTCGTGGGAGCCGTTGCAAACTCAAATACATACAATAACATTGGCAGACCGTCAAATCAGTGGGGTTTAAAAAAATTAGGGCAATCAATAACTAAAAGCGTTAATATTTTAGTATTTGTAATTGAGGAATTTTATTAGTAGATTGCTCATTTTTCACATAGAATGTCATTAATGAAATTTCTAACGACCAAACTACGCCTAAGAACCACTTTAAAAATTAGTCCTAAACTTCTCTCTTTATTTATTTTAATATAATGTCTACTTTATCAACAATAAAGTAAGGTGAATGTTAATTATGTCTACATAAAGTTTAGGTTACTCCTTGTACTTTTATTAGTAGAATGATATATATAGGGAGAGGTACTAATGAGTCATGTTCATTGAAACTTGTAATGAGTAGTTCCTCTAGAAAGATGACACATGGCATACTTTTTTTGAATCCAACCGTTAGTTGTTAAGTTGAGTCTATTGGAGACATGCGTCAAAAAAATCAGTTCGATCGGACATGCTTAAACTGTCCGATTAGACCCTAGTTTTGTTGTATTAAACCCGCCCTTCTTCGATCGGACGATAATTATCCAATCGAACTAACTTTTGCCATGTGCCTCTTGATCAACCCGTCTTGATATTCAACAGTCAAATTTCGAAACAACTTGCCACATGTCACATTATTAGGGACTGTTCATTACAAGCTTCAATGAATATGTCTTATTAAAATGCTACTCTCTCTCTATATATATAAAAATCAAGGGTAAATGGATGAACCCTAAGAATGGATGAATCTAACCATAGTTAATGAGTGTTAAAAAGGGTACATTGACTAATGAGAATTGACATTTGACCGCGATAACATTGCGTGGTCTGCCAAGCATTTCATTTTTTATTATTATTACAAGTACAAATAGGCCAAAAGCTGTGTTAATATTTATTCATGATTAGTAGGTTGGAGAACCTAACATTTGAAATTTTGAGAGCAAGTCTTCTAGTTAGCGCACATACCCAATGACAGTTTACCCAATAACAGTGTTACACCTCGTTTTGCCTCATTTAATGCACGGTCTAATATCCAACTCAAAGAAAAGGTTGCGTGACACGCTAGGGCATTGTCCCAGTGGTAGTGTATCCCCTGCTTTGGGAGGAGGTATCCATTTTCGAGAGGGTAGAAGTTTGTATATACTCTCCACCTGCCCACTAATTGAACAGATACTAACACCTAACTGACATTGCGGCTTAAACGTATATCTCTAAAACCAAAATAAAAGAAAAAGAAAGGGTTGCATGAGTTTGAAACCTATTCTCAAAAAAGTGTCATTACAAGAGGGGGGTGTTAAGATTCACTGACCCTCAGAGTTAAAACATCTAGCTTTGTTTTAAAAAAATAATAATAATTATAATAAAATTAAGATGTCCCCTTTTAACTCCCTTTAACTGTGATTAGGATCGATTAACCCTTAGAATTTATGCATCCAACCTTGGTTTTTAGAAGAAAAAAAATCATAAAAATTTAACCTATCTTTTAACTCCCTTTAACTGTGGTTAGGGTTCACTAACCCTTATGGAAGGGGACATGTTAAGATCGACTAATCCTCAAGGCCAGGATCGACCTCAGGGCTGGGATCGACTAAAAATCAAGGATATGTGGATGAATTCTACGGGTAGATGAATCTTAACCATAGTTAGGGGGTGCCAAAAGAGACACATGACAATCTCAAGGACGTAAAGGAACTCCAACTATGGTTAAGATTCACCGACCCTTAGGGTTCAACCACTTATTCTTGTTTTTAGAAAAATATATTAATATCTTTTAAACCTTGATTAAAATTTACTAACTACAAGGATTAACTTTTTTTTCTTCATATTTTTTCTAAAACCAAGGATAAGTAGGTGAATCATAGGGTGGGTGAATCTTAATCACAGTGAAGTAATATTAAAAGGGACACATGACGACTTCAGTGGCATAATCGAACACTTCGCTCTCTTGACAAAATGCTCTGAAAGAAGAATCTCTCACCAAAGTCCCGCCCGCCTCCTTTCTTTATTAAACTCAACATGTCTCTAAAGCTTTTTGATCCTTAAATTGTCTCAACATCATATTTTAATAAGCAACGTCTCTCACAATATTTTTTTTATCTAAAATATCTCTTAAGTTTCTATACTTAAAATATTCATTGATGTGCTCACTAGGTCTCTCTTTTCAGTCTCTCTGCCCTTCATCTCTCTCACGTGCATCACACCCACAAGTAATATTAGAGAGAATGGAAAAGGAAAAGTGGGTCAGATAGAGAGCCCATTACGAGGTTCAATGACCCGGGAATAGCGGTCAAACTCCTCCATTGGTAGGCTTCCATTGTATATTTCTCTTGTCTTGAATGTGTCTTGGTTCAAAGACGAAAAGTCATTAGCACAAATCCCTACGCGAAAGCCAATCAAAATGCGACACACCAACTTTCATTCATTCATGAGCTTTTTTAACACTCCTATAACCCTAGTTAAGTTTAACTAAATTAAAGTTAAGATTTTGGGTGGTTTTTTTTTAAAACCAATGTTGGATTGCTTGATGAGTAAATCTTAACCACAATTAGTAAGTTTAAAAGTGGGGCGTGGACCAATGAGGACCGGCCATTTCATTATTGAATGGAAAGGGTGTATGTGTTAAGTATTTTCCTTTTTTTTTTAATGATTTAAAACTATTGATAATACGTCAGATTAAAAATCCAACAGGGTCAAGCATCAAATAGGGCCCACCATTTAATGCATATGCACTTGAGAGCCGTTGGATTTTTAATCGAGCAGGGTTCCAATTTTATAACGGAATGGCCAGTCCTCATTGGTCCATGCCCCAATTTTAAATACTTACCTATTGTGGTTAAGCAATCCAACCATGGTTTTTCAAAAAGAAAAAAAAAACCAAAATCTTAGTTTTAATTTAGTTAAGCTTAACCAGGGTTAAAGGGGTGTCAAAAGGGACGCAAGGATACGGGGTAAGATATGAAACGGACCCATGGGTCCGCTAAGCACTACTCTTTTTATATATGAGATTAACATGAGTTCGGGTTGAGATTAACTATTAACATAACCAGAGTAACCCAAAAATTGATTTATGGCAAGGTAGTTTGGTAATGACAAATATAATATTAGGATATTATGGTCAAATATTTTTGGGTGCTCCACTTATCTCTTCAACCGAAGCTCATGTTCATAGTTAATCTTTTATTTATATATATATATATATATATTACCTTGAGAACCCGTTGAAATTTTAATTTTTTTCTTTTTAAAGATATTTGTCTTCTTAACATATGAAAATAATGGTAGCAATGATGAGTGTTGCTCGACATTGAGAGTTTGAGAATTTTTGAAATGTACATCAAGAACTAGTACTCTTCTTTATTTTTTATTATCGAATCTTAATTGAATCAGCATTAACCTCAACTCATCAACCCAACTCATCACCCTGACCACATATGTTTCAAGTGGAAGTGATTGCTAATTTTAGTTCAAATGACTCACACAATATTGTATGGCTGGCCCCGTCAAGACTATTGCCTAAACTATAGTTACATTAATGATTGAATGATCTTAATTGTTTGATTGAGACCGATAATTCTAACCTAAACAAAAGAACTTTTAAAAAGAACTCTATAAATTTTCTTTGACCCAATTGGATGATGTGGTCTTTGGGAGGAAAAAGGCTGAGGCAAATTACCCCTTAAGGTATTTACATCCTCTTGCATCTGCATTTACAATATGGGATATATGATGTGGTCTTCAATTAGCAGTCATCAATTAGCAATCAAGATAAGGGATCAACGACCATTCATAAGTCAGCCCTTTTATGGCACCATAGCGGAACTTTAGGTCTGATTGTATGCTTCCCAAAACCAATTTTTTAAAAAAGATATATCCATAGATGGGCCATGTCTACTGTGATGCTAGGTATAGGAATCCAGTACAATTTTGATTGAATTATATTTGTTGAGAATACTCATTAAAATGAATTCACTCAATTTATAAATGGATATTGAAATGAAAAAGTTTGCATACAGCCTAATAAGAAATCTTCAACCCCATCACCACGACCTAACTCGTCTAAAATAAATAATTACATTTAAAATAGGGATGCACATTGGGTGGGTTGGGTTGGGTTGGGCTGGGTTGAGGCTAGTTGGGGTCCAACTTAGTTTATTTTAATGGTGTTGGAGGTGTGTGGCTCAAATTGGGGAAACCAGTCTCCCGGAATTGCAAACGGTCGACCACTATCACCCAAAACACAAGGGCAACAATTCCAGTACCCAAAACAGTCAAGTCGTCGACCGGATTGTAAGGTCGGTCGACTGGTTTTTGCGGAACAGGGTTATTCAACCCAAATTTGGTAAGTTGCGTGAAAAAGATACTTTCTAATTGTTTAAGACTTTGATGTAGGCTTATGAATATGTGTTTATGAGTCTAAGGTTTCATGGCGGAGATAATAGAAATGGATTAAGCACACTAGGGCTTGGGAAAAAGGTTTAAGGGAAGGAGATAAGGATTCTTCTTAGGGTTCATTGAGAAGGTGACTTGAATGGGGTGGGCAAAAGGTCTCTGGGCTTGGGTTGGGATTTAATCTAAGAGGAGAGAGTGATTTTGGCCATTGGATGTAGGCAGATTATTGATGAACCACACAATTCTCTTGTGTTCTCTTTATTGTGTGTGTTTGTTTGTCTTTTCTGTCGGGTTTATTATTCTCTAACAATTGGTATTAGAGCTTCAGGTTAGTTATTTTTCAATGGCTTTAAAAAATTTTGGGCAACTTTTCGTGGAGAAATTTGACAGAAAATGGAGCTTCATTCTGTTGCAATAACGCAAAACAGAAGGGAACACATTGGAGATGCTCTCACAGTCTCCAATAGTATGAACAATTCTTCTAATGAGTGGTCATTAGATTCGAGGAATTCGTTTCATAGTTACTCAAATTCGGGTTTCTTTGATACTTTTCAATAAAGAAGGGCAGGAGAAGTGTCTTTGGGTGATGGATCCAAGTGTGAAATCACGGGGGTTGGAACAGTAAAGTTAAGGATGTTTGACGGAGAGGTTCAGACTTTGGAAGGGGTACCTTATGTCCCTAAGTTATGAAGTAATCAAATTTCTCTCGACCAGTTAGACTCTAAAACTGTTGCTACACAGCTGCAATTAGTGGAGTTATCAAAATTAAACGGGGAGGTTTGGTTTTGATGAAGGGGACGGAGTATGATAATTTGTATCTCTTAAATGAGAATACAGTTGTAGGTGGAGCTACTACGAGGTTTGCAAAAAATCAAAAACTGGATATTGTGCAGAGGGTTTTCGAAAGGAATGAGATGATGAGGTGTCTTCAGTGGAGAGGACAGGTCTATGTTCTCATTTAGATTCTTCTAAATGGAAGGACAGTTGTCAAGTTACACATGTGCATTTGACCGTGTTTGATCGAGTCAGGTAAATGGCATTCTAGAGTTATTCGAGGGATGTGTAGCTGGTGGGTCTCTTTTGCAACTGATGCAGAGATGAGTTAGGCCAAATGGTTGTTTGCGATATTTATAAATGGGCTTGCAGTAATTGCAAACGAGGGTAACCGAGTCATGAGAGAGATTCTTGTTTGAGGTGAAGGTGCATCTAGGGTATGGGTGATGTGGTGTTCTGTCTTGGAGATTTGTTTGGCGATTAGTAAGTCGGTTTTCTCAGTTTTGATCATGGCATTTCGTCTAAGGTGGAGGTTGTTGCGGCGTGGCTAAAATTTTTTGCCAAGGTGGAGTTTGTTGGAGGTGTGTGGCTCAAATTAGAGGAAACCGGTCGACCAGAATTGCAACCAGTCAACCACTGTCACCCAAAACATACAGCAACCATTCTAGTAACCAAAGCAGTCAAGTCGGTCGACCGGTTTTTGCGGAAAATGGTTATTCAATCCGAATTTGGTAAGTTGCGCGAAGATGAGGCTTTCTAATTGTGTAGGACTTTGATGCAGGCTTATAAATATATGCTTATATGTCTATTGTTTAATGGTGGAGATAATAGAAAGGGATTAAACACACTAGGGCTTGAGAAAAGGTTTAAGGAAAGAGATAAAGATTCTTCTTCGAGTTCATTGAGAAGATGACTTGAGTGGGGTGTACAAAGGGTCTTTGGGCTTAGATTGGGATTTAATTAGAGAGGAGAGTGATTATGTAATAGTTTTTCAAGGTTTCTCTAAATAAGGAAGAAGTAATCGGATCTTGGCCTGTGAACTTAGGCAGGTTATTACCGAACCACGTAATTCTCTTGAGTTTTCTTTAGGGTGCTGCTACGAGCACACAAGAATTTACTGACCATACACCAAATAATATTTAAATAATTAAATTTTAACAACATTAAGTGGTGAAATCTCACCACTCATATCATACCCCACATGAAAGGTGGTGCGCACCAGCCACACCAAATCACAACCCAAAGAAGGTTCATGATTAGCACACATATGCGAAGGCACGTGTGACCCTATACTGCCTTGAATCGGGACCAAATAGAAGGGGTGGTCTTTAATAGACCCCTTACTGATAGCAAGGAACACCCTTGCTGCCCCAAATCTAATTCAAATCAAATGATTTTTAATAGACCCCACTTTGGCAGCAAGGAACACCCTTGCTGTCCCAAATTAAAATTAAATCAAAGGGGTCCTTAATAGACCCCATCATGGTAGCAAGGAGCATCCCTACTGCCCCAAATTAATGATAAATCAAAGGGGTCCTTAATAGACCCCATTGTGGCAGCAAAGAGCTCCCTTCCCCAAATTCAAATGAAATAAAAGGGGTCTTTAACAGACCCCACCATGGCAGTAATGAGTACCTTTGCTGCCCCAAATCTAAATGAAATTAAAGGGGTCTTAATAGATCCCACTATGGCAACAAGGAGTACCATTGCAACCCCAAAATGAAATCAAATAAAAGTGGTCTTTAACATGCCCCACCATGATAGCAAGGAGCACCCTTACTGCCCCAAATCTAAATGAAATTAAATGGGTCTTTAATAGACCTCACTATGAAAGCAAGGAGTAACCTTGTTACCTCAAATTGAAATCAAATAAAAGGGATCTTTAACAGACCCCCACCATGGTAGCAAGGAGCACCCTTGCTAAATGAAATCAAATGAGACTTTAATAGCCCCCATTATGACAGAAAGGAGTACCCTTGCTGCCCTCAAATTGAAATTAAATAAAAGAGGTCTTTAATAGACCTCACCATGGCAGTAAGGAGCATCCTTACTGCCCTCCCAAATTCAATTTAAAATCAAAGGGGGTCTTTAATGGACCCCACCATGGTAGCAAGTATCTCCCTTGTTGCCCTAAATTGAAGTTAAATCAAAGGGGCCCACTATGGCAGCAATGAGTACCCTTGCTGACCGAATTTGGAATTAAAACGGGTGTGGTCTTTAATAGACCCCACCATGGCAGTAAGGAATGCCCCTTGCTGCCTTAAAATCAAAAATTGGCCAGAGGCCATCTCTACTGCCATCTGATAGTCCATCAGTGGGTATAATACCCACTACCTTCTCCCTACCCACGATCTATAATAAGAGGGTTGGGTATAACTCCTCAGTCTCTTACTAAGAGGACAGATATCCTCCTCACAAAGAAGGTAGTTAGAAGAAGTGGTTACCAAACTACTCCCTCCCGTAACTCCCACATTATAAAAGGGGGAGTTATTCTCTGAAATAGGATTGAGAATCTGAGAAAGGAAATCCCAGAAGAGAAGACCTCAAGTCAAAGCAAGAGCTTTAAGCTATAGAAGCTACAAGGTAGGCCTAAAATGTCTACCCTCTTTTTCTCCTATCTCTCATTTTTACTTTGAAAGACCTCCATGGAGGCAACTGTAAATGCCTAAATGGGGCATTAGGTACCCCCTTTTATGGAAGGAAAGCTATTGTTCATCTCTCTTTCTCCCTTCTTCTTAATTAGAGTAACCATCCTTAAGAGGGTGTAATTAACGGCTTGGGTTTAACCGAGTCAAAAATGGAGTTCCCCCCACATAATAATAAACTCCATTAATGGAGGTTATTTGAACAGAGAAGTTCAAGTGTCTCACACTCAAGTGAGATGCTTGAAATTTATTGTTAAACATTTTTGGCACGCCTAGTGGGACCCATTTCTCTTATCATCTTTGAAGGAGGAAGTTTAAAGAGAGATAACATCATGCTAGCTAACCATCTTTTGAATGTGTAGGACTGTCAGAACATCGTACCAACACCAAGGATATCGCCTAATCAACAACAGGCACCTACTTATGCCTCAAGCACGACCAATGCAACTCATGAATTGGGACGAGGTTGTGGCCAGACCTACCATTCTGACTAGGATAGAAGGATGTGGCCACTGGAGTGGTTGCCCCACACAAAAGGCAGCAAAGCTTTGCCTCACTGAGGTAGAAGCAAGCAACATGAAAAGGAGGTAGCAAAGACCCTTTTACCAGAGCACCCCCAAAAGGGGAGCTTTTAGGTCTAGCCCTTGGGCTGGACCCTTCTCGCAGTAACCTGACCATCAGGCTGGTTGCCTCCTTTAAGGCAATATTCCCAAGTGGAGTGCCTATAGGTCTAGCCCTCGGGCTGGTTTCCTGCGGCAACTAGACCATCAGGTGGTTGGCTCCTTCAAGGTAGCACTCCCAATTGGAGTGCCTATAGATCTAGCCCTCGGGCTAGACTTTCCTACAACAACCAGACCATCAGGCTGGTTGCCTTCTTCAAGGCAGCACTCCCAAGAGAAGTGCCTATAGGTTCAACCCTCGGGTTGAGCCTCTTTATAGCAAACAGGCCATCTGGCTCATTGCCCTCCTCATGACAGCACTCCCAAGTGAAGTGCCTATGGGTCCAACCCTTGGACTAGGCCTCCTTTGCAACAACTAAGCCATTAGGCCTATTGCTTCCTTCAAACCAGCACTCCCAAGAGGAGTGCCTATAGTTTCAACACTCGGGTTGAACTATATTTATAGCAGTCGGGCCTTCAGGCCAACTGTTATCATCACAGCTTACCCGAGAGGGAAGTGAAATTAATCGACACTCGGGTTAGGTCGGTGTATCAATATGATCGTCGAATTATTAAAGAACCCACCATAGATGACATAATGGCCAGTGTCATTGAATCAAGAAGGACAAAATATTTCTGATGAGAACAACATGCTAGAGGTGATTACAAGTATAGCCCCAACTCGACACAACAACAAGACATTGACTTTCTCAGGGCATTAGGATCTAATGCATTCCGCGAAACAAATCGGGCCACCTTTGCAGTAATTATGTCTGCACATAAAGAACAAACTCGTAAAGCAAGGGGCATGAGCCCGTTTTGAGGAGATGTGCAAATGCCTATGAGGAATGTCCAAATCTTTAGAGACCCTCGAGTCAAAGTTTTATATAAAGGATCAATGGCCAAAGGGCTTCCCCCGATTCAAAAGAAAGATATAGAACGGTTCGCAGTCTGCAAAGACCAAGCCGTGTCTGAACTCGCCAGAGAAGGCCGCATATGCAACGTCCATCTTTAAGGAGAAACCAAAGGCAATCTTCCGCATAATCAATTATTTCCTCGGTTGCATCTTATCCTCCACAAGATGTTGGAGGGAAAAAAGTACGACATGCCGATTATGATAGAGTCTCGGTTCACATGGTCACAACTCGAAGTCAAGATGAGGCCGGAAAGAGAAGTCATACATCTAACCGGGAAAGATATGAAGCTATTTTGTCCCCCGCCTTGGCTGTCCTCCTGGCATTAAAAGACAAAGAGGCCAATGCATTGGGGATAGTGGATTTTAATGTCCGTCCTCTCGTAGTCTCGCAAAAGAGGACCCTAAGGAGCAGAGCCCGAAGAAGAAAATGGTCGCAAATGTGACTTGCCCTGACCTAGGAATTGAGATTTCGCTTATAAAGCAATGAGAAACATCTCACCTGACCTTCTGGAGGCCAGTAGTCCTACTAGCCCCGCAGTGCAAAATATGACAGGCCAAGACGAAACTACATTTCAAGTGTCAAGCTTGACCAACCCCCTTTATGGGGGCCCAGAAGCCCTATTTTCAAAAGAGGAATTCCTGAAAGTAGTTTTTGCGGGAGAATCAACATCTGAATCATCATTAAGTAAAATATCCTTGTTCAATGATTCCTTTGACCTAGAAGGAAGGGATGAATAGGTTTCCTAAAAATGTCTACTAATTTTTAATTTATTGATTAACAATCAGAGTTATGGAAAACATAGCAAACAAGTGTGGAAAGTAAAGAAGATAACCAATCCACCACACACAAGAGTTTTACGTGAAAAACCATTCCGGGAAAAACCACGGGACCTAGTCCAGCACAAAATGCACTATAAGAATAGTTATCAAACACAAGACCAAATCTTACCCAATCGGACACCAAACACTATTCTTCGATACAAATTCTCCGTCTTGTAGAACAACCATGAACTCTGTGTTCGATCTTTGCAACAGCAGCTCCGGCTCCCCGCCGGCCAACTTTTCTCAAAGTTTCAATCCACGATCCAACGATCGATTTCAATCCTCGACGGCTTTGGCAACACCAACCAACACTCACACAGAGTTCAAAATTATATGAAGGTACGAAATACAACTCCAGTGGGATCTCTAACAACAATGGAGATTAACCAATGCAACTCAAGATAGAACAATTTGATCTTGTATCAACTAGAGCATGAGTGAGGAGAACTAAGGTAATCCACCAAGTGGAGATTTATGAACCTTAAAATCTTCAGAGTAGTCTCTAAAATCTCTCTCTAATTCCTTAGAACAAGCTAAGGGATCATCCAATAAATAGCCAAGGCAATAGCATTTGCCAAAACAGAGTTCAGATATTTTAAAAACCAAAAATATGAGGTCCGTTCGAACGGTCATGAGGGGCGTTCAAATGGCATTGGAATTAGATGAAATTGGTTAAAAACGAGGGGCTAGACAAGCTACTGTTTCTGAGTTTATATTGCCTGTTCAAACAGTCAGCTGGCCGTTCTTGGGCATTCAAACAGTCAGGCTGGGCATTCGAACGACCTGTGCAAATTTTGAATATTTTGCATTGCCACCCCTCATTCAACATCCAATACCTTATAAAGACCATTCAAAAGCTATTAAAATTACGTGGATCAATTTCTAATCACCTAGGGTATATGCTTAAGGTGTTCTGAGTCAATTCCACCTATGGTAACCACTAGATAAATAGGTCACTTACTGTCCTAAGAGTGTGAGTGAAGCTTGAAACCGGAATGTACTTCTCTGGAGTCTCTGGAGCTTCATCTTCACCAATCTTTATCATCCAGAGGAACAACGACACTAGACTTATATTGACACCATTTTGACATGGGAATTAAGCCAATACAAAATTTGACCTTACAATAAGGTCTTGTAAATCAACTCGGTAATGATGGCCGAATTAGGAGATGGCGTTGTCCTGCCTCCAAATTAAGCAGATCCTCTCATAAATCTCCATCGTCATATGGAAAGGAAGGATGCTGAGATGATTGTTATGATAGAACGAATAACTCAGATGACTGAACAATTATCGTCACTGAAAGCTAAAAATTTCGATCGATCGACAAAGCTTTCAAACCCTTCATTCTCCGCTCACGGACCACAAAGAAAAGAGCAAGGGGTAACTTCGGGTGTAGTACCCTTCAAATTGTTATTCTAAAGGTATTTAGGTAATTATCCTATTGAGGGTAGGTTAGTAATTACAACATTAAAGTTAACCATGATAATTTACCTAACTAAAGATTAAATAGAATAATGAGAATAAAGAAACAAAGAAGAATAATATACAAACTTGAATTAAATTAATGAGTAACCAAACACCCCTTTGTAAGGACCTTTTAGTAAAATACTAAATTAGGGTGTTAATATAAATAGATAAAACTAAACCTAGTAAACCATTATCTTTACCCAAACCTAAATTGGAGAAAATGAGGCATCGTAGAAAAAAAGGGATTTGAGGAGAAAACATGCGGGAAAAGTGTTAGAACTTGTGGGGTTTGATCTAGAGATTCGAAGCCACGAAGATCGTATCTTGGATCTCAAGGAGTCTTCTATGTTGCTCGTGGAGATTCGAATAGAGGCAAGAGAATACTCCCCTTAGATCTAGGTCTTTGTATGTAAATTCTTTATTTTAAAATTAGATATATTCTTCTTGAATCATGATTAGCTTCATTCAAAGTTTTTTTTATAAAATATGTGAATTTTGATAATCATATTTTAGGTTTAGACATTTTAAATTGAATTAATATGAAGTTGTTAGATTTTTGGAATTTTAGGACCAGTCGTGGGAAAATATTCATAATATATTCTTCGTATTTCAAAAATTACGAAATTTTGTGGGTAGTTCACACATTGGTAAATACACATATTTCAGACAAAAAGGAATTTGGTTAATATTAATTTCATAATTATGTTTAGGACGTGTTAAACTTGTCAGCAATTTCAGAATTAGAGAAACTAAACTTATTTTATAATATTTTTAAATATTTTATACATGAGAGTGTTGTTTTAAAATTTTTAAACCAATTATAATCTAATAAAATTTAAAAACAATTGGTCTCATATTATTTTCTTTTATATTATATATTTGGTGAATTTATTGGTGAAAAGTCTCGAAATTGTCAGAAAATTATCACTGCAAGTAGGTTGTGTTTCACTCAATATTTTATATTTAAAATATTAAAATTTGATTTTGATGATATTTTTATTATTGTGTTTTTGAAGTATATTTTCCATAAAAGTATGCCTCATAATTTTTAGGTAAGAGATGAATCTCTGAGAAATTATGAAACCCATAAAGGTCCATGTTTTCTATTATTTCGTGAGGCAGTGTAACTGTATTGAGTTTAATTATTTATGGAAGAATAAGTACATAAATGAAGAGAAGGAAAATAAAGAAAAATAAAATAAATAAATAATTTTATTTATTTATTTTAAAGAAGATCATTGAAAATAATATATTGTTTGTTACAATTATGTAAAACTCCATAACTTGATATGTAGACTTGAAAAGCATGAGTTATTTAATTAATGCAGTGTTATCATTGTTTCACTTCCTATATATACTATTTGAATGCATGCTTATTCTTGTTCCTCTTTATTATGATGGCATGAGACACCATACTAAAGAGAGTATATTTTGTTAATGGTAAAAACCACTACTTAAGGGATGACTGTGAAGAGTATGATACTCTTCGAAGAAGTCCAAGTCTACGAGTGATCTCAAGGAGATTCCACTAGGGAGTCCGGGACTTCTCAGTGAGACAACCTTAGGTGTATTTGTAAACTCAGGACTCTAGGACTTCTCAGTGTGACAATACGACTTAAGGGTTCCTTAACGATGGATTAGATGACCTTAGACCACTGTCAATGGGGTAGACTCTAGGAGAACCCTATGGGCAGAGGACAAGACCAATTGGAATTAACTACAGTAATTAATGCATATTTAATTTGGATATTAAATGTCAATTGCTTTTGTAAACTACTGCATGCTTTTTGTATTCACTTATTGAGTTGTGAGCTCACTCTTGCCATTATTAAAATTTTCAGGAGACACCTAAAGAGGTTAGGGAGTCAGAAGGACAGAGTTAGTTGTTGAGACTCTGTTGAGTTTTAGTTGAACATTTATCTAAGGTAGAGTGAACTGTAGTAAGGTTTAATTAATTTTCTTTAACTCTTTGTGGTTTGTTTAAACTTCAGTTGCTTGATAATATATCTAAATGGTATTTATTAGGAATAAATTACATTGTTGTTGTGGTTTGTCCTCGGATCGCGCCTCGGGGTCTGCACAAATATGAGATATATTATGTGTAAGATCGTGGGGTGTGACATCAGGTGCCCGAACCAATCCGTTTTCGACTTCAATGGGGTGAATATTGTGGATACCCCAATAGTCCTAGACTTAGAAGCAGTGGCAGGAGGGATGATACTTTCTCTGATTGCAACAATCGAATAAATGATTCGCAATCAAATGCGAAGGGTGAAAGATCGAGAAGATGACAACCGGTTGATTGTCAAGCCCTACCCATTGTCAATAGACGCGGTACCATTCCCACTGGGTTTCTCGCAACCAACATTCAAGATGTTTGATGAGACCGGTGATCCTTGTCAGCACATTGCACATTTCTTGTCCAGATGCAGACCAGTAGCACAAAATGGGGCATTACACCTTCAGTTATTTCTCCAATCACTCGAAGGGGCAGCCTTCACTTGGTATGCGAACCTTCCTGAAGAATCAATCCCTAATTGGGTGTCAATGGTTTCCAAGTTTAGAAGACAGTTCTGCAACACCCAACGGAGAGTAGGTATATTGGAACTATTTGAGACTAAGCACAGAGATAACGAGCTTGTCTCAGAGTTCATCACCAGATGGAGGCCATTAACTTTCTCATGCCCATAAGAGTTCACACAATAAGAGTTGATACGTATGTGTCTAAACAACTTCAAACATGACTTATCCACATCTCTCATGGCCCAAAATTTTGCTGGGTTTGATGATTTGTGCACTTAGGGAAGAGGAGATGTGGTCGGACCAAGGATTGATTTGAGATATCAATAGTTGCGATGATCGAGAGATGAAGAGTTTGCCTTCAACAAAGACATATCCACTAGGGTGACGGTCGGGAGAAATAAAGGGCGAAAAGAAGAAACCATGAAATCGACTATAAAGAACCAAATAGAGAAAAATTACTCATTCTCAAACGAAGTGGTAGATGATCTCTTTGAAGACTTACTGCGTCAAAACTTAATAACTCTTCCTAAGATCAAAAGACCAGATGAAGCTGAAAAGACAGACGATCCAAAATATTGTCATTCCCACCGTATTATGAGCCACACTTTGAAAGACTGTTTTGTCTTGAAGGACCAAATCCAGAAGTTGTTGGATGACAAGATACTTGTCATGGCTCCAGATGAAGAAGAAGCCGCTACCGCTAGTATGGTGTTTGCAACAATGGTTGTTAACCAAAGACCAACAAAAGTTGATAGTGGTGAAACTCCTTCTAAAAGTGAAGAATGGACTCTCTACGAGAGTAAAGGAGCCAAGAAGAAGAAACAAATGGCCCAGGTTCTGGCTATGGATAGACAACCTCACAGGGCTGAGCGAAGAAAAAGGCCCGGATCTGTAAAGAAGAAATAAAGAAAGCAGAAGGGAAAGAAAGAAATTCAAAGCTTGCAACAAGACCAACAAACACCCATTACCCTCAAGGACTTTGTCCCTCCAAGAATTTTCTATGGCCAGAGTAGTGATTACTCCGATTATACCGATGAGAGTAATTACGATGAAGATTTCTTCATGTCCTGCATGAAGGTGAGCATCCACTCATACGAATCAAGTTCAGGAAGCTCTGAACAAGAGGATAGCGCCTCATCAGACCGAACCACCTACAACACTGGTGAGGTCACAACTACTGAAGAGTCTTCAAGGCATCATAATGGAGAAGGCAATACCTTTGACCCATCGACATCCAGTTCATCGTCGACAGAAGATTCTTCCCTGTTGTCATCTTCCCCCAAGAAAATCTTAGCATTAGAAAAATGCCCTGATTCGGTTTTCGATTTCCTTTAAGAAGTGCCACCACTATCACCTGTTAAAACAAAAGACATGTAGCCATCCTGGAACTGTGATACAACTATGTTTGGTCATCCTTGGACACCATACAGGCCCCGCTCACCTTCACCGGTGGATGTGCCAATCTATCAAATTGATTTGCCAAATTTTTTTCCAAACTTACCAGGATATTCTCCTAAATTTCCGAAGCTGACTCCCGAAACAAATTGGGGAAGTGACCTTGGCCTCAGATCATCAGCAGTAGCATCAAGCGATACTTCAACTGGAAGCAGTAACTCGGATGACGAATACTCCGGACAAAGTAAAATAAAAAGAATGGACAAAACTGTGTTTGTTAACATGGTCCAGATCTCAGAGAAGGAGGTTGTGGAGGCCTCTTCATCCAATGCAATTGTCGAGGTTTGTCAAATGAACCTCAGATCTAAAAAAAGGCTACAATCAAGAATAGCCCCAACCAAAAAAAGCATAAATCCACTTCCACTTCCACTTCCACCTCTACCCAATTCTCTTCAATCAAAAATGATTGATGATCAAAAGTTCAAATATGATGTTCTCTCACATCTAAAGAAGATTCCATCACTGCTAAGTGTATATGATGCCCTCAACATGTCACCAAAGCAGAGACAATCACTCATCTATGCCTTGGCTAATCTGGGGGAATTCTCAACAAGCATTCAAAGTCAGACTACGGATCAGACTCTCCAAAAAAGAGTAGAGTCATCTTGCCTCTTCACTGTAACATTCAAAGATGATGATATGCATGTAGAGTCTCCTAATCATAATCGTCCCTTGTTCATTATCGGGACGGTAAATGGAGTAAAGATGTTGCGAGTCATGATTGACGGTGGATCCACCGTCAACATTCTACATAAAAGGGTCATGTCACAACTCGGAATCAAACCGAACAGTTTGCAGTCAAGCAACCTTGTTATACAAGGGTTCAACCAAAATGAGCAAAAGGTCATAGGAGTTGTTGACTTAAAGAGCAAATTTGGAGAGATCAAAGAAACTACTTCGTTCTTGATAATCAATGCTGACACTTCTTATAATGCCCTCCTCAGGTGCCCATGGATGCATGACCATTCCGTTATTCCATCTACCTACCATTAATGCATCAAGTATTATTGGGGGGAAGTACAAGGGAAGATTATGGATGACAACGATCTTTTTTACAGAGCAGAATCTTACTATGCAGATGCCCGATTTTACGTCAAAAGAGTTGAAAAATCTGTAGTAGATGCCTCTGGTATTTTTAAAGTACCCAGAAAGCCCAACGGCTCGATGATAAAGCCACCGACCCCAAAGGTATTCCAATATACACCCAAAAGCAAAATGACCAAGGGGACACCTACTCTAGCCTTGATCGACCCTTTGCAAGCCCTTAAATTAACCCATACGGTTCCTTTGAGGAAAGCAGAATGCAGCATGGTGGACATATATAAGACATTCACTGTCAAAACAAGAAAAAGAGGAGAAAAACCAATCCATTTTCACTCCCTAGGAGAAATGGATATGCCAAACTCTGGATGAGAATGACCAGCCCAAGAAGATCAAATATCGAAACACAAAAGAGTTAACCTCGGTACAAAGCAAGATCCAAGACCTACTTTCATCAGTGCAGCACTTTCCAGACATGAAAATGATGAATATACTTCATTCTTGAAAGAATACAAAGATGTCTTTGCCTGAAACTACACTGAGATGCCAGGACTCAATCCAAAGATCGCCATGTATAAGCTGGCAATTCGAGAAGAGCTAAAACCGGTAAAGGAAGTCGAATGATGGGCCCGACCAGAGTTGGTTGCATATATAGAAGCAAAAGTCAACAAACAATTGAAAGAAGGCTTCATTGGTTAGCCAATGTCATTCTAGTTAAAAAAACGAACAGACAGATTCGAGTTTCTATCGACTTCAAGGATCTCAATGAGGCATGTCCAAAAGAAGACTTCTCTTTCCCTATTAGTGAACTAATGGCGGATGCCACAACCAGTTTTGAGACACTATCCTTTATGGATGGATACTCGGGATATAATCAAATCTGGATGGCCCCTGAGATGAGGAGCTCATAGCTTTTCATACCCTTAAAGGCATATTTTGTTATACGGTAATGGTAATGCCTTTTAGCCTAAAGAATGCAGGAGCCACTTACCAAAGATCAATGACAGTGATATTTGGCGATCTACTCTATGACACTGTTGAATGTTATGTCAATGACCTCGTAGTCAAGACAAAGTGCCGACATGATCATTTGATAGAATTGCAAGTCATCTTCAACAGGCTTCGGAAGCACCAGCTAAAAATGAATCCACTCAAATGTGCATACGGGGTCACATCAAGGTAGTTCCTTGGCTTCGTAGTGCGGCATCGAGGGATCGGGATCAACCCAACAAAGATAAAAGCTATCCTCGCCATGCCCCCACCAAGAAATTTGAGAGAACTAAGAGGATTGCAAGTTCGTCTAGCCTACACCCATAGGTTCATTTCAAACTTGGTTGGGTGGTGTCAGCCTTTCTCCTGCCTAATGAAGAAGGGAGTCCCATTTGAATAAGACGAAGCCTGTCAGAATGCCTTTGAAAGCATCAAAACCTATTTGACAAATCCTCTGGTCCTCAGGGGCCTAATAAAGGTAAACTCACTTATCCTGTATATAGTGGCTCAAGAAAGATCTATGGGTGCACTCCTCAATCAATACAATGATCAGGAAAAAGAAAATGCGTTGTATTACTTAAGCAGAATGATAGTAGGGGCAGAATGCAACTATTCCCCCATAGAGAGTTTTCCTGATACTTATGTTTGCCTTGCAAAATTTGAGGCACTACCTTCTAGCACATTCAATAAAGCTCATTTCGAAGGTGGATCCTCCTAAATATATCTTCTCTCATCCGACATTGTTAGGGAGAATGACTAAATGGGTTGTCCTGTTATCCGAATTTGAAATTGAATATGTTCCCCAGAAAGCTATCAAGGGGCAAGCCTTAGCAAATTTTTTGGCTGCACACCCAGTCACGCCAGACTCACCACTGGTTACAGATCTCCAAGGATGAAGAGGTCATACAATTGGAAATCAAGCAAGGCTGGCCAATGGACTTCGATGGGGCATCAAGGAGCCCCAGTGGAAAGAAATGCCTTAATCCAAAAGACAACAAAGTAGGCATAGGGAAAGTTTTTGTCACACCTGACAAAGCTATTTCGCCCAATTATTTTTCATTAACAGAAGGATGCTCCAACAATGAAGCCGAGTATGAAGCTCTAATTGCAGGATTAGAGTTGGCCATCAAAATCTCAATCTACGAGCTTACAATTTATGTTCACTCTGAACTAGTGGTGAATACATGGTAAGGAAGACCAGCCTCCTCCCCTACCATGCAAGGGAAAATAAACTCTTATCACAGTTCACTAGAACTCGTATTTTCCATATACGAAGAGGTGTCAACGCAGAAGCTGACTCACTGGCAAGTTTAGCAGCATCACTCACCCTCCCATGCAATAGGGTTCTAACCATCACTATTGGTGAAAGAAGGGTACTCAAATCTCTATATGACTCATCCTCATATAGTTTGGTGTGCTCTGCTTTGGTAAAGCAAAATGAAGGTAATTAGCGTGCTCCCTTCATCGAGTATCTCCAACACGGTCGTCTACCTGATGAGCGAGCCAAACGTGGCGAAGTCAGAAGACGAGCAAGCAAATTTGTGATGTGAAAAGATACTCTGTTTGTGAGATCATTAGATGGTATTCTCATAAGGTGCTTGGCCAACCAAGAAACTGTGCAAGCTATGGAGGATTTCCACGCGGGGGTTTTCGGAGCCCACCAAACCGGCCATAAGTTACAAATGCAATTGAAAAGGCTCGGTTACTATTGGCCGACAATGATTGTCGATTGCTTCAATTTTGCTAAAAGCTCCCAAGCATGCCAATATCATGCGAATTTCATACATCAAGCCTCAGTTCCTCTTCATGTGATAACCTGCTCATGGCCATTTTCCACTTAGGGAATGGATATCATCGGACCCTTTGTCCCACCTTCATCAGTCGGACACCAGTACATTCTTACCGCAACAAACTACTTTTCCAAGTGGGCCAAAGCTATAGCCCTAAAAGATATAAAGCATATTACAGTTGCGGATTTTATACAAACCCATATTATTTATCGGTTCAGAATCCCTGACAGCATCACCACTGACAATGGACAACCTTTCCAAAGCAGGTTGATACGTAAATTGTATGATAAGTACAATATCAAGGAACTACATTCTACAAGATATTATGCAGCCGTAAATGGCTTGGTCGGGGCTTTCAACAAAATCTCTGCAAAATCTTGAAGAAGAGAGTTGACAAGAACAAAGGAGACTGGCATGAACGGCTCCCTAAAGCCTTATAGGCCTATAGGACAACTTATCGGACACAAACACAGGCCACGCCTTATTCATTAGTGTTTGGTGGTGAAGCAGTGCTCCTGCTGGAAATATAGATTCCCTTGTTGAGGGTTGCTATCTAAGAATCCATTACGGATGAAGATGCAATGAAAGTCCGCCTGGTAGAGCTGGATATTCTAGACGAAAGGCGGCTATATGCCCAACAAAATTTGGAAGTATATCAGTCACAAATGGTCAATGCCTTCAACAAGCGCATCAGACTCCGTTCCTTAGTGAAGGGAGACCTTGTACTCATGGTCCAAACCCCCATTATTGTCACACGTCGAACTTGAGGCAAATTAGAGCTCAAATGGGTATGATCATACATCATTGAAAAAGTCTATTCAAATGGCGCATATTTGCTAATAACTATATATGGGGACGAATCATTCCCCCTACAAAAGCAAGGTTCCTGAAGCAATACTTCCCTTGCTCTCTGGATGCTTGCCAAGTTGAAAACCCGAAAGGGAGGCTTAGGCAAAAGTTAGAGCATCTTTATAAAAAAAACAAAAAGCTCGCTAGATTACCCTCAAAGATAATCGAGGCAAAATTTAGAGCACAAAAAGCTCGCTAGATTACCCTCAAAAGTAATCTAGGCAAAAGTTAGAGCACAAAAGGCTCGTTAGATTACTCTCAAAAGTAATCTAAGAAAAATTAGATCACAAAAACTCGCTAGATTACCCTCAAAAGTAGTTTAGGCAAAAATTAGAGCGACTTGACAGACTCCTGAATATGAGCTAAAAATGTTGAATCGCTCCTGAATATGAGTCTAAAGTGTTCACCCCCCTTGAAATACATTTGACCTGATCCGGTACAGGGCATGTAGGCAACATAAGAAAATCACCTTAGGTTCGATCACACCCCCTAACAAAATACATCTCCCCAAAGAGTATAAGGTGTTCAAACTCCTTATCCAATTTGTTAGTCTCACCATTTACCAAGGAAATTATCAAAACATTCCTAGACATGAACGGAAACTGTCTAAACCAAAATTCAAAATCTTCCTAGACATGAACGAAAATTGTCTAAATCAAAATTCAAAACCTTCCAAGGTAGCAATAGAAACTACCTACGCGTCCTCAAAACACGAGTCAAAACCTTCCTGGACATGAATGGAAACCGCCTAAACCAAAAATTCAAAACCTATCTAGATATGAACGGAAACTATCTATCTCCTAAACTACGCTTGACCTGATCCTGTTGCGGGTGTAAGAACCCAATTTTTACACCCTACCTCAACTATGGTTAAAATCTCTTAACTATAGTTATCCCTAATTGAGTCCTAGTCAAGCCCTAAACCTTGGGTAATTCCAAGTAAAACCCTAGACTAATCCTAGTTAAACCCTGGTCAAACCTTGGTTAAACCCTAGGTGAACCCTAGTTCAGCCCTAGGGTCCAAAAACCCTAAAATTAGACCCAGAACCCTCAGTGGGCCCAAACATGGGCCCAGAGGCCTTTTAGGGCCTTTACAGTGGGGCCCACCACCTCAATTCAAAAAATCTCAGTAATGACGGTAATAACATTACAGTCATTACTCTTTTTAGACCCTGCTACAGTGTATCAGCCCAAGTGTGTGAGGGTTTAGCCATTATTGGCAAAAACCAGTAAATGGCGGTAATAACATTACCGCCATTCCCATTCTGGCCTGAGCCAGGAATGGCGGTAATGTTTACCGCCATTGTTGAGTTTCGCAATTGCAGTGCAGCTCACCCCCTCTGGTCACTCCTGCTCTGCCCCCTCATTGTCTAGCATGCCTAGACTAATCCCTAAACTACCCCAAGGCCTTCCCAAGCCTATATAATCCCTCCTCCTTCATGAGTTTAAACCATTCCAAAAACCTCCCTACCAAAGTCCTGTCCGAACTCTCTTAGCCTTAGTCCAGAGTTGCTCCACCCTTTCCCTCATCCAAGGCAAACCCTTAGGGTACTAGTAGCAATACCAGGCCACCCCCTTAGGCTCCTCAGTCGTGCACCACCACCTGCCACCACCGTAAGCTCCAAGCCAAGTAAGGTAGCATCTCTACCCCCTTTTGTTTTGTTTAAAAGCATTGTAAAGGACCCTTGGTCCTATTCCAGGGGTCCCCTATTTATTTTCTATCTGTTTCAGTAGTTTCAAACCAAGGACAGGGGTCCTCCGACCTTCCTCATTAGTGTAGGGGAACCCCCTTGAGGTGTAACCACGGGTACAAGACCCCAGACCATCACAGAACTCCCCTCTAGGTTCTGGGGGTCCCTCAAGCCATGAGGGAACCCAACTGGTGCAGCCCCCAGTCTGAAAATGTGTATTCTAGAAATTTTTCAGGAATGACGGTAGAATAATTACCACCATTCCTGGGGTCTTCCTTAACAGTCCTGTAGCACCCCTTTTGTGTGGGTCCTGGTCCAATCCAAGACTATGGTTGGACCCCTTACGTCCTTGGCCATCTCCCCTGGTCATTCTAGGTTCCTCATAGTTGTCTAACCACGGTTAGCAGGCCTCAAAACCAAGGTTAGCAGAATGGCGGTAGTCTATCTACCGTCATTTCAATTTACCAAACCCAGTGCCTTTGGGCCTGCACCAAGCCCATATCAGACTATGTCCAAGGCCCACCACAGGCTCAGGACATCCCTTGGACTTCCTTCTTCACCCATGTGGGTCCAAAACCCCGTGGGGTCATCCCTAACTCTACCTCTCTCCCCTGTAAAACCATTATAGGAAAATACTGTAATGGCGGTAGACTATCTACTGTCATTCTAAAATAGTTGAGTTTTGGAATGATGGTAAACAGTCTACCGCCATTCCTTATTTATTGCATTACTGGGCTTTGCACAGGGCCTAGACCTAGTAGGAGGCCACTCTAGGCCCTGCCATGCCCTCTGGACCCATCCTAACTTGCCTGGACCCTTAACTAGGGTTAATCCAACCCTTGATTAACTTTTAACCATGGTTAAGCAACCCTTAACCCTTGAAAAAATCTGGAAATTTCTCAAAAATTTTGAAATCATTGCATATGTCCAAAATTTTTCTGCTTTGGCCCATTTACCATGGTTAGCAGCCCTAACCATGGTTACTTTACTCATTTAATTCCGGTTAGCAACCCCAACCTTGGTTAAATCCGATCTTGGCCTACCGGCCTAATCTCTTTGTCTACCTGGCTCACCATTGTTATCTTCAACTGTGGTTAGCAACCCTAATCATGATTAGTTTGACCTTTAACCTCGGTTAGCAACCCTAATCTTGGTTATTTCTGATTTTGGCCTACTGGGCCTAAAATCAAGTCTACCGGACTCACCCCTTGGCTTACCGGGCCTAATCCTTAATCTACAGAACTAAACCCTAAGCCTACCAGGCTTAAATCATGCACTTGACCAACCTCAGTTAACTAAACCCTAGTTTACCGGATTAGTCCATTATCCACCATTGGTGCACACACACACACCCCCTAACCTTGGCATGGGCCCATGTGCCAGAACTACGCTCGGTCTGATCTCACCTTGTGAGTACGTAGGCAACCCAACCTAGGTTGGACCCTAGTTAGCTTTTCTTTCTTAGATTAGTATTATCTTAAATACTTAGGCATTTGAACAAACTTTGACTTTAATTGGCTTACACCTAGAAAGTAGGGAACCATTGAAAAATGGAAGTCTCGAAGTGCCTAACACCTTCCCCGAACTTAACCGAACCTCTTACCTAAACCTCTACCGCAGACCCCAAGACCTTATCCACTACCCAGGGACTTATCCCTTCTGAATGAATAGGTGGTGACTCTTAACATAAACCCGTGAGATTTTTTAGGGAGTGAAATCCCATGTTCACAGTACTGGCGACTCTACTGGGGATAGTCTAACCAAGGTTCAACCCAGAACCTAGGTTTAAGCCAATTAATCTCAATCTTGTTCAAATGTCTAAATATTTAACCTAATACTAATCATTTCATATCTTTGGTTTAATTGTATACTGTGCATATCATACATATCATTATAGTATAATGACCTATTAAACCCAGTAGTTAGGCTTATTACGCTTACAGCTGGTGGATGATCATTCTCAGTGTCAGAAGCTTAAAAGCCTTGGAGGTCCCCAGAATTACACCTGGTGGGTGATTATCTTTAAGGAAGGATTCTGAACGCTCCCACTTACACCAATCATCCCTTTTCAGGTATGTTCTATATCGGGGAGTCGAATATACGGTGTTAAGTGATCCCCCCATCCTGCTAGAAACACACTTGCATCAAACTTGCATTCAGACATGTAGACTAGGATCTGGTATAGTCTACAAGCAGTCCAACTAGGGAGGGTTACTCTGAACCCTAACCTGCTTGCACTTATACCTGTCCTCAATCATAGTTGACTATCCGGGCACATTCTACCCTGATAAACATTCACCCAAAGGCTTGTAATGAGCCAAACTTATGCTTGTAATAAACTACATCCAACCCTGCACCCTGACATAATATATGAGATTCAAATCCCAAATAAACTGGTCTTTACAAGGCCTATCCCCAACCTTGACCTGATAGGCCCCCGGTTTCTAACAACCAGGTAAAGCACGTTAGACCTCCCATCCATCTGCCCTATCGGATCACATGTGCCTTGTCACACCTAATCAAAATTAAGAAAAAAAAATTCATTATCATCATTTTGTATTTTCATCTGCATATACAGTACACTCACATCGAGTCTATCTTTTGTCCAGGTAGATGGCAGGTCATTTAGAGATTGTTTAGTCAATTGCTCAACCGTCATGGCCCGTACATCTAACATCTTAGGGGGTATGTGACAACAATCTCCAGAAAGCAATTGAGGCCTTCACTCCAAGTCAGCATCTAGCTTGGGTCCAGTACTACAAAACCGGGTCGATTTTAGATCTGTTCATGGTTAAACCAGACTCGCATCTCATGAACGTTGCAATCCAGTGTTGGAACTCATCACATATGGTGTTCTATTTTAGTACGAATGAACTATGTCCAACACTGGAAGAGGTTCAATGCATTCTGGGTTTAAACATGGACGGCGAAGCTATAGTACCGTGCTACAAGACAACATATCTGGTAGACCTCTCAAAGTTCTTGCATATCAAGTCTGCCTGCTTGTAGCACGATTCTAACGAATCTTTTGATCGGATAGCCGTAGAGTATCTTGAAAAGCAGTACAAGCACAAGTGGAACCCTGGCTCTATTACAGCCGAACTTTCGGGTCTCAATGCCCTTGCACTGATAGCTATGTCTCAGTTAGTATTCCCAAAGTGTCACTCCCTCGTCGAGTTTGTACTAGTAGGGATCATCTAGGACATGCACAACTCCGGATCAGTTGTACCCGTCATCCTTGCAGAGCTTCTCAAGACTCTCAACCAAGCAGCAAACCGCAGAAAGGGCATCTTCTATGTCAATGCATTACTCTTACATCTATGGTTGGTAGGACACCTGCCTACAATCATACCGGTACCTCTTTGTGAGGCATACAGTCTACCTAAGAAGATTTCTCAAAACCAGGGGCAAATAGTGACTATAGACATCAAAACACTCTACTAGCTTTTCCATACCCTGTCAGAGAAGGAGATCGTATGGCAAAGCGATTGACTTGTTTTAAAAAAGCTACCTCATGTCGTCATAACCAGGAGACGATGCATGATCCTTACCGGTCTAACTAGCTCAGCTGTCTATACCGGATCTGACAGTTTGGATCCCGAATATTCAATGCTACTGAGGTAATTGAAAACATGGAGGTTGAAGTCACATCCCTTCAACAGCAAATCATGGACCTCAACGGTGTGTCCCGGCCACTTGACTTCGCGACCCCTGACGGACCTGCCTAGGATCGATTTTTTTTCTCCTACATAGTGGATGTTGGTTGATAAACAGCAAATCAAGACCTGACAGGATGCCATAGATAGCTTTATGGAGCAGTACTCTTTCAATTAAGAGCTTCGACCTTAGCGAAGCCAACTAGAACAAATGTACCAAAAGAACAATGAGTCCTTCCTAGAATATGCAACCCGCTGGAGGAAAATGACAGAAAAGATATCTACTTCGATCCCTAAGGAAGAGTTGGAAAACATATTCATGGGCACTCTGAAACAGCCCTACTCCACCCTGATGATGACATTACCAGTTGTGGATTTTGGCACCATTGTCAAAACCGGTGGCCGCATCGAGACAGCCATCAAGAGCGGTGTCATCCACTCCATCCTAGGGCTTGCTCCTCGCAGAACAGCATCACCTATAAATATAAACAGTGGTCCCCGAGACCAGAGAAGATGTTCAAATGGTATCTTCTGTAACACCCATTATTGCCAGCTCCAACAGCTCAGTCTTAGCAAGCATCCGGAAACACCAGGCCAAATAGACAAAACCAGGGGCAGAATCGTCCCCCCAGAAACTTCACCCCTCTTCTATACACTCTTAGCCAGTTATTGGATTTCTTGACCAAGCAAGGACTTCTCGAATTAAGAGGCCCTACTCCTCTCTTATCTCCCGACAAACAGAACAAAAATTTCCAAGCCAATCACCACTGCGTCGTTCATCAAGACCCAGGTCATGCAACAGACTACTGCATTGGCCTGAAGTGCGCTATCCATGACCTTCTGGATAAGGGTAAGGTTGACTGGTCTCTAGCAACACAAGTATCAATCAGGCACCATTGCCCCCACACAACAACCAAGTTAATTTTATTGAGTGGGAAGAGCCCGGGGCAGGGCAATCGAAACCTAGCATACCCGCAGTTGATGAAGGCATTATCAGGCCTTCATACCAACCTCCTGTCATAATCCCTTTTCCCCAATCACACATACAGACCATCTAGTCTCTAGTACAGATCCTTGTCCCCGTGCAAATCATCTACACTATCCCTTACCCTGTAAACTGACCCACGACACCAGCTCAAGCCTCTACTTCTACAAGCCCCATTCAGATCCCTTACATCCCATCTCCACCTTTTAACCTCAACCATGTGTGGGCGGTGAAATCTCACCGTCCATTGCCTAAGTATGTGTGTATTGACACACACCTGATCACTGTCTCCTGAAGAGACGGTTTGGGTTCACGTGTGCCTGTGGCATGCGTGGTACCTTTAGCTATCAACATTAAATGTTGATGGCTAACATCATGCCACCCAACTAACCAGGGTGGGGTTTGATTCGTGAGGGTAAATCTCACGGATCTAATCCTAAGTGACAGCTTTAAAAGGGCTTACACGCATCAATCCGTGAGGACCAAAACCTCACGGATCCAACATAAGTGTCAACCTTCGAGAGGTTGACACGTACCCCATTCCTTGAGGGTTAAAACCCCACGGATTCAATCCTAAGTACGTACTGGCCTTCATAAGCCTGACATGTGTATGATCCGTGAGAGCTGAAACCTCACGGATGAACCCTTCGTGTTAGTCTCCAAGAGACTAACACATGTTCAATCCGTGAGGACAAAATCTCAAAGATCCAATTTTAAGTGCCAGTCTCTGAGAGACTGACACGTGTTCGATCCTTGAGGAAAAAACCTCACAGATCCATTGATGAGTGCCAATCTCTGAGAGACTGACACGTGTTCGATCCTTGAGGACAAAACCTCATAGATCCATTTTTGAGTGCTAGTCTCCAAAAGACTGACACGTGTTCAATTCTTAAGGACTAAAACCTCATGGATCCAACCTTAGTGCCAGCCTCCGAGAGGCTGACACGTATCCCATTCCGTGAGGATTAAAACCCCACGGATTCAATCCTAAGTATTAGCCTTCATAAGGCTGACACGTGTATGATCCATGAGGACTAAAACCTCACGGATGAACCTTTAGTGTTAGTCTTTGAGAGACTGACACGTGAGCAATCCGTGAGGACCAAAACCTCACGAATCTAACCTAAGTGGCAGCCTCCGAGAGGCTGACACATGTCATATCCATGAGGATAAAACCCCTATAAATCATATTTGGTGCTAGCCTCCGAGAGGCTGTCACGTGTCCTATCCGTGATGCTAAAACCTCATGGATTAAATATCATGTCCTGGACCAAGCCCTAGACCATGGGGCGAGACTTATGGTCTCACCCTCTAGTCCGTGGGTGAGACCTATGGTCTCACCCTCTGGTCCATGGGTGAGACCTATGGTATCATCCTCTGGTCCGTGGGTGAGACCTATGGTCTCACCCTCTGGTCTGTGAGCGAGACCTATGGTCTCACCCTGTGATCCGTGAGTGAGACCTATAGTATCATCCTCTGGTCTGTGGGCGAGTCCTATGGTCTCACCCTCTAGTCCGTGGGGAAGACCTATGGTCTCACCCTCTGGTCTGTGGGCGAGACCTATGGTATCATCCTCTGGTCCGTGGGCGAGACCTATGGTCTCACCCTCTGGTCCGTGGGTGAGACCTATGGTCTTACCCTCTGGTCTGTGAGCGAGACCTATAGTCTCACCCTGTGATCCGTGGGCGAGACCTGTGGTCTCACCCTTTAAATCCATGGACTGACCTGGGTCAGTCTGTCCCCTACTGACAGTCAGTATCTGACTGTCATAGGGCAGAGAGTCCTCGATAAAAAAAGATTCTCTATCAACCTATGGGGGGATCCCAAGATAAAGATCCCTTCTTTTAAAATCTCATGGGATGCCACATGGCACCCTATAATTATGATAGAATTAGGACTATGTCTTGTATCTTAGGAAAGGATGTGAGATGCCACATGGCACCCTATAATTATGATTGGATTAGGACTATACCCTGTATCCTAGAAATGATGTGATTAACATCCTTCTTTTCGAAAGGTACTAGGATTCCCCCTAAAAAGGGAAACCTGGTACAAGAGTCCTCAAAAGAAGAGGATTCTCTCCAACTTGAGGAGTCTCTCAGATAAGGGAGACCCGTGAGCTGGCATCTTCTAAGCATGGCCCAAGTTGACTTTCCTAAAGGAAGGGAGTCAAAGAGAGAGACCTAAAAAGGACTCTCTCAAACCTATAAAAGGTGTTTTCTCTCAACAAACACACACGAAGATGAAGGAATACACACAAAAAGAGAAAACTCTCTCCTCCCCTTCAAGTAGCAGCAAAACAAAAGCAAGCAGGTGAAGAAGAAGACTCTCTCGACATGGAGAATATAAGGTGAGCCCTTAAATATGGCCACCATTCTTTTTTTCTTTTCTTGAAAAGACCTCATTGAGGCACTTGTAACGCCTACATGGGAACTGGGCAACCCTATTGAATAAATACAAATATTTTATTCATATCTTTATTCTTCTTTTAATTCTTCATCTTAATCAGAGGTTCGTCCCCCAATATAGGGAAGCCAATTTAACAGTCTGAGTTTACTCAGATTGGAAGGATAGTCCCCCACAACAAACAATAAACTCCATACAACAATTGAGGAAATTTGATAAGATAAATTTTACGCTTACAGTGTGCTCGCTCCTCGATTCCTCATCCTTGAAAGAGAGAGCATAGCCTACCTCACCAGATCTGGTCGGGTGTACCAACCTCTAACAGCAGTAGTTGAGCCAGCAAAGACAAAGGGAACAGAGAAGGAGAAAATAAGGGTGTTAGACCCAGAGAAAGAAGTAGCAGACTCGGCATTCTTGCTGAAAATCTTGAAAAAGGCAGAGGAGTTCAACATTACTCAGCAGTTGAGCAAAGTTCCGACACAGATTTCTATCTTGGGTCTTCTTCTAACTTCCGAGCATCACAGGATGCAGCTGCTTCGGGTATTTAATAATGCCCACGTAACATCAGACATCACGCCCTAGAAACTGGGGCACATGGTGGGGAAGGTACTCAAATCTAGAATTATCTCCTTCACAAAAGAGGAGATACCAGACATCGACAGAGATCACATCCGGGTTCTATACATTGCAGTTCAGTGCATGGACATAACTTTATCATCAGTGCTCATTGACAATAGCTTTAGCCTAAATGTCTGCACTTTGTCTACATTGCAAAGCCTGGGTATAGATCTCAGTCAGGTGAAGAAGAGACCAATGGCCATTAAGGAATTTGACAACTCCATCAGGCAGAATCTGGGTGACATTGACTTGACCATCGGGGTCAGACCTGCTCTTCATCGGAAGAAGACATACACCTCAAAGATTTTGGGAACCTTGATGAAGAGGTATAATGCAAGAAAAGAGAAAGCAGGAGAACATATAACAAGAGAATAGAAAATAAAATATTCAAGTAGGTTGGAAAACATTAATACTGTTAACGGAACTTCTTTGAAGAGCACTATCGATAAATCAATCATTGTAGAGGATGAACCTTCAAAGTCTTCTGAATCCTCTGACTCTTCTGATAATGTTTCTGTTGCTGAAGAAGTTGTTGCTAAAGAAACTATTATTGAAGAAACCATTGTTGAGGAAACCATCTTTGAAGAATCCACTGGCAATCATACTCCATTGATAGGAAAAACGCCTTCTTTGGAATAGGAGGCAACCTTTACTGCATCATCATATTTAGCAGGTGATGTTGAAGATCAAATGGAACCCTCCTTTGAACCTGAAATTGAAAACTTTCCTATAGGGATTCCTTTTTAACCAAGATTACACTGGGAGTAGTGGCCAATCACATATCAATCCCCCTGACAAGGCAATAGGCTATATGGTGATCTGAATCCACCAAATCCTTATGGAGATAAGGCTGAACTGGTAACCGCCTTTTCATCTCAATGGAGTATAACTCTTCCGAGCTTTTGATCAGCATAAGCTCGCCACGCCATTGATTTAAGACCTGTCTTGAAGAGAAAACATCATAATGGCGTTAGAATATTACTAGGGACGAATTCTGTCTTTCTACCATAACTTGAAAGCTTATAATATCTTCTGATAAAAATTTTCTCATTTGATCATGTCATCTGCGAAACACTCGAACTACCCAGGCCATTAAGGCGTAGTGAGTGAATCAGTATGCTCTGAATTCAGATCTCATTCTTGAATGCAACTTATTTTAAGGTATTTGAACCTTCCAGATCATCATAATCATTATCCACGTGGCCTCTAATTAGCTCAAGTTTCAATCTGATTAGGAAATAAGCTCCACATGTCAACTAATCATTTTGCATCATCAACAACTGTCCAATTCTTTTTATAATAGTAAAGAAGTTAGAAGATAAGTATAAGGATAATTTTTTCATTATGACAAAATTCAATCATTGTTTTTAACCAACCCATTCTCTTTATAATAGTAAAGGTAGAAGATAAGGGTAATTTTGTCATTATGGTAAAATTCGACCAACGTTTTTAATCGACACATTCTATTTGTAATAGTAAAGACTAAAGATATATAATGGTGGGTCACAAGTGTGATGCATATGAGATCAACTATACAAAATTGCATCGCAATAATATCCTTGTACATGTGGCCATACAATTCTATAGATAGAACAGAAATTTGTGAGACATTTTGGGAAAAACTTAAGGAATATTATGAGTATAGAAACTTGAGGGATATTTTGGGTAAAAAATATTGCTAGGGGCACATTGGGTATAGAAATCTGACTTTAGGGGCATCTTGGGATATAACAAATTGAGGGCATTTTGGATATAAAAACTTGAGGGTCATCTTAGAAATAAAGAAATTGAAATATGGGCAAACTTGAGGGGCATTTTGTGTTTGAGAACTGATCGGTGCTAAATGTTATACATAAAAGCACCTCAAACTTAACTTGCTAATCATTTAGAGTAATTATTTAAATTATTTTATGCTACTTGGTTGTTTATTCTTATTTCAGGTTCATACGAGGAAAAGAAGATAAAATGGAAGATTTACAAGATTCAAAGACTCCAAAAATCTCAGAAAAAAAAGAAGAGTAAAAGAAAGAAGAAGAAAAGAGAGCGAAATCGCAGAAATCTACCCTGATAAATCGATTGGCCAAAATCGCACTTCTATCAATAGATGGATAGTTTGGTAATTTTCTTTATCCAAAATTTATGAAACTTTTTGGGTAGATTCTAGATGACCTAAAGGAGCTATGTTTAAAATTTCGGGTCAATCCGATTAAAATTGAGCTCTCTAGAATTATTTGAAGTTCAGTGGCAAAACTGTAAATAGGGTGAAATAATATTCCGTGAATAGTGTTTCGTGAATAGTGTTTTAGTACTTCTAAACACTTTCTAACTCTATTATTGTCTTCCTAAATGATGGTTTAATCCTCATTCAACCCTAAGAGAGTTTAGAGAGAGAAAAAGAAGAGTTGTACCTCAATTAGAACTCCTTATTCTAGAAGGACTCTATCTATCTTTCTCATTAAAAAGGAGAATTCTTAGCCATTATCAAGAGAGAGAGAGAGAAATTTGTAGAGATTTTGGATCTGAAGAAGAGAAGCTCTGGAGATCAAGGAAGTCATGAAGAGAAGTGCTGCAACTTTGTCCATGAAGATGTTGCATTCCTCCCTCGCGATGAACTAATTTCCACTCTAGGGTTTCGATGAAACCCTAGCCAAGTAACTGTGTCCTTTATTTTGTTTTTATTTTAATTCTCTGCATTGTAAAACATTGATTGCATAATGAGAGGGTTGTTTTCAAACAACCGGATTTATTTGAATTATATTTAATTTCAATGGAATTCTCAACCTTGTCTTAGGTATTATAAAATTGGAATTAAAATCACTTGTGTTAATTTTCGTTAGAATTTAAACATAGGTTTTATGCAATGGTTTTAAAATATCGAGAGATTAAATCTGAAGATATTTTATGCTAAGGGAAGACGAGTGATTACACAACCGTAGATTAGTGTGTATCATTCGTGCTAACCGAAGATACGATATTCTAAGGATATAATCCCTTGAACTTTTCTTGAGCAGTTGAGAGGGGACGTGCTGTCACTCTAACTGGAATGTGGTGGATTTGAAAACCCTAGATTTTCTCTCCAAAAGGATTTAAAAACCCAATTGTTTTTAGTTTAATTTAGAAATTTCATTTAAATTAGTTTAATTCATTGTTTTAGTTTAATCAAATCAAAATTCAATTGCCTCAATTATTAGTTTAAAATTAATCTGAATAAAAAGCAACGAAACCAGCGCAGTCCTCAGAGGAACGATACCCTTACTAGTACTATTCTACGGAATTATTACTTAGAATGAATAATTTAAGATTGACTGACGATCAAGAACCAAAATACCTTGGGGACATTCTAACTATAGAAACATATTTGAAGAAATTTTGGGTATAGAAATCTGACTTGGGGGTATTTTGGGTATAGAAACCTGACTTTGGGACAATTTTAAGGACATTCTAACTATAAAAAAATTGGAGAAAATTTTGGGTATAAAAAACATGAAGAACACATTTTAGAAATAAAATATGGGCATTTTTAGAATAAGGTAAATTTCAATCAATATTTCTAAGGCACATTCTCTTTATACTAGTTAGGGGCGGTTTCAAAATTTAGATAATCGTTTTTAAGTCTCTCATTCTCTTTATACCAATGTTTTAAAAATCAGATCAAATTAGCCAGTTGGACTGAAAAACCCAAGAATCAACTAGTCAACCAGTCCCCAAAACCACCATAACCAGACTGTTTTAAAAGCTAACCTTAAAATCAGGAACAGGAAGAACTCACTAGTTCAACCGAAGTACTAGTGATATAACTAGAAAAAATCAGAAGAACCGACAAAACAAGGACACAATCCTACTGGACCGGTCGAACCGGGAACCGGTCACCTAGCCAGTTCGATTATGTGAACATTACTTGATATATTACTAGGGGCAATTTTGAAATTAAGTTACATTGCAATCTGTTAGCTTCAGGGTTACAACCATGGGTACCCCTAATAATTTTGATAATAACATAAGAATGAAATGAAAATTTTGGCACTAATAATCCTGTTTAAGTGTTTGATCATTTCATAATATAAAGTTGATAACACTCTAATCATGAAAAATGATGAAAGTTTACCCAAGAGGAAGTTCAACTCATTGTATACAAGATGAAGATCCAAGATAAGACTATACTCCAAGTCGGGTCCATTGAAGACAAAGACAAATCACAAGAACCAAGACTAGCAAAGATCAACTCTCAAGTAGCTTCAAATGTAATTTTTATTTGTTTGAGAGTACCTAGGACTTATGTAAGAAGTCCACAAAAGAATGAAAAGTTGAAAAACTCAAATCATAGATTGACCTAGGAGCCTAGGACACTTTTTCGAAATCATTCTAAGGCCCTAAGGGATCATAAAATCATGTTAAAACTTAGCTAATTGACCTAGGAAATCAATCCCATCACCTTGATCTGATCCAAGATAGAATTCAGAGTTTTTGTTCTGAATTCGTCGATGAATTCTCAGGACAGGCTGAATTCAGCGATGAAGTCATGACTGTATTTCTTGAAATTGCATTCTGTGTTCTGTATTTGGTGATGAATTCAAGTGGGAACCCCACTTCGTCAACGAATTCTAGTCTAAAACAGAAAACTCGTTATAACAGCTAGTTTTCAACGGACTAAAAGGCATTAAATGCTACCTCAATGGCATTATTGGATCAAATGCTATAAAAGGAGTTCATTTATGAACTAATAATAACTTTTGATCACAACAATAACTTCTATTGATCATTCATTCATTGCTTTTGGTTCCTCAATCACTTACATACGTAAAAAATCCTCAAATCTCTCTTGAGCTCATTCAACTCCAATTCCGTTTGAGAGACTTTGTTAGATTTTTTATTTCACTCTTATCCAGCTCATTCAAGGAGCCTTTATTTCGGATTTTTGAATCCAAACTCATTTATTGAGGTCAGTCAAGAATCTAGGATTCTTGCACCGAAGCTGTTGCTTCAGTTTTATCAAGATAGGGTAGTGCTCTTGAGAGGTTTTAGCTCAGCCTAAAGGAGAGCTTGTAAAGGTAATATCTCAACCTGTAAGAGAGATTGTAACAGTTTGGACTCCACCAGTGAAGGAGCCTATGCGATTAAGGAATCGTGGTGAATCCTCTAGCTAGAAGCTTGAGGCGGGGAGTAGGCTGGTTTGCTGAACCTCATGAAAAAATTTTGAGTTTGCACTCTTTTTATCTCCTCTCTTTCTCTTACAATATTTCTATTGTCTTTGCTTGCTGCATATTTAATTTATTTCGCATATTGAACCTATAGTCCATAAATTTTTTTAATCTACCATAGACCCTATTCACCCCCCCCCCCCCTTTAGGGTCATTACCTGGCTAACAATTGGTATCAGAGCCTAATACTCTAGATAGATCTAAAAAATCTGAGTAATCGATTTTAAAATGACAAACAATATTTCTGCAACAAGCCTAAGAGAAGGATAGTCCACCACTAGACCTCCATTGTTTAATGGATAAAATTATAACTATTGGAAAACTAGAATGATGTATTACATCCAAACTCTAGATTATGAGTGTTGGAGAGTAATAGTCAATAACCCCCATCTTCCCACAAAACTTGTGGATGATGTTAGAATCCCCAAGGTAGAAGAAGAATGGAATGATGCTGACATTAAGCTCATTCAAATTAATGCCAAGGCCTTAGCAACCTCTATTGTGCCTTAAGCCCTCAAGAATTTAACAGAGTTTCTGGATGTAACTCTGTTAAAGAAATTTGGGATAAACTGAAAGTCACTTATGAAGGGACTAATCAGGTTAAAGAAGAAAAAATTAGCATGTTTGTTCACAAGTATGAATTATTTAAAATGGAAAAAGAAGAATCTATTGGTGATATGTTCACCAGATTTACTAACATTTTAAATGGTCTAAAATCTTTGGGTAAAGTGTATTCAAATGCAGAAAATGTGCGAAAGATTTTAAGATCACTGCCCAAGGAATGGACTCCAAAAGTTATAGCAATCCAAGAAGCTAAGGATCTCACCAGGCTGCATATGGATGAGCTGTTGGGTTCTCTCATGACTTATGAAGTTATAATGAAGGATCAACTGCCTGATGAACTAAGAGCCAAGAAAGGGCTGACCCTCAAGACTACTCAAATTGAAGATAGTGATGAGGAATCCAGCAGTGATGATGAAGACATAGCCTTAATGGCAAGAAGATTCAAAAGGTTTCTCAAGCATAAAAAGAACTTCAAAAAGAAACCATACAAGAAGAAGTTCTCAAAAGAGGTGAACAAGGCTGAATCAAGCAAGAAGGAACCCCTCACTTGCTATGAATGCAAGAAATCAGGCCACATAAGGACTGACTGCCCTCAACTCAAGAAGAGCCAAAGATTCAAGAAAAATGCTATGATGGCTACTTGGGATGACTCAGAAGGAAGCAAGTCAAGAGAGTCCAGTGATGAAGAGGTGGCTAATCTATGCCTCATGGTAAATGAGGATGGGATAATTACTTCCTCAAATGATTCTCTTTCATATAATGAAATAAGAGAGACATTTGATGAGCTCTACATTGAATTTGGTAGAATAGCTAAATTAAATAAATCTTTTAAAAAGGAAATTAACACTCTCACACATTCATGTGAAATTCTGCAAAAAGAAAAGAGTGTGTTAGTAAATGAGAATGAGGAATTGAGTAAGAAACTAAATGAAATTCAAGATTCTCCTCATGAATCATCTTGTGAATGTGATGAGTTAAAAGCAAAAGTCAAAGACTTGACTAATACTATCCTCACATTCACAAATGGTCAAAAGAACCTAGAAAGACTCTTAGGACAACAGAGATGTGTTTTTAACAAAGTTAGACTTGGCTATAACACCCTTTCAAAATAAAAAGATTATCAAAACTTCTTTACAAAATTAAGTAGTAACCAAACTCTACCTTCGGCTTCATTCTATAATGGTAAAATAATTAGAAAAGTTTGGGTTCCAAAAGGAACAACTTCTTTTTCAAAAACTGACCACAAAGGACCAAGAATGATATGGGTTCCCAAGGAAACTAATTGTAGAGACCCGGATCTTTTTCATGTTTTTATTTCAAGCATTAGGGGTATTATAATCCTTGTGAGGTTTAAATGTTTATGTATTTTTTTTATTTAGGAGGAATTTGAAAATTCTAAAAGGCCAAGAATGTCCCTTTTCGAAAGACGAATCCAATGCAAGTTGAATCGTCGAAATCCGACAAACGAGTCTAAAGTTATGGCCAAAACAGTATAATGGGTCAAAAATCTGCAGAGCACCGATCGCTAGGGATCGGTTAGTTCACAACCGACCGCTCGGTCCAAATTAGCGATCGATTGATCCACAACCGATCGATCGGTACCTATCGACTGGTTAACTTTTTTGTATGGGGAATTTTTCCAGAGAGGGTGTTTTTGACCGAGAGTTCGGTCAAGAATACCGGTCGATCGGTAGGCTACCGATCGCTCGATTATAACCACCAATCGATCGGTCTTTCGTGTTTTTGTAGAATTTTAGTAAGGGCTTTTAGGTCTTTTGGCTCTCAAACCTTGGGACTATAAATAGGAGTCCTATCTCGAGGTATTAGAATACTCTACCTATTTCTAACCTCATTTGGCAAAAAAGGGAGAGATAACCTAGGTTTTTGAGAATTAGATTGCTCGGAGAAGAAGGAGATAGCTTGGATATCACAAGGAAAGCTTGGAGATCGTCCTCAAAGCTTCCCCAAATCATCTTGGGAGCGATTTGGATCCAAGGGAAGGATCTCTAAGCTCGATATACTATCCAAATCAACTCTATTATAATGTTTTGTGAATGTTAATATGATAGAAATTATAGAAATAGAAATTAAATGTGTTTTTCCCTATTTTTGTATGAAGTAAGCTATTATGGATAGAAATATGGATTAATAATGTGTATGAAATGTATGGAGGATGGAAAATATTATGGAGGATGGGATGAATGTGTGGAGGTGGATGGTGTTTGGATTGTTTGGATGAATTATGGTTTGATAAAATGTTGGAAATGTGAAAGGGCAATGGATTGATAATCTACGTACCCAAGGTGTTTGTGAAAATGCTTGAGAAGATAAATACTAATATATTACTATGGAATTGTAGGAATTTAATTATGAATTGTGCTAAGAATCATGATAAAATATGTATATGTGATTGTTTGTTAAGTATGTCTAATTACTTGCATGGAAATTGATAGTCGGGAAGGTAAGAACTTAGAGGAAAATCTTTCAAACCGGGAATTCTCTAACTATTTGGTATGGGACAGTATAGTGGAGTTTCCATGGTGGGAGATCGAAATGTAAGCAATTACCAACTCGAACGTTAATTTTGACACTTAAGCACAGATGCACATGTATGTTAAGATAAGAGTCTCACAAGTCACACATGTGGACCACAAGCATAAGCATTGTATACGCCTGTCATTCTGAATAAGCCCAATGAGGGATCTGAAAAAATACATGTTCTGAATAAGCTGCTCAAGACTCATAAGTATTCGCATGGCATGGTCCGTATCCGCCAAGAACGGCATGTCACACCACTGTATAATCTGAATAAGCGCATAAGCATAAGCATCTCACAAGCACGTGGTCTCATAAGCACATGCATCTCATAAGTATGTTGTCTACTAAGTCTAAAGTTCTCACAAGTACACGAATCAAGGTGATGATATGATGTATATGAGCACATGTTCTCCCGTACTCTGATTATGTTATTACGCTATTGGATATAATTCTAACTGAGTGCAGGTGTATTAGGTTGTTGGTTGGATTTTATATACACCGAGTACTTTTGTACTCAGCCAGACTTTGTTTTGACAGGTTTAGAGCAGGAGCACACGGCAGAGCCGTGGATTAAGAGGGCATACGTCGAGGAAGGAGGAGAAGGTGAGCCTGCCGATGAGGGAGCTGGGGGCTTGGATGGTTACACCTACTAGTTCATGTTTTGTTTTGTTTAAGAGATTTATAATAGACTTTTAGATTATATTGCTCATTAGATTACTTTACAGCTGGATATTAGACTATTGTTTATTGTGGGTGGTTATGTTGAGCATAAACTTGAGCAGGAACTTGGTTTTATATATATCGAAATTTTATTATCCTCATTTTTGGAGACTCATGTTAGTACACCTTATATGTATGGATTTTAAGCAGGTTAAAGAAATGTGACGAATCTAAAGTCCTATTTTAGCCTCGTAGGATTTTGGGGTCGTTACAGAGGTGGTATCAGAACTCAAGGCGTTAGAGTCCTTAGGGTTAAGGTATTAAGTATATGATATGGGAAGATGTTACCCTTAGGGAAGCAACATCAAACTTAGGACTTTAAAATTGTTGAGGATTGAGCTTTGATTAAGCATAGACTTAAGCATTTATGTGAGTGTGTTCTAAATGGATTATTTCCTTCTTCTCAGGACTCTAGGTATGAGGAGAGGTGGAAGGAATAATAGGAATGGAGGAGGTAGTGTGACTGATGGGGATACTCCAGATGGTACCCCCCAGGCTAATATGAGTCGGGCTAGGGTAGCTATTGCTGCAGCCATGGAGAGACAGGCTGAAATTATGGCTCAGCAAACTGCATTGCTAGTTGCAGGTCAAGCTAGGCAAGAGAGGCCGGTTGATGTTCACCCACCCCGACATAATGGAGTGGAAGCTTTTAGGAGAATGAGTCCTCCAGTCTTCTATGGTAGTACGGATTCCGTAGTTGCTGAGTTATGAATCATGCAACTAGAGAAGATTTTCTCTGTGCTAGAGGCCACCGATGAACAGAGGGTGAAATGGGCCTCCTTCGTCATAGAAGGCGAAGCCGAACATTGTTGGAGGGCCGCATCTAGGCAGAGGAATGAAATGCGAGCTGGACAGGAGTGGACTTGGGGGGAGTTTCTCGGCATCTTCTACGCGAGATACTTCCCGGTGTTTGTGAGAGATTAGAAGGAAATTGAATTCTCTACCTTGGAGCAAGGGAGGATGTCAGTGGTCGAGTATGAGGCCAAGTTTGTAGAGCTTTCTAGGTTCGTTCCTCACTTGATTGCTACGGAGAGAATGAAGGCAAAGAGGTTTGAGCGAGGCTTGAAGGATTTTATCCAGGAGAAGGTTTCGATACTTCAGCTCGAAACATGTAGGGAGGTGTACCAGCGTGCCTTGATAGCTGAGAAGAATTCAGAGGAATTTTTGAAGAAGAGGGAGAAGATTCAAGCAAGCAGGTTTGGTCCTCAGGACAAGAGGTCGAGGATGTCAGGTCCTATGCTGATTGCTAGGCCTACCCCGTATCAAAGGCCTACTCAGGCAGCCCCTCGAGTAGCTTAGGTTACTCCGCCTACTACTGGGATCCAGTTGTATGATGCATGCAGCCAGTGTGGAAAGAGGCATAGAGCAGGAGATTGTAGGGCAATTACTGGAGGTTGTTTTCATTGTGGAGATGTTTCACACTGGATCCAAGATTGCCCACTCCGCATTCAGCAGGGGCTTCAGTCGACTCAGCCACAGGAAGTCAAGCCCCCAGGCAGGCAACCGATGCAGCAGAGGCCACCACAGGGCCCGAGACCGTAGCAGCCTTGCCAGCAGCTCAGGGCCGGGTGTTTGCTACATTAGAGCAGGATGCATAGGCATCCGACAATGTTGTACAGGGTACGTCTATTTGTGTTTTAGTCAATTAAAATATTGTTCAGATGCTATGCGTGTGATATTAAACATTATGTAGTATGATGTATGATGTATGATGTATGTATGCATTCATGATTTGACAAATTATCTTTGTGTATTAATTCAGGCTCATTGTTGATAAATGATTTTCTCGCTCATGTGTTGATCGATACTGGTTGCACTCACTCCTTCGTCACACCTAGTTTTGCACGAGAGTTTCCGATGGAGCCAAGTCTCTTAGATCGTGAATTGTCGATCGGTACTCCTATTGGTAGTTCAGTCATCACTGATAAGGTCTATCGAGATTGTGATATTCGAGTAGGTCAGAGAGAAATGCCAGCTGATCTGATTGTCATTGAGTTCCAAGACTTCGACGTCATACTAGGCATGGATTGGCTTTCCAAAAACCATGGGCATGTCGACTGTATTGGGAAGGTAGTCAACTTTAGACCAATCAGTGAGCCCCCTTTTCGTTTCCAAGGGTTGAAGAAAAAAGACTTAGCTCGTTTTGCGGCATTGAGTCTTACTATCTTGAAAGCACCAGATTCGTCAAGTATCCCTGTTGAAGAGGAATTCATGAATGTTTTTCCTAAAGACTTACCGGGTTTGCCGTCAGATAGAGAAGCAGAGTTTTCAATTGAGTTAGCTCCGGGTACGACACCTATCTCTAAAGCGCCATATAGGATGGCTCCAGTAGAGTTGAAAGAGCTTAAGGAGCAGATTGATAAATTGCTTGATCTTGGGTTTATTCGCCCAAGTATATCACCTTCGGGAGCTCTGGTATTGTTTGTAAAGAAGAAAGATGGTTCGATAAGGATGTACATCGACTATCGACAACTGAACAAGGTCACTATAAAAAACAAATATCATTTGCCTAGGATCGATGACTTGTTTGATCAGTTGCAATGAGTTAAGTATTTCTCCAAGATCGATTTAAGGTCAGGCTACCATCAGTTGAAGAGAAAGGCGGAAGATGTGCCTAAGTCTGTATTTAGGACCAGATATGGGCATTTTGAATTCCTAGTCATACCGTTCGGTTTGACTAATGCTCCGATAGAATTCATGGATCTCATTAACAGAATCTTCAAGCCGACTCTGGACCGCTTTGTGATCGTATTTTTGGATGACATTCTAGTGTACTCCAAGACACAGAAGGAGCATGAGATGCATCTCTGGGTCACACTGAAGACACTTCATGAGCATAAGCTATATGCTAAGCTTAGCAAGTGCGAGTTTTGGCTAGAAAATGTAGCATTTCTAGGCCATGTTGTGTCTGGAGAGGGGATTTCTGTGGACCCTTCCAAGATCGAAGCAGTGGAAGGATGGGGAAGGCCAAAGAGTGTTACAGAGGTTCGAAGTTTCTTGGGCTTAGCTGGATATTATCGAAGATTTGTAGAGAGATTTTTCAGTTTGGCAGCTCCGCTTACTCATTTAACTCGAAAGAACGCTAAGTTCGAGTGGAATGAGAAATGTGAGAAGAGTTTCCTTGAGTTGAAGAAGCATCTCACCACTGCTCCGATCTTGACTGTTCCATCCGGTAGTGAAGGTTTTGTGGTGTACAGTGACACCTCACTCATTGGGTTAGGTTGTGTTCTTATGCAACACGAGAAAGTTATTGCATATGCTTCTCGGCAGTTGAAAGACCACGAGAAGAATTATCCCACCCATGATTTGGAGTTAGTAACTTTAGTCTTTGCTCTCAAAATTTGGAGACACTACTTGTACGGTGCGCAGTTTGAAGTTTTCACCGATCATAAGAGTCTAAAGTATTTGTTCTCACAGAAAGAGCTGAATTTGAGGCAACGTCATTGGGTGGAATTCTTCAAGGATTATGATTACTCTATCCAGTACCACCCGGGGAAAGCAAATGTGGTGGCAGATGCGATAAGTAGGAGAGTTACTGGATTCTTGGCACACTTGATGGTCCAAGAATGGAAGCTATTTGAAGAGATGTCTAGCCTTGATGCAGGTTTCAGTGTGGAAGAGTCAGGAGCCTTGTTGGCTAACATTATGGTCAGGCCAACCTTATTGGACAAGACTAAAGATCTACAGTGGAATGATGGAGAATTGCACGCTGCCATGAATAAGTCGCTTCGCAGCGGGTTTGAGGATTTCTCTTGGAGAGATGGTGGAGTTTGTTTCAAGGGTAGACTTTGTGTTTCGGATAATGAAGATTTAAGAAGGGAGATTCTAAATGAAGCACACAAGTCCAAGTACACTGTCCATCCGAGAGGTACTAAGATGTACCAGAACCTCAAGAAGTATTTCTATGGAAAGGTATGAAGAAAGATATGGCTACCTTTGTATCTAAGTGTTTGGTGTGTCAGCAAGTGAAGGCCAAACACAGGAGACCGGCACGACTTCTTCAGTCTCTTCCTATTCCCGAGTAGAAGTGGGAAAATATCTCCAAGAATTTTGTTGTTGGTTTACTAAGGACGGTCAAGAACTTTGATGCCATTTGGGTTATGGTCGACCGATTGACTAAGTCAGCTCATTTTCTTCCATATCGGACCACTTTCAACTCCAATCAATTGGCTAACCTCTATATCAAGGAGATAGTCTGTTTGCATAGAGTGCCAGTTAGCATCGTTTCCAATTGAGATCCTATATTTACATCCAGATTTTGAAAGAGTTTTTAGCAGGCCATGGGTTCCCATTTGGATTTTAGTATGACATTTCATCCGTAGACAGATAGGCAAATTGAGAGGGTGAACCAGATCATAGAGGACATGCTATGAGCTATTGCCTACAACAATAGCTATCAAGCCAGCATTCAGATGGCTCCGTTTGAGGCACTCTATGGGAGGAGTTATCGTTCACCTTTGTGTTGGGATGAAGTTAGGGAGAGGAAGATTTTGGGTCCTGAGCTCGTTGATCAGATTGTAGATAGAGTTCAGTTGATCAGAGAGAGGTTGAAAGCAGCTCAGAGTAGGCAGAAGAGCTATGCCGATACTCGTAGGAGAGGTCTTGAGTTCCAAGTTGGAGATTTTTTGTTTGTTAAGATCTCACTTACGAAGGGAGTGATGAGATTTGGCAAGCGGGGCAAGCTTAGTCCTAGATATGTGGGTCCTTTTGAGATCATCACCCGGGTTGGAGAATTTGCTTATTGGGTTACCTTACCACCTCACATGGCAGGTGTACATAATGTCATTCACATCTCTATGTTGAGGAAATATATTTTCGATCTTTCACACGTCATTGATCTGGAACCGTTGGAAATTCAGGAAGATTTGACTCTAGTGGAGCAACCGGCTCGAATCTTAGACCAGAAGGAACAAGTTTTGCGTTCTAAGGTCATTCCTCTTGTACTCTTGCAATGGGAGCATCATTCTAGAGAAGAGGCTACTTGGGAGAGAGAAGATAAAGTCCATGAAAAGTTTCCGCACTTGTTTACCTAAGGTACATAAATTTCAGGGATGAAATTCTTTTAAGGGGGGCGGATGTAGAGACCCGGATCTTTTTCATGTTTTTATTTCAAGCAATAGGGGTATTATAGTCCTTGTGAGGTTTTAATGTTTATGTTTTTTTTTATCTAAGTGAAATTTGAAAATTCTAAAACACCAGGAATGTCCCTTTTCGAAAGACAAATCCAACACAAGTTGAATCGACGAAATCTGACAAACGAGTCTAAAGTTATGGCCAAAACAATATAATTGGTCAAAAATCTGCAGAGCACCGATCGCTAGAGATCGCTCGGTTCACAATTGATCACTCGGTCCAAATTAACGATCGATCGGTCTACAACCGATCGATTGGTAGCTATCGACTGGTTAACTTTTTTGTATGGGGAATTTTTCCAGATAGGGTGTTTTTGACCGAGAGCTCAGTCAAGAATACCGGTAGATCGGTCTTTCGTGTTTTTGCAGAATTTCAGTAAGGGCTTTTAGGTCTTTCGGCTCTCAAACCTTGGGATTGTAAATAGGAGTCCTATTTTGAGGTATTAGAATACTCTATCTATTTCTAACCTATTTTGGCAAAAAGGGAGAGAAAACCTAGGGTTTTGAGAGTTAGATTGCTTGGAAAAGAAGGAGATAGCTTGGATATCGTAAGGAAAACTTGGAGATCGAAATGTAAGCAATTACCAACTCGAGCGTTAATTTCGACACTTAAGCACAGATGCACATGTATGTTAAGATAAGAGTCTCACAAGTCACACATGTGGACCACAAGCATAAGCATTGCATATGCCTGTCATTCTGAATAAGCCCAATGAGGGATCTGAATAAGTGCATGTTCTGAATAAGCTGCTCAAGACTCATAAGTATAAGCATGGCATGGTCCGTATCCGCCAAGAACGGCATGTCACACCACTGTATGATCTGAATAAGCACATAAGCATAAGCATCTCACAAGCACGTGGTCCAATAAGCACATACATCTCATAAGTATGTTGTCTACTAAGTCTAAAGTTCTCACAAGTACACGAGTCAAGGTGAGGATATGATGTATATGAGCATATGTTCTCCCGTACTCTGATTATGTTATTACGCTATTGGATATAATTCTAACTGAGTGCAGGTGTATTATGTTGTTGGTTGGATTTTATATACACCGAGTACTTTTATACTCAGCCAGACTTTGTCTTGGTAGGTTTAGAGCAGGAGCACACGGCGAAGCCTTAGATTGAGGGGGCTTACGTCGAGGAAGGAGGAGAAGGTAAGGCCTTCCGATGAGGAAGCTAGGGGCTTGAATGGTTACACCTACTAGTTCATGTTTTTTTTTTTTAAGAGATTTGTAATAGTCTTTTAGATGATGTTGCTCATTAGATTACTTTACAGTTGGATATTAGACTATTGTTTATTGTGGGTGGTTATGTTGAGCATAAACTTGAGCAGGATGACTTGGTTTTATATATATCGAAATTTTATTATCCTCATTTTTGGAGACTCGTGTTAGTACGCCTTATATGTGTGGATTTCAAGCAGCTTAAAGAAATGTGACGATTCTAAAGTCCTATTTTAGCCTCGTAGGATTTTGGGGTTGTTACACTAATCCTCCCAAATCAATTTGGGTTCCATCCAAAACAGTTTGGGTATCAGGGGGAAAGTATCTTGGAGTTACTTGAATTGGCTATGTAAGTATGTCTCAAGTCAAGAACATCCAAGACAACATGGTTCCTGGACAATGGATGCTTAAGACATATGACCGGGAACAAGAAGTTGTTTGCATCACTCACTCCAAAGGATGGTGAACATGTCACTTTTGGGGACAATGCTAAAGGGAAGATCATTGGAATAAGTAATATTGATAAGAATAAATCTGTTTTTATTGAGAATGTATTGCTTGTTGATGGTCTTAAACATAATCTTATTAACATTAGTTAACTTTGTGATAAGGGATTAAATGTCTCATTCAAATCAAATATTTGCATGATTAAGGATAAAGATAATTTAAACACTTTGTTTGTAGCACATAGAAATGAAAATGTTTACAACTTAGATTTTGATGAACTTAAATCTCAAAATATGATACGTTTTTCTGCTATAGATGAAGCTAGTTGATTATGGCATAGAAAACTAGGACATGCTAGTATGAATCTTTTGTCTAAACTTTCTAAAATGAATTAGTTAAAGGCTTACCTAAAACTAAATTTATAAAAGACAATCTGTGATGCTCGCTAATTTGGAGAACAAATAAAATCTTCATTCAAAACTAAGAAAATCAATTCTACCAGTAGGCCTTTAGAATCTTGCATATGGATCTTTTTGGTCCAAATGAAGTAGTTAGCCTAGCTGGAAAAACTTATGCTTTTGTAATTGTGGATAATTATTCAAGGTACTCTTGGGTACTATTTATTTCTCATTAAAAAAAAACCACATTCTCTATTTAAAAAGTTCTACAAAAGATTCCAAAATGAAAAAGGTTATTCCATTAACAACATAAGAAGTGATAGAGGAGGAGAGTTCAAAAATAAAGACCTAGAAACTTTTTGTGACGAAAATGGTTTTAACCATAACTTTTCAGCTCTTAGAACTCCCCAACAAAATGATGTAGTAGAAAGAAAGAATAGATCTCTTCAAGAAATGGCTAGAACTATGTTAAATAAAAATAAGCTACCTAACTATTTTTGGGCTGAAGTCATTAATACTTCTTGTTATGTAATATTTAATAGAATCATTATAAAAAATAAGTTAAATAAAACTCTCTATGAGCTTTGGAATGGTAGAATCCCTAACATAAGTTATTTTAAGGTGTTCGGTTGTAAATGCTTTATACTCAATGATAAACAACATCTTAAGAAATTTGATGCAAAATCTGTAGAAGAAATCTTTTTAGGATATTCTACAAATAGCAAAGCTTATAGAGTGTTTGATAAGAAATCTTTAGTTGTTGAAGAATCAATCCATGTAATATTTGATGAATCAAATCCATTAAACAAATCTTCTAATAATGATGAATTTGATGATGAAATTGAAAATCTTCCAAAAGAAATATCTAACTTAGAAATTAATAAAGAAAACAAAGATAATCAAGAGAAAGAAAAATTAAATGATAAATCCATTGAAATAGAAAATGAGGAAGAAAATGAAGATGAAAAATCTTATCAACTTCCCAAAGCTTGGAAATTAATAAAAGATCATCCTAAATACTTAATTCTTGGTAATATGAAACAAGAGGTTAGAACAAGAAGAAATCTAATGAACCTTGCATTCATAAGTCAAATTGAACCTAAAAATGTGTTAGAAGCTATTGAAGTTGAATCTTGGGGGATTGCTATGTAAGAAGAATTAAATCAATTTGATAGAAACCAAGTTTGGGATCTAGTACCTAGACTAAATGACAAATCTATAATTGGTACAAAATGGGTCTTTCGAAATAAAAATGATGAAAATGGAAATGTAATTAAGAATAAAGCAGGACTAGTAGCTCAAGGTTACAACCATGAAGAAGACATAGAGTATGATGAAACTTTTGCCCCGTTGCTAGACTAGAAGCTATAAGAATGCTACTTACATTTGCTAGTCATAAAGAATTTAAATTATATCAAATTGATGTAAAAAGTACATTTCTTAATAGATATATTAATAAAGAAGTATATGTGAATCAACCTCCTTACTTTAAAAATCATAAATTTCCAAATCATGTATTCAAACTAACTAAAACTTTATATGGATTAAAGCAAGCTCAAAGAGCTTGGTATGATATGCTAAATAGTTTCTTAATTGAAAATGGATTCATAAGATGTAATTGATACAACCTTATTCATAATGACCAAAAAATGATGATATGCTAATAATTCAAATCTATATAGATAACATCATATTTGGATCAACTAGTGAATCTCTACGTAAAATGTTTGCTAAAATAATGCAAATTTTTTTTGAAATGAGCATGATGGGTGAACTAATATTTTTCTTAGGACTTCAAATTAAGCAAACCAAATAAGGAATATTTGTTAATCAAACTAAATATACTAAAAAATTACTTAAAAAGTTTGGAATAGAAAATACTAAGATAATGGATACACATATGAGTCCATCAACCAAACTTGATAAGGATGAAAATGGCAAAAATGTTGATGAAAAACTTTATAGAGGCATGATTGGAAGTCTTTTGTATCTCATTGCAAGTAGACCTGACATTATATTCAGTGTTTGCACTTGTGCGAGATTCCAATCATGTCCAAAAGAATCTCACTTAATTGCTGTAAAAAGAATCTTTAGATACTTGCTTGGCACAATAGATTTAGGCTTATGGTATCCTAAAGACACAAATCTTGACTTAATAATCTATTTAGATGCAGACTTTGCTGGATGCAAAGTGGATAGAAAAAGCACTAGTGTAATTTGTCATTTTCTAGGACATTCTCTTGTTTCATGGTTCAGTAAGAAACAAAATTCAGTGGCCTTATCCACAGCTGAGGCTGAGTATATGGTAGCTGGACTTTGTTGTGCTCAAACTTTGTATATGAAACAACAGGTAGAAGATTTCAAACTTTCCTATACTAAAATTCCTATTATGTGTGATAATACAAGTGCAATTTGTATGACTAAAAATCTCATTCAACACTCAAGAACTAAACACATAGAAGTCAGATATCATTATATAAGAGATCATGTGCAAAAGGGAAATGTGAGTTTGGAGTTTGTGGATACAAATAATCAGCCTACAGATATCTTTACCAAACCTCTTCAATCTGATAGGTTTAATGTTTTGAGAAGAGAATTGGGTATGACTAGTCTAAATGAGCTAAACTAATCATTATTATGAATAAATTTGATCAAAAATTAAAAATTCTTGAATTTGATATGTTATAATTTGTTTGATTATGATGGAAGAATGATTTGAATGCCTTATGATGCTTTTGAATGCTTTAATAAACCAATGGTTTCAAGAAAAGTAGTTGGAGAATCAAATTAAAATGAATTTCTCAAATTCAGTACTGAATTCGGCGACGAATTCAGTCTGGAATTTGATTTTGGCGACGAATCTTTGGGTAAGTTTGAAAACATAATGTTTTCTGTACCCATTTTGGCAACGAATCTGGATGATCCATCCATTTCGTCAACGAAGTCAATCCGAATTTTAAAACAGTAGGTTTCCTAACTTCAATTCGGCGACGAATTCAGGGTTAAAACCCATTTCGGCGACGAATTGAATCGTGGGTATAAATAAAAACCCCCAAATCGGATTTTTTCAAAACCTAAAACCTTCCCTCATTTTCCTATTCCATTGCTCCAACACCCAAATCTCGTTTAAATCTCTCCAAATCTTTCCCAAATCGTGAGAAAATGCCTCCAATGATGAAGAATGCTTCTGTGGAACCTCTAAGAAAGAAGCCACGCACTGACAAAGGCAAGGAGCCTGCTTCGAGTTCAACTCCAACTCCAGTCAAGTTCAAAGAGGCCAAATACGAGAAGATCTTCAAGGATAAATTTCTACTTCGTTCCCCTCTGTATGGTAAAGTGGTCAACTTTCTTAATCTCTCTGCATTCGGATTAGAACTAATAAAAACCCTCTTTTCTGCCCTTAAATGAGACTCCTTCCTTGAATCCAACGAGATAATATTTCCTGAGTTAGTTAGATTGTTCTACACTCACTTTAATTTTGACCAATCTAAATCTCTCATAACTTCTTTTGTTCTAGAGAAAAACATCTCATTCCATCTCAACAACTTGCACACAATTTTAAAAATCCATCAATGCACTCTTCAAACCTTTGTGAATGGTCAGTGAACCAAGCATGAAGGGTTTGATGTAGTAGAAGCACTAAAAATGATGTGCATTAGGCAAAACTTTACTACCCCTTTCTAACTCAAGGTCAAAGACCTAACCTTGACCTCTAGGCTAATTCACCACATTATCACCTATAATCTAGTGCTTAGGTTGGTGGTAGAGAGTACCTTACCTATTTTGATGTATTCCTCATGTGGTGCATCTTAACCACCACACCCATTGATTTATCATACATCATTGCACACTGTATGGATGATGCCTTCAAAAGGAAATCAGGGTGTCTTCCTTTTGGTCAGGCCCTGACAAAAATCTTTAGACATTTCAATATCCCTTTCTCTTCCTAAACAGATTTTGTCATTGCAAATGACTCCTTCATTTATAGTAAAGCCACATTCAAAGAATGGACTATATTTGGGATGAATCTCAGAAGATTTAGACTCCCAAATCCTCTACTTAACAGCCAAAGCAAGCCCTTTGATTCTGCCCTTCTCCGGATTTACCCGGTGAGCTAGGTGAGCCTTCGCTTTTTGGATCGTCTTCTGCCCAATGAGGTACCCTCCCATTTTTTGGTTCCCGGCCATTGGGTTTACCATGTTCACAGGTCGACCCCATGGCAGCAAGAAAAGGCGATCTTGTCAATCTAGCTCATTCAAATCGCACACTGAACTTTCCTCCACTCTTCCTTCCTCCTCTTCTCCTAGCATACCACCTCTAGTCTCAGAATCCACTCCATCTATCCCTCCTACCATCTCTACTCTAGCACCTTCTCTTGCTCATCCCTTTACTGATCTTCCTTCTGATCCTCTCCTAGACCATTCCCTCCACTCTCATTCTCCTATTCAGTCACCGACCAGAGCACCTCCCTTCTCTCCTCCTTCTTCTCCCTTTAGAGCATCACCCCCTCACTTTGAGGTTGGTGGTTCCTCTGCTCAACCTAGCAACCCTTTAGGCCTTCCATCTCAGATGACGTTCTCAATCTCTTGATGGGTAAGCTGGACTCCATCAGCATTGGGATGCTGAGTTTTCAAGCAGATATAATAGAGAGAATGGAGATCCAAGAAACTCAAGTCCTTGGACTGCAGACTGAAGTCAGGGACAGACTTGCCTACCTAGAGGGCTCCTCTGCTGACTTCAAGGTTGAGATGAGAGAGAGGATGTCTTCAGTAGAAGCATCCATAGCTGTTGTTCATGAGGATTTAAAGGAGAAAGTTGATGCAACCTACTCAATGTTGGGGACTATAAACATGGATACTACAGTCACCAAAGACATAGTTGTTTATGTGACTTCTCTTCTTCAAAGGTTGGAAGGTGACCAAATGGAAGAGTTTATGAAGCTGGGCAAAGTGACAAGTGTGATCCAAGGCCAAGTAGACTCCTTTGCTCTTCAGTTGAAGACCCAGGGCAAGCTACTTCTAGATATGGCTAAACAAGACTCTTTGTTAGCCACCATCACCCTAAGAGCCATAGAGGAAATCAAGAGGATCAACCACTTCCTAGTTAGCTTGGCTACTAGAGACCCCTCTTCTCAAACCCCACTTTCTCAAGCTCCACCTTCAAAATCCAAGGGCAAGCAGTCCATGAAGCCCAAAGCAATCCCTTCCAAGGGTAAGTCCAAGGGTGCTCCAATCATATCCCTTCCTTCTTCAGATGAAGATGAAGCTGTTCAAGACAATGAAGATGAAGACCCTTCAGACGACATCTACACAAAAGTTGCAGATCTTATCAAGAAACAAAAGAAGGATGGACTGTAGCTGTTTTTGGAGTGTTTTCTTTTTTTTGATGTTGCCATAGGGGGAGAATGGTAGATGTAATGAAATTTGATTTTAGATGTAATAAAATCTAACATATTTTTTATGAAATGAGAATCATTTTTTTTTTGCATCTTTAGCAATACATATACCAAATTTTTTTTGTTTATCTTTATGGAACTTTCTCTTGACTCTTAATCTAATTTTTAATTATCTTATTGAATATGTCAAAACAATTAATCTTGAAATTTATCTTTGTGGAACTTCTCCTGGTATTAAAACATGATGATATGTCCTATAAACCATCTAAAAATATGCATCCAAGTAACAATTGTGATTATTATTTTAAAATCCATATGTTTAGGGGGAGCTTACCTCAAGGTTCTTATATAAAGCATGTTGTGAGGGGGAGCTCAACCCCATTTCATTACATTGTTATGTCATCATCAAAAATGGGGAGATTGTTAGCCTTAAGGTTACAACCATGGGTACCCCTAATAATTTTGATAATAACATAATAATGAAATGAAAATTTTGGTAGTAATAATCCTGTTTAAGTGCTTGATCATTTCAGAATATAAAGTTGATAGCACTCCAATCATGAAAAAGGATGAACGTTTACCGAAGAGGAAGTTCAACTCATTGTATACAAGATAAAGATCTAAGATAAGACCATAGTCCAAGTCGGGTCCATTGAAGAGAAAGACAAATCACAAGAACCATGACAAGCAAAGATCAACTCTCAAGTAGCTTCAAATGTAATTTTTATTTGTTTGAGAGTACCTAAGACTTATGTAAGAAGTCGTCAAAAGAATGGAAAGTTGAAAAGCTCAAATCATAGATTGACCATAGGAGCCTAGGACACTTTTTGGAAATCATTCTAAGGCCTTAAGGGATCATAAAATCATGTTAAAACTTAGCTAATTGACTTAGGAAATCAATTCCATCACCTTGATCTGATCCAAGACAGAATTCAGAGTTTTTATTCTGAATTTGTCGACGAATTCTCAAGACAGGTTGAATTCGGCAATGAAGTCATGACAGTATTTTTTGAAATTGCATTCTGTCTTCTGTATTCTGCGACGAATTCAAGTGGGAACCCCACTTCGTCGACGAATTGTAGTCTAAAACAGAAAACTTGTTATAACGGCTAGTTTCCAATGGACTAAAAGACATTAAATGCTACCTCAACGACATTATTGGATCAAATGCTATAAAAGAAGTTCATTTATAAATTAATAATAACTTTTGATCACAGCAATAACTTCTATTGATCATTCATTCATTACTTTTGATTCCTCACTCACTTACATATGTTGAAAATCCCCAAATCTCTCTTGAGCTCATTCAACTCCAATTCCGTTTGAGAGACTTTATTAGAGTTTGTATATTTCACTCTTATACAGCTCATTAAGGAGCCTTTATTTCAGATTTTCGAATTCAAACTCATTTATTGAGGTCAGTCAAGAATCTAAAATTCTTGCACTGAAGCTGTTGCTTCAGTTTTATCAAGAGAGGGTAGTGCTCTTGAAAGGTTTCAGCTCAGCCTAAAGGAGAACTTATAAAGGTAATCTCCATCTGTAAGATAGATTGTAACGGTTTGGACTCCACCAGTGAAGGAGCCTGTGCGATTAAGGAATCGTGGTGAATCCTCTAGCTGGAAGCTTGAAGCGGGGAGTAGGTTGGTTTACTGAACCTCGTGAAAAAATTCTGAGTTTGCACTCTCTTTATCTCTTCTCTCTTTCTCTTACAATATTTCTATTGTCTTTGCTTGCTGCATATTTAATTTATTCCGCATCTTGAACTTATAGTTCATATATTTTTTAAATCTGCCATAAACCCTATTCACCCCCCCTTTAGGGTCATTACCTGGCCAACACAATCAACTTTTTAAAGTTCTCTATATTAATAAAGCTAAAATTAGTAAATGACAGTTTTAGAATTAAGCTAAAATTCGATCAAAGTTAAGAATCCAACCATTCTCTTTATATTAGTAGAGAAAGTTAGATATACTAGAAAAGGGTAGTTTTGGAACTAAGCTAAAATTCAATTAATCTTTTTAAGAATCATTCTCATATTAGTAAAGTGACAGATTTGGAATTAAGTTAAAATTCAATCAACTTTTTTAAGTATCATTAACTTTATATATATATATTAGTAAAGAGTAATTTTGAAATTAAACTAAAATTCAATCAATGTTTTGTAACACAACCATTCTTTAGTAAATATATTATACATAATATTAATTTTTATATTTATATATTGGTAAAAGTTAATCTACGATATAATATTTTGAGTCCGGTCAACCTTTAAACGAGTCGAACCGAATCAAACATGACCTAACTCGAGCTTGACTTGTTTGATCATTCGAGCTCAACTTAAAACTCTACTCATTCAAGTCTATAAGCCCTAATCTTCAAGCTTGAGCTCAACTTGAAGGAGCCGAGGATCCAACTTGACTTTAATGATAGTTGTATTTTTATTCTTATATGTAGTTCATATATATATATATATATTAAATTAGTGGACTGTACGTGCACGCAAGTGAGATAGAGGGAAGGGGGAGAGATAGTGGGAATAGAGATCCTAGTGAGACGCATGTGATGTAAGTATGCTAGAGATAATGTGATTGTAAGGGTAGCCATGAGAGAGAGACGTGATGCCCATGTGTGAAATATAATGTAAGGATAAATCAGTAATGATTAAATTTGTAAGAAGAAAAGATATAAGAATATGGGTAATTTTGCATTCTTATAATAACAGAAAAATTAATTATAAGGGTAATTTTGTCATCATTGTCAATAATCACAAAATTCGATCAACAATTTTAAGGCCCTATTCTCATAAAAACAGGGAAATGATTATTGAATTTATAACTTATACTATGTATATATATAAGTATATTTTATATACAAATATAATAAAGGAGTTGGGTGGTTGAGCTCTCGCTCTTGTGGGGGATCAGATTTGGTCTGAACTTTTGCCAAACCAAAACCGTCTGACCCACTCATAGCCCTAGCTCCTGTGGGGGATCAACAATTGCTCCTTTAAACCTTGTTAATTTTGTTAAAACTCCTATGGTAAATTTTTTACTTTAATATCTTAACCAAGTAGTTAAGGGGTGTTAAAAGAGACATGCTGAGGGATGAGGGCCATATGGTTTTCGTCTGGCCCTCCCCATACCAACCCCTTCCCCAGGTAAGCTTCTAAGACTACGTTTTTAAATGAGAGGGGCAAACCTTGCCACCTGACAAGACGGAGGGCCTTTTCGTCATTATGGGCATAACGACAATTATTTTCCTTTTAACTAATTAAAATCAAACAAAATCTCCATATTTTGTGCCTGCATTTCGTCATGAATCTTTTCTGACTGTTACGCAATAAATTCCAAATGAAACGACGAACGGATGTCACTAAACTACGCCCCTATGCGTAATGCTCCCTTTGATTTTCATTCCACGTAAGAATGTTTTCGCCCACGTAAGGAGTGCGCAGTTTATACTCGGCGTATTATAATGAAAGCAGTTGATTTAAAGTTACCTGTTAAAGAAAAGTCCGGCGAAAGATAGAAAACGGTCTCAGTTAATGGCGACGAAGCTCGTCAAACTCTCTATCTGGAACTCCCTGATCTCCGATTCTCCACTATTTTTTCAGGTCAATCTTCTTTCCGATTATTTTCTGTTCCGATCAATCTATCCAGTTCGATCAGGAAAATCTATTTTCATCACCATTCTCTGATCTACTTCCAATCCGTTTCTTTTCCTGAACTGTGTCGACTCTTTGGCTTGGATCGGTTTCTGATTTCATTTTAATTAGTAGATCTGTGTTTTCTATTCCAATATGTCGAATCTAATCGTGAAATCTGTTTTGACTGGAATCTGAAGTGGATTGAATCTTCACTGTACCATTTCCCAGATTCCAGGGTTTATTTATGGTTCTTTCCGGCATTATACTCATTTTTATTTGAATTGATGTTTTTTTTTTTTCCTAATTGAATTGGAAATTGGAAGTGTAATGGTTGGGTGTAATTTTAGTATGTTTTGTTAAATTGTTATTTTTTTCCCAAAAAATTTGATCTTAATTTCTGGTGTGATTAATTTGGATGGCTTTAGAGAGTGAGAAAGTGAGAAGGCGGATTTGTGATGTCTTTCGACGGAGAGGACAAGCAATGGAGTTGTGGCAAGGCTGGTGCGGTGAATCTGCAACTTGTCAGTTCCATTGTCCGCGATATTCGGGAACCTTGCCTTCATCAATCCCCTACAAAGGTGTGTAAAGCTAGATGATGTTGAGAAATGAAAGCGTGTGTGTTTTTCGCAATTTGCAATTACTAAATAGTTTCATAGTAGTTATCGATAAAAAAAAATAGTTTCATTGTAGTTTGATTATTAATTCGAAGACATCATAGCTTGTATATACCGAGTTGTTTGATTGCGTAGTATCATTTATTATTATGGTTAGTTCTTGTATGGTTTCTATTGCAACCAGCAAACTTATTCAGGCAAGGAAGTAATTGGAATCCCCACAACTTGATCTCAACTCTACATTGTCCAAAGCTTGATTGGTTCAGTAATACTATAAGCAATGTTGAGAATCACTCCTAACTATGAGAACTTACTCCTGGTACCAAGAAATATCACTTATTCAATGGAAAACTCAAATTCTGTTCCCAAAACTATAATACTTAAAATGTCACGTAAAATTACCTCCCAAAGAGATAATCCCTAAAATTCACACCTATTCTAAACATTCTATCACAATCTATGATAGATTTCCATGAACTTGTGTAAGATTGATGCTTGGTAGTGTGGGACTTCAAGATCTATGGTGGCATAGGGATTTCTTGTTAGCAAGGAAATATATGATTTCTCATGCTTTGACTGAGGTATGGTTTCTGATAGAATGGAATGGCATAACAGCAATTGTGTTACCAACCCCAAATAATGGCAATTGTGATGATGGTGACAGGGAGTTCTTGTTGTTGGTTGACTTAATGGAGGTCTAGAATCAATTAAGTTTCTTATATCAATGTCTATGGACCAATGATTAGAGAGAGAGTTTCCTTTTGGGAGAATTGGAAGTAACTAGGAGAAACTGGATTTTGCCTGGGCATGACGGTAAAGACTTCAGCGCAGTTTGTCTTCCTGTGGAAAGAAATGTAGGATTAGGTCTGTGAGAAGCTATTCTGTCAAAGAGACTGGGTATATCTAGGTGATAGGGACTCTAGGTGATGCTTAGGTGACCAAATTTACTTGTATTTGTTCAATTTCTTAAAATAATATTAATTCAAATAGGCATTAGCGCTGATTTGCTTTAAAATCTTGTAAGGGCCTGCACTTCTAGAATGTCACTTCTTGAAACCTTTCTTTGGAATTCGTTCTGGCCTTATATGTACCATCACCATGTCCCCATCTTGAAATTCAACAAACTTGCGATGTAAGTTAGCCATTGCCCTGTTTGATTAATTGTTGATTTCAATCTTCTTCCGCACTTCATTATGAAGCTCACAAATGTGTTTAGCAAAACCTCCAACCACGTCATTAGGCCTTGCTTCTGGTGGCAAGGTTTGCGTGGCTGCAATCTCATAACAATCTTAATGTGACAACTAAAGTTTCTGATGCAGGACCATGCAATTAACCTAGGATGATATGAGTGAGAGATTAGAAAATTAATTGCAACAATAATAAAAATCATAAACTATCTAGATTCCACAATTATAATAAAGAAATCCAATGAGAATTATTAATGTCCTAGGTCAAGTAACAATTCCGCAATAACGAATTTCCAAACTTAATTGGGTAATCTAGTTTAGGGATTTCAACTAATAACCAATGTGATTTCCTTATTCAATTGAGGATGTCAAGAACAAGTGTAGGCTTAATAATGGTTATAAATTGTAATATGTATGTTAGGGAGGTTTTCAATCAATGTTATTTGGAGAACACAAAACCCCGCAGCAATAGTAATTAAGAATTACCAAAGTTAGGTTGGGGTTTATGGAATATTGTGGTTTTAGGGTTTGCATTTGAATTAGGGTTTGGGTAATAGGGGAACAGGGCTAGGACAGAATGGGAATTGGGCAGGTACAGGTTATGAAAGAGGGAAGCAAGGGATAGGGGCTGGGGTGGCTCATGGCTGTAGGGTAAGGGGACAGAAAGGGATAGGGGCTGGGGTGACTGGGTAAGGGAACAAAGTGTACTGGGACTGGAGTATCTGTAGGATAAGGGGACAGAGTGTATAGGGGCTGCAGTAGGGCTGCGGATTCAAAGAGACTGGTGGAAAAGGACTGTGGTTGTTGGGGAAGCAACTATTTGGGCTGTGGTTACAGGGAGATGGACAGGGAAGGCTGCCGGTAGTCAAAGAGGGGGCGATGCACTGGATGCAGGTGGCTGGCAGCATCTTGGGGTGGGGGGGTCTGCAGGAAGTGGCCGACAGCAAGGGAATGTGTGGGAAGTGGGGCGAGAGCCTAGGGAAGGCTTTGGGAATGGGTGGCAGCAATGAGGGCTGTAGAAAATCTAGCGTTTTGAATGATTCCGAAAGAAACAGAAAATAAAAGATAAACAAAAGAGAAGAAGGTTTTAATCTTTCAAGAATAGATTAATTTCTACCCGTCATTTTCTCTCTATTGATGCACCTCTTTCATCCCACTCGCATCTCTTCTCAAAAACCAAAAACCCTTCCCTCTTCTATATCCAACTCTCAAGTCCCAAATGAATCTTTCTCCACTATCTAACTAGTCTCACTACCTCTGTTAGAAAATATTGCAAACAACAATCAGTTTAAAATAGATTTTCTCACGCCATTAACACAATCCTCCTCATTGACTCTTTTATATCAAGTAAGCTCATATTCTCCCTCTCATATTAGGATCTAATATACACTCACATCCTTTCTTTCAATCGACACTCCTTACATTTCCACCTGAAATTACATGTTCAACAAGCTCACATAGTCCATAGAAGATAACTGGGTCTTTCATTTAAAGGGTATTATTGTTATTGTCCTTCTTTTGGAGTGTTATTAAAAAATGGTGTTTTTCTTGATTTGGTGTACAATCATAAAAAGTTGGGGTGCACCTTAACACCACCTTAAAATGAATCCTAGTAATTAGAAGAGTGTCATTACTAATAAAATAAACTCTAATATAGAATAAAACCAAATAATAAACTAAAGTAATAATAATCCCATGGGCTAATCATAGCCCTCTAATTCTCATGCTCTCTATCCGACGGTATAACTCCCTCTATATTGCGATCTAATGGCAAATCTCCATCCCAGGCAAGATTCAATAGTGGATCTCCATAGATAGCTCAAACTAACCCATATATAAGTCATCCATTCATAGGGAGACTTGTGTAGGGGCTTTCCTCCTCCTCTGCTAGTACACTCTTAACACCGGATGATCCGATGTCCACATCAGTTTCGTTATGATTAGACTCAAAAAAGCAAAGAGGATACAAAATTAAGAGGAAGAAAAGAGAGAGAGGAGATATTGATGTGTATCAGACAATATTTATAATAAGGGTTTTTTAAAAAGAGGCATCGAACGAGTCCCACGCAACCAATACATCTTGGTTGAGTCCTCCTGCTATGTAGTGGTTTCGGATGAGTCATATTCAACCCCTATTTTTAACATCTCAACATAAATATCGTACAGGTCACTACCAAAATCGATACGTATCGGTTTTAGCGATTTTTATTTCCATAGGAGCACGGATTTGGGCTAATAATGCATGATCATCCCCTCTCTTCTCCCTATATATTCAATAAAAAACATACTTTTTAGGAAAGAAAATAAATTGCTAAACTACCCTTGTTGAAATAAAGTAATGACTAAACAAGTCATTTAACACCCCCCTCAAAGCATGAGTATGCATATCAAGAATGCCCAGCTTGGAGAAGATACACTATAATGGCTTCTTCCCAAAGCTTTAGTGAACATGCAGGGGTGGAGCCAGGGGGGGGCGGGGGGCGGGGGGCGGGGGGTGGCCATGGCCCCCCCCAAATTTTTTGGAAATCCTTATTGAAGTACTATGAATAGTGGGCCCCCCAATTTTTTTTCGTCCTAAATAATAGTGGCCCCCCCAATTCTTTTTGTCATATATAGTGGGCCCCCAATGGAGTCCCCTTATGCCCTTGAGGTTGCCACATGTCCTTATTGACACCCGTTAACTATGGTTAAAATTCACCCAATCTCAGGGTTCACCTACTTATACTTGGTTTTTAGAAAAAAATATTTAAATAATTTTAACCTTAGGAGCTAGTGAATTTTAAACTAGGGTTCGAAAAGAAATTTGATATATTTTTTTAAAACCAAGGATAGGTGGGTGAATCTTAACCACAATTAAGGGGTATTAATAGGGACACGTGGCGACCTCAAAGGCATTACAGGGAAAAAAAATTCTCAAAATAAAAAAACTACCCAAATTTTTTTTTCTCGGGGGCTACGCCCCCAAACCCCCAAATTCCATACCCTCAAATCAAAATTTTTTTTTATACATGTATTTTGGCCCCCCCAATGAAAATTTTTTGGCTCCACCCTTGTGAACATGTCTTCCAGCTGATTCACTAATCATGCATGCGGAATAGAATTCTCGTTACCGACCATATTTTCATGAATTAAGTGACAATCAACTTTATGTGTTTCATTTTGTCATAGAAAACATGATTATTGGCAATATGAGCCGTAGCTTGATTGTCACAATATGACTTCATTGGTTCATCAACTTTGAACCCCATCTCAGTTATGAGTGTCATCAACCAAAGAAGCTCACACATGGTATGTTCCATAGCTCTATACTCGGTCTATGCACTAGATTCAGTGACAATACTTTACTTCTTCCTCTTCAACATAACAAGGTTGCCTTCCATAGACGTGCCATTATCAGCGGTGGATCCCCTAACAGAAGGAGATCCAGCCGATCTGCATTAGAATACCCTTCAACCCTAAGGTGTCCATTAGATTGCATAGAAATCAACGGTCAGCAACACCTTTCAAATATCTTAATATGAGAACAAATGCATCTATATGAGGTACTCGGGAAGATTGGATAAACTCGCTAATCACCCTAATAGGGTAGGCAATATCAAGACGGTAAGTTAAATAAGTTTACCAACCAATATATTATATCTCATAATCCTCAATTAACTCTCCTTGTTCAATGACCAATTTGAGACTAGGATCCATGGGAGTATCAATGGGCTTAGCTTCCAACAGGTTAGTCTCATCCTAAGTAACCAAAGCGGGAGTGAGAGCGCGAGAGCGTCAAATTTCAATTTAGGATAGGGTCGAGAGAGCCTTCGGAGCGTGGCATCTTAAAAAATATTAAACCTATAGATTAAAATTTTTTAATTAGAGTTAAATGTTTTCCTAAAAACTAAGGTTAGATTATTGAACCCTAAGGGTTAATAAATCTTAACCACAATTAATAAGGGTTAATAGGGACACGTGTTGATATGTGGGTGCGATTGAATTTCCCCAAATTCAATCGTGATTGGTTGTGATTCAATCTCAAAAGACACAAAGTGGGTACGATTGAAATCTCCTCGAGTTCAATCGCTATGGACTGTGATTCAATCTCAAAAGACGCAAAGGTGCATTGAACTCTCCCGAGTTCAATCGTGATTGGTTCGATCTTAAAAGAGACAAGGTTTTTGTTATGTACTGACACAAGTTGTGATTGCATTAGATTATATGACACAAATTGTCTCCCACAAACAGAAGTTACTTTGATTTATAATAAAAAAACAGAGATAAACCAAAAAAAGAGGTAAAACTTAAAAGTCTTTTCAGAAAGTGACTTGTCTTCCTCACACGATTTTCAGAAGTAAAAAGCACCGCTCCATTACCTTGAAAGCCGCACTCTCATCACGGATACGCTTTCAAACCGTGAGAGCGCGGTTTGAGAGCGGGAACGGGAGGGTAAGGTGGCAATTTGGGTTACTAAGGTCTCATCCAACAGGTCAAGAGCATACTTTCTTTGTGACACGTTAATCCCCACTCTTGAATCTAGCCACTTCAATGCCTCGAAATTACCGAAGTTGTCCAAGATCTTTGGTGTAGATGTGTGTTGTTGAAGGCTTTTTTTTTGGATTCTCAATACTCTTATTATCACTGCTAGTAATCATTGTATCACCCTCCATGGTTACTTCGGCGAACAAACACGGAATGATCTTCATGAATCTGATGAAGCCCCATATAAAACCACAATCTTGTTAAACTTATCAGACCACGCATGCGGGGATTTGCTTCAACACAAATAACACTTTCCTACATACTTAGATGACTCCCCTGAGCAACAAAACTAGGAGGTTGGTCCATGTACACCTCATTTAGATCACCATGAAGAAATGCATTCTTAATGGCCAATGGATAAAGAGGCCAATCTAAATTGACATCCAAAGTGATAATAACAAGAATATAATTCAGCTTAGCAACTTCAGAGAAAATCTATGAATAATCGACGCCATAGGACTGCATACCCTTTCACAACTAGCCAAACTTTCAGACAACTGACAGTCCCATCAGGAAGATACTTAACCGTATAGACCCACGACACCCAACAAAGCGTTTTCCACTAGGAAGATCAATAAATTTCCATGTTATAATGAAGAGAAGATATCTCCTTGACCATAGCCTTTTTTCAGCCAATAGGCTTCGAAAACAAATCAAGTGCAAATTAACAGAAAGTAGAGAAACCATAAATCGAAACAAAGTGAGAAATGGAAGAACAGTATAAGTATGTTGACCTTTATGTAAAGCAATAGGAAGGTCTAAAAATGTAGGACTTAGACCTTCAGGAAGGGGAAAGGAAGGTGGATCTTTAGGTAGAGATGACGGTGGCTCAAACGTGGGTCCTGTGATAGGATAATGATCTTTCTTCCTTCCTTCAATTGAAGACCTTCAATGAAAGATTGCATGCACCCACAATAGCTGTATAATCAGTAGAAATAATGGGAGTGGAAGGCTTTCAAATAATAAAATCCTTCTCAAGAGGTGATATAGCCATATATGGACTGAAATAGCAAATAAGGTCTTACCCTCAGCCAAAACCAAAAAGAATAAGGAACTCTGAAAGAAGCTATCATCTACGTAGGCAATTGCCTACGTAACGTGGGATTACAGCAATGGTACCTGAGCTAAGTGCTAAGAGTACCCAAGGAAAACACATGTGATTGAACGAGGATCAAGTTTACCACTGCCAGGACCAAGAATTTGGATAAAACAGAAACACCCAAAGACACGAGGAAAGAATTTCTCCATTCAGAATAGAAGAGGGCACCCTATTAAGGAGATAACATACCGTTAGAATGAAATCCACAAAAAAGGCTTAAGAACACTCATATGAAGCAAAAAGGGCTTGAGTGATTTCAAGGAGATGTTAGTTACTTTTTCGTCAAAACTATTTTGCTGAGGAGGAGTATGAATGTATAATGAAGAATGCCAAGCTTATTAATAATTTAATATAGGATTGAAATATAGAAGAGGTAAATTCTTTGACATTATCAGAATGCAAAATACATACATTAATATCAAATTGAGTTCTCTATATGAAAATTTTTAATTAGAGATCATACTTCAGAAAAATCCTTAAGGACATGTGATGATGTCATTCTGGAGAAATCTTCAGCAAAGGTAATAAAATATCTAAAAAATCCTCACACACTAGGGACCCAAGTACCTTCAAAGAACCAAAGCAAAGGAACATAAACTACGATTATCCTCACAAGGAAACAATGACATTCTGTGGTATTCACTAAACTGACACACCTCACATTCTAATTCAGACACAAAAGATAAAGAAGGAACGAAATGCCGCAAATTCGGAAGAAAGGATGGCCTAGACGGTGATTCCACTGTCGAGGAGATGAATCCGAATGTAATACAGTTCTTCTCGGATCACAATCAACGTAGTAGAGTCCATTTGACTCACATCCGCCACTAATTATCTTCCTCGACATTAGATCCTGAAACACACAGTGAGATGGAATGAAGGTTATTAAACAATTGTGATCTTTAGTAATTTTACTAACCACCATCAAGCTAAACAGAAATTTGGGAACATATAAAACATATTACAAAGATAAAAATGTACTAGGATGAGCAGTACCCTGCCCATGAACTCTGGACAGGGACAGAGTAACTGTTTCATGCAAAGTGGACTCATGAAGTGAAGGAAACACACTTGAATGGTCTGTTATATAATCAACAGTCCCTGAATCAATAATTCAGTGATGTGTCGGGCCAGAAGCAAGACAAGAAATACCTAAATTGATGAACGTTGAATGGGAAGAAGGTGGAATACTGGTTCTAGTGGAAGGCATATGGCTCTGGTTCAATTTAGCATAATGTGCACAAGAGAGTAACTTGATCTTTAGATGTACTATGCAGTTGTTGAGAGGCGATGGGCATAGTTGATCGAGTCTCCTGAATTCATCACCAGACAGGCTTCCCATGTAGACCCCAACAACTATTGAGAACATGACTATAGAGGCCATGTCCTCTACCTCTGCCACGACCAGTCCCTATACCACAACCACCACAACACCTTGGCATCCAAGGTCACCCTCTCCAACAGCTGTAACAAATGTTGATCGATCATTATTGTTACCATCCGAACTGTTGCCTATAGAGACTCTTTGAAGACGAGCAAATACATTGGTCACAAAATGAATATCTGGACATCCCAAAATCTGAGCCTTGATTGACTCATACTTAGAAGCTAAAACTGATAATGGTTTGGCTACCTTCCAATGCTCGCACTGTCAATGTTGCTTCTCAATTTCTAATGTGAGAGGCTGATAAATTTTAAGTTCCTCCAATTTTCCAACCAACTTCGAGTAATACTTGTCTGGGATCTTCTTTCCTTTTTAAGAAGAACAGATCTCCTCAAATAACTTGTAAACATGAGAGTTATTCATCTCAGAAGAGTACATGCCACGAAGTATCTCCAAGATGGCTTTGGAAGATTCCAAAAACATAACATTGGAACTAATAGTGGGCTCCATGCTACATTGCTACTTCACAACCATGTCATGATCTTGGCATTATCTCTAACTCATTCCCGATAAGTAGGAGCACCAATCATGGGCTTTTCAGATTTAGACAATGCTCTTTCTTTGTCCATCAAAAACACTTTTATAGACTTGGCCCATTGGAAGTAGTTGGAACATTCAACTTCACTGAGGTAATCACAATACTCAACACAATTTGTGGAGTTGATATGCCAAGTCTTAGAATCATTCATATCTATCATTTCGCAAAAAAGTGAAAAAAGAACCAAAATACTTGGAAAATATCACACGAGAACGACAAGATGCAACATTGAACGATGCTTAAGAGACAATGTTCACCAAATACCCCTAACACGAGATGAACATAGTTTAGTCTAGGCGATTAGGCTTGGCTAGCCCAGGCGATACCTAGGTGACGCCTAGGCGATACAAATAATTAAAGCATATGTATGTGTGTATATATATATATATATACATATAAAAATATATTCAATGTATTTATATGTTTAATATATATAAACATATTCAATAAAATAATAGATATATAATTAGTCTAAAGCTTTCTAACTTTTAAGGTGGTTTTGAGTCTTGACTTTGGATATTGCTTTTAAAGTTTAAATGCACCACCTATATCCTAAGATAGTGCATTTAGACTTTAAAAGAGGGCTTTAAAATATGTTTAAAAGAGGGTTTTCAAATAGGAAAAATAGAGTTTTTAAAGTGGATATTAAAATAGGTTTTAAAAGAGGATTTTAAAGAGGGTTTTAAAATAGGGTTCAAAATTGGGTTGAAAAGAGGGTTTTAAATTAAGGTTTAAAAGGAGAGTTTTAAACACTGTAACAAAAAAACTCCGTTTTTTAAAAGAAATTCGCGAATTAATCGCGCATTTTTACTTTGACGAATTATTCGTGAATTTTTCGGCTTAATCCCAAGTTTTCCGAATTATTTTTCTCAAACTTGGCAAAAAACTACTTATTTTGTATATTTTTTAATCAAGTTTTTCAGTATATTTTTATATTTATTAATTTATTTTTTATTTGTTCCGAATTTTTCCTGATTTTTTCCAAATTTTCCCGAACTTGATCTTTGCTGAATTATTCCCGAACCCCGACTTTGTCACTATGGTTTTAAAATATGGTTTAAAAGAGGATTTTAAAGGAGGGTTTTAAAAGAGGGGTTTAAAGGGGACTGCCCAACGCCTAGATGCCTAGGCGGTTGCCTAGTGACTTTTGCCAGTCTAGAAGGGCCCCTAGGCAGTTGAGGCCCAAAAACGCCTAGGCGTCAACTGCCTAGGTGACACCTTGACTACACTAGATGAACAATCACTTTAATCACGATGAACATTCATAAAGCCTCACACCAAAATTCCATACACCCATCTATCAATTGTCCTTCAAATGGGAGACAATCCTGAACTAGGGTGCCAATTGTGAATTACAAGGTTTCACTAAATAAGAAGACCCTAATTTAGTCCATACAATACAAAAAATGGGAGGAAAAAAAAGTAAAGAACAAGATGAAACCCTAGATTTTGATTTGCTCAGATGCCACATAACAACAATAAGAATCAAAGAAGAAGAAGAAGAAGAGAGAGAGAGAGAGAGGATGAAAAGGAAGAAGAAAGATGAGAGAGATGTGAATGGTGATAGAGGGGCGTGTGTACAAACATAATAACTCATGACCCGCTCTTCTCTACTTATATTAAATATAATATATGAACTTCAATGTATTTACAATAGTTCCATTAATGAAAATAAAACATTAAACTGCCCCCCTACTGAACTAAAGTAATCACTAAACAAGCCTTCAACAATTAAAAACAAATAGCTGGTGTATGCATGCATGCATGCATGCATTTGTGCATGAAAGTAGAAAAAACCATAGTTGCCGGGAAGCTATGTACAAGGTGGGAAGCTCGCTTCCCAGGAAGCTCGTTTCCTAGACTCGCTTCCACTCGCTTCTCATTTAGTGGTCAAGGGGGTTATGAATTTCTTATTTAGGAAGTAATGGGATAGACTTGAGTCTAAAGCCTATGACATATATCCTAGGAAAGTATCATTGAATTGAAACCTAAGACTCTAAGGCACCTACTTCTTCATAAATATCTCATATAAAATAAAATTTAAGGTATAATTGGTCATCCTAACATAATGAGATTGATGCACCTATATCTATTTCTCGCTTCCCGTTTCCTAAGGATTTTTTGAGCTTCGCTTCCTGCTTCTCGCTTTCGCTTCGTTTCTCGTTTTCGCTTCACGTCTTGGTAACTATGGAAAAAACTCCCTTTACAGGCACGTACTTCAGATAACTCTTCTTCCTTAAAATTTGATCTATGTTTTAAAATGTGTAAATTTCTTTTCTATAGATCTGAATTTTGGTCATATAGAATGTATTCAAGGCATTTGAAGTTATGAGATTTCTAGTCATCTATCTCCCTTGCTTCTAATGGTGCAGGGAAGCAAAATGCTCAAGCCGGACAAGTGGCAGGCAATTTTTGATAGTGATGGGAAGGTTTTTGGTTTTCAAAAAGCACTTAAGTTGATAATTTTAGGGGTAAGTTGTTTCACTGTTATCATACTTCTCGAACTCCTATGTGTAGTTGTTCGTCGTGGTGTTGTGGTATTTAAAAAGCTAATACACCTGCTCCATATTCTTTTTGTTGATACTGTTGCTGGTGCATCTTGTCAAGATTTGGATTCTCCTCCATTTGTTAGCCTTGACATGCTTTATTAGTACGGATGCATGATATTTAGTAATGAAGTAATTCTGTAGTGAAGTATCCCTATCTTGTAGTAAATTGATAAACTTTCTGTGAGATCTTACCAATTTGCAGTCAAGAATGCTAGCATATGTTGTATTTGGATAATATTGATAGCCTAATTTGATTAAAGATATGACTTGAATAGATTGTTTTCAAAGGCCAATGATGTGATTACTGAGTACCCAAGTAAAAAAAACAGCTTTTTTTCAAAAATTTGCGTTTTATTTGCGAATTTTTGGGTTGCCGAAGCATTTGGCGTTTAAATCGCTATTCATGTTTTTTACGAATTATTCTAGAATTATTCAAAAAAATTACTTATTTTGTATATATTTTAATCAAATTGTTTTGTATATTTTTATAATTATTAATTTATTTTTTATTTTTTTCTGAATTTTTCCCGAATTTTCCGAACTTGATCCTTGCCGAATTATTCCTGAACCCCGACTTTGCCACTATGCTCAGTACTATATATTTACCTGCCACACGGCTCCAAGCTGTTGACTTGGGAGGATGATGAAATCATAGGAAAGATGAATTACGCCATTGTACCCCAAGTCAATAACTTGGGCTTCCGTCATAACTTTATTGAAATAGAACTGGGGCTATTACATGGAAATCTCATTCAAAAGTGAAGTAGTATTAAATCATCTGGAATGATGAGAATTAAGCTTTTAACATGATGTACGATTGGTTTTTTTACTGAACTCTTGGATAAGTTCTTGCTTACCTGTTCTATGTGATTTATCATCCTGTTAGTTTTTACTTAATCTCCTTGAGGTGCCATCTACAAAACCATAAGTACTCATTTTCGTTTCATCTCAGGATCAATTTTCCAGCCCCACGCACTGGATGTTTAGTGACTGTTTTTGGCCAAATCCAAATATCGTCACATTTATTCTAGTGAAAAAAGCATCCATATGTAGTTGTTTTCTAACTGCAGTTGATGTCTTATAGATTCATCAAGGATCATCTCCATTTTCCCAAATTCAAATTATCAGCAAGTCTCATCTTGTAAATATAAGTAGCTTGCATATACATAATTTCTCAACCAACTGTCAGCTAATATTTTAGATCTTCAGAGCTCATCTCCTGTTAGATACATTAATCTTGTGAACTGCTTATTGTCTGATAAGATGTCTGTTGTAAGATAGTTCTGTGGAAACATCTATATTCTTTGTTCATTGCATTTAGGTGTTCATTTTATTTGAAGGGTTTGAATTTTCATGCTTAGGTCATCTGATAGACATTTGTTTTTCTTTAACGAGTCATTGTCGCATCCATTTGTATCTACTTGCATTATTTTCTGCAACCTCGGTATCACATCAAGACTAAAAATGGCATGTCTGCTCTCTGCGGGGCATTAAAAAGGGTGTTTTGAATTGGATTGCATTTGCATAATTGCTATTAGTCTATGGTGCACCAAAAATCTGATGGACAAAGCCATTCCTGTGGTGAAAATTTGCAAACTTTAATATTTTCATTTTAGTCATAATATATATCAATTCCTTATCCAGTTGATGACTGTACTTATTGTTGACATGTTTAGCAATGGACAACTTTGTTTACGCGAGTTGGTATTCTGTTTCTTTACATGACAGACATCTTTATTAATTAACCTTATACAACCTGTAAGCATCTTTGTTTGTTGAAGATAATGATTGGTCTGGAAAGTGTCCTGAATGGATCTTCTTACTTCAGGGAGGATCAGAAAAGAGAATATCTGGCCTTCTTTTAACGGTAAACCCCTTATTTCTTGTATGGACAGGGTGTGGATCCATCTATAAGGGCAGAAGTCTGGGAATTTCTTCTTGGTTGTTATGCACTAGGCAGCACCGCAGAGTATCGGAGGCAACTGAGGATGGCTCGGAGGTCTGGCCCCTTTATTTTCAACTATATCTTTTTTTTTCCCTGTTGAAATTGCTATTAACTGATAATTTCCTTGGATATCTACTTCCAATTAAACTACTTGTAATCCCCTTCATCATATTTGTATGTTTCTTGTCTGATGGTGTTTAAATTCTTAGTCATGCATATGAAAATTCAATCTTCCAATCATTTATAAGTTAAAGTGATTTTTTTCTAGAACATCATATCAGTACATCTTTATATATATATATATATATATGTTTATCTTCAGTGTTTGATGCCTAGGATCTAGTCATTTGTAAGAACCCAGTAATTCTTTGTCCTGATTCATGTCCACAGTGAGAAACTCTATACAGACAACATGTCGGAGTACTATTTTTCAAGGATTCATCTTAGCATCGAAGGTCCACAGAGAATTTCTTATTGCTATCTGGATCGTCACGTATAATAATTCGAGGCAGGCCAGTTATTTATGGAATGCCAGTTCTCTGCCTTCCATAATGTGCTTTGACCATTTATTTATGAGTAACATTACATTTCTCTCTGCAATATCCTTGCAATGTGGGCTTGTAATATTTTTTGATTTTGTATTTTGAGTGAGATGATGTGTACGATGGCCATGGAGCAGACATAGAGTTAGAGTAATTGAGAAGGAAAACACTTGTGATTTCAGAATTAGGGATACAATTTTTCCTTAGCTAAGAAAGCCCACTTAGATGACCCAGCTAGATATATTTGCCAGCAAGTTCTAAATATTGGTTGTCCTCACATTTCGGAAAATATAGTGAGAACTAACCGAGCCTTGAAAATGGTTTAATTTCATGGTTTAAAGTATCAGTAAGTCAGATTTAAGAAACATAGCAATAAATGAAAGCTACAAATTCAATTGGATAGCATGGCGACATGGGAAGTGTCCCTTCACGCTGCCCTGAAAATATATCATGTGAAAGGATTCAAATGTACTCCTTGGTCCATAAATATAAAACATCCTTCCTTGGTCCTTAAATATAAAACATCCTTTTTAAGTAAAGGATGTGACTCCTTGGTCCTTAAAATCCCATAATGTTCCTTGTGTGAGTTGGTTTAGTTTGTGAGGTTATTAGGATTAGAAGTTAGGGTTTGAGAGAGAGAGGAAGAAGGAGAAGGAGGAAATTAGGTTTAGGGAAAAATAGTGCGAGAGATTAATGACCTCTCTCACACACTTTATTATTTATATTCCACTAATGGTCAACTATTAGTATATAAAAGCTACTAATAATAGACCCACAATACAGTATATAAGAGATAACATAAAGACAAGGCCCATAGGAATAAAGCCCATAAAGCCTTATTCAACACTCCCCCTCAAGTTGGTGCATAGATATCACTTATGCCCAACTTGCCAACAATATTTCGGAACTGAGTACCACCAAGACCCTTGGTCAACACATTAACTAGTTGATCTTCTGGCCTAAGTAACCAAAGCGTTAGCGGGAGCGGGAGCGTGAGCGTAGAGCGCGAGAGCGTCAAATTTCAATTTAGGATAGGGTCGAGAGCGCCTCCGAAGCGCCCGTATATAAAATATAGATATATATATATACTAGTAAAGGTGCACGTGCTTTGCACGTATACTTTTTTTATTTTAATAAAAAAAAAATTTTAAGGTTAATAAATCTTAAACATGGTTAATAAAAATGAACAAGGATACATGTTGACTTGTAGGGTGCGATTGAACTCTTCCCAAGTTCAATCATGATTGGGTTTGGACTTGATCTCGTCTTTATTTCTTCTGTCTCTTGATGTGAGGTGTACGAATAGAGTAGGACAAGAGTTTGTAAAAGAAGTCAAGTATTGATTATTCACCACCTAAAAGTAAGTACGGGGCAGAAAAGAACCTTTAAAAAAAAGAATTTGAATCGTCTTCTTCTCCCGCACTGCAATATTTTTAGAGGATAAAACAAGCGGTATTTTGAGAGATAAAACCACCATTACAGTTCTCAAAACCGTGCATTTTACTGGTTAAATCACCAGCCGCGCTTCACAAAAATCACAACCGTGCTCTCGGAAAAGAGGAACTGCGCTCTGATGGCGAATCCGCTCTCAAACCGTGAGAGTGAGGTTTGAGAGCGGGAGCGGGGAGCACTTGTCACGGTTTGGGTTACTAAGCTTCTGACTTCACAAACGGGGTGCTAATATACCCTGCCTTCAACTTCTCCTTAATGAAATGACGATTTACCTCAATATGCTTGGTTCTGTCATGTTGCACCAGATTATAAGCAATACTAATAGCGGCTTTATTATCACAATATAAGCTCATGGGGCCTTTAGTAGGAAGCCTAATCTCACTCAGGAGTAATCGGAGCCAAAACAGTTCACACACACTATATGTCATGACTCTAAACTCTACCTCTGCACTGGATCTAGCAACTACATTCTACTTCTTACTTCTCCATGTGACAAGGTTACGTCCAACCATGGTGCAATACCCGAAAGTAGAGCGTCTATCAGAAACTCTGTCAGCCCAATCTGCGTCAGTGTAGGCCTCCAGGTGCCCAGTAGTTGGTGAATGCATGAATTGGCTGACTACACTGACAACATAAGCAATGTCTGGTCTGGTAAGGGACAAATAGATAAGCATGCCAACAAGTCTTTCGTACCTTCCAGCATTTGGCAGATGTTCTCCATTAGCTTCACTGAGTTTATGATTCAGGTCTATAGGTGTATCACATGACTTACAACTCATCATGCCTATTTCCTCCAGTAGGTCAAGTACATACTTGCGCTAAGAGACAAATATGCCATTATTAGATCTGGCAACTTCAATTTCAAGAAAATACTTTAGAAAACCTAGATCTTTAATCTCAAATTCCTTTGCTAACTTACCCTTCAGAGATTCTATATCATCCAAATTATCACCTATTACAACAATGTCATCCACATAAACAATCAAGACAGTTATTTTCTGACACGATCGCTTGAGAAACAATGTATGGTTTGCTTGACTTTGTCTGTAACTATTCTTCACCATAACATTGCAAAAATGCTCAAACCATGCTCTGGAGGACTGCTTCAGTCCATACAGAACCGTATTTAGCTTACACACCTTCCTTTCATCTGAGGGGCATTTGAACCCAGGAGGAGGTACCATATACACCTCTTCCTCTAAATCATTGTGAAGAAATGCATTCTTCACATCAAGTTGAAACAATTGTCAATCCTTATTGACTGCAAGAGAAATGAGGACTCTCACTCAGTTAATTTTTGCAACTGGAGCAAATGTCTCCTAATAGTCTATGTTGTACGTCTAAGTATACCCCTTTGCAACTAAGCGAGTTTTGTATCTTTCAACTGAGCCATCCAAGCGGTGTTTTACTGTAAACACCCACCTACATCCAACCAGCCTCTTCCCTCTTGGTAGGTTGACCATATTACAAGTACTATTTTTTTTTAGTGCACACATCTCTTCTTCCATAGCCTATTTCCATTCTGGTTAAGAGAGTGCATCTGCTAAACTGCGAGGGACAGACACAGAAGGTAAAGCTAAGGCAAACGAGCGATACAAAGAAGACAGGGCATGGTAAGATACAACATTAGAGAGGATGTTGCGTACATGTTCTAGTGCCTTTACTATGGGCTATAAGCAATAGGAATTTTAGACTCAATAATATCAGGACTAGAATGAACAACAATGTTACTTGGATTAGAAGAGGTCTCTTGGTGGGGCTTATGAGGTTCTTTCTGCCTTCTTTTATATACATGTAATTATTTGACCACGGGTTCATACTCCCCCTGTCTACAATCACTATCAAAGGAGAAAATAGGAATAGGAAGAGAAGAAGATATCTCTTCACTGATGCTCTCCCCCTGAAGAGATGTCTCATTGGCAGAAAAATACGGAGTAGACTCAAAAAATGTGACATCCATAGATACAAAAGACCGACGAGAAGGAGGTTGATAGCATTTATACCCCTTCTGATGAGAAATATACCCATAAAAGATACATCGAAGAGACTTAGGATCAAGCTTTATGTGAGCCAAACGAGCAATATGCACAAAGAAAATACATTCAAAAATCCGTGGGGCCACTGGAAACAAAGAAGTGGAAGGGGATAACAGGGAAACAGGAGATTGGAAATCTAAAATTCGGGAAGACATCCGATTGATTAAGAAAGCAATAGTCAAAACGACGTCAGACTAAAAAAGTTTAGGCGCATTCATAGCAAGCATAAGCGAGTGAGTAACTTCCAATAGATGTTTATTTTTTCGCTCAGCTACACCATTTTTTTTAGGTGTGCCAGCACAAGAAGTCTGATGAATGATACAATGAGAATCAAAAAGCTGTAGCCAAACTAACAGACATATATTCCCCCCCATTATCTGACTGAAGGACTTTAATTGAGGCATTAAACTGAGTGGAAATCATTGTATGAAAAGAAGGAAAAAAAATGCCAACTTTACCCTTAGATTTCAACATATACACCCATGTAGTATGAGAAAAATAATCCACTGAAGTAACAAAATACTTAAACCCACATGATGAAGTAACAAGGGATGGTCCCCACACATCAGAATGCATGATAGAAATAGTGAATTGCATTTATTACCACTATAGGGATATGAAGTTCGACAATGTTTTGCAAATTTCGCAAGTTTCACACTGAAAAGAAGAAAGCACACTAGAAACAGATAAATGCGGAAACAAACTCCTAAGAATGGAAATTGAGGGGTGACCGAGATGTCTATGCCACCGGTATAACTCCTTCGTACTACTAATACTCCGAACACCATGGGGTCTCTGCTGGAATGATGAAGAAATGCGAGACAAAGGGTCGAGAAGATACAGTCCTCGCTCCTCATGGCCCATATCAATAATCCTCTTCATTTCCAAGTCCTGAAACACACAATGAGAAGGAAAGAAAGTGATGCTACAATTCAATGATTTGGTAATATGGCTAACGGATAAAAGATTCAAGGTGAACTTAGGAACATGAAGAACATAGGAAAGGGATATTGAGGGTATGACATCAACACTCTCCTTACCTACAATAGATGATAAAGTATCATCCATAACTTTAACTTTGTGCCCACCAGAATCAATGAAGTAAGATGAAAAAAATGAAGACATACCAGTCATATGATCAGAAGCTCCTGAATCAATGATCTAAGAGCAACTATGATCGGAAACAGATGCACTGAAAGCCGAGGCTGAGGTACCTGAGTACAAGGTATTAAACTTCGGTTTCGATATAAACTTCGGTCGCTAAGGAAGTTGACACGTTTCGAGGAAGTTTAAGGAAGTCCAAGGAAATTATGTAAAAATTAAAGAAGTCTAGGAAACTTTAAGGAAACATTGGAAATCTAAGATGAAATTTTAGAAATTCAATACTTAAGCATAAATACATATCTAAAATTCATTATATTACTGATGCAAGCTTATAGTATTCAAATGTGAGAATTAAGTGACATGAATTGTCTGCTTGTCTGAGTTGTAATTTTTTCTTGATATTTATCTGGATTGTCAATTTTGTTAAACTATATTTCGTCTTCTTTGTCAAGTGAAAGAGTTTGTATTCTCTTTATTTTTCAATGATTATCCATGTTAATTGTTTTGGAAACCTAAAAACCTTATGAATGCACATTGAAGTTGATAAATAATTGAAATTCAATGTAGTTTCTAAACCAATTTCATTCTACAATTGATGAGCTTAATGTTTTTACAATATTGAATTAATATGTGAAGAGAAGGAGATGAGTAGTTAAATAATTTTGAATTTATGAAATACTATTAGGAAATTATTTGATTTTTTTAATATTTACTAAAAAGTCATTATGAGCATATTATACTAATAACAAGATTATTAGAATAAGAAAATTATAATCTGTAGTAATTTTTATGCTAACCACACTCTAATAATAAAATTATAATTTATAATAAGGTTAATGCTAGCACACTCTCTTTTAAAGTTAATTATATTTATAAGAAGGTTAATGCTAGGTACACATGTTTTTCCTTATGAAGAAAGTAGGTTTAAAACAACTGAAACTAGCATTACCCTATTAAGTTAAAACCTGAAATCCTTAAATTTACAGATATTTTCTATACACTTCGGTTAACTTCTATTGAAGTTCTACATTTTCTCAACAATTTTTTTCTGTTTCGGTCGAAGTTTACGGAAGTTTATCAGGAAGTCCATTATTTTTAAAATACTAGTGCATTTCACTTTGGACACCACGGAAGTTGACTCAATTCGGTCAACTTCGGCGGAATTGAGTCGATTTTTGATACCATGCCTGAGTAAGGGACTGAGGTGGCACTGGCGATACTTTGTGTCTCCAACTGGAACATAAAACGGCAGAAGACATCGATCTCATCTTGAGACAGGTGAGGGTTATCAGATGGAGGTACAATAGTAGATATTGGGGTTGTGGATGTAACAAAGTTTGCACTCGAACCTCCTCCAGGTCTTCTGTCCTTATCTCCTCGTCCACCACCAGGACTCCGTGGGGGTGGACGGCCATGTAGTTCTCAACATGTGTCTTTTGTATCACATGTGTGCCGACAGTGGTCACATTTAAGTTTGTCCCGATCATCAGTAAAAGACCAAAACAACCACGACCACCACTCCTGCCTCCTCATTGGAATGAGGAGGCTAGTGCAAATCTATCAATAATGGGAGGAGGGAGCATAACACTTCGATGACACTCCTCACAATGTAAGTATGCATAAGCCTCCTTAGGGGGTAGGACTAGGTCTTTGCCAAGTATTTGAACCCTGACTTGTTTATAGTCCATATTCAGCCCAACAAGTAGCTCAAACACCCAATTTTGTTCAACCAATTTTGTATAAGCAGTCGCATCTTCAAGGCACTTAGCCTGGAAGGTCTGATAGTGATCTAGCTCTTCCTAGAGACGTCAAAGAGTAGAGTAGTAGGTGGGAATAGACATATCCCCTTGCTTGAGTTGTGAGATACTTTGACGCAACTCATAAACATGAGTTGTACCCCCTATCTTAGAATAGGTCTGTGTCACGGCATCCAATATAGCTTTTGTGGAAGGAAGGAATAGGTAGGCACTATTGATGTTTGACTGCATAGAGTGAAGAAGCCATGACATTACAACTGCATTCTCAGCCTCCCACTTGGCATAGGCTGGATTTGTAGACTTGGCTCATCTTCCCTTTGCTTTAACAAAAAACATCGTAGGTTGAGACCAAGAAAGAAATTTGTCCCATCTAACTTTACTATAATAATCTAGAGGTTTGGGGCATCACTAGCACTAGCCCCAATATTCCCTCTACCCTGTACAGGGGCACTAGAGGACTGGTTAACCTCAGATTCATCCATCATGAATGTCACAAGGCTGTTTTACACAAATCAACAAGCTAGGGTTCCACAACCCAAAAAACACCAAAAAGTCCTCCATAATAGGAAGAATAGTCAAAAACACCAAAACAAGCAATCTTGACAACAACCTAACAGTGTTCGGGATAATAGAAATCCATTGAATATCCCCCACCAGCCATATACCAATTTTCAAGTAACAAAAAAGGGCCCCAACAGTAAAAAAAGGCAATTATGGGGGTGAAAAATCTTCGCTGGGCATTCAATATTTCTCCGATCTTCACGAAACTTGTTTTAATCCGTCAATATATATCATATGAATCAAACGCATTAGGTTTGAGTCCCCAAAAAACTCTTAAATCAATCGCACAATCCAAAAAACCAGATCTGAATTTTTTTCTGATTTTTTACGAAAACTCAGAAAAAGTACATCTCTGGATCTTAGAAAATTCTCAAAAAATAACCACAATTCTCATAAAATCACGTTCTATCACATGGATTCAAAAAAAATTTTGACGCACCAGTCCGTACGATTGTGTACGGCTGATGTCAGCATGATGTCATACTGACGTAAGAAATCCTATGAGTTTTTCCTGTTGAGTTGTACTCCATGGGTCTTCTCTTTGGCTCTGATACCTAGTTGGTTTAGTTTGTAAAGTTATTAGGATTAGAAGTTAGGGTTTGAGAGAGAGGAAGAAGAAGAAGAAGGAGATTAGGTTTAGGGAAAAATAGTGAGAGAGATTAATGATCTCTCTCACACTTTATTATTTATATTCCATTAATGGTCTACTGTTAGTTTATAAGAGCTACTAATAATAGACCCACAATACTGTATATTAGAGATAACATAAAGACAAGGCCCATAGGAATAAAGCTCATAAGGCCTTATTCAACCATGTGAACCATTGTACGTATATGAGTTCTATAAATAAGGTTTCATTATGTTATTCCAGGATTTTATGTTTGGGTTTGTATTAAGAGATGTAAAAATATTATTCAAAGATTTGAGTTGTCTATTAATTCATGTGAAAATAGTTCATTGTTCTTTCACCTTGGACACTATTGAGCTTTATGTGAAGCTTAGACAAGTTGGTGGAAAGACTTTGTTTAATACCACTCACTATTATCAGCTTGTCTCCAGCGTGCTTTATCTAAATATCCTCGTACATATTTGCATCTGTTATAGACAAGGTGTCAATTTGTCTTGGCTCCTCAATGGCTCGATCTAATGATTAAATTGTAGTATTTCCAGAGTAGTCAAGGCGTCTAGACAATGCCTAGGCAATTAGGTATGGGCCGTAATGGCTAGGCGAGGTGCTGCCTTGGCGACCCCCAGGCAATGCCTAGGCTATAAAAATAATTAAATTTTATATATATTTTAAATATACATATATAATATTAATGTATACACACCATCCAAAAAAATATATTAATATATACACCTAACAATTCAAACCTCCTAGGGTTGACAATAATCTAGGCACAATAATATTTAATGTTGTAAAGTTTGAATGCAAGTCTTTTTCTACTAAATTAGTTGACTTTTTGATCCTATAGATGAAAATATTTTTGAAGACTAAAATACAAGGCTTTTTTTATCGAAATTTTGGGTTTAGTAATATTTTGTTATAGTAGAATTTATGAAATTTTAAATTGTAAGAAATGCATTAGCATTTGCAAGTTGAAATTTTGAAAAAGACGCTAAAAAGAGGATTTTGTTCTTGAGCTAGAACGTTCACTTTTTATTCTTCAAGAATTTGGATTTAGGATAATTTTTATTAAATTCAAATGAGGGGTATAACCTTATTTACATATGAATATCTTAAGTAAATAAAATTAAACCATTTACTTAAATGATATTTATATGTAAATAAGTTATAACACTGTAAAACAGGATAACTATTAAAGGGTCCAAGTGACTGCTGCCCGCCTAGAGAGGCGCCTAGGCAGTAGTAGTCCAAAACCGCCTAGGTGACGCCCAGGCGATTACTGCATGTAATATTGCCATCCTCTTTATTGGTTAGTTGATGCTAATGCTGATTGTCCTGATGATGTTAAGGACCATCCATTTACAACTGATTACTGCCTTTCTGGGAGACATTTTCATATGAAAGTCATCCATTTGTGTGTGTGTTCTATGAAAATAAAAGAAGAATGTGCACCTAGCTTTGGGGGTTGGGTAGAAGCATAATCACAAGAGAAATTGATTACGCAGTTGTTGAACAGCCAAAAGGCTAAAGAAGAGCTAATAACACTACATACTTGATTACACACGTAATCATAATCAACCTCTAGTTTCTAATGTTGAAGAGACCACTCCTATCTGTGAGAATATGACCTATGGTGCTCCTAGGGAATTTGCGAGCTCCAAGGAAAAGGTAATTAGAAAGTGACTTTTTTCTTTTGGTTTGGTTAAACATGAATTCTTTTTTTCATCAAACTAATGCTTCTGTTGTTAATTGATTTTATTTATTTATTAATTTTTTCGGATATTACAATGCATATGGACATATAGAAGTGCAGAATTTTGGAACTTTTCTCCTAATGGCTTTCTTCCTGTTTAAGGACCTGGTGTATTGCTATAAGTTGGCATTTTGATGAGTTTAATATTATTATGGAAGTAATTATAAGGGCTTAAGTGATGAAAGTTGGAGTGCTTTATTATATTACATCTTGATTTCCGAGGCCTGTCAGACAATTAGTATCAAAATACATAGTGAAGTAAAATTTGTTGTATTCTTGATTAAAAGAAGCTTTATGGAATCTTTCATGCAGGGAGAGATACCAGGATTTAGTCAACCAATGCCAAATGATGCATTCAAGCATCGGGACTGGTTCCCTTGCTTATGTTGTTGGATCGAAAGTAATGGATGTCAGGACACTGTCTAAAGATGATGGCAAAAGGGAAGCAGAAACCGAAAGTCAATCAGCTTCTGATGATACTACTAACAAAATAGTGACCTATTGTGATTGGAATAATAACTGTACAGATACACCATATGCATGCGAAAGGGAAAGCTCTAGTGATTCAGCTGACCTTGTCTGCGTAAGGGGAAGCACAGATAGTGCAGCATATGACTCTTCTTGTCCTGTGCCATCCTCTGGTCCATACAATTGCTGTTCCCCAAAATCAGGGAGAGAAGCACATGAATCACAATATGTAACTGAGAGTTATTTTGACTTTCCCCCTTTACCTGTCACAGATTTGTTCGAAAAGAGTGACAGGGACAAGAAAGAATGTGGGATGCGTGATGAGAGGCTATCTATAGAACGTAAACCGAGTTTGGCGGATGAGAACATGCATACTTTTCAAATTAATAACAATGTAGATCTAATTATGGAATCAAATGGTTCATCATCTAATGATGTCACTCATACTAGCAACTCTGAAACTGAAATGTCTAGTTCTGATGTCCATGGACAAGTATTACAGTCAACAAAGTTGGAATATAAAACCGAAATAGTAAACAGACTGAGAATATCGGATGTACCAGAAACGGCCATTATAAATGGAACCACATCTCCACAAGGGACTGTCAGTGAAGAGAGAGTTTCTGAATGGCTTTGGACGCTTCACCGAATAGGTAAACCAGTTGTGTGTGTTTGACTTTATTCTCATAATAAGCAGTGCATTATTGTTTATACCAGGGTTAGATTTACTTCTTGTATTAATTTTCTGAGCTGACAGATCTATTCTCTTTCAGTTGTTGATGTGGTAAGAACAGATAGTCATCTTGAATTCTATGAGGATGCAAAAAATTTAGCTAGGATGTCAGATATTCTGTCTGTTTATGCATGGATTGACCCTGCTACTGGATACTGCCAAGGTTGTAGCCTTATATTTCTGTTGAACCTCTTCCAGTTATATTCAATACTAGTTTCTGAATAGTTTCTTTTATAGTTCATCATAAAGCTACAGATGATCAACTTTCTAATAACAAAAAGACATTTGAAGTGTGATATATTGTAACTGGAAATCTGATTTTAGGTATGAGTGACTTGCTGTCTCCTTTTGTTGTCCTCTTTGAGGATAACGCTGATGCATTTTGGTGCTTTGAGATGCTTCTAAGGAGAATGGTAAGTGGTAACCACCATTCATGGCAAATACCTTGAACTGAATCATTTTCTGTTCATTCAATTATACTGGACTGGCTGATTATGCTTCTCTTTCATTTACATATATTTTTCACACCTTTTGCAGCGGGAAAATTTTCAGATGGAAGGACCGACTGGGGTGATGAAGCAGTTGCAAGCATTGTGGCGTATCTTGGAGCTGACAGATAGGGAAATGTTCGTGCATTTTTCACTAATTGGCGCTGAAAGCCTTCATTTTGCCTTCCGGATGCTGCTGGTGCTCTTCCGTCGGGAGTTGTCCTTCAGCGAGGCCCTTTTTATGTGGGAGGTTTGTACTTTGTACTCCTAGCTGTTCTCACCGAAAACAACAATGTGATGCAAATTTATGGTGTAAGTCATCCCGTAGCATATCTAGAAGACAGACTTAAAGGGTGAGTAATAATGTTTTGGACTGGAATTCTGGACCTTAACATTATGTAAATTGTAATTTAAACAGAATATATAAATAAGAACACCTCATAGCATTAATTGGATGGCAATACCAGTGTTTTAAAACCCGAAAACTCGACTCGACTCAGAACCTTTCCGAGTAGAGTCAACTCGGGCAAAACTCGTCTAAGTAATGACACCTAAAACTCGAATATATATAATATTTTTCTGATACTATATATATGGTATAAATTCAAAATTAATGATAAACTAAACACCCCCCCCCCCCCCCTTTTGTTTCATATTTATACTAAAGGTGGGTGGGGTGTGTTAAAAATAAATAAATAACATAATTTGGTCACTTGGGTAGGCCAGTTTACTCGATTTTTTTTTGTTATAATAACAAAAAAAAGTACATAGCTGGGGCGAGTCGGGGCAAGTTACTCGGTTTTCAGTCACTTTCGAGTTTCACCTCAAAATCGACCCGAAACCTGGCCGAGTCGAGTCGACTCAACCGAGTTTCGGGTCGACTCGCCGAGTTTTAATACAGAGGGCAATACTATAATCGACTTTGCTGTGGATACCTGCCTATCCATAGGTAGGATGACAAGATGCTTATGAGGATGTTCTAAAATCTATTTATTCTTTCTTGGAGGGCATCTCTATATATATCATGAATGCTTACTTTGTTTTCTTTGCGACCATGAAATGCCAACTCAAACTTCTGGTCTTTCTCAAAACAGGAAATGTGTGTTGTACAGATTTTAAAGATCACTCACCTGTCAGGTGTCAGGATTATACAGTGTAGCAAGTCACATGAATTACTCTGCACGTCTTTGGATCTGTGTGATGATCCTGGACCATAGGACTTTTGGGATGTTCCTGGATCATAAATTTTGGGTTGTTCCTAGATCATAGATTTTTGGGACGATCCTGGATAATAAGTTTCTTGGAATATTATTGGATCATAAGTAAAAGTGAGGTTAAGGGTGGGTGAGGTGGAGCACATTGTACCTAGTACTAGTAGGGTGTTTGGAGTGTAGGATTGGTTGATTTCCATCTCCATATCTTGGTCTTTTTGTCGGGGCTAGCTATAAGACTGAAAGCAATTTGGGATCCGGTCATTGAGAGATTCGAAAGGAGGCTTGCTTCTTGGAAGAAGTGTAATCTATATAAAGGGAGGAGATAAGTCTCATAAAAATCACTCATTCTAGTCTATCAACCTATTTTCTCTCTTTATTTTCTTCTGGGTCAGGTGCTGCTGGTGACTAAGTTGGAGAAGTTGGGATGCGTTGTTTGAGAAATTCAAAAGGAGGCTTGCTTCTTGGAAGAAGTTTTACCTGTATAAAGGGATAAGATAAGTCTCATAAAAAGCACTCATCCACGTCACTACTCATCTGTGACCGTCCTAGCATTTGTGTGTTAGGGCAGTCATCATTCTCTTCCAAATCAGAGGATTTGAATTCATATTGAGCCTACAAATTAAATATATTATGAGTCATATTTTTAGCAATATTTCCTGGAAAAAAGTATTTTTCTTGGAGTTCTACCATCGATTCTCACCTCCTTTGTGTTATATTTTTCCAAGCCACTCAAATCTTGTAGAAATTGGAGAAAAATGAAATTTAAGAGTAAAACTCAAAATCCCAAAGGTTATTGCCGAAATGTCGAAGTTTCGATAGACTATCAAAACTGTCACTTTTATACTTAGGATTAGGATTATCTCAAGTTCTCGTGAAAATTGTGAATTATGCAATATTTCGCAACTTACGAAATATTGACGTATTTTTGTGAAATAGTTAATACATTAAATCAAAAATTTGCTAACCCCTGAATTAACGATAATTCGGTCGAAGTTTCAAACCATGGGAGCTCGGTCTTGGTTTTTGACCTTTTAAGGATATGAAGAAATTTCTCTTGGGTAAATGGATTTGTAAGAATGGGGGGAACATAAAGACTTGTAGTGTAGGGTTGTCTAAGGAAAATTTTGTTGTCGAAGTGACTAAGAGATTGAGGACATTGCTATCAGCTATGGGTTGACATATGAAAAAGGATTAGATATTCTCGATGTTTTCTCGAAGGGTATTCGGTGAAGAGTGGGAGTGGGCAACAAGGTGAAATTTTGGGATAATCTCCGGTTGGTGGAGTAACCCCTAAAGGTGTGTTCCTCGATATCTTGCAGCTGCAGGGGAGAGGATAAGAATTTGCTACTCGTTATATGTTTTAACTTTTGAGAGGATCTTTGGCACAGTGGTTTGCGCCAAAGATTCAAAAGATATATTAATGATCAGAACTTTGAATTGTCGGCTGGCCTCATTTTGAACTTGAGGAGGTTTACGTTCCATATGACAAGGAAAATAGACGTAATTGAATGAGGGACACAAATGGTGGTTTCTCAATGAAGTCATTACTTTCAACTTTGCTAGAATCCCCATTCTTCTGCTTCCCTGCACAATTTATATGGGAAACCCAATGCCTATTAAGATGACATTCCTTATTTGGACTATTTTGCTGGACAACATCCTAACAATGAAACATTTGATTAGCATAGGATCGTTTATCCCGAATGTTTATTTTCTCTGTAGAAGTGTGAGGAATCTTGGTTAATCCAATTCTTTTTTTGGTAACGAAGGGTGTCTCAAAGCCTTCGAGCCAAAGACTAGTCCCTTCGGATATCCACACCGACCACTCGGAATTTTCCCTTCGGATACCAGGGTAAGTCGAGGAGTGGGAGTTGAACACATGACCACAGGGAGCAAACCCAGGACGCTAGCCAACTACACCAACCCCTAGTGGGTTAAAATTTGTTGTTCTTTCTACCAACCAAGTAAGCCCATTTTTTTTTCAGGGGGTTGGTAACCTACTTACCAAGTCCTACAATCATGTATGCATCAGGGATCAAACTCAATACACATAATGTAGTCCTTTGGAGAAAATCGATGAGGGTGGGAATTGAACCCAAGACTAGAGTATGAACACCTCTAGGCTTTACCACTTGATCAAGGTGACACCTTCTTAATATTTGTTGGTATCTCTACTAGGTAAGCCCATTTTTTTTCAAAGGGTTGGTAACCTACTTGCCAAGTCCTACAATCATGCATGCATCGGGAATCAACCTCAACACACACAATATAGTCCTTTGGAGAAAATCTGTGAGGGTGGGAATTGAACCCAGGCCTAGAGTATGAACACTTCTAGGTTTTACCACTTGATCAAGGTGGCACCTTCGGTTAATCCAATTCATCATTGCAGCTTTGCAAGAAAAGTATGTGATCGTTACGCAATTTTAACTATTGCTTATAGTAATAATTCCGTAGAATAGTACTAGTAAGGGTATTGAACCTCTGAGGACTGCGCTGGTTTCGTTGCCTTTTATCAAGATTAATTTTAAACTAATGAAATTGACAATTGATTTTTTGTTTGATTAAACTAAAACAATGGATTAACCTAATTAAGATTTCTAAATTAATTATTAACTACTGGGTTTTAAAACCTTTGGAAGAGAAAATCTAGGGTTTTCGAATATACCACTAACCTCATAACTAATCCTATTTTGAATTTATTATAACCTCTTAATTTGCAAACATTACAGTTAGAGTGACAGCACGTCCCCTCTCAACTGATCAAGAAAAGTTCAAGGAATCAAACTCTAAACATATCGTATCTTCGGTTAGTATGAATGATACACACTAATCTACGGTTATGTAATCACTCGTCTTCCCTTAGCATAAAATATCTTAGGATTTAGTCTCTTGATATATTAAAACCATTGCATAAAACCTATGTTTAAATTCTAACGAAAATTAACACAAGTGATTTTAATTCCAATTTCCTAACACCTAAGACAAGGATGAGAATTATATTGAAATCAATTATAATTCAAATAAATCCGGTTGTTTAAACAACCCTCTCATTATGCAATCAATGTCTACAAATAAGAAATCAAAAATAAAAACAAAATAACGACACAATTACTTGGCTAGGGTTTCATCGAAACCTTAGAATGGAAAATTAGTTCATTGCGAGGGAGGAACACATTATCTTCATAGACAAAGTTGATGAACTCTTTTTCATGGCTTCCTTGATCTCCAGAGCTTCTTCTCTTCTTTTTGATTCAAAATCTCTTATGTAATTTTAGTCCACAAGGTCTTCTATTTATAAGAAGAAAGTCTATTCTCGGATTAGGGTTCTTAGAAACCCATTAGGACTCCAATTTCTCAAATCCGGATAAGGTTACTAGACAAAAAACGCTGAGTGCGATCGATCACACAGCACATGCGATCGATCACATACAGGGAAATTTCAACAATACGTTCTGTCATATGCGCGATCCATCGCAGTTTTTTTTATCGGTCACATTGACCTGCGATCGATCGCAGCTTGGCTTGCGATCTATCGCAGGTAGTAAACCTGTATAGAATTCTTCTTTGCTTCTTTTTCTTCCTGGGTGAACCTTGTTTGAGCCTTTTGGAAGCCTTTAATCTTCGTTTTTAATGTTCCTTTCCTCATATGAACCTGAAATCACTGAAAACACCCAAGTAGTGTAAAATGGTATAAAAGATTACTCTAATAGGGTTAAGAAATTAAGTTTGAGGTGCATATATGTGTAACATCTAACACCAATCAGTATGGTTGAGCTTCTTTCCAGGTTCGGCATCTCTTGGGTATTGTCTTATAGGCTGCTAGATCTTAAGTTGGATGGAGTATGGGCGCTTTTGGTTTTGGGGGATAACTTCTTTGAAGAACGTTTCTGTTTGCCACATGTTCGTCTTTGTGGAAGGAAAGGAATAAACACATATTAAAAAGGAATTCGGACTGGGAAGTGGTTGACGAGTTTGAAAGCATTTCATTTTTGGTCCTCCACTTAACTCCTTTTAAGTTATTCGGCTGGTAATTTCTCATCGAATTGTGATTATATTAGAACAAAGTACAGGACTGCCTACCAATACATCTTCGGGACCTTGTGGAGGATTTATGCTCAGATTTGCTAGTGCTTCTATTGTGAACCTCAGACCATATAGTTTAGGTGTGATGATTGGTGTAGGACAATCCTATAGTATGGAGGATAAAAATATAAAATCTTTGTTCACCATCAAAGTCGGACCTATTTGGTTTGGATTATTCCAGTTATAAGCGATTATACTGATAAGCGCTGTTGTCAATAAGCGTTGACTCTGTAATCATGTTTGGCTGACACTCTACTCTGATAAGCGATTATCTAGTCATTTTTAAAAGTGTATTTTAGTCATTTTTAGAAATATATATATTTAAAAATCTATCTTTTAAACTTAATAGATCTTGTAGGCTTCACAGAGTGCAAATTTGGGTGCTTATAATAATTTTCACATAATATTAAAGGTCATAAGCGGTTATGCCCCACAATAATCACCCTTTGACTAGATTATGGAATCACCAGTTATTTCCATGATCGGTTATTACATAAACGCTTATGACGAGTCGAACCAAACACTATTATGAGACATAATCCGGACATAAGCAATTATGTACCCAATAAGCGGTTATAATAATCCGAACCAAACGAGTCCTAAGTTTCTTAGAGCAAACCTAGGAAAAACCCTTCTGGAAAGTGCTAATGCAAGCAACCCAAAAAGTTCACTAAGGAACTAAAAAAAAAAGCCAAAGGTCAATTCTAATTCAATAATTCAAATTTTTTTCTTACAATGCTCTTATAACAACTATTTATAGTAAAAAGAAACCCTAAAAACTAATTTTGAACCTAAGCAACTAATCTGAACCCTATATCTAAAACAACTTAAAGCATAATTTTAAAATACCTAATATTTCCCTAATTTTTTTGTCACTAATTTTACTTTCAAAATTAAAACTCAATTTTGGCATCCTAAACACTACAATCTTGAAAATCTTCGTGAAATAGCTATTGTAAATCTCAAAATTTTCTTTCCAGCAAATACCTAAGGGAACCTACATCTGCGAGAGCACTCATTTCCAAGAGAGAAGAAAAAAAAAGTGAAGAAAAAGATCAGTATAAACACAAGTAGGGGGTTATATGATCATATCTGATGGACAGAATAATTGTCTACTACTTTTCATCTACTTCACATTTCATATTGATTTCAAGTTTTTTTTTTGGAAGGTGTATTGATTTCAAGTTGCTTATGGAACATAAATTTTCTACAAGTGCAGTTGGTAAGAATGGCTTCTATATAGAAGTCAAGCTGTAGACTAATAGGATTGGGAAGCTACTACTATAATATGATACTCTGAATCTGAACTGGATATCCCTTTTCACTTTCTTCTTATTAAAATTACCTTCTCATCTTTTATGATATGGACTTTGTACCCTTTTTTTTCATCTTCTATTTTCTTCCTTCCTCCTTGCAGATGATGTGGGCTGCCGATTTTGATGAATTAGTGGCACGCGAATTAGAGGAGCATTGTCTTGAACCATTGGTAGTACAGCTTCCAAGGAATTCAGATGCAGAAATGGAAGAAGAAAGTGAGGAGAATGTTAATGGTAGTTCAAAGGGTGGCTTACAATCCAAACATGGAAACATAGAACACTCCATATCTGCTAACATTGGAATGAAAACTGCATCAAGTCACCCCTTCTGTGGGTTGACAAGGAATTTTTGGTCAAAAAATGACCGCATGCAGATTTGCACTGCAGTTTCATCAACGAGGAATGGGGATGACGAATTACCCATATTTTGTGTAGCTGCAATCCTTATTGTCAACCGTCAAAAAATCATCAAAGAAACTCATTCAATTGATGACCTGATAAAGGCAGGTGCATTATTCTGATTTTGCAGTTTGATACTTAAAGCCGTGTAGTTAATGTATGTTCATATAGTTAATTGTGTGCTCATTTCTAAATTTAAATTGATGGTACTCTTGTATCTCACATTGCCCAAAAATTGCATTGATCAGATGATCCTAACTAGTTCATAGACTTTGTTTTCTAAGTCCATATATTGTTACTTTCAGTCTTGTGGAACTAAAACTTTGTTATATACTTTATCCTAAAAGTCAATTGTTGAATAACATGTGTATTTGGCGTGATCCAAAAATCGCACTGGCAAGATGATCCCAAGTCCCAACTGTCTGCAGAATATTTCCTATTAACTTTTTGGGTCCATATAAAAGAAAAATTGGAGGGAGAATCTGTCTGACATGCAAATTTTGTCCTACCACCTCCAAAGTGTGGTCCAAGTTTATATTGATGAATATCTGTAAGTGTTCCATGAGGCGCAAAGCTATTTATGATTTAAGTATAATAGCCCCAGGGCTACCACTTCTTCTCCATGAATATTCTTGATCATATTTCCCTATGTTATGTTCACCAACTTTGGAGATTCTTTTTTCCCTTATCCCTTTCAAGTTTGGCTGTCAAATACTCTCTTGATGTTAGAGGTTGATGTATATCTAGAATTTTTTTGTTAGTTTTTGCACATGTAAGAATATTATTATGTGGACATTATTTACAGTAATTGTTTGCTAATTTGGAGAATTACATGTTGTGAATCTTGTAGATGTTTAATGATAAGATGCTCAAGATCAATGTCAAAAGATGCATACGTACAGCCATTAAACTACGGAAGAAGTACTTTTACAAGGTAGGTGCTCACTTTATGAAGTCCATTCATCCTGCCTTGCACAATTAGTTACCTTCTTGATCTACTTACTACCTTCTAACACTGGGCGTGATTTATTTTTCTTTTCTCTTCATTAACCTTTTTTTACATGAACCTTAATGCTTTTGCTTAATACTGTTCCATGTTGATACTTCCATTTAAGAACAAAGAAGCATGGTCTAGTGCACCACTAGCAATGGTGATTCCCCACATCTCCAATGGTTATTCAAAACTTATACTAAGCTATTCAGAACTTAGGTCTATACCTACAGATTTCCACAACAAGTTGGTTATATTTGTCAGCACTGCTCTTGTGGACAGTCGTTATAAATATGTGCAGTGATTCACAAAACTGTTCATGGATCTATTTGGTTCGCCCATAGGGTGTGCAATTTTTGTGTTATTGCCAATCCAACGTGACCCATGGATTAGATGACCGAATCGATGAATATTGAACACATTAACTAATTGTTGCATTGAGATGTGTGGCACCACCATATTCACCATGATATATCTACTCTTTTATAAAAGCATTTTGGTTGAAACTTCACTCTTGTTTGGACCAGATAATAAAAAACAAGAGCCCAGCTAGTTCAGAACGATGACTGCGGATGCTCCATTGCCCATAATGCTGCCACAAGCAAAGCCTCTCCCGTTGTCTCAAAGTTCATGCATTTTCTGTGATGGTGACACTTTTGAGTTGTTACCGATAATCCAAGTTTCCGAGTTTGAGTTCGACGTTGCAAATTTTGTTATTTAATTTTTTATGTTGGAGGAATAGAAAAAAGAAGCGGCTACGCCATTTGAAGATGAATCCAGTCGGTTGCGCCTCCAATTTCTCTTCCACGTCCAGTGCAAGGTAAATTTACTGACTGTTTCTGTTTCCCTTATATAATACAATGCTAAATATGGGTTCATGAGATGAAGTATCAGGATTTCGTTTAAAAGCTTGGTATTGAGCTGACTTGGGTTGATTTAGGCTAAATTGGACTGATGGTCTGTCAAAGATTGAATTAATTGATCCAACATGATTTGGTTGGAGTTGGAGAGTAAATGATTTTGTCCATATCAGGACACTCATGTAGAATAAATGTACAGGTTCCTTGAAACAGTACAGCTGGGACAAGATGTATGGACTCGAACAGGAAGTTAATCTTTATTAAGGATCACACCTAAACTTGCGAAAGTAAGTCAATCTACATAATCAGGAATGAGTTGTGGAGATGAATTATAGTACGGATGTCTGGTATGTTTTCGGTCATAGTTCAAAGGTGTTGACCTGCAAATCTTGCGATACAAGGCTGGGTGATATAATCAATCATTTAATAGTTTGTAAAGTTATTACTTATAATCTAGTTTTCCGAAATATTTAAGGATTTTGTCAAATGACCTGATTGAGGAGCTTCATGTACTCCATTCTGCACATATTGGGGGGGGGTCCACAGGTACCCCCAAGGACATGCGAATTTTTTTTTTTGCCTGAATGTCATATTTTTTGGTCTTTACCCCTCTTCCTCTTTTTTTGGTGGGTGATGTCATGAGGCACGGAAAAGAGTGTCACATTACTCTAGATTTTCATGAGGCACGGAAAAGAGTGTCAGTTCCAACCTTGATTGCTTGTTGCTCCTAGCAAGAATCTTGTACACAAGGTGGCACTCCTTCTCCAGTATACCTCTCCCGTTCATAACCTTTTTTGTTCCTATCACAACTCATAACTCAACCAAGACAATATGACTCAATGCACAGGCACTTCCTATGTTTCGGCTTCAGTTAATCAAATGTGAAATTGTTATACTTCTAAATTTTTCTTGTTTTCCAAATCTAGAAATTCTATCGTAAAATGTTACTATTTCTGTTCCCAAAGGAGCATGTTGCTAGTCTAAGTCTCGAGGTTGATTCCTAGGCTCCCCTCAATATCGGTTGTATGGGGTGGGGGTATTCCCTATGCAGCACGTGGAACTAGTCTCAGTCTTTAAGGCTCATGATATCCATGTTTATAAAAATAAAAAAGCAGCATGTTGCTAGGGTCTGTCATACATCTACTTTGAATTTCCTCTACAAGGAACTACATATTTTCTGAACAATTGTGATATGCATATTAAAGTAACTCTATATGCACAGAAGCTTCCTACATTTCGTCTTGTTATTTAGAAGTGCTGCTTCTCTCATTCGTGCCCCTTATGCAACTGAGCCTCCACATAATATCCTGGATTCTATGTAGAAGGGATGATCTGATTTCTTTGGATGCTCTGATTTCTTTGGATGCACATGTTGGAAACCTTTTTATCGGTGGGCAAGTTTGGATGAGACCTGTGACCTCATCATCAACTAAACTTGGATTCGTGCATCACTTGTTGTAAACATGATGAACCATTTGTGTTTTTCTTGTCTTTTTTCCTATCGATGATGAATCTCTTCTATTTAACGATGGGCCATGAATTAGGATCAAAGAGTATTTTTACGTGTTCTTATAAACAGACAGTTTGCTACCACCTATATAACGTTAATCTATTTGTTCATCTAGATACGTATTTATATGTTTCATGCCTCATCATCAACTAAACTTGGATTCACATATCCAATGACTTTGATTTGAAAATGATCAAGATTTGTTAGAGGGGGGAGGTAGGGTTTGGGTAATACAGGTAGGGGCCCTGTATCAGTTACTCCTGCTTGTGTAAGTGTCTTGTTCATGTCCATACTCGGAAGTTTTCTTATAGCAAAGTTTTTGAATATTTGTGATGTAAGGTGGGTTGAATCCTACACCTTATTACTTGCCAATAAAGGTTACCTGTATTAGACTTTTTACTCGCCTAAACTAATGAACTACTGAATCCATTCCTCTTTTAAGTGTCTTTCACGCAATTCTGTAGCTTACATTGTTTACTATTTTGATGCCAATGAAGGGCCTGAAAAAAGAGGAAGAAGATCTGTGTTAGCTGCACCCAGGTACAATGATGGAGCTGCTACAATTTCATGTGGATACCTCTCACCGGTAAGTGGAGAAGAGAAAAACACGGCATCCATGATATTCTTCTTTTTTCCTTTTTTTATACCTGGAAAGCCCAATATGTACGAACAATTTTGATTGCTTATCCTGCTGTATATGTGAATATTGGAATTCTTAAATCAAAGTCATTGGATAGGTTTCAAAATCTAGCTCGTTGTGTGAGAGAGAAACAGTTTAGTTAGAGCTCTCTATCCTTTTCCACATTTTCCTTGTCAACTGATAACATGTGTTGCCCGTGTGACACCTTAACAACTAACGGGAGCTACGGGGATTATTTTCTGGCACTTGAACAGTCAAATAAGACCGCCTAGAGAATAAAGAGGAGAAAATAATGGAAGAGAAACACCGCCATTCAGTTGTGATCAGTGCCAATGAGGAGTTGGGCACTATCATTAGTCAGTCTATTATCTATGTTCAGTTCACGCCTTTAATACATGAAAGCTATGGAAAATATGATTTTGTGAACTAAGTAGCAGTTTTTTTTTTGTGTGTGTTAGAAAATTGGTGGGCATTTCAACTACCTCACTCTGAGCTGTGTTAAGGTTGCTTTCTTAAAGACCATATAGCCCTTTATCTTTACAGCGATGAAATTATCTTCATTGATAATATGGACTACCTTCTTCCTATTTCCTGTTCGGATTGTGTTTTTTTTTCATTGTTTGTAAACCGCCAATGCTATCTCTCCATTGCTTCTATGCAACACTCCTCTACTCCCATATCTGGTTCATTGAAATCACAGAGCAAATGACTTCCAGAAAATCCCACATTGGCCTTGATAGAATTTGGGAATGACAGGGTATGAATGGTTAGGTATATAGCTACCATTGAGATCCGACGGTGGAAGACTTCTCACGAGCACCAAAAATTCAGTATGTGTTATACTCTCGATCATATTTTTTGCTTTGTTGGGTAAAACAGAATAGAGTTTAAAGACAAACAGGAGCCCTAGTTCAGGACATAATTAGAGCTTTCCCAAAATATACCTTGACAGGGGCATTTTGTATTTTGTAATTTTTTTTTAGCTGGAGTTATCTTGTACCTACGTTAGTAATCTTGAATCGGTTAGGCTGTTAGGGTTTAGCATTGGGCAAGGGAGGTCTTGCAACTCATACTTGAGGGGATTCAATCACCTGACTTCCCACGTTTGGAGGCTGTTAGCCTAAAGGTATATCCCTGAGTACCCCTAATAATTTTGATTATGACACAATATTGCAATGAGCATTTTAAGTACTAATTGTCCTATCAAATTTATGTCAATTTCAGATATAAGAAACATTAGTCCATTATTGAAGAAAAATTCAACATGTCTAAGAGCTATCCCAATTCAAAGCCAAGATCATTTGATGAAAAAAAAATCAAGACAAAAGGTTACAAGAGTCAAATTGCATTTAAACTTAAAAGAAGATTCAAGAAGTCACCAAAAGTCTAAAATTGGATCATGAAGCCAAAGAAGAAAATCATTCAAGATCAAAACAAGGAAAATGAAGACTCGTGAAAGCTTTATTGTTTTATTTTAAGAGTCTAGGACTTATGCAAAAAGTCTTCTTTTAGTAGAAAGTATAAAAACTCAAAAGCCTATATTGACCTTAGGAATCCTTAACTTAATTGAAGAACAATCCAAGACCCTAGGATATCTTAAAAGGTGACCAAAAATATGATAAAGCAAAGCCCAAAGGCCTATAAATTCATTCTCATGTTAAAGATCTTTTAAAACAAAGTGTTTGGTGAAAATAAGCTGCAGACGTCGATGTCTGTGATGGTAATGTCGACATTTAGGGTTTACAGTAACCCAGAAAAATTTCTGTTTTTAAAGACGTTGACATTTGTGAAGGAGACGTCGACGTTTGTGAGTTACATAATGAAATGAAATTTTTCTGAGTTGCAGACGTCGATGTCTCAATGCTAAACGTCGACATCTGCCTATGGAAAGCTTATAACAGTTAGTTTGTCAATGACTAAAACCGCATTAAATGCTTTATCAATGGTTATAATCATCCAAGCCCTATAAATTGAGTTAATTTATGAACTATGAACAACTATTGATCATACATTAAGCTTACATGGATTATAGCATTCAACTCTCATCAATCATACGGTGAAAATCTTCAAATCCTTAAATCCTCCTATTTGAGTTTTTAACTCCCAATCATTTGAGAGATTTTTAGAAGAGTGATTTCAATCTTATCTAGCCCATTAAAGAGTCTTTTATTCGGATTCAAATCCAACCAACTTCATATTTTGAAGGAAATTAAGAATCTGTGTATTCTTGTCTGAGAAATCGGATAGCTTCAAGAAGACAAGAAAGTGTTCTCTTGCATCAAAGGTGGCGTCACAACCATTGAAGGGAATTGTAAAGGTTAGAACTCGTCTGGAAGAAGTATAATCGATTTGGTAATAAATCGTGTGAATCCTTGAAACGGGAAACTGAAAGATGGGAACGTAGACAAGTTGTCAAACCTCGTGAACAAATTCTTAGTGTTTGTATCTCTCTACTTTTTACTTCTCTGAATTATTGCTTGTTGCATAACCTTAATTTTATTTATTCTGCAAAATAGACCAGGGTAATTTTTTATTGTGCCATTGTGCCATTGACCCTAATCCCCCCGCTGTAGGGTCCATTTACTAGACAACAGAGGCCACACTCCAACCACTGGCGCAAGAGGGCGGGGTGTTAGGGGCATTTTGTATAATATGTAAAAATATTTATATAATGAAAATGCCCTTCTTTTATATTTATAATTCTCAAATTGTCCTTATAATAAGGCTTATTTTGAGGAGCTCCATTTATTTCTTGAACCTAAGCTCCTATTTGTAGAAAAAAACTCTTGTCTTCTTCCCACAAGGACAGGATAAGATTGTGCACCTGCCTGTAGGGGGTGATATCGAGCCAAGCCGAGTAGTAGGGTGTTTAGGCTCAGCTCGTTACATCATATATGTATTCAAACTCGTCTTGAGTCGAGCTTAAAAACTTTTGTTTAGTTCATAGCGTCAAAAATCTCATATCCTCAAACTTGGCTTGCCTAATCTCAGCAAAAATGCCATCGGGTCTAACACAATAAACACACATTCTTTTTTGCTGTGTGAGAGTGTGTGCATGTGGTGTGTGTGTATATATATATATATATATATATATATATATGTAATGTGTGAGTTAATATGTGATAAATCCTCAACACAAACACGCCCAAGTCATTCATGTGAAAAACGTACAAGAAAAGACAAACATTGAAAAGCGGACATGACATTAAAAAGAAAACCATTTAATATGACATGGAAATGACTAGTTCTTGATGGAGATGAGAATATTTCTCTCATGTGATAAATGATACTAATGGCTTCATAGGATAAGAGTAAGAATATTTTAACCGACTTGTGTGTGTTGGCGTACTGTGTATTTACCATCTACTAAAAAAAACAAAAAGGACCAAAAATAATTAACGAATATATATATATATATATATTATAATTTAAAGAAATAAGAATATCCTCTTTGATTTCTAAACTCCAAAGTCCACTCCAATGAATTCTAAGAGTGTGGGACCTCTAAAAAGAAGATTGAGATTATGATAAGAGAGAAAGGGAAAATGTAGACATATTGATTTATATTGGACGGATTTTAGGGAATTATAATAAGAGGAATAAAGATGAGAGGGGTAAAGAGAGAATGTACAAACATATTAATCCATGAGATAGATTATTAGGGATTGTGATAAATGGGATAGAGAGAGAGAGTGTAGAGATTATTTATTTATTTATTCACACCCATACATAGCACTGAGTCTATGCTATATATATATATATAAATAATCATTTAATGTAAATATATTTTAGTAATTAAAATATAATAATATATTAAAAAATAATTTAATATAAAGAGTAATGTGATGTCTAATGAAATATATTAAAAATTAAATTTTTAAAAATGTTATGTTTTTAATTAATGATGAAAAAATTAACGTGCACTTTTATCTTTCTTTACTATTATAATGCGAGAGGCAGCCGTAGACGATTTTTCCAAAATTTCCATACTACCCTTGTATAAAAACAAAACTTTGACTTAATGTTTGTTTTAATTCCCAAACTACCCCTTGCCTTTGATTTAATTTCAAAACTACCTTTGCTCGTCTATCTATTTTGAATCACAGCCAATCGTGATTGAACTTAGGGAGAGTTCAATCGCAGCCGCGGGTTAACACGTGACCCTTTTAACTCCTATTAAATGTGGTTAACTCATTCCCCTCACTCTTACGTGCATCGCACGTGCCACTAGCGAGTTCAATCGCACCCGCAGGTTAACACATGTCCCTTTTAACTCCTATTAACTATGGTTAACTCCTTCCCCTCGTTCTCACGTGTATCGCACATGCCACCAGCTAGTATACATAATACTAATAAAAGTGCAGGTGCCTTGCACGTATATTTTTTTCATCATTAATTAAAAACATCTTTTTTAAAAAAATCTAATTTTTAATATATTTTCATTAGACATCACATTACTCTTTATATTAAATAATATATATATATATATAATACTAATAACACTGCACATGCCTTGCACTTTTAATTTTTTCATCATTAGTTAAAAACATAACTTTTAAAAAAATCTAATTTTTAATATATTTTCATTAGACATCACATTACTCTTTATATTAAATAATTTTTTAATATATTATTATATTTTAATTACTAAAATATATTTATATTAAATAATTTTTTAATACATTATTATATTTTATATAAATATATTTAATATTTCTCGTATTAATTTAAATTAGAAAAGAGTTACTAATAGTTGGATTATTTACTGGTCCCACTTATAATTGTATTAAAAGCAAGGAATTATTTTTTGACTTTAAAATATTATAAATAAAGAGTCCTTATTCATAAAAATAGCAAAAGAGTCTCATGGTTGCACTTTAAATTAGTAAAATTTTAAGGAGTACTTCTAACTCTCTACTAATATAGAGTCTTTATCCATAAAAATAGCAAAATAAAGATTTATTACGTAATAGTGGGTCTCATGGGTCTCATATTAGATTAGTATAATTTTAACAAGTCCTACTAATTCTCAACTAATAAAGAGTCCTTATCCATAAAAATGAATATAACAATCACTTATAATTGTAATCTACTTCAACATATGAATTATAAACAAACTAATTAAATTTCTATTAGATACCATAGGTTAATAAGTTAGTATTTTTAATTAAATGATATTTACGTCCAAATAAAGTTTAAGTATACTCCTTACACTTTTATTAGTAAAATGATGTTAAAACTATTTAAAGGCGGGCCTAACCAACCCCGGCCCATTGACAGCCTAATTCACGCATGATCAATGGAGCCTAGCTCCATACATCAACCACACAAACGGTCTAGGATGACATAAGGAAATAGTCCCGGATCATTTTGTAAATATAATTCAAACAGTTTTTTTTTTTTTTATAAATATAGTGGTGCATTCAGAATTTTGATGAAAGCATTTTTAAGGAGACATCAAGAAAAAAATGTTTGATGAATAAATCCAGTAACTTAGATTATAAAGCAATTAAATCAAATGCATCTACTGCAAATTTAAAACCGTGTAAAGCACAAATATAACACCAGATCCATGGTTAACTCTGTCCATGAATTTGGTTCTATGTAAATCTTTGGTTTCATTTAGCAATAAAATTTCTACCTTTCATCAAAAAAAAAAACCTGTTATCGAGGCAAAAAAAAAAAAAATCAGAACAAAGAAACATGTTGTTGAAACCTACTACTTTCTAACTCCAAAAGTAGACTAAATTCAGAAACATAATAAAGCTTCCAAATATGAAAAAATTGTGGTTGTAATCGTACTTCTAGGGTATTAGAATCTTGCAGAGAATCCAAACAAAAAGAAAGCCAAAAAGGTTTGTGATCAACCTGAGATTAAAAAAAAGCTTAGAGATGAGAATAACAATACACAGATCAAACAGAGAAAAAAAAAATAGAAAAAGCTGAGAGACGATAATGGACCTGTGCTCTGGAAAGATAGAGAGATGGAGGACGTTAATAGAGGCCGCTTGATCCAAGTTCGCAGACGCCGAGTGGAAAACCTCTAATCAATTCTTATACCACAAAGTAGCTCTTGGCTAAAATAGAGATGGAGATTTAAAAAAAAAAACAAAAGATCTCTATTATTAATAGAGTCCATATGCATGCCTAACAATCACTTATAATTGTAATCTACTTCAACATATGAATTATAAGCAAATTAAATTTCTATTAATATTTTTAATAGATACCATAGGTTAATAATAATATTTTTTATTAAATGATATTTACGTCCAAATAAAATTTAGTATACTCCTTGTACTTTTATTAGTAGAAGAGAGATATATATATATATATATATATATAGAGAGAGAGAGAGAGAGAGAGAGAGAAAAGACATACACACACATATGGAACGAAGAAAGTGGGGGTTAGGCAGATCCTGTGAGATAAATAAGGTGGCGTTTGGTAACTCTAAATAATAAGAACTTATTTGGGTTTTAGAGCTTATTTGAGTTTTAGAATGTTTGATAACAGACTTATTAGACCTCTAGAAATTTTAAAAGTAGAGGAAAAACCTCTAAACAAATAAGTAGCACGGGGGTAATTTATTTTTTGGGTCTAAAACTTTAGAGCTTATTCTTTAGAGTTTATTTTTAAGAGCTTATTATATGTGAGTAGAGTTTCCAAACACACACTAAATATAAATAATAAAGATAAAGATGAGTGGGGGAAGAAGAAAAGCAAATAAAAGAACAAAAGAAAGCAAGAGGCTTCCACGAGGAGAATAAAAATCTACAACAACTCAACTACAAGGCACGAAACCTAGATCCAACCCAACCCAAAACCCTAAGAAGAACCACCTAATTATATGTAATTCTCTATTTTCTAAGGGTTTAATTATAATAAATTAATAGACATTGTTATAATTAGTGGAGCCCATCATAGACTTTCAATTCTTAAGTTCTAATTAGATTAGAACTACATGAAAGGAAACTAGGTGGGACATCTCTCTCTCTCTCTCTCTCTCTCTCTCTCTCTATTGGGAATTAGAATAGGAGAATGAATCCTATTCTATTAAGAAAGTCTCATAATTGACTTTCAAACACATCTAAATTAGATTAGTTGGTGTTGAAGCATAATTTGGAACTCCCGTGTGGGATGTCTCAACCTATCCTTGTATAATGGGTTTCCGCAAATTGAGAAACCATAATAGAGATTAGGATTTAACGTGAATAACTCATCCTCCTCTCTTTATTGGAACGCCCCCTCCCTTCTCCTCTAACATTGGGAACGCCCTCTTCTCTAGTGTGCAAAGCCCCCTCTTCTCTTAGAGTGGAATGCCATCTTCTTCTCCCTAGCTTGGAACATCCAACCCTAGTACGCTTGAGGATTTTCAAATGTTGAAAATTTTAAAGAGAAGAGGAAAAGAAGAACCAATATTAAAGCAAGGAGGACTCATTAACTTCCATCGAAGAAAAACTCTAAAGCTTAAAAAAAGGTTCATATGAATTGACAAGGAAGTTCTACATGTGAAGAACTATTTAAGTATGACTCTTCTAAATTAATAAAATTAAATAGAACCTAGCTTGATTTTGGAATTGATGAATGTCAATCCAAGATCATCTAATAAAATATAAAAAGTGGCATTTTTTCAGCGATCAAAAATTGTCATTCCTATTGGTAACCTAAGTCGAATTAGGGGTGTAACCGAGCCGAGCCAAATAGCAGGGTGTTCAAGCTCAATTCATTAAGTTACAAGGGTGCTCAATCTTGACTTGAGTTTCACTATTGTTGTTCAACTTTGGCTTGAGAACAAAACTATTAGCTCGAGTTTGGTTTGGCTCATCTCAGTTACCTTTTCTAGTTTTATATCAAAAGCCCATATTCTATTGTTTTAGATCAAAACCTAAAACATGTGTATTTTCTTAAATACTTAACATACTTGAATATATATAATATTTACCTAACTCAATAATTAACATAACATACTTAAATACATAATTATATATATATATTACTAAATGAGCCGAGTACTCGTTAACCAAATGAGCTCAGAAATTACACTAAGCCCGATTCGTTTATTAGAGAAACGAGCTTTTCGACCCAAATTTCATGATGCAAATTCGATCACAAAATATGGATGATAAAATAACAATTTAGAATTTTATATAAAAAAATGTACAACACTCAATAAACCATTTGATTAACAGTCAAAGTATCAAGGATTAAAAAAAATTGAAGAAGAAAACAATGGCCAAAAGGCATTTTTTTACTCCTCAAAAGCTTTGTTTGTGACTCTTTTTTCTCTAATAAAGATCGGACTTTAGCTTGATATCCTTTGGAAGATATGGTAGTCTTTTATTTCCTTCCCTACTTTATGCTTTATCGGCCAGGGATGTACTTTTACTCTTAGGGAGACTTTTTATGGCTTTGGTTTTTCTCTTCTTCTTTATTTTGGAGAGCTTTGAGTCCTTGATATGCTTACTTTAATCTCTTCGTGAATGTTGAGTCGTGTGTTGATTTTTTGGTTATGCTTTCTTTGTTCCTACTTCCCTTTGGTTTAAGTCTTTTTTATAGGCTCCTTGAAATAAAGATGTTATGGGTCCCACAAGTTAATGGTTTAGGGACTTAACAGACTCTGGTATTGATGGGCTGACCCATTTGGTGGGCGTATGATTTATTTATGGACCGACCTATTTTGGTGGGTGTATAACTCATTTTATCATTGAATTTAGATTTGAATTTATGGGCTTTCTTCTTTGTACCCAAACCCAAGCCGTAGGAGGCACATTTATTTCCATTGGATCCAATGTGAATGTGTAGAGACTTTTCATTATTTTATAGATCATGAAAACAACCTTGTGAGTATATAGGGACCTTTTGGTAAAGTTGAGGTAAACGAGCTCTTAACGAGCCGAGCTCGAGCTATTCACAAGTAGCTCGATTCATTTACCAGCCCTACCATACATGTCCTCAACCCGACCCATTACAACCCAAAGAATCCCCATCTAACTTGAGTTGTTGTGCGAAAGTGTTCAAAGTCAATGAAATGATATAAAATAACAAATCAAGTAAAGAGAAAAATAGAGAACAAACCACAAAAGAAGACACGATTTACGTGGTTCGGCAAGATGCCTATGTCCACGGGCAGCGATTATCAATTCCACTATATCAACAATGAGATTTTTACAAAATATTCACTCACCCTATTCCCCTTTACACTCAGTTTATAGCTCTCTTTTTCCAACTTTGAAATAAACCCTAAAACCCCTTATATATATACTTCGGGTTACAATAAAAGAGATAAAACAGGTCAATCGAGTCATCAAGAATCCGGATAGAATTCATGACAATTTTCCAACATGATCTTCTTTAACTTGTCTGCGACTGTTAGATCTTGGGCTTCCTACTTTGGTGTGTAAGGCTCATTCCAACTCTAGCAAATCATGTATTATGAAATTTGCACGCACACTCGCTTGCCTTTTGTAGTCTATTTTTTGCATAATGTTCTCTCTTTATACCATCTCAAGATGTTTTAATTTTTATTTTCTAGTACTAGTCATGGTTAGCTTGTTAGCAAGTCGCCACTTTGAGGTGCTGCATTGGTCGTGGTGAGTGGGTCTCCTATACATCATTAAGGAAAATCCTATCAATCTATTTGGAATTTCTTCTATGGACCTCAAAAAGTCGGTATATGCTCAAGAAATCAATTTGAGAGAATTGAAAAGAAATAACTTAAATATGACAAGAGTTCTATATGAAAAAGGTATACAAACCCTCTCCATCTTTGTTTGTAGAGGAGGTGGAATCTGGAGTCAAATTCTCCAACATTCTTGATTTGACTACAAGGCTTAATAGCTGTTGGGAAAAAACACACTTTTCTCCCTTTTGTGTATGTAAATCAATGATACAAATTACCAAAATAAAAGTAAGGAAAAATCAATCACAAACACACAATATAAACTCTCCAAGATGAAGGGAAAAACCACGGGACACTAGTCCAGGAAAAACTTCCACTATGTAAATAATGGGGTTACAAAAATCACTCAAGAGTAGACACTACTCTTGGATACCAACTAACCAAAAATGGTGGAAATCCAAAATACATGAAGTAAATGTATTTATTACATCAAAATAGTAGGAGATGAACACAACTTTCTTCACTCCAAAATGAAGAGATCTTGAGGCTTGAGAAAAAGCTTCTACCTTCTTTCTTCTTCCTCACACGTTAGGGTTTTTCTTAGTGAAGAGGAGCAAAACCAAAATAGGAGATAAAAGAGTTTTCTCACCCCAACCGTACACACCTAAGAGAGAGTGGGAGTGGGGGACAAGGCATTTAATGCCCCCACCAACCATAAAAAAAAAAACTAGCTCATGCAAGCAATTGGGTCCCACCTCCTCATAAAAGAGGAAACCCAACAAACTCCCCCTCCGACTTATGAGGAGAGCTTCTCTACGCTCATAACTGCAGCTCTTCTGCAAAACTCATACTTTTCTTTAGGAAGATTCTTTGTCATCATATCCAAGTCATTCTTCTCGGTATGGATCTTTTCAAGGTGTAGTAACTTCTTTTCTAACACATCTCGAATCCAATGATGTCTTACCTCAATGTGTTTAGACTTGAAATGAAAACTTGAATTCTTACTCAAGTGAATATTACTTTGACTATCACAATGAACAACATACCTACTTTGTTTCAAATCAAGTTCTTCCCAGAACCTCTTCATCCATAACATTTTCTTGCAAGCTTATGTAGCTGCGATGTACACTGCTTCTGTCATAGACAAAGCCACACACTTTTGTAATTTGGACTACCAAGATACAACTCCCCCTACAAAGGTAAACAAATGCCCTGAAGTAGACTTCCTATGATCAAGGTCACCTGCCATGTCTGAATATGTGAATCCCTCCAACTCAAGCTTAGACATCCCAAAGCACAAACACATCTTGGAAGTTCCTCTTAGATATCTAAGAATCCACTTAACTGCTTCCCAATGTTCCTTGCCTGGATTTGAAAGAAACCCACTTACACCTCCAATGGCGTGTGTAATATCCGACCTTGTGCAAACCATTGCATACATCAAACTTCTAATAACTGAAGCATATGGAACCCTTTTCATGTATCTTCTCTCTTCTTCGCTCGATTGAATTTGCTCTTTACTTAACTTAAGATGACGTGCAAGTGGAGTGCTAACTGGTTTAGCATTGTTCATTTAGAATTTCTCAAGTTCCCGCTCTATGTACAATTCTTGTGATAGTCACAACTTCTAAGCTTTCCTATCATGAGAGATCACTATGTCCAAAATTTGATTTGTTACTCCTAAGTCTTCCATGTCAAAAGACTTGTTTAGGCTTTTCTTTAACCTGTCAATCATGTTAGCATCTTAACCAACGATGAACATATCATCAACATAAAGCAAGAGAATAATGAAGTCACCATTAGAAAATCTTCTAAAGTAAACACAATGGTCCAAGTTTGATCTTTGGACTCATGATCCATCATAAATGTATCAAACTTCTTTTACCACTGTCTTGGTACTTTTTTCAACCCATATAAACTTTTCTTTAACTTGCAAACCATGTGTTCTTTACCCTTGACTTCAAAACCTTGTGGTTGCTCCATGTATAACTCTTCCTTCAAATCTCCATTAAGGAATGCAGTCTTGAAATCTAATTGCTCAATTTCTAAATTCAAGCTTGCCGCCAAACCCAAAATAATCTGAATATATGACATTTTGACTACGGGAGAAAAAATCTCATCAAAGTCAATTCCTTTTTTCAGCCTAAAGCCTTTCAGAACTAACCGTGCCTTGTATTGCACTTTCTTTCCATTGTCTCCATGCTTTACCTTGAAGACCCATTTGTTTTTCAAAGCTTTTCTTTCTTTCAGTAGCTCAACAAGATCATAAATATGGTTCTTATGCAATCAGTCGATCTCATCTTGCATAGATGTCAACCACTCACCCTTGTGCACATCAACTTGAACTTCTTGGAAACTTTCCGATTCACCTTCATTTGTAACCATCACATACTCATTTTGAGGATATCTACTTGAGGGTCTTCTCTCTCTAGTAGATCTTCTCAATTGCGATTTGGATAGCTCTTCTTCATTAGAGGGCTGCTTCCCCTCTTCAATATCATCTTGTTCATTCTCATTTTCAAGAGGCTCTTCCCCACCATTTTCATATTGCACCGATGGAGGAATAAAAGTAGCTTCAATCGGCTCATTTACAATCTTTTAGGCTCTTTTCTCTTCTCAAAATCTTCAATGGTTTGATCTTCTCGAAAGAGAACATCTCTACTTCTGTGTAACTTCTTATTTATCAGATCCCACAACCGATAATCAAATTCTACATCACCATATCCCAAGAAGACACATGGTAAAGACTTGTAGTCTAGCTTGGAACGGAGCTCATTAGGAACATGCATAAAAGCTTTGCATCCAAACACCTTAAACGGGAATATGAAATATCTTTTCCACTTCACACCTTTTTGGGTTCTTGTCATCCAAGTGGAACCGATGGAGAACGAATAATTAGATAACATGCGGTACGCATTGCTTCTCCCCAAAAGTGTTTCGGCAACTTTGCACATGTAAGCATACTTCTCACCTTTCAACTATTGTCCGGTTCATTCTTTCCATTACCCCATTTTGTTAAGGAGTACGGGGAACGGTTCTTTCATGCCAAATACCATGCATATCATAATAACTCTTGAACATCTTTGAAGTGTACTCTCCCCTATTATAATCTGTACGAAGACACTTGAGAGTTTTACCACTTTCCCATTCAATCATAGCATTAAACACTTTAAAGATTTCAAACACTTCATCTTTGGATTTCATGGTATAAGATCACACTTTTCTAGATGCATCATCTATAAAGGTAACAACGTAAGAAGCATCACCAAGAGATTTCACACTCATATGACCAGACACATACGAGTGTACTAAATTTCAAATTTCATATTTATTTTTGTTGCTACTTTAAATAAATAAAACTCTATGTTGTTTACCAGCCAAGCAATGATCACAAGGTTCAATGGACGTACCTTTCATTCCGAGGAGAAGTTATATTTTTGCCAAAACTTGAATGTCTTTCTTGCTCATGTGACTAAGCCTTTCAATGCCATAAATTTGGTGATGAATCTTCCAAGACGGTGTTCACTTCACCCTTGAACAAGTGAGCCTTCATTTTGTAAAGAGTAGCTTTCTTCTCACCCCTTGCCACGATGAGAGAACCTTTGGACAACTTCCATCTTCTTTCACAAAATGATTCTCATACCCTTCATCATCCAACTTTCCCCATGAGATTAGATTCAATCGAAGATCCAATACATGTCTCACATCCTTCAAAATAAGCTTATGACCCACATGTGTTTCAATGTGAACATCACCGATTTCAACAATTTTTCAAGCACCACTATTTTCCCATTTAACCATACCAAATTCACCGGAATTGTATAAAGAAAAGAACTCTTCATTCAGTGTTGCATGATAAGAAGCACCAGTGTCAACAACCCATTCGAAATCATCACATATGTCACCAAAACAATCTTCATCATATGCGTTGAGCACTTCATCATTGTCTTCTGTTGCAACCCCCATGGTTCCCTTCTCTTTATCGTTACTTTTTTTTCTCTCTTTCATGTCTCTTTTGAATTTTTGGCATTCTTTCTTCATATGTCCCTTCTTGTGACAATAATAGCATTCAACATTGATTCTTGATTTGGATCTCCCTTTAGATTTATCACGAAAATGATCACCCCGATTCTTGGATCTTCCTCCTTCTTCACTAGCCAAGACTTGTTAATGAGAAGAACCCAATGCTTGTCTTCTAACCTCTTCATTCAATAAATTACTAGTGACATGACTCACAATCTCATCCGGTGCCGAATTACCAAGAGAAACAACCAATGTTTGTCAACTTTCCAGTAATGAACTAAGCAACAATAAAGCTTGCAATTCATCATCTAGCATCATCTTCATAGCCACCAATTGATTGACAATGCTATGTATTTCATTCAAGTGTTCTGCAATTGATGCCCCGTCCTTGAATTTCAAGTTCACCAACTTCCTAATCAAGAAGGCTTTATTCCCAGCCATTTTTCTTTCATAAAGTTCTTGTAATTTCTTCCACAAATCTTTTGCGGAGCTCTCATATGACACATGGTGAAAGACAACATCATCCAACCATTGTTGAATATGTCTAATTGTTTTTCTATCCAATTTCTTCCAATCTTCATTTGACATGGATTTCGACTTACTTTCAATACCTTCAATCAGAGCATATAAATCCTTACAATAAAGTAAGTCCTTCATCTTCGGTTTCCAAATTCCCCAATTATTTTCATTTAAACTAATCATTTGAGCGTCCATCTTGATTCACACACAAAAAATAACCCCAATAACCTTGCTCTGATATCACTATTGGGAAAAAAGACATTTTCCCCCTTTTGTGTATGTAAATCAAGGATACAAATTACCAAAATAAAAGTAAGGAAAATCAAGCACAAACACACAATATTTTTAATATGGAAAACCATCTAAGATGAAGGGAAAAACCACGGGACATTAGTCCAGGAAAAACTTCCACTAGATGAATAATGGGGTTACAAAAATCACTCAAGAGTAGACGCTACTCTTGGATACCAACTAACCAAAAATGGTGGAAATCCAAAATACATGAAGTAAATGTATTTCTTACCTCAAAATAGTAGGAGATGAACACAAATTTCTTCACTCCAAAATGAAGAGATCTTGAGGCTTGAGAAAAAGCTTCTACCTTCTTTCTTCTTCCTCACACGTTAAGGTTTCTCTTAGCGAAGAGGAGCAAAACCAAAATGGGAGATAAAAAAGTTTTCTCACCCCAACCATACACACCTAAGAGAGAGTTGGAGGGGGGGACAAGGCATTTAATGCCCCCACCAACCATAAGAAAAAACTAGCTCATGCAAGCAATTGGGTCCCGCCTCCTCATAAAAGAGGAAACCCAACAATAGCAAAGCCAAAAACCCCACAGAAAGAAGGGGAGAGGAATAAAAGCATGCCTACATGGGAAATAAACACACATACACGGGTGATACTCGAGCCGAACGAGCCGAGTAGTGGAGGTGTTCAAGCTCATTTTGCTAATTTTTACTATTGTTCGAGCTCGGCTCAAACATAAATACCCTTGTTCGAACTCGGCTCGTGATCAACTTGTGAAAACATAAACGAGCTCGAGCTTTTAACGAGCTTAATTATAAATAATTATTGATTGAATTTTTTTTTTTAAATCTCTTAGCCGAGCCAAATTGGGGAGTATAGCCAACTCATTTAGCCCTTCTCATTGAACCAAGTCGAGCAGATTAGTGGCCAATTACTCTCTTGGGCCTTGGCCCTTCTATCGTTGTCAACACTTATTTAATAGCCAATTACTCTCTTGGGCCTTGTGTCACGACCATTCGTCCAACAATGTTTGCATGGCCTTGGTGGTGGCACTATTTGTATCTTTTTATCTTTTGTTAAAGGGTATTTTAATCATCAAAGTCATAGTGGCATTTTTGTAATAAGGGAGTATGACTCCACCAGCACATAGGATGTTTCCTTCTGCTAACTTGTAAAAGGTTTATCATCCACTTTATAGGGGAGGTGGGAATTCACTTGAGTGGGTTGTCTTTGCACCATCTTTGATCACCTGCTCCCCTAGTGTCTTTTATCATTACATGTATAGTGTCTTGTAACCTTTCCCTTGATGCAATACTATTGATCTTTGCTTCTTTCTTATGCATTGTGGTGTGCTTTACTCTTGTTTCTTAGGTAACTAACCGAACAAGCTGACTTGATCGACGGATTGATCAAGTGCCGCACGGGATTTGACTAGCAACATGATTTACCCGTGACAATTGGTATCAGAGCAAGGTCATGACCGTGTATTCAAGGCTAGAAGACATGGTACAAGGGATAGGAGCGCGCACTAACAAGGATGGACGAGATAGAAGCTCGGACAACATAGATTGATGGGATGTTGCATACCTTGGTGCAAATGGATGACCGAGTATGCAACATGGAACAAAGACACCAGGAATTAGCCGGATCAATAGAGACCTTGACTGAGGACGTGAAGGGGATAGTGGATGCTCTCTAGGCCAAGATTGAGGAGCTCTCAAACCGGTTGAATGTGCTTATCATGACAATTGGTTCGCACCCTTATGGCCCTACCGAGACGTATAGTCGGGTGAAGGTGCCAGAGTCTCACTCGTACAGTGGTACGAGAGATGCAAAAGAGCTTGAGAATTTCTTGTTCGACGTGGAACAGTATTTCCGAGCCGTGAGACATAAATCAAAGGAAGCCAAGGTCTTGACAGCAACAATGGGAGATGCCAAGTTATGGTAGCGTACTCAATATGATGACATTCAAAATGGGAGATGCATCATTGATTCTTGGGCTGACTTGAAGAGGGATTTGAAAGCCCAATTCTTGCCCAAGAATGTGGAGTACATCACTAGGCGAAATTTGCGACAGTTGCAACAAACAGGCACTGTGTGTGAGTATGTGAAGTGATTCTCGGCCTTCATGTTTGACATCAAAGCTATGTTCGAGAAAGACAAGATGTTCTACTTCATGGAGGGACTGAAACATTGGGCATAGACAGAGTTGCAGAGGCAACGTATTCAAGATTTAGCTTCAACACAAGCAACAGCAGAGCGTCTGAATAACTACTCCATAAGTGACCCCAATAAGAAGAAGGCGAACTCACCCCATACTAGTCACAACAAAACTTCTAGGCCATCGAATGGGAAGAACTATAACAATGGCAAGTCGGGGCCGAACAAGGAAGCTTCAACATCAAAGAGTTCGAGCTCCAAGCTAATGTTGTGCTTTCTATGTGGTGGACCGCACCGAGTAGCAGTTTGCCCACAGAAACAGGTTCTCAATGCCCTAAAAACATTAGTGGGTAACTCGGCCAAGCATGAGGAGGTGTCCAAGAGTGATAATGATGAGGAAGAGCAGCCTAGGATGGGAGCCATCAGGTTGCTTAATGTTCTTAGACTCAGAGTGATAAGAAGGCACCACAGTCAAAAGGGCTCATGTTTGTTAATTTGAAAATCAATGGGAAAACCACCTGTGCCATGGTAGATACAGAGACGACTCACAACTTTGTTGCGGAATGGGAAGCTAAGTAACTTGGATTGAAGTTAGAGAAAGATTCAAGTCGCATCAAAGTAGTGAACTCAGCAACGAAACCTATTCATGGTGTAGCCAAGGGGGTGCCCATTGAAGTAGGAGCTTGCTCAGGAAAGACCAACTTGACAATAATTCCCATGGATGACTTCCAGGTCATTGTGGGGATAGAGTTCTTATAGGAATCCAAGGCCGTGCCAATGCCTTACCTACGATCGTTGTGCATCTTGGGTGACTCTCCATGTATGATTTCAACAGTGGCAAGCAAAGGTGGAGAGAAGATGCTTTCGGCCCTACAGCTTAAAAAATGGATGAAGAAGGGAGAGATGAATTATGTGGCCACGTTAAGAGAAGAGTCTCAACTAGAGCAAGGCCCAGTTTCGAAGGAAGTGACCGAGGTGTTGGCAAACTTTGCTAGCATGATGCCCGACAAGTTGCTAAAGTCTCTTCCTCCTCGTCGAGCAATTGATCACGAGATAGAACTTGTTCCCGGGGCTAAGCCGCCTGCTAAAACCCCTTATCGTATGGCCCCTCCGAAGCTTGATGAACTTCGGAAGCAACTTGATGATCGCTTGGAGTCAGGCTTCATTCGCCCCTCCAAGGCACCATTTGGGGCACCAATCCTCTTCCAGTGCAAGCATGATGGGAGTCTTAGGCTTTATGTGGATTACCGAGCATTGAACAAGTTGACTGTGTGGAACAAGTATCTCATCCTATTGATTGCTGATTTGTTAAACTAACTTGGGACATCCAAGTACTTCAGTAAGCTTGATTTGCGGTTAGGCTACTACCAGGTTCGAGTCACGGAGGGCAACGAACCTAAGACGACTTGCGTGACGAGATATGGCGTATTCGAATTCATGGTGATGCCTTTTGGCCTTGTTAGCTTTTAGATTTTTACCTAAAGCCTCCATCTTGATTTTGATGATAACACAATAATGAAAGGATATTTGTGTTACTAATATCTCTTTGAGTGTAAGTGAATTTCAGTTAACCAAGAGCATTAGCAAGTCATTTAATGGAAAAAGTATGAAAAGCCCATCTATGAAAAAGATTCATCAAGCAAGTCAAAGCTAACTCATTGGATCACTCTAAAGCCAAATCATCAAGACCAAAGACTAAGAAGGATCATGAAGCTAAAGCCAAATCAGATCCAAGTTGAAATCAAGACTCAAGAAGGTTTAATATTTATGTTTAGAGTCTAGAGTAACTTTTGTAAGAAGTCCTCAAAATTGGTCAGTTGAATTGCTCAATTACTTAGGTTGACCATAGGTACCTTTAGATCATATTGGATATCTTTCTAAGGACCTAAAAATGAGTAAAATAATGTTTTTAAGAATGCTTAAGGACCAGGAAATCATTCCCATCATATCGGTCAAGCAAAGATGAGTTCTCTGTAAAAAATTCAGAGGACTCGTCGACGAGTCCATATGACTCGTCGACAAGTGGCAACAGAAAACTCAAAATTGAGTTCTGTCATCCCACTCATCGACGACTCCTACTCACTTGTCGACGAGTGCTTGCGAGAAAAGCCCAACGGCTAGTTCAATTCCATTGGAGCCTCTAACGACTATATTTTTGCTTGGGCTATAAAATGAGAAGTTTTATAAACAAAATAACGTCTCCAATACTTCCAATCTTTAGAATCAATCACTCCAAGCTTAAATTTCTAAATCTATCAAAGTTGAACCTAGAATCCCTAAATCCAAGTTCTTGAGCTATTTAACTCCAATCTTTGGGAGATTTCAAGTGAGCTAAGAGAGACTAATCAGCTCATATAAGGAGCCTTCAAAGTTTGTAAAACCACTTGTCTAAGTGTGTTCAAATCAAGAGGTCCGAGGGACTTTTGTCCGTGAAGCTAGGAGCTTTGTAAGAGGCGGTATCCCAGCCTGCAAGGTCTGGCCTCTACCTGAAAAGGGGGCTGAGTCTAAGGAGGACTGTTTCTTAGTAAGGTTAGGAATCGCCTACAAATAGTCTAATTGATTTGGAATAAATCGTGGTGAATCCTTCAAGCTGGAAAGCTTAAGGCGGGGAGTAAGTGGGTTGCCGAACCTCGATAACAAATCTTGGTGTCTTTGTATTTGCATCTCTCTAACTCTATCTCTTTAATTCTTATTTGAATGTTTATGTAGAATTACATAGTTTCTATTTCTCTTTAAATTGCTCAAGTTGAAATTCCGCTTAAGGAAGATAGAATAATTTTTTAATTTGCCATAGAACCTAATCACCCCCTTCTAGGGTCCATACCTTGGGCAACAGGCCTTACCAATGCACCAGCTACCTTCTCAACACTAATGAACCAAATATTCCATGAGTTCCTTGACAAGTTCATTGTGGTTTATTTAGATGATATCGTGGTGTATAGCTCAACTCTTGAGGAGCATGTTGAGCACTTGCAAAAAGTGTTAGCCTTATTAAAGAAGAATAATTTGTATGTTAAGAAGGAGAAGTGCTCATTTGCGCAGGAGCGCATCAGTTTCCTTGGCCACGTTTTGGGCAAGGGACAAGTGAGAATGGAAGAGGAGAAGATCTGATCCATTCAAGAGTGGAAACCACCTACGACTACCATCGAGCTACGATCATCCCTAAGTCTTGTGAACTATTACCGTAAGTTCATTAAAGGCTACTCAGTAGCTGCAGCATCATTGACAAACCTACTTAAGAAGGAGCATGTATGAGTATGGTCCAGAGAGTGCCAAGAAGCATTCGAGAGACTGAAGCTTATCATGGCCCAACATCCTATTCTTGCACTGCCAGACTTAGTGAAGCCTTTTGAAGTACAGACTAATGCGTCAGATTATGCTATTAGAGGAGTGTTAGTGCAAGAAGAACATCCGATTACGTATGAGAGCCGGAAGCTATTTGAAACTGAGCGTCGCTACACAGCTTAAGAGAAAGAGTTGCTTGCAGTGGTGCATTGTCTTCGGGTGTGGAGGCATTACTTACTTGGATCGAAATTGGTGGTGAAGACCTACAATATAGTCGTGTCTCACTTCATGACGTAGAAGAAGCTAACGTCCAAGCAAGCGCGCTAACAAAAGTTGCTAACGGAATTCGACTTTGAGTTAGAGTACAAGCTGGGTCGGTACAACAATGTTGTCGATGACTTAAGTCGCAAAGCAGAACTTGCGGCCTTGAAGAAGGTGATGCATAGAAGTGTGCAACAGGTACAGTCTACATTACACAACAAGATCCGTGAAAGGTTGAAGACCGATCACCAAGCTAAGGTGATTTGGCCACTAGTTGAAAGTGGCAAGACTCCTCGCTTCTGAATCAACAATGAGCTTCTTTACATAAAAGGAATGCACTATTTGTATGTCTTTTTATCTTTTGTAAAAAGGTAGTTTAGTCGCCAAAGTCTTAGTGGCATTTTTGTAATAAGGGAGTGTGACTCCACCAACACATAGGATGTTTCCTTCTGCTAACATATAAAAAGTTTATCATCCACCTTGTAAGGGAGGTGATAGTTCACTTGAGTGGGTTGTCTTTACATCATCTTTGATCACCTGCACTCCTAGTGTATTTTATTTCCAGTACATGTATAGTGTCTTGTAACATTTCCCTTTATGCAATAATATTGATCTTTGCTTCTTTCTTGTGCATTGTGGTGTGCTTTACTCTTATTTCTTAGGTAACTGACCGAATAGGCTGACTTGATCGACGGATTGATCAAGTGCCGCATAGGATTTGCCTAACAACGTAAATTGCCCGTGACAGTTGTCATGATACTCTTTGGGCAGGCCATCAGGGATGGCGCCGCACATTTGCCTTGTTAGAACGGGGTTACTATTGGCCTTGTATGTGAGTTGATGTTGCAGAATATGTGAAGATTTGTCTCGTATGCCAACATGATAAGATGGAAAGGAATAGGCCTCTTGGGCTCTTGGAGCCATTACCTATCCATAGGAGATCATGGGAGAGTGTCTCTATGGACTTCATCTCGGCCTTGCCAAAAGTGGAGGAGTTTGGGTCAATCCTGGTGGTGATCGAAAAATTCTCAAAGTATGCTGCTTTCATCCCCTCACCATTGCACTGTTCAGCAGAGGAAACAGCTTACTTGTTTATGAAGAATGTAGTGAAATACTGGGGTATGCCTCGGAACATTGTGAACAATAGAGACTTAAGATTCACATGAAAGTTTTGGTCAGAATTGTTCAAACTTCTTGGGACCAAGCTCAACTTCTCAACAAGTAGTCATCCTCAGACTAATGGCTAAACCGAGCGTTTTAACGCTCTCCTTGAAGAACACCTTCGGCACTTTGTCAGTGCTAATCAGAAGAATTGGGTGAACTTGCTCGATGTCACTCAATTTTGCTTCAACTTACAACAAAGCTCTTCCTCAAACAAGAGCCCATTCGAGCTAGTAATCGGGCAACAACCACTAACGCCTCATACAGTCGTTATCGGTTACCAAGGAACCAGCCCCAGCGCCTATAAGTTTGCCAAAGAGTAGAATAAGAATGCAAACATTGCCTGAGCATAACTTGAGAAAGCTGCTAGAAGAATGAAGAAATTTGCGGATCCCAAGCGAAGCCAAGATAAGTTAAAGGTGGGAGATTTAGTACTGATAAAGTTAAATCCGGATAACTCGAAGTTCTTTCGTAAAGGCAATAAAAGCTTAGTTCGTAAGTATAAATGACTATTTCCTATCACTGAAAATGTGGAAAAAGTCTCCTACAAGGTGAAACTGCCCGAGTCACTTCGCAAATATCACTCGGTCTTCCATGCCAGTGTGTTAAAGCCATATAATGCAGACAAGGAAGACCCCACTCGCAACACTCCAAATCGGCCTACAGCTATCGTAACGACAGTACCCTAAAGAAAAGTTAAGCGTATTATTGCTGATCGTCATGTCTAAGCCTCACTGACCAGGCTCGCGTACATGGAGTATTTGGTAATATGGAAAGGGCTATCTGACGCCGAAGCTAGTTAGGAACTAGGCGTCACCATTCTCCCCTTCGTAGATAAGATTGAAGAATACTTAGTGAACAAGTCAACGATAGTGTCAACTTAATAAGTGGGGGAGTATATCACGACCATTCATCCAGCAATGTTTGCATGGCCTTGGTGGTGGTACTATTTATGTCATTTTATCTTTTGTTAAAGGATAGTTTAGTCATCAAAATCTTAGTGGCATTTTTGTAATAAGGGAGTATGATTCCACCAGCACATAGGATGTTTCCTTCTGCTAACTTGTAAAAGGTTTATCATCCACCTTGTAGGGGAGGTGGTAGTTCACTTGAGTGAGTTGTGTTTGTACCATCTTTGATCACCTGCTCCCTTAGTGTCTTTTATTTTCATTACATGTATAGTGTCTTGTAATATTTCCCTTGATGCAATATTATTGATCTTTACTTCTTTCTTGTGTATTGTGGTGTGCTTTACTTTGTTTCTTAGGTAACTGACCGAACAGGTTGACTTGATTGACGGATTGATCAAGTGTTGCACGAGATTTGACTAGCAACGTGATTTGCCCGTGATACTTGGCCCTTCTCTCATTGTCAACACTTATTTAATAGGCAACATCATTTTAACACAATAATTCCTAACCAATGTAGGACTATCTTTTGTCCCACATTACACCTTTTTTTTTTGGTTTCACATATCACCTACACTGCTACACAACTTGTTATTTTAAAACACACACACCCGGCACCACACACGCCCACACCCACACCTATACGGCCACACACACCCACATGGCCACACACACGACTACACCCACACGGTCACACACACGGCCACACTCACACGGCCACACCCACACCCACACCACCCACACCCACACCCACACCCACACCCACAACACATACACTCACCCACACTAAACTTATTTAAATATATTTTAAACATATATATATATATATATACCGAGCTTTTATCAAGCCAGACAGGGGGTGTGTTCAAGCTCAACTCATTTGCTAAACAAGCTTAAAAAAACGTGTTCAAGCTCGGCTCGGTTACTAAATAAATAAACGATATACAAGCTTTTAATGAACTCAGCCTGAATAGTTAACGGATATTTTGTTCAATAACTACCGTTACGAAGCAGTCAAGTAGAGCAACCGAAGGTGCTTGGGCGAGATCGTCTTGTCCTTGTTCTAGAACATCTTCACTTGGTGCCTGATTTTCATGGACACCTTCGCACGTGTTATTGATCTCTTAAAAACAAAGGGTGGACCAGACGTACCGGAGGCGATGTCACTTCTCCATGCATGCACGATAGACACGTAAACAGTGCCACATCCAACGCATACAGAGTTTGGATAGGTCGCAACGCAGGTTGTTGACCATTTGTAGCTAAAAATATACCAACAGGTAGGGCCGGAGCCACATGGGGCCCGGGGCTCAAGCCCCCTAAAATTTTGAAAAAAAAAACCTATAGCAATAATTGGGGGTGGAGCCTGGCGGCGAGAGAATCTAACTGCCTAAACTTTTGAGAAAAAAATATATTATTGACAAATTGACACAAACAAATACGACGGCCATGAACTTTGCCATCAAACGCCTCTCTAGTTGAGCTTACATTTATTCAAACTTGGCTCGACTCTCTCAGCAAGACATGTCATTCTCATGTGAAAAATGTACGTGGCTTTTTTTAAAACACAAACATTGAGAAATGGACATGACATTAAAAGGACAAGCATTTAATATGATAACGATTTAAAAGACAAACATTGAGAAGTTACAAGGAAAAGACTTGTTCTTTCTCGTATATGTATTAACTAGCAGGTGCAATGCACATGAAAGCGAATGGAAGGAGTTAATCACAGTCGATAGGAGTTAAAAGAGACACATGTTAACTTGTAAGTGTGATTGAACTCTCTTTGAGTTCAATCGCGATTGGCTATGATTCAATTATTTAAATACATAGATGAGCAATGGACATTTTGAAAATTAAAGTAAATATTAAATCAAAGTTTTTTTTTTATAAGAGTAATTTGAGAATTTTATAAAAATCAGACTACGCCTACCTCTCACATTATAATAATAAAGATAAAGATGGAGATGAGAATATTTCGCTCATGTTATAAACGCAATAGGATAAAAGTAAGAACTTGGCTTGGCTATCTCAGCAAAAGTAATGCACATGGCTTTTTTTAAAGACAAACATTGAGAAGTGGACAAGACATTAAAAAGACAAACATTTAATATGACAAGAATTTAAAAAACAAACATTGAGAATTGACAAGGAAAAGGCTTGTTCATTCTCGTATCTTTCTTACTAATGTAATGAGAGAGGGGGAGATGATTTTTCAGAAATTTCTAAATTACCCATATATAAAAACAAAACATTGATTTAATGTTTTACTTTAATTTCCAAACCATCCTTACCTTTGATTTAATGTTTTACTTTAATTTCTAAACTACCCCTTGCCATCTATCTATATTTAGAAGAATTCAATCACACCCATGAGTTACGTGTCCCTTTTAATTCCTATTAATTGTGGTTAACTCCTTCCCCTCGCTCTCACATGCATTGCACGTGCCACTAGCGAATTCAATTGGGTGTCGTTAACTCCTTTCCCTTGCCCTCACGTGCATTGCACGTACCACTAGCGAGTTCAATCGAGTGTCGTTAACTCCTTCCCCTCGCTCACGTGCATCGCACGTGCCACCCGCTAGTATGTATTAATGGAGATGAGAATATTTGGCTCATGTGATAAACGGTACTAATAGCTTCAATAGGATAAAAGTAAGAATATTTTAACTGACCCAACGACAACAAAAATAATTAAAGAATATCATATAGGATAAATTACACTCACCTCCCTTGGGGTTTGGTGAAATTTCAGAAACTTCCCCTTTAGTTTCTAAAAGTACACTGTCCTCCCCTGTCAGACTCTTGATATTAACACTGTTAACTAAAATTACTATTTTCCCATTTTACCCCTATTACTTGATTGAGGAATCACGTTTTTACCATTTGAAAGCTCTACCAAAGAAAAACATAAACTCTCAAGCCACCACGTGTCCCTAATAACTATGATTAAGATTTACTCACCCCTAGGGTTTATCCATCTAACCTTAGTTTTAGGGAAAAAATAACTTTAGGTTTTTTTTTGGAAGGTAAAATAACCTTAGGTTAGTTATGCTTAACCGCAATTAAAGAGGCTCTACAAGCCGTCATGTGTCCCATTTAACACCCACTAACTGTGGTTAAGATTCACTCATCCCTAGGATTCATTAATCTAACCTTGGTTATAAGAAAAGAAAATAAAATAAAAAATATTAATCTTAGGTTAATTATGTTTAACCACAATTAAAGGATCTCTATAAGCCGCCACGTGTCCCTTTTAACACTCACTAACTATGGTTAAAACTTACTCACCCCTAGGGTTCATCCATCAAACCTTGGTTTTTAGGAAAAAAAACCTTGGGTTGCTTATGCTTAACCGCCAAAATTAAAGGGAGCTATACAAGCCGTCATGTGTTCCCTTTAACGCCCACTAACTATGGTTAAAATTCACTCACCCCTAGGATTCATCCATTTAACCTTGATTTTTAGAAAAGAAAAAAAAAACCTTAGGTTGATTATGCTTAACCACAATTAAAGGGGGCTCCACAAGCCGCCACATGTCCCCTTTAACACCCACTAATTGTGCTTAAGATTCACTCACCCCTAGGATTAATCCATCTAACCTTGCTTTTAAGAAAAAAATAAAAATATTAACCTTAAGTTAATTATGTTTAACCAAAGTTAAAAGATCTCTATAAGTCGCCATGTGCCCTTTTTAATACCCATTAACTATGGTTAAGATTCACTCACCCCTAGAGTTCATCTAACATTGGTTTTTAGAAAAAAAAAAAAAATATATATATATATATATACTTGATTTTGGAAATATATATTAACCTTAAGTTGATATTATTAACCTTGGTTAGAAACCAATTAACATTTATTTTATTGAATTAGCTAACCTTGTGTTGAGAAAGGGTAATTTAGACATTTTAAAATGTTTAAATGATGGCATCATCAAAGTCCATCCATAAAGTAACAACAAACTTAAGGGAATGGGGTATATGTTACGGACAACCAAAGTTGAGGGGAGAGCAGTGTAATTTCATAAACTAGATGGGAGGTTTCTGAAATTTCACCAAACCTCAAGGGAGGTGAGTGTAATTTACCCTAATATATATAGAGAGGGGGAAAAGACAAGCATTGAAAGACTTTTTTTAACACTACACAAACACACACACACACACACACACACACATATATATATAGAGAGAGAGAGAGTAGGTAGACCCCACTAAATATGTCACTATATATTATATTAATAGATATTATTATAATTAGTGGAAGTCTAGGGATTTAGATGAAATTCTAAATACCTGATAGAGTTTGTTTTGAAAAGAGTTTCCTAGTTCTAGTGCAAGATTAAAATGTAAAGTACTACGCCCCACAACTAAAAATAGGAGATCCGTTTAGATCTCATATACTAAAATCTTTTTTATAGTATTTAATTTAATTAATTTGTTTTCTCCATAGTAGCCAAGATACACTATATGGTAGCATAGCTACCATATTAATTATTGTAATGATCCCACAGACTAAAATCTCTATCATAGATGATATGCTAATCTAAGAAATTAGGGTGTATAATAGTGGAGCCTACCATAGATTATTAAGTTCGAATTATATTAAAACTATATAAAAGGAAACTAGGTGGAACATCTCTCTTTTTCTAATTGGGAATTAGAATAGGAGAATGAATTCTAATCCTATTAAGAAAGTCTCCTAATTGACTTTCAAACACATCTAAATTAGATTAGTTGGTGTTGAAGTCTAATTAGGAACTCCCCCCTAGCGTGGGACGTCTCAACCTATCCCTGTATAAAGGGTTTTCTCAAATTGAGAAACCCTAATAGAGATTAGTATTGGAACGTCCCCTCCCTTCTGGCATTGGAAACTCCCCCTTCCCCCCTTTTCTCTAGTGTGTAAAGCCCCCTCATCTCCCTACCCTGGTATGCTTGAGGATTTTCAAATGTTGAAAAGTTTAGAAAGAAAAAGAAAAGAAGAGCAACTATTATTAAAGGAAGGAAGAGTCATTAATTTTAATTAGAGAAAACCTATAGCTTAAAAAAAGTTCGTGTGAATTGATAGGGAAGTTCCACACGTGAAGAACTATGTAAGATGACACTTCTAAATTAATAAAATTAAATAGAACCTTGCTCGATTTTAGAATCAATGAATCTCAATCCAAGATCATCTAATAAAATATAAAAATAGGCATTTTTGAGCGATCAAAAATTGTCATTACTAATGCTAACCTAAGTCGAATTAGGGGTGCAACTGAGTCAAGTCGAGTAGCAGAGTGTTCAAGCTCGACTCTTCAAATTAAAAGGGTGCTCAAGCTCGACTTGAGTTTCACTATTGTTGTTCAAGCTTGGCTTGTGAAAAAAACTTTTAGCTTGAGTTTGGTTTAGCTCAGCTTGGTTACCTTTTGTACTTTTTAGATCAAAAGCCCATATTCTTTTGTTTTAGATCAACGAACAAGATCAAAACCTAAAACATATGTGTATTTTCTTAAATATTAGCATACTTGAATATATAAAATAATAGATATTTAACTCAATAATTAACTTAACATACTTAAATACATGTAGTAAATGAAAATATGTATATGTACTAGTATAATACTAAACGAGCCGAGTACATGCATGTTCGAACTCATCTCATTAACCAAATGAGCTTGAAAATTACAATCGAGCTAGATTCCTTTATTAGATAACCAAGCTCAAATGAGCTTGTCAACACAAATTTCATGATGCGGATTTGACCACAAAAGATGAATGATAAAATAAAATTTTAGAATTAAAAAAAAAAAAATTACAACTCTCAATAAACAATTTGATTAACAGTCATATATAATATCAAGGATTAAGAAATTTTGATGAAGAAAACAATGGTCAAAATACATTTCCTTGTTCCTTAAAAGTTGTGTGTGACTCTTTCCTCTCCGTTAAAGATCCGACTTTGGCTTGATCTCCTTTGGAGGTTGTGGTAGTTTTTTCTTTCCTTCCGTACTTTACGCGTTATCAGCTAGAGATGTACCTTTACTCTTAAGGAGACTTGATTTGGCTTTGACTTTTTTTTTTTTTTTGGAGAGCTTTGAGTCCTTCATACATGCTTGCTATGATCTCTTCGTGAATGATGAGTGTGTGTTGATTTTTTGGTTATGCTTTCTTTGTACCTGCTTCCCTTTGGTTTCAGAGTCTGATTTATAGGCTTCTTAAGATAAAAATGTTATGGGTCTCACTCAATTTAATAATTTAGGGACTTAACAAACTTTGGTATTGATGGGCTGACCCATTTGATGTGCCTATAATTTATTTATGAATCCATTACAAGAAACTATCGAGCAGTGACAAAAAATTTCTGTCACTAATACTTGATTTTTCGTCACTATTACTATCAGCGATGGAAAAAAATTTGTCACTAATCTGTTACTATTGCGTCCATGGCTAAAGGTTATTAGCGATGGAAATATCTTTCCGTCACTAATTTGCAACGACAAATTTCCGTCACTAATTTGCTACGACAAATTTCCGTCATTAATGTTGGCAATTTGAACTTCGAATTTAGTGACGGAAAGGAAATTTGTGACGGAAAATTTTCCGTCACTACTAACCATATTAGTGACGAAAATATTTTCGTGCCTAATATATATTAGCGATGGAACAATTTCCGTCACTATTAAGGTTAGAAGTGACGGTAATACTTCAGTCACTGAATTGGTTATTAGAGACGAAAAATTTTGTCACTAATGAGCATCCCTCATTAGGGACACGAATTTTTCCATCGCTAATGCTGTTTTTTTTCTTTTTTGCAGAATCCTGCACCTGTAAGATTCCATTCTTGCACTTGTATAAACATTACATTCCAATAAACCTGTACATGCATTCCAAATTCATTCCTATTTCACATTTTCACCCCATTCAAATGACATATAAACATTACATTCACATTCAATACATAATCCCTGTCTTCACACATATCCAGGATATATCCTACATGCACCTATGAACTTGTACATCCACATTCAAGACCTATCCATTTCATTCCATTCGCATTCCAAAGCTCATTTCACCCACACTCATTCACATTCAATATGCCACCTATTCCACCCACCACCCATTCAAATTCAATCACCCGCTCATTCACATTCAACCCAGCCTCCATAACATAATCAAGAAACATGCAACAAGGTAATGACATGAGTCTGAAACATATAGTAATTATTAGAACTTCAAAAATTAGCAAGGTTTTATGTATTTTGGGGCAAAGTAATATAATAAAAATATAGTAATAATAAACATATAGTAAAAATAAGAAAGTGTATGAGTATCATGCAAATCAAATAGTCACAACAACAATGCAATAAAAAAAATAAGTCATAGGAGATCATCAAGAGTCTGTGTAGCATTGAGGCCTATAGCAGGTGTCGATCTGGAGGGAATATGTGAACCGACATCCGTATGGGACATCCAGTCCTTAAACACCTTCATCCGGGTGTTCATGGCACTCATCTCAACCCGCATTTCATCTGCCTTAGCCACCAAATTCTGGTGCAACTCAACTAATTCTTCGGCCCTCCTCCTCTAGTGGTCAGCATCTCGAGCGCGAAACTGGGCTGGTTTAACACCCAGTCCATATGTACGAACCCTCCCATGTGTGTCCGGACCCATGACCTGAGAGAACACCTCATTCCGGGCAATGCTACTAATAGTGCCCTCCGGATGCTGGCTGACTAGCTCATCCATCTGTGTCTGCATACACAAAATACCGTTGACATTCAATATATGAATAATGATGGATACTGAAATTTATTAACAATCAATTCATGTGATGATAAGAGGATACCCAAAGCTCCATTGATGCCTGGTTAACAAATGTCCCATCTCAGTGAATATGTGTCATATAGAACACTTATAACTGGTCAGGCTCATATCCCTCCTGATCCCATACTTGCTATCCTCGTGAACAAAACAACAATTTTTTTAATGTTAGAATGCATTATAAATAATAGATGAAATGGACAAAAAGATAGTCACTCATATGTAACAATTACTACTTAATTAAGCATACTGCATCCTCCCTATACTAGGCGAAACCCCGCATCCCTGTTGTATGGTGATACTAAGATGCGCTTTGTTCTCCTTGTTTTGTTTACTCATAGCCTACAATTAGATAATAATTTCAAATATTAATATGAGGTCTATAGGTGTGTGTCAAAGAGATTTAAACATGTAATCTCAAAGTCATACCTCTACCGCATCGGAACGCCGATGAGCCACCATGGCTCTCCACTGCTTTGGAATTGCCCTATGATCTACACTGGTCATCTGGTCATCTAGTGAGAGCAGTGAATTGGGTCATTTTTCCCATAACCTATCCTTCCAATTCTTGCAAAGAGCGTCGCATTAGTTGTCTACCCAGTTCCGCATCTCCGCTCTCGGGGGGAGGTCGAATATCGTCTACATCACAATGATTAGAGTATCAAGGCATAACATTCATGGTTCTGTATGTTGAATGAAAATATATAATGGGTAAACTTTGGTCTTACCAGTACTCTATCCATCATGCCCTGCTTCATCGAGTTAGGAATTAGCCGCCAGTCCAGGTAATTGATGGGGACAATATCCCCATCCTTCGCCAAAACCCCTATAAACCATGCTAATTTGCATGAGGGCCGATGGGTTGTCCCACCGGGGTTGGCCCGGTGGTGGTGGTGGAAGTGCCCTATTTGCTCTCCTAGTCCGTCTACGCAGCGAACGGCCTGAACATAGTAAACAAAATCTAATCAAATTTACACAAGTTAAATGCACAAGTTATTTATTAATAAACAAAATCATTCAATTACCTGATGATGGAACAACCTCATGCTGGTCTAGCCCATCCTGCTACTGGGATGGCCCAACCCCATGCTGAGATGGTAGGCCACCCTGCTACGATCCTGTAGGCTGGCTTGAACTCCCAGTTTCATGTTAGGAACCTCCAATCTGACCAGTGCTCTCACGGTGCCGGTATCTCTTCCCTTACGTACTCATCCCTATAAAACTTTGAGAGTGATATGAGAAAAATAATGTAAGCAACAACAATAATGGCGATAACATAACAAGTAAACAATCAAAAATTAAAAATTAAGTGCTAATAGTGACGGAATGATCATTTCGTAGAAAAGAAAGTGCTAATATTGCAATTTGGTGATGTCTCTTCTGAATTGCAAAGAAAGATTTCACAGACCTTATTTTATTTTATTTTATTTTCCCCTTTCCTTTCACTAATCTTTCATACCCAAACTCTAATTTAGCTAAGTCTACATTTAGCATTCCTCATTAGGTAAAAGGCATACATAAAAGGGAAAGGGGACATCAAACCTTAACCTACAAACAAAAGTAAAACTTTATTTCATTGCAAATCTAAGATTTCGCATGCATGCATGCTCATTTTGTCTAGAAAAATAAGAGCTATATGCTTGTCAAGATATAGCCATTTGTTTTACCTTCTATTTAAGTTTCTAATATTATTAGGGGTTTATAGGCATAATAGTTAGTAGAGTAAAGGTAATTGAACTGAGCCAAGCCACTTGTGTTCGGCTCGATTAAAAAACCAGCTCAGTCATTTAGCTTGGCTTGGCATGATGAGTTCAAATGTCCAACTCTTATCGATGGTTGACATTGCTCGTTTGAGTAGAGTTTGGATGGGGTTGAATGAAATTGAGTTTTTTGGTGGGTTTGGGTGTGCTTTTGACTTCACTTTGTTTGATAAAGTTGAGGCAATTTAAATAAAGAATTAAATGCTGACTCAAATTATATTGGCAAAATTACTCAACTTTTACCTTAACAAAGTAAGGCTACATAATTAAATGCTGACTCAAAATATAAGCTAGAATTAGACGAATGTTCTCTCATTGATTGTCAAATATACATAATTGTTTCGTACTACAAGTTACATGTTAAACATGTATATGACTATCTTCGGCATAATCTTCGGACTCAGACGTCTCAGGTTGGGTGATGATTAAAGGTACATCAACAATTGTCCCAGGAATATTTGTCCTAAGATCGGTAATGTGATCAACATCAACTCCAAGGTCTTCCAAATGTGTGACGCTTGGTTGATCTATTTTGGGGCATGTCTCTCCTATATTTGAATAAATTCCATCTGGCATGTCGAAGAAGTCTTTGAGGTTTAATTTGAATAGAACGTGTCAGTCTTTTTCTACTAGGTCTTCAACAAAAAAGTCTTGCATTGCTTGAGAGGGTAGTACATAAGGTTCATCTGTTTTCAACAACCATCCAAGATTAACAAGTTTAAAATAGAACTCGTCTTGCTTGACACCCCTACCTTCGGCCATACCATCACCCAAATCACACTTGAATAACACGACCTTTCTCCCACCATAATAGTCAAGCTCAAAAATTTCTTGTAAAACGTTGTAGTAAGTAACATCCCCTGTCCGCAGTGACTTGTCCTTCACAGATGCAAAGCTTGTAGTATGTGTAGTAATGATCACACCGCTATATGAGGTCTTCTTTTTACTGTCAATTGTTTTTGTTTGAAACCGGAACCCATTAACGACGAACCCCTGATATTTTCTCGCAATCTTCGATGGACCACATGCTAGCCATATCAGATCATCACGTAAATGGTCTGAACTTCCACAAATCAACGTAGAAATCTGCTTGTGTTTATCGAACATGTTTTGTTAACTTAGAAACACAATAATAACTATGAAGATATGATCTATTATGTAGGTGTGTGACAAGGTGATTAGACTAAAACTTACATTTGACGAGAACCATCTCGAGAACGCATTATTGTGGATGCGCTCAATGTCGATTTGTCACCTGTAGCGATTTTCTCATGTTACTTTATCGAAGTGCTTCCTGTATAGCAACGGGGTAAATTATGGCTCTTGATTAATACACAAATTGGTATTGAAAGATAAATAATGCATAAAGTGTCCTTACGAAATAAATGGGGCTACTTCAGGGCAATTGAATAGCAAATAACGATGCAACTGCGTGGATGACTCATAGGATAAATGTATCATGTCCTCCTTTCCCAAAGCACATCCAGGTCTAGAAAAAATGGACAGTCCTTCATATGTTGTTGTACTATTGTCATCATAATTTCTTGGCACCTGATTGGACTTTGTTTCAACATCATCCAAATACCTCGAACAAAATGTGTGACATTCTTTAGCAATGTATCCTGCTGCAATAGAACCTTCGGGTATACTTCTATTACATACGTAAGACTTCAAGGTATGCACGTATCTATTACGGGAAAAAAAGTGTGAGTATTTAGCTAAGTCTCTAACATAAAACAATTAATACACATAAATTACTTACGTTGTACTTACTGCTCGATTGGGTACATCCATCGGTAATGTACTGGACCCATAACACTTGCCTCGTCGGCCAAATGCACCATAATGTCAAAAAAATCGGGTGGAAATATTCTCTCGAGATGGCACAATATAATTTCACTTCGAGCCTCAAGTTTAGTGAAGCATCTACTGTGCATATTTCTCTAAAAAAAAGCACATAAATTGATCAAGTGCCACTCACATCCTGGGGAAGTGATTTCCGAACTACCAAAGGAAGAAGTTGGTGCATTAAAATATGGCAGTCTTGGCTCTTCAACCCACTTATCTTGCGCTCCTTCAAATTAACACATCGTGAAACTTTGACAGCATACTATCCAGGACCTTAACCTTCGCCAGTACCTTACAAAACAAACTTTTTTCTTCTGAAGACAACGTGAAGCGTGCCACGAGCAAATAAGTTTTATGTTCTATTGTATGTGGATGAAGAGTCGGTCTAATTCCAATATCTTTTAAGTCAAGACGAACCTTCCAACTGTCCTTTGATTTTCCTTCAATGTTCAATAACGTGCCTACAATGTTGTCACATATGTTCTTTTCAATATACATCACATCCAAATTATGGCGTATTAATAGGTGTTCCCAGTACGGTAAACTGGAAAAAAAAAATACTCACCTTCTTCCAGCCCCAATATACTCTACATTCTCTTGACATAGTATTTTTTTTGCTTGATATGTTCATATTATGCTTGCCAAGTATGACATTCAGACCGACCATTTGCTACAATAACTCGGACCTTATGTGTGACATTGGAGCAATTCTTGATTCAATATTTCTATCAAAAGATTGTCTGTTCTTTAGATATCTATGAGTAGCCCCAAGAATCGACGATGATCCATATAACAGATCTTACGCCCGTGTTTCAGGTAGTGGGAACAAGTGTCTTGATTGTAATGAGGACAGGCATAGCGACTCATGGTGCTTCATCCTGAAAAGTTCGCATATGCAGTGTGGTCATTGATTGTCCACAACAAGGTTGCCTTCATTAGAAAGTTTTGACTAAGTGATGCATTGTAACTGGAAATACAATCAATCCACAAATATTTCAATTCATCTACCAGCGGTTGTAAGCAGACGTCAATATCATTTCCGGGAGCACGGGGACTAGGAATAAGTAGAGACATCATTAAAAAAGGTTGTTTCATACACATCCAGGGTGGCAAATTGTATAAGATCAAACAGCAGACCAAGTGTTATGTGCAATGCTCATTTGCCCGAATGGGTTGAAACTATCGCTTGCTGACCCAAGTCTGACATTGCGGGTCTCTGAGGTAAAATCTAGGTATTGTTCGTCAAGGTGTCGCCAAGCTTCAGAGTCAGCTGGATGCCTTAACACTCCATCTTTAGTGCGACCTTCTGCATGCCATCTCATGGAGAAAGTTGTCTTGTTGGACATGAAAAATCTCTGAAGTCTAGGTTTTAGGGGAATATGGCGTAAAATCTTTGCAGGTATTTTGTGTTCCTTGTTAGATGACGGAGGGGATGGACCTTCGTCTGTGGCTTTCCACCATGAAATACCATAGACAGAATATGCACTATCATTTGCATTTTCTTTCCAGTATAACATGCAATCGTTAGGCCATGCGTCAATTTTGTTGTACCCAAGACCTAACTCACCAATTATCTTCTTACACTGGTAAAAGGACTCAGGCAATGTTTCAGTTTCAAGTAGTGCCTCTTTAAGTAATTCAAGTAACATAGTGAATGATTTGTTGCTCCATCCATTCAAACATTAATGTGAAATAACCGAATGTTGAAAGCAATTTTACTAAATTTCTTACAATCGGGGTATAACTCCTGATCGGCATCTTCCACCAATCGATAGAATTTAGTTGCCTCCACGTAGGGCTCTCTAGCATTTCACTTGTCCCTTCTTCAGTACATGTCATCCCAAATGCCCCCTGCAACAGTCCGTGCATATCATCTCGGGGGGATGTTTCATCAGTGTTCTCTTCATGTAATGACTGAGTAGAAGCTCTACTCCGCAAAAATTCCTCGTGATATATCCAGATGCCAGCTGCATAACCCTTACTCACCCATCGCATATCAAATGGTCTTGTACTAATGATCGTACAAGATAATATCGGTTGCAACACTTCTTACAAGGGCACTTGATACTACCATCACTTCGAGTTGTATTAGTCAGTGCGAAATCCAAAAAACTATTGACCCCTTGTTCATAGACAACACTTAACCAATCTATTGTAACCCAAATTTTGTCCATGGTGGATACCATTTTCCTTCAGTGAACACTGGCAATAGAAAACAATAGAAATGACTAAGCTGTCTAAAGCTGGAATACATGGTTCATGCGTTATGATTAACATTAAAAAACTACTAATGAGTGGGGTTTTCCTATCTCATTCAGGAATATATAATCCCAAGAGTCAGTAGCTCAAGTGTTCCAGTCCGGACTTGTGGAAATTTCGACAGCACCTCCCCATGGCTCTTCGAGTACATGATTTAGACTTGGTGGAATGATCTCACATTGTCAAAATATATACCCATAAAATAATGGGGATGACTAATGTACACTTCCCCAAACTAGAATAAGCATGAGCAACTAACACGTGCTTCGGGATTATGCATTCCCAAACTGTCCACACGAACAATTCAAGAATCATTTTCTGACAAATACTCCTCTTAACAGACATGACGAATCAATTGTTAAATATGGTGTTTGATTTCCATTGAGATTGAACATCATAAATTACAACTAATCCATCCACCTCGATGATAAGAGGAACACTTGTCACACAATGATGCTTGAACAGGAGATCTAAGTTTCAATGCATGCACATACACCAATGATGTTTAAAGATAAACAAGATTTTTTTATATAGATTGCAGAATTAAGATTTCATACCAACTAGCACTGTATGGAAATAGAGATGCCAAAATACTATAGGGAATTGGAAAGATAGTAGTTGTAGGGAAGATATGTACAAGGAGAGATGCTCGCTTCTTCGGAAGATTTTTTTAGATTCTCTTGTATTCAAGTGAGATAATACACCGGAAGGTGGTTTTGTTCAAGCATTGGAACGTTTGTTGTTTCTCAACCTCCCAAAATTCTATCATCCACCATTTATAGGTACAAATGGTGATACTAACTTATGTTACATGTGTTGGTGTGTGTTAACATGTAAGGCTCAAAAACTCGAATAATCTCAACATCACACTTTATCCATATAAAACCACCCAAATAACTCAAAAAAAAATTTAACTGACGTTCACCGATGATAAATATCATAGTGACAGACTTATTTCCATCACTAATAATCTCAACAATAATAGGACGGAAATATTCGGTCACTATAGATTAATTTCGTCACTGAAGTGCAATTATTTTATATTTACCCCTATTTTTGAGACTTGTCCATGAGATGTGTCCTTTGATCCCATGGATGGTGTTAGATTTATAGAAAAAGAGGCAGGAGACATCATACTAAAATCTCTATCGAAGAGTTATACTATAAATAAGTGCATGGTTCAAGAGATGACAGGATGCTTCTGTCATAAGTAATTTGAGAATTATAAAAATACAACAAGAGAATTTCCATAAAGCCAGTATTTTTATGTAATTCCCAAAAGTATTCTTGTCAATGCATATTTTAGAAGAGCTGGTTATCTCCTTAACCAAAACAATTTATAATTAAACTCTTTATCAAATATCAAGTCGATGCCAAAAAAATTATAGCAAGAGTATTAAGGGTATCAACAAATCCAATTTGGGTCAAAAATCACACACAAAAAGTCTAAGCCAGACCTACTGAGTCTAAATAGTGGCCACTAGGCATTGTGCAATTTTATACGTTATAGAAGAGAATTGAGGTTGCTTGATATTTTAAAGCATAACTCTAGTTATTTTTGTTAGTTTTATAGGATCTAGCCAATCAATATTCAAGAATCACATACCTGTGTCGGCCATTGAAAGTAGAGAGGAAAACATTTCATTGTCGATGACGATGAAGCACACGGTCTTCAGATTCCATGACTCCTTAGCTTTCGATGGGGAAGATGCTTTTCTTTCTGCAGGCTTTCTTAGGAGTTGGATCTGGGACCGATAGCCTATATGTATTATATATACTTAGGGTTTAGGTCAATAGAGTCCCTAACCCATCAAGGAGACTATAGACCATCCTTATAACTTGATATACTTAATTAATGCATAAACTACCACTATTTGGCTACAACTGAAACCTTAACTGGAGTAGACTTTATCCGGGTTTGGACTATGAAAATTGCCAAGACCATAAACCTTATAGAAAATCTTACATTCTCCCACTTGGTCTGCAATGATCATCAAAAGAGAAAACATTTTACTTATGCGGAAAATTCTTTTAAAATGACTCTCCCGGAAAAACGACTCAATTTTGAAAACAACAGATGTGTGGCCACACTGAAAACATACTCCAGATAGTCAAGCCAATATACTTAAATGTGATGAACAAAACCTAGACAAATGAAAATACTAATACCGGATCACGGAGGCCATCATATCAATACTATGACATGACACCATTCCATGGTCACTATACTAGTACCCTCATTTTCCATGGTTTCAAGCATTATAACCTTATGATGTGCTGACCTCACACATCCCAAAATTCGATCCTCAAAATTTGCCTTGGTCACTTAATCTGCAAATTTAATACATCATTTAACACAAAATGGAAATGCAGAGTGATGCATCGCTATATTGTTCTGATTAGAACAAATTAATAGGCAAATCTCAATAACTGTAGTAGAGAACTTTTTGTCTGTAACTGAAATGCTAGCAACATACTCCCACTAACCAAATGAATCCAAGCTATCTTTTAGTCTCATTTTAGACAAGCTCTAAAATACCTTATGATTCAACTTTATGGTTAATGGTTCATACACCTTATGTTCTCTAACCTTCTCTCTCACAACAAGACACCTTACGCCCATGTGTTTGGACTAACTTTAAGTCTTATTGTTTTTTAGAGAAGTAAACTGATGTAGAATTATATACAACGGCCCGGTAATAAAACTGAAGACCTAGAGCCCTAAGATAAAACTCCGCAATCACATAACTTGTTCAAAAACCTTATAACAAGTCATGTATCATTCCTGCCTAGTCGACGATTCCATACTGAAAAGCATTATACTTTTCACTAAATAGTAATATCACAACCAATAGGAATAAAGCCCAATGTCGACTACTTGATGTTCAGACGTCCAGTACAATCTGAACCTGAATACCCGATAACCTGATGGGTATCAGTACCATTATATATGTGAGCCAATATTCTTTAATCTTCTGTAATTACTCTATAACTATCTTAATGGTCTAACATTCAAATATATCACAACTAAAATGGAAACTTTATTTAACTGCATGAGATATGTTCGAACGAGTGAGAACCTGTTTATACATAAGACTCTTCAATCGAAGTGCAATAAGCAATAATGTAACTTTATAGCACAAATTTTAGCATAAGTCTTAGGGCACTCTAACCTGTAATTCACAATATAGATTTCTCTTTAGGAGCTTAATATGAAATATTAATCATCCTTAGAATTTTCTCACAATTCTATAATATATCATTAGAATATACTTTCTCCCACTGATCTTAATGTTGATGTACTCAACTATAATATTCACCCTAAAATTGAAAGAAGTATTCATTTGATTGTCAGATCAAAACCTTATGCAAACTTCCTAAGCTTACAAACTTAATATTCATTATCTTCTTTCTAAAAATCTTTTATCATTTTATATACACCTCCTTATGAAGAACGTTGAGTAGGAACATTCTTTTAATGTTTATTAGATATAACTCTATTAAGTTTAAAATATTACTTTTCTTCATGGATTTCATGTTATAATTAACATAATACTTCCTCTATCCTGATGAAAAGTAATATATCATCTTTATTCTCAAAATCAAGTACTAACTTTTGAGGTAATGTACAAGATCATTAGATTTGTATCTCTTCTCTTTAAGACATCATCAAACATGTCTTAACTTCTGACGAAACAAATTAGACCGAATGGGAGACAATAGCACCTCAAAACTTTATATGATGACCATCAACTATATCAAAATAAGAGACTTTAGGTGTGACACAACATCACTTCTTTAAGCCAATTGATAGACTGGAGTATGGCTATCCTTAAACTTAATAGGTAGAGACTTTATACTCCCACTGTTATCGCCATTTTTAACATTTCACATTTTTAATCTCAAATATGTGAGTGTTTCGAAAGAGACTATATGATATATATATTCCTTAATTTATTTGAATGTCTGATAAAGAAGTAATTTAGTTTCTTGAAATTTTCCTCCTTTTTCAACACTTAATGGTGTCTTAAATATTACTTTATGAGGAACTTAATTTGAAATATACAATATAGCCTTTAGAGCATTTCCATATAGGAATGCTAGCATAAATGAATAATTGTTCATGACTTTTGGTAACATGGTTTTCCCTTTCAATTGTTCATTATGTTCTTAAATGATTGAATTAAATAACATTTTAAGTATCTCATAATCTTGAAGATACTAAGTAAATAACCTTTAATCTTTACTTTATGTCATATTTCATAACTTAGATCTTTCTACTGAGAAGATTATGAACTTTATCTTTATGGATCATAAACAAAATCTGAACTTTTGATATCTATATATATATAGATTAATGAAACATTTTTATACCTCATGAAAAGTAGAAAAATGATTACAAATATATGTGTAGGTCATTTTATCAGTATTTGTGTTTGTAGAGAAATTCTTTGAAGCCTTTAAATTTCCTTTAGTTAATACTATCAAGCAAATCTTTATATTGAAATTGTTACATTTCAAAATTACTTTATCGTATCACTTTAAATACATTATTAAAATATTATATTTTAATGTCAATGTATTTTCACTTTACAAACCATGAATTTTAATAATATGACGCATTAACAAATTTATAAAGAAATGATCTCCTTACCAGATTTAAATCTAATAAACAATGTGAGTATTAGCATTTAATTTATATTTCTTTATCAATAATTTCTCTCAATCCTTTTTATTTTCAATTTTGATGAATCTCTCTAAGATATTACGAATGTGAATTGGTAACGTTAACCATTCATTACCTTATGAGCTTTCTAGACTTTAATACTGTAATTTATTCTCATCCTGAACTTATATAGATGAAAATATATTTACACTTTATCCATTTTTCCTTTATGCACTTTAGGTTAGTTACAGATTGGTTAAAGTACACATGGAGAGATTCAAACCCGAACTACAATAGAGACTTAATGTTAACTTTTCATCCTAATGGCATCCTTATTTGAAATTAGATTAACTCTATGTAGGTTGTTTCCATGAACTCCAATGAGTCCATCATATCAAACATAAGTCAATTGACTTAGATAAACACTTATGATTCTCAAATAATATAATTATTCAATTTGCCACCTTATATGGTATTAGGGATTGTACTCTAAACAATCTTTGAGATTAACCATTCACAGTCTTCAAGCTCATACCATTGACATTTCTCATTCCTTATGTTTATGTTTAACCTTTAACTTATCTTTAATTATACATTTCTTACTTTCATCATTAAATTGACTAAGTCTTAGTCCATACTACCTAAGGTCAGCATAACTTGACACATTCAGTGCCCATAAAGTAACAATTATCTGTAAGAAAAGACTAAAAGGCTCACATAAAATTTGCATCTTATTATCCTTATGCATGAACTATTATCCTTATATCATGCTCTTATTAATATAAAAACACATCTGACTGATGGGGTATTAATCAGACAACCCAGAGTGACTATAATTATAAATACATCCTCTGGTGAGATAGCCATTTGCATCATCACACTCCCTCCTTTGGGCCGAGAATGCAACATGCGATTAGCTCATCTCCTTTGGTGAATTAACTTCACCACAAGACAAGTTGATCATGAACACTACAAATTTTGAAAACTTTAAGCCTTTGGGCCTAAACTCCTCTAGTCTGCAATGTCACACCAACCTTCCTGTTTCATTTGAATTGTACAAGATGATGACCCACCTTTGGGCTTGATCACCACCCTATAACAATCAAACACAAAACCTTATGGCACTCCCTTTTCAATATATAGCAAATAATCATACAACCATGCACATTTGAACGCCACCCAAATTTTCCTGATCGAGGCTACTTTGGTGACTAACACGACCATTTCAATCTGGTTGGTTCCAAATAGGGAATTGCCTAAAATTTCATACCCCAAGGAATTAGTGATTATTTTAATAAACATACATCAATGAACATTATAACATATTACAAAATCCTTATGGGCATCATCCAAAATTTTATATGCATTTTAGGCCTACTAATCTCATCCTCCACATGATATTAAATTAAAAGAACATAATTTAAAACATGCATTGGAAAACATAACAATAATGCAATTCATGAATTTTAAATACAAAATTCATTTTTATACAAGCAATCATCATACATTTAAGGCCTTGAACTTCAAATAATTTGTTGAACAAAATATCATGCATATTATACTAAGTAGTCATGTCCATATATGTTGAAACGCGAATAAACATGTCTTGGCGCCAAAAATTTGTTTATGAAAATACTTTATATTCAAAAGATTACACCAAGCGTGCAATCAATAGGTGTTTGAAGTCTGTAAAAGTTAACAACTATATTGGGTGTTATTCTGAATGCACAAAGAAACTTAATCATGTGTTCAGCCCTTCACCCAATACAATAGGGATACCTTAGGCCTCTTTAGAGTTATTTATTAACTACTTTATGCCTGAAAAAACTTTGAAATGGCAAATAATTTGCCAAACATACTTGATAAGTTGCACAAAAGTTGTTTGTAGTCTATAAGACTATCTATAGTGCCCAAAAACTAGAATAAATACCACAATTATACCAAACAAACCCCATATATGTACTAGGTATACTTTAATGGTGATCCAAGAGTTAATTTAGGTCTAAAAAGCTTTCCAGAGTTCCCAAAAGCTGAATTAGGCATCAAAAATAGGTCTAAAATTGAAAAATAGCCTTATTTGAGCACTTAATGCCATAAAATTTATTTATTGAGGCAAAAACAACTGAAATAAACCCCAGAATAAGATTCTACATCCAAAATTAGGTCAGGGGGCATAGGACATGCGCAAGTATCGTGTCGGATACGTTGTCACGCGCGGGGTTTGAAAAAGGGGGCACTGGAGTGTCCATCACGAGCGTATGTGCGCTTCACGCGCAGGAACAGCGCTTCACACGCGTTCTGTAACTCACGCACACGCGGTTCGACGTCAAACACGCGGTCCGGTTTGGATGCGGCTCAGTCCGGTCTGGTCCAGCCGCAATCCGGTTGAACCGGTCCGGCCCAGTGAACCGGTAGGGGGGTATTCGGGTCGGGTTATGGCCTGTTCGGTCCGGGTCGGGTTAAACATTCGGATCGGGTCACAGGGTCAGGTTGACCCTCGTGAACTCGTCTTCCCAACCCGTAAACCCTTAAATTTTTTATTTAGAAAACCCTAACGGCGTTTACTGTTCTCCTTCCATTGGGGCCCTACCGGTCACCAATCCGTGAGCCATCGATGCCAAAAGGTCGGCCACTCTCCGGCGAGCAACACCCCTCTGCTGGAATCCTATGCCGGCGACGAACGGCGGCGGAATCTCCGTCTAACTGAAAACGGCCAAAAAACTCTTTATCTCTCTTTATTGCGAATCGAGATTCGGATGGCGGAGCTCAGTAAACTGCGCTCGCACGCTACTGATATTTCTCACCGAGTTCGCTCTCGAATGTGATTGAAGTTTCTTACAGTGACTGCAAACAGGTCGATTCAGACCTCCTTTCTTTCCTACGGCTCGTATTCGTATCTTGCTTCCTGAAATACTTTTTTTTTTTAAATAATTGATTTCTTCTCTTCCTGGCCTCAGATCCGAGTGAGGGGAGTTCCAAAATAACAGCCAGACTTAGGGGAACCATTATTAACAATGTTTGACAGCATCCTACCATCGGTAACCGGAGAAATTGCCGAAAAGCCGAAAACCCCCCTTTTTTTTTAAACCCTAAAATTGAAACAGTGAAACCAAAAAAGCCACATAATAACGCGATATAGGAAAGGCCGACCATGGTTCTCCGGCGATGAGTTTTCGCCGGAAAATCTATAAAATCTCGTAAAAAATCGAACAAATTTCATCAGAAAAATAATGTAAATCCTATTAAAAAATTAATAGAAATAACTTTATTTATTCTTGAACTTGATTGAGCACCCTAGGCTCTGATACCACATGTTAGTTTTATAGGATCTAGCCAATCAATATTCAAGAATCACATACCTGTGTCGGCCATTGAAAGTAGAGAGGAAAACCTTTTATTGTCGATGACAATGAAGCACACGGTCTTCAGATTTCATGACTCCTTAGCTCTCGATGGGGAAGATGTTTTTCTTTCTGCAGGCTTTCTTAGGAGTTGGATCTGGGACCGATAACCTATATGTATTATATACACTTAGGGTTTAGGTCAATAGAGTCCCTAACCCATCAAGGAGACTCTAGATCATCCTTATAACCCGATATACTTAATTAATGCATGAACCACCACTGTTTGGCTACAACTGAAACCTTAACTGGAGTAGACTTTATCCGGGTTTGGACTATGAAAATTGTCAAGACCATAAACCTTATAGAAAATCTTACAATTTTTTACTAAGGAGGATTGTTTAAAGTTGTGCTCAAACAAGTGACAGATTGAGAATGTCGAATTTGTGGATTTCTCACTATATCCAGCATACGCCTTGTTTTGACCTAAAAGTGAAAATTCTAAAAAGAAAAACCATTCTAGAATGCAAAAAAAAAAAATGATCTAACTAAACCTAGACTAACCCAAGTAAATTAGACCAAACAAGAGCGGCCCCAAAAGAAAGAAGAACCAAAGTTCCAAGCTTTCACAGGGAAAAGTACTCGTTGAAGGGTTGATCTGATGCTCCTCAATGGTTGATGCCTTTTGGCCCTTGTTACTTTTCACATGCACAAGCTTATTGTGATCACCCAACTCCATTTATACGAATTGTAGCCGGTATTGTTTTTGGGGTGGTTTAAACCAGTAGATTTGCTAGATTTCAACAAGTGGGTGGGCTCTACCATCTTATTTCTTTTGGTCTTTCAACACCTTTGAAGATTTGAAAGATCCAAAACCAAAAAAATTCCAACAAGTGGGTTCCTATGCTTAAAGAAAAAAAACCTGAAACAACATTCAATAATAACATATAAAAACAAAAGGAAAAGAGGGAAGGAATCACCTACCGTGGTAGAGAGGTAAATCGTGGCAGAGGCATTAACCGGAGAAGATGGTGGGGCGGTCTAGTGAGCTGCCACAACTGAAGATGACGATGCAATGTTGCCGTGAAAAGAAACACAAGTGGGGGTTTTGCTGCCAAAAATAGAGAAGAGACCATGAGAGAGAGCGCAAGAAAATTTGGGGCTTACCGTGGTGGTCACAAAGAGAGAGAGATTTGAAAGAGGCTTACCATGGTGGCCAGAAGGTGGTCGGAGGCGAGGAGAGCAGTACCAGTGAAAAATTTGGAGAAGATAGGTTTTCGCGGGTTCTGATTTTCCCCATTTAATATAAAGATTATTAGTGACGGTAATATTTTTGTCACTAATAATATATAATCCAATAGTGACGGAACAATTTCCGTTAGTAATAATCACTTTCATTACTAATAGCAGTAGTGATGGAATATTTCTGTTACTATTATATAATCCTTATTAGTGACTGTGATTGGTGCTAATTGTTACACATTTATGCACCTTAAGCTGTATTTGTTAGTACTTTATGGTTCTCTTGTGGATCATGTTACGGTACTTGGTTGTTTTTATCTATTTCAGGATCATGTGAGGAAAAGAAGGAAAATTGAAGAATTACAAGATCACAAGCTGTAGAAGAACCTCATCAGGAAAAATACCAAAAAGAAAGAAGGAAAGAAAAGAAGAAAAGTAAGGAACGTTCGATTGTTGCCTGAGGACGATCGATCGCCAGTCATAACAGTGACGATCGATCGTAGATACTTGGCGATCGATCGTCTACAAACCCATAGCCAAAGAATAAATTTTAGGAATGGATGATTGATCATCCCTATCTGACGATCGATCGTCATCGGCATTTTTGGCCTCGTAATCCGCGTGTAAAAGTTGAAGTGTTGCCCCTTTGGGAGTTTCTAAAAGTTGAAATTAGCAACAAAGATGAGGTCTTTGTAAGAGGGGAAGCTACTTGCACTGAAAAGGGTTCTAAATTTTGGATAATTGAAGGAAGGAAGCTCTAGAGATTTGTGAAGATTGGAGAATGGATTATTTGCGTTTTTCGTCGAAAGCGATATTCCTTACTCTCAGCATGAACTAATTTCTTTTTCTAAAGTTTAGATGAAACCCTAGCCAAGTAATTGTATTCCTTGTAATTTATTTGAGTTTTCTCTTTTGTATAAAAATGATTGCATAATGAGAGGGTTGTTATACTACCAAGTTTATTCGAGTTTATACTCAGTTTTAATATGATCTTATCATTGTCTTAGGTTTTATTGTGTTGAGATTGAATTCATTCATATCTTCTTTCTGTGATTGTTGGTATGGATTTTATGCAATGAGTTTTATTATCAAGGAATCAAATTATATGATATTATATGCCTAGGAAAGACAAGTGATGTCACAACCCTAATTTAGTGTGTATCACTCGTGCTAACCAAAGATAGGATATGCTTAAAGTTTGATCCCTCGAATCATTCTTGTTTTGATGAGTTGAGACTTGTAGTTAATCTCATCCCTATTTTTTATGCTTGAGAAACCAGAATAAATACTTGTGGATAAACAATAGGGATGAGATTGAACGCCCTAGATCTAAGATTATAAAGTTTGAACGCCCTAGATCTTCTCTCACCGATATATAATAAAAAACTCTTAGTTTAATTAGGTTAAAATCAATCAAATCAAATAAATCAATCTTGTTACTCATTGACTTAGAATTAATCTGGAGAAAAAAGTAACGAAATCAGCGCAATCCTCTGTGATTCGACGCCTCATAATAGTCGCTATTCTACGTAATTGTAGCTATTATGAGGGTTAATAAATTGACAATCAGTGACGAAAAAAATTCTGTCGCTAGACTATTTTAATATAAAAAAAAAACTTCGTAAGTGTGAACACCCCATTTTTACACCCCTTAATCCTATTTTATTATTATTATTTTATTTTATTTGTAATTTTAATTTTATTGTTTTATTTTTTATTATTTTATTTGAGTGTCAAAGTTTTGGATATGCGAGAGAGAGAGAGAGAGAGAAAGTGAAGCCCTCATAACCCCAAACCCATATCTTAATCCAAGTCTATTACCCTCATAAACCATAAACCAATTTGTCCAAGCCCAAAACCCAATCCCTCAAAGGGCCTAAAACGTCCAAGCCCAAAAGCCCACCACTATTCTTTATATAAACCAAAGGGGAGGGTTTTGAAACCCCAACCTCATTCGGTTAGTAGCCCCCATCCCTTTCTCTCTCGATTTCCCTCTTCCCTTTTCTCCTTCTTTGGCAAAAACAGTAGATCACCAAGAGTTCTAGCCTCCATCTCTACTCCAAGGCAGCATTAGTCCGGCGGCAAGCTCACCATCACACCTAAACCACGATCTCTCCGGCGGGTTGCAGTCCAGTCATCTTCCTCATAGCATTTTCACTTCGGCATATCCTCATTTCACAGGTAATCCCAATCCTCCTCTCTTGAATTCTCTCCTCTTTTCTCATCTTGCTTTTGGATTTGTGATCTTGTTTGTTTGTTATTATTATTATTATTATTATTATTATTATTATTTTTCTGTAAATTTCCTAGATCTGTAAAGATCTCAGTCCGGTTTGAGCTCAATCCAACAATTCCAATCCCATTGCAGCTGCTCTCCGGTCATCTTCTCCGGCAAATCGAACCATCATCTCCATAGTTTCTTCAGGTAATTAATCTTTTCCTTGGTTCTTTACTAAATTCTTGATTGTTGAATCAAGATCTAGATCTATAGATCATTAAGATTTTCAGACCTTGATCAATAGATCTAGATCTAGATCTAGATTTTTGCAGTTTCTCTTCATTCAAGTAGTTCCCATTTATTTTATTTTATGTTATTTATTTTATTTTTTCCTTTTTCTGATCTTCATCTGTGTAGGAGCAAGTTTGTTTTCCGGCTAAATCCAATAGTCATTTCTTCCTGAGCTTTGAGGTAAAATCCGTTTGAAGTCCTTTCTCAAATCTCACTATCCCAAGCTCTGTCTTGATCCCATTATCCTTTTTCTTAATTTTTTTTAATGGATTTCTAGATATAGACGTCTAGATCTAGAAATTCAGATCTGGATTTTCATACGGTTGTTTTCTGGTTTCTGTACAGAGGAAGCAACAGCAGCTCTTCATCTCTATCTCTCATTTTTCTTTTCTTTTCTTCCATTTCATTTGAGAAATCTGAAAGGGGAAAAATCCCGTACATGCCACGCTTCTATAGCTGCTTAGCTGGTAGAGGAATGATAGCAAAACTCCACCTGTGAATGAGCCTGAGGGGGCGGGTGTGCACCCTGAAATAAGCTCCGATGATAAAGTCAGTATAAGGCACATAGCACAGTATAAGGCACAAGCACAGCATAAGACACAAGCACTATATAAGGCACAAGGCACAGGCACAACATAAGGCACAAGGCACAAGCACAGCATAAGGCACAAGCACAGCATAAGGCACAAGGCACAAGCACAGTGTATGGCACAAGACACAAGCACAGTGTATGGCACAAGGCACAAGCACAGTGTAAGGCACAAGGCACAAGCACAGTGTAAGGCACAAGGCACAAGCACATGAACATAAGGCACAGTATGGTATAGAGATACTTATCGTGAGGGCACTGGGCATATGCACTTGAGGACGAGCTCTGGTGTTATGCTCTGGAGATTGTAGCTCAGGAGGCACAAAGGATATAGCTCAGAAGGCACAAAGAACTCAGCTCGGATGGCCCAAGGGACTCAGCTCGGATGGCCTAAAGGACTCAGCTCGGATAAGGCTCAGAAAACGTAGCTCGGGCTCAAACAACGTAGCTCGGGACTATGCACAACACAACGGCACAACGTATTGGGCACTATTCACAGCACAACGTATTCGACACTATTCACAGCACAACGTATTGGGCACTATTCACAGCACAACGTATTGGGCACTATTCACAGCACAACGTATTAGGCACTATTCACAGCACAACGTATTCGGCACTATTCACAGCACAACGTATTGGGCACTATTCACAGCACAACGTATTCGGCACTATTCAGAGCACAACGTATTCGGCACTATTCACAGCACAACGTATTGGGCACTATTCACAGCATCAGGCACAAGTTCAAGTGTGATGGCACTCATCAGATGATCAACTGCAAGGCCGTGCAAGTGGCAGTGTGACCATTCATGGAGAGCATCAGGCAGACAAGGCCTATTTGAGAGAATCTGACGGCCATAAACGCTTGTGAGGCCACAAAGAGCATCAAGTGGCCGGATAACACCAAAGGAAGATGAGAGAATCGGGTGAGTGGCCATCTACACAGCACTTTGGGGGAGGGGTGTGAATGACTCAAGCTTCTCAGATCTCCCTCTTCCTCTTCCTCTTCCTCTTCCTCTTCCTCTTGCTCTTCCTCTTCCTCTTGCTCTTCTTCTCTTTCTTTCCTCTCTTGCCTTTCACACCATCCTCCTTGCCTTTCGCACCATCCTCTTTCTCTTCTTCTTCTACCCTTTTTCTCCTCTCTTGCCTTTCGCACCATCCATCTCTCTTGCGCATCATCCCTCTTTTCTCTCTGGTGATTCTTGCTTGTTTACAGGCATTTTCAGTCATCATGACTTGTGCAGTCATGATAAGACCACCTGTCAGACAACACTCAAGTGATCCAGCACATGGCCCAAGTGGGCTTATGACGGCTAAATTGTTAGAATTTCTGAGCATGAGAAATCACTATTTTACCCCTTCTTTTTACTCCTTTTTACGAATTTTATCCGTTACAAAATCCATTGTTCTATGGAGTTATTTTCCCTTTTTTTTTAGCGAGAGATAGAGATTTTTTCTCCACAGCAGCCACCATCAACCTACACCACCACGCAGGTATATTCTTCCCCTCCCTAGTTAAATTCTTATTTAGTTCTTGTTGTAATGTGATCTATGGGATCTGATAATGGATGGACTCCTCTTTGTTTAATATGTTATGAGATTTAAATTTTAAGGAAATCAAATCTTGGTTTAACTGATGATTAGAAGTCTTTTATTATTTAAGTTTAGATCTGAGGTCTTATTTTGATCTGTTGAAAGTAAAGTGGACCTGGTTTTTCTTTTCAAATTCAAAGGTGACCGGAATTTGAACGTGCTTTTATCAATCTGTTTTCTAAATTTTTAGAAATGAAAACAGGTTTCTTTATTTTCAAAATCAAGTTCAAATTTGGAGTTTCTTTTAGCAATAGTTCTCCTTTTCATTTTATTTTCGTTTAGATAGGCTTTAGGTTAGAAATTTACCTTGAGGTAAACTTAAATCATCTTTTAAAGCAAGACTTGGTTCCTCGGGTTATGCTATCGTGCTAAAGCCAATTGACTAGTTCTTACCATTAGTCAATAGACATAGGTACGGTAGCCCCTTTGGCCCTCTATGATGTCAAATCACTTCCAGCCATCCTATTTGATTGATAATTTATTTATTGTAATTTATTGCGTGTGTATGTATGTATTATCTCATGTATATGTGTGCAACTTATAGAAATAGGCCGTAGCTTATTTTCTCTTTTTGCCTACACTGGGCATTTAGGTAGATTTTCTACCCTAAACAATTGGCTTACCCCGTTAGTTTAGTCTTATAAAAAATTCAAAAAAAATCAAAATCAAAAATCAAAAAAATATAAAAAAGACAAAATTAAAGGCATTGGTCTATCACCCTTGGGACCTAGAGCAGGGTCCATATTTAAACCATATCCTTTTTTGATTTAAGGCCGCTTGATCTGCCCCGCTCTTTGCCTTTAAATTAATTAATCACTTAGGCCTTATTTTTCTTTTTTTTGCCTACATTGGGCACCTAGGTTAGTTCTTGACTAGTTAAACTTGCCAAAATTAAAAATACAAAAAAATCGAAAAACACAAAATAACAAAAACATTCAAAAAAAAAAAAATCTAAAATGAAAAAGAAGAAATCTACCCTAATAAATGAACGCCCCCTAGAGCTCCCCCCACGAGCACCTAGCTACGCAACCATCTCCCGGAATGAGATTCATAAATCTCAATTCCGCATCCCCCCAACTCAAGCACGAGTTGGATGTGACCACACACTCCGAAAAGAGTATAAAAACAGTCACCACCCCGAACTACTATTAGGGTCTGATTCCGACTAACCGGATAAGTAGGCAGCCCAAACCAGGGTTCGACCCCAACCTAAGATAAAAATTTTACACCCCATATTGATTGTGTTTGATTAGCAAAATTAATAATTGTTTAGGAAATTTTAAGTGATTTTAAATGTTTGGCTTAAACCTAATGAGTAGGTAACCATCATTAGATGGGGGTCCTGGGGTGCCTAATCCCTTCCCCAGGACCTAAATGGATCTCTTACCTAGATTACTCTGAACCGTAGGTCCCTTATTTTGGATTATCTCGGGATCCTACTTCCCCTAAGTAGGTGGCGACTCTTAAAACGAATTTAGCGTTATTCCTCTACTCTCGGACCTTATCTTGACACTTAGGGTGCGTTTGGATTTATGGAATTGAAGAACGGAATTATCAATTCCATGAGACAATTCTAATTTCATCGTTTGGGACACATTATAAATAGGGTGATTAAGATTTTCTAATTCCATAGAGAATTCAAGCAGTGATTTTAAAGACAAATTTATAAGATTCAATTCCATAGTAAAATGGTCTTATTTGACAAATCCACGCTGCTGTGGAATTTAAAAACAAAAAAGAAGCCTGATGGTTTTATTTCTCCAGGAATTTAATAATGCATCCAAACGATAGAATTTTGAATTTCGTGGAATTTAATTCAGTATGTTTTAATTCTATAGAATTCAATTCTTTGGCTCAATTCCAATTCCATAAATCCAAACGCACCCTTAGAGTTGAGAGGGGAGGAAATGTGGTAAATTTATATGCTTACAGTAAGTATCAAATTCTCTATTAGAGACGGACCATTAATGACGGCATATGTTTCCATCACTATAAGTGATGTATTAATGACGGAAAATTTTCCTTCACTAATATTTTGTCGCTGCTTGGTAGTTTTCTTGATTGATGTATGACCTATTTTATCCTTGAATCTAGATTTGAATTTATATACCCCACTCCCAAACCCGGGCCGTGGGAGGCATATTCCTTTCCATTGGATCCAATTTGAATGTGTAGAGCCTTTTCATGATCTTATAAATCATTTGAATACTTTGTGAGTTTATATGGACTTTTTGGTAAAGTTGAGATAGACGGGCTCTTATGAGCCGAGCTCGAGCACAAGTTGCTCGATTCATTTACCAGCCCTACCATGCATGTACTCAACCCGACCCATTACAGCCCAAAGAACCCCCCATCTAACTCGAGCTTCTTTAACTTGTCTGTGGCTGTTATATTTACTGTTTTGGTGTATAAGGCTCATTCCAGCTATCGTCCAATGGCTGGAATATTGCTATGTTAAGTTGATGGAAATCCTAATGTCAGGAAAAAAGAATCTCACATATTATAATCTAAGAAAATGCTAGTGAGACCGCAAAGGGCTGAGACCACACCGAGACTGTGCATGTGATGCACGGATCTCAAAATTTCAAAAATAGATTTAATGAAATTTTGAGATTCCTGCATGACAAGCATGGTCTCCATGTGGTCTCGGCCCTTTACGGTCTGAGTAGCAAAGTCCTGAAATCTATGCCCTCAATGTGCCTCTTCAATTGTTTCTAGAAATGATAAAAACTCAAAATTGAATGGGAAGAAAATATCCAAGAAAGCATGCAGTATTGGGTTTTCCAGGTTTACTGCAGATGTTACTGTCCACTACAACTGTCTCTAAATCTATTGGTGAAAGTGCAAGATCAATGGGATTGCTCATTTACCATTGCTTCACGACAACTTGCTAGGGTCCCTTAGGAAAGGACGACAAGGAAGACAAAATTGATCCGAAAGAAGCTCTAACTCCTTCCTCTTTGGTCAAAGAGATAGTTGCAATTCATTTTTAGGAAGAAGGTTCAAAGAGAGATGGGTTTTTTTAGTTGTTTCATATTTTTTTGGTGTTTCAATAAAGGTTTCACTAAATTTGCGTAGCACCACCCTAAAAATTAGAGCAATGAAAATATTTTTTTGTTAAGCAAAAAATAGAACAATGCTAGGTTTTTTTTTTTTGGAAGGTAAGCTGGGGTTACTTCACGACAACTTGCTAGGGTCTCTTAGGAAAGGACGACAAGGAAGACAAAATTGATCCGAAAGAAGCTCTAACTCGTTCCTCTTTGGTCAAAGAGATAGTTGCAATTCATTTTTAGGAAGATGGTTCAAAGAGAGATGGGTTCATTCTCATTCACTTTCTTCATTTATGGACAAATAATAGTAGTGGGCCCCATAAAAGGCTATCATCTTTATTTATCTTCTTATCCATCAAGGGAAAAGCGAATGAGAATGAAAGTAGACCTAACATTGTTCTAAAAATATATATGTGTGAGGATAAAATATTTTAACCCACAAAAAAAATATTTTAACCCCTTTATAGAAGACATGACAAAGAATAAATGAAACAATGAACATTTATAAAAGCTTGCAGAAATTTGTTTTAAATGTCACAATTCCATAACATGCATACCAAGTACTTGACGAAATTTTTGATGCACTTTTTAAAAAAAATTTAAAAAATTAACCAAGAGTGAAGACCTCTATTAAAGGACATTACTCGTGAAAATATTGCTTAAATTCATTGAAGATTATGGAAAATTAAAACCAAAAGTAAACAAAAAACAATGAACATGTTTGATGATATCAGTTTTGATTCAATGATAAAATACTAAAATTACACATGAGATTTGCTTTAATACAACACTTCTTTCCAAAGTTGCATGGAAGTAGCTTAAACATGCATCCTTTGAGCTATAGTTAGAGACATTTTTTGAGTTATACATGCATCCTTTGAGCTATAGTTAGAGGAAATTTTTTGAGTATAACTCGGTCTTTATAAGAAATATACTTTCACATTGACTCGATTAAGTTCCCTTGAACATTTTTTTTTGTATAACTGAGTTGAATCACCTCATTAATATTGTATGGCCTAATGACTTTTTGGGTACTACAGAAGAAGTACCTAAACTTGCTCGACCTTTTGAACCTGAAATCTACCCTAAGTGAGGGTTTCTGATCGGTACTAATTGTTATACATTTAAGCACCTTAAACTACATTTGTTAATTCTGTTAAGTCTATTTCTCTATTATGTTACTTCACTTTGGTGTTTTTATTGATTTCAAGTTCATGCGAGGAAAAGAATGTTAATTTGAGGATTTACAAACTTTAAATGCTCATATGAACTGAGGAGAAAGTGAGCAAAATCACGAAAATCTGCCTTAACGGATTGATTAGTCAAAACCTTAGTAACCCAAACCGTCCATTCCCCTCACCGCTTCCACTCTCAAACCGCACTCTCACGGTTTGAGAGTGAAATCGCCGTTGGAGCGCAGTTTCAAATGTGCAGGAGCGCCGGTTTCAAATGTGTGGAGCGGCGGTTTCGGTTGTTTTTTTGCTTTTTAACTGTTTCCAGCATTTAAAGACTTAAGGCTTCCTCTGCTGTACATTTATATCTCTCAGATAAGTACAACTCATCAGTAACTCTCAGTAGAGCATTTATTGTCTGACCACATAGTCTTTTCATCTGCTTTTCACGAATGTAAAACATCTCTTACATTTTGCTTTTTAACGAAATCTATTTAAAGGATCACACCAATTGCAATTGAACTCTCTTAGTTCAATCGGAGAGTTCAATCGCACCCATCAACATGCATTTCTTTTTATTCTTATTAATTATGATTAAGATTCACTAATTCTTGGAATTTAAAAATATCTTTGTTTTTTTTTAAAAAAAATATTACAATTATATATACCGGCGCTTCGTAGGCGCTCTTGACCCTATCCTAAATTGAAATTTGACGCTCTCGCGCTCTCACTCCCGCTCCCGCTCCCGTTCCATGCTCTGGTTAATCTTTCTATCAATAGAAGGGTATTTTGATCATTTTTCGTTCATCCAAAATTTATGAAAATTTTACGGTAGATTCTAGATTACCTCAAGTAGTTATGTTTCAAATTTCAAGTTAATCCGATAAGAATTGAGCTCTCTAAAATTATTCAAAGTTTAGTGACAAAACTTTAAACAGGGTGAATAGTAACCACATGAATAGTATCGCATGAATAGTGTTTTTAAAAGTTCTAAACACTTTCCAACTTTGTTATTGCCTATATAAGTGAGGGTTTGATCCCCATTCAACCCTGGGATAGAGCCTAGAAGAGAGTTTAAAAAGTTTATGTTGAGAATTTTGGAATTTTAAAGAGAAGAAGAAGCTCTGGAGATTTTTGAAACCTTGTGGATGAGTTCTTCATGTTTGTCGATGAAGACGGTGTTCTCCTCCCTCGTCATGAACTAACTCTCATTTCTAAGGTTTAGATGAAACCCTAACCAAGTAACTGTATCTTTGTTTTGTTTTTATATAGATTTTTCAATTGTAAACATTGATTGCATAATAAGAGGGTTGCTTAACAACCGGATTTATTGATCATATTTGATTTCAATGGAGTTTTATCCTTGTATTTGGTGTTATGAAATTGAAATTGAAATCACTTGTATTAATTATCTGTGATTGTTAATATGAGTTTTATGCAATGGTTTTAATTGTTCAAATGATTAAATACTAAGATATTGTAAGCTTAGGGAAGATGAGTGATTTTACTATCCTAGTTTAATGTGTATCACTCATGCTAACCGAAGATAAGATATGTCTACGATTTGATCCCTTGTATCTTTCTCGATCTGTTGAGAGGGGATGTGTCGTCACTCTCACTTTAATGTTTACACTTCGAGAGATCTGAATGGATTCAATTCGAGATCAGTTATGACGATAGTGGTGGATTCAAACACGCTAGATCTTCTCTCCAAAAGATCACAAAAACTCTTTAGTTGATTTATTAATTAGAAGTCATTAGTATAATTCTTGTTTTAGTTTAATTCAATTTAAAATCAACTTCTGCCCTTATTAATTTAGAATTAATCTCAAGAAAAAGGCAATGAAACCAGCTCAAACCTTTGTGGTTCGACACCCTTAATAGTAACTATTCTGCGAGATTAGTACTACAAGGTATATTAAATTGTGAAACGACCAATTTTTGGTACTGTTGCAAGGGATTGCTGGAACGGTCTAGTTAGTTAATTTGAAAGATTAAGTTTAAATTAATCATATCCAAAAATTTCAAAAAAAATAGTTTTTTTTTTTTTAAATTTGAATACCTTTATTTTTTTCAGGTATCAAATTGCTCAAAGTGCAGAACTGCAAAAGCTTGCTCAAATTCTAGAAAGCAGGAGAGTATTGTATAGTTTGGACGAAGTTTGGGGTGATTTTTACACATTCTTAATCTATTTTTACCCCCTTTGCCTTTCTCACTACGGATTGCCTATCACCATTTAGGTATTATTGTTCTAATCCCTATTTGTGTTTCAAATCTATTTTTACATTGAGGACAATGTAATTATCTTTAAGTTTGGGGTTGAGAAATAATAATCATTATTTTTTGGTGATTGTGCAACCATACATTAGGGTAGGACATGCAAAACAATGAATTATTTTTTTAAGACTGAACTATTTCGAATTTAAAAAATTATGATACATATAGAATAATCCAATTTTTATTAATAGATTTAAATTTGAGAACACATGGTCACAAATAGACATAGTTTTTAACCCTTGACTGAACTACTCATGCTGAAAAATTGTGAAAGTCATAAGTACACTTTGATTATATCCATGAGCACTCTAACATATTGTCTAGTGGGGTTTAAAACTAAACTAATTAATTAGTACTTTTGCTAACTCATTAGAAGTTGGATGACCTATAAAGTGAACATCACCCTTGACTTGACTAAAAAAAATATTATGACAAAAATGAGTTACCTGACCGGGTTTTACACTTAGTAACCAAGTCTCTTGTCTCACTAAGCAGAGAGTGTTCGCATCAAACAGTGGGGGTGTTGGAAAAGAAATCTATCCTAATGTGACTAATTTAAGTTCAAAGCTTTTTTAACTTGAGTTAATAAGCCCTTAGGAGAGTTTAAATTAATAGGAAATTTAATCACAAGTGAGTCAACAGAATAACTATTGAAAAGTCAAGTTAAGATCACATATTCAATTATTAATTCACATTACACATCAAAGAAAACTATGACCAACCTTTAAATATGCTGAATTATTCAGAATTGGGTGAGATTGTGTGAAATTGAGAATGTGAGAGTCGAAAATTTAAACTTGTTAATAATTTGTGGGTTGTGATTTTAAAATTTTGGAATATGCATGTATCAGTGACTGTTTAAAGAAATTGCATGTTTTACTTGAGCAAATTTGTAGAATTACAAGGTAGTACAAATGTTTGTAAGTATCATCATTGTAAACCGTCATGAGACTTCACTCGTCCTATAGGGCCACATAGGGGTTTAAAAGGCTTGTTGCATGTGCCAACTGCAACCAAGGATCCTACAAAAGAGATATAGTTTAGTTTAGTTTTATTTTTTATTGCTCGAGGACTACCAATATGTAAGTTTGGGGTTGTGATCAGTGCTAAATGCTACACATTCAAGCACCTTAAATTACATTTGTTAATTCTATTAAGTCCCTTTCTCTATTATGTTACTTCACTTGGGTGTCTTTATTGATTTCAGGTTCATGCGAGGAAAAGAAGATTAATGTGAGGATTTACAAACCTTTAAGGCTCATATGAACTTCAACCAAGTGAAGATTGAAGAAAGGAGGAGAAAGGGAGCAAAATCACGAAAATCTGTCTTGACGAATTGATCGGTCAAAACCGTCTTTCTATCTATATAGGGGTATTTTGATCATTTTCATTCATCCAAAATTTATGAAACTTCTAGGGTAGATTTTAGATGACCTAAGTAGTTATGTTTCAAATTTCAAATTAATCCGATAATAATTGAGTTCTCTAGAATTATTCAAAGTTCAATGACAAAACTGTAAATAGGGTAAATAGTAACCGCATGAATAATACTGCATGAATAGTGTTTTTAATAGTTCTAAACACTTTTCAACTCTGTTATTGCCTATATAAATGAAGGTTTGATCCCCATTCAACCCGGGGGAATAGTCTAGAAGAGTTTAGAGAGTTTAAAAAGTTTCTGTTGAAAATTTTGGGATTTTAAAGAGAAGAAGAAACTCTGGAAATCTATGAATCCTTGTGGATGAGTTCTTCATGTTTGTCGACGAAGACGATGTTCTCCTCCCTCGTCATGAACTAACTCTCTTTTTCTAGGGTTTAAATGATACTCTAGCCAAGTAACTGTATCTTTGTTTTGTTTTTATTTAGATTTTTCAATTGTAAACATTGATTGCATAATAAGAGGGTTGTTTAACAACTGGATTTATTGATCATATTGGATTTCAATTGAGTTTTATCTTTGTCTTATGTGTTATGAAATTAAAATCACTTGTATTAATTTTCTGTAATTGTTAATATGAGTTTTATACAATTGTTTTAATTATTCAAGAGATTAAATACTAATATATTTTATGCTTAGGGAAGAAGAATAATTTCACTACCCTAGTTTAATGTATATCACTCGTGCTAACCGAAGATAAGATGTGCCTAGAATTTGATCCCTTATATCTTTTTCGATTTGTTGAGAGGGGATGTGTCATCACTCTCACTTTAATGTTTACACTTCGAGAGATCTGAATGGATTTAATTCAAGATCAGTTATGAGGATATTGATGGATTCAAACACCTTAGATCTTCTCTCGAAAAGATCACAAAAACCCTTTAGTTGATTCATTAATTAGAAGTCATTAATATAATTCTTGTTTTAGTTTAATTATATTTAAAATCAACTTTTGTCCTCATTAATTTAGAATTAATCTCAAGAAAAAGGCAACGAAACCAGCGTAGTCCTCTGTGGTTTGACACCCTTACTAGTAATTATTCTATAGAATTAGTACTACAAGGTATATTAAATTGTGAAACAATCAGTTGCCCTTAACCCTCATTTCATGCAGGTTTTGACTGCCTTTCAACTTTTCAATCACTAATTTTTTTCAGAAGCACTATTTCATTTAACTAAGATGAACATGATACAAGTCATGAATCTGTGGGTTAAAGGGAAAATAATAGGGACTTATCATTATCACTGCCCCCAAATCATATACACAATATACCTTATTCTGTATAGATTTCGAGATGTGAACCTGGAACATATCCCAACAATATATGGAATTCATCATAAATAAAATTCAAGCATGTATATCAAGCAATACTAAATGTTTAACCATATGAAATAAACATCTATAATTATTACAAAATTCCTCACCACAAGACCCTCACTCTCAATCTAAAAGTATAAGGATAGTTCTCCACTAGCTAACTTATTCTTGGAGACTCCCTAGGCCCTCTAGGTATCTCCTGAAAATATCACAATAGTAAGGGTGAGCAATAAGTACAACAAGATAAACATATCCAACACATACATCAAGAAGTTATAATCACATTTATTCAATATGCAATTAATTACAATTCCAGTGATAACACAAAATCTTTATTTTGAATTACTTGGTCCAAGTTATTGTCCTTGGGGATCACACCAGCTCACCCTAATGACCACCATCAGACAGAAAGCGTGGGTTTATACGCAACGCCACCCCGATAATCATTCTTTATGATGTTACACAATTCACCCTCTATAGGGTTTGAGCTCTTGCATAATTGCGCTCGATTGGGATTTGGGCTCGTACTTAACTATACCGAATTCGTCAATTATGGGGTCGTACATAACTATCCCCAATAAGCCATTTTAGGGTCATACATAACTCTCCCAAGGACCCATTCCTTGTAGTAGAACGTATCTCACCACATTAACGGACCCTAACATGTTTAACCGTTATCATCATTTCACATAATATTTTCCTTATTATGATGTCTCATACCACTATAATAAAGAAGTCTAAATCATACAATTTACAAATTATAAAATAATCCTAAGCAGTTAATATAGGCATGCATATCAATTCATCATGTAAACATAATAAGACATTAATGGAAATTAACATGTAAACAGTATTCATAATCATATGTTACAAGGGTAAATGTGGAAAACATAGACACACTTTGGTGAATCCTACATAATGCATCAGTTTTTAAGTTCTGGTTTAATACAGTGAAATTTGTTTAAATTCTACATCAGCTACTAGAGTGAGGCTCACTGTCGCTCGAGTGAGATCATCTAGGAAACAGCATAGCAGAACGGGGCAATCCACTCGAGTGGTGGGAACCTCTACCTGAGCGAATGTCGACAGGGCAGAACCCATTTTCCCTATAGCAAACCGCTTGAGTGGTGGAAACTCCCGCTCTAGTGGAGGTCGTGGTAATTAGGTTACGATATTTTGTTTTCTAACCCAAAATCCCCAAAATTATTCTGAATTCAACATATATTGATTTTAAACAATTATATACTTGCTACAATCATTAAAAACAATACTAAACATGAATTTAAAGATTTATGGAGTGGTTCCTTGCCTTCTCCATAGAAATTTAGGGTTTCTACAAGGTGAAACCAAAGGAGTTTGCCTTGAAGGATCAATCTCCCCACGATGAGAAGATCAAGCCTTGAGCCTCGGATCTTGATCTTCAAGCTTGGACAGATCTTCCAACACTCTTTGGCCTCATTCCTCTCCTCCAAAAACTTTTTCTTAGAATAATTTTTCTAAAAGTAAGCTAAATAGGTTTATCTCTTTCTATTTATACTATTTTCCTTATATGAGCTTTTACTTAAATGCCCTTACTAATAGTGTTTGGCTTCAAGCTTTAGTTAAACCAATAAGTATATTATTCTATTTTTAGTTATTCAACCTTAAGTTAGACCATTTCTCATAACCAAACATACATCGGTGATATTACCGAAATACCACTAGATTATAAAATTACTCAAATACCCTTAGAAGTAAAATTAGAAATTTAGAATCATTACAATCATCATTTCAATGTTGGTTCCATTCTTCATATCCAAATTTAAGGCATAAATGCCTATATTGTTGCTTCCATTCTTTATTTTAGGGTGTTAAAGGATCAAGAATCAATATCACAATGTTAATATTCACCAGTAAGAACACTAAGGTCAACATAGTGAGCATAGCATACTATGAACAATTCTGAAAAAAGCAGAGTTAGAATAGCACACGGTTTTTGACCTAATGTTGTGGACACTCCCCATCGCTTGCCCCATTTGTAGGGTGTGGCCTCTCTTACGAGAGAGGTCTTGGGATCAATTCCCATCGGGTGACGACTTACAAGAGCTCCACTCACCCCCAAGGTTTGAAATCCCGATAATCTCGGCGATTTCGGTCCTTCAACCCAAACCAAATTTTTGAAAATTTTGATTATCTCAGCAAAATTTTGGAATTCCGATTTAATAAATATTTTATTAGTTATATATATATATATATATTCTAATATTTATCGATATTTCGTGAAATTTTGGAATATTTTGGTCCAAAATGTCATAAAATAACATTTCTTTAAATTTTAATTTTTTTTTATAAATATTATTATTTCATTTTTTAAATAAATATATAAATTTCTGAAATTTCACGGAATTTCAATAAAAATATTGAAATGTTTTGAAATATTTCAAAATTTTAATCAAAAAAATATTTAAAAACAAATTTCAGAAATTTCGTTGAGATAATGAGATTTCACCTTTTTGATATTTCATCAGAAATTTCTGATATCCTGTATGAAATCAGGTTTTTCAAAATTTTCGTCATATCGATATCAGCGAAGGTGAGCGAAACCGGGATTTCGTGGGATTTTGCGAAATCCCAACGGAATTTCAAACCATGCTCCCCCTACTAACCACTAACTGGTGTTACTAACCATAGGTAAATGATATCCCCCCTCCCACCAAAAAAAAACTAAGGATGTGGATATGATCCTGTCACCCAATATTTGTGCATAGATTTCAGGATCATTCGAAATATAAGACTATTTGCAACAATCCATAATGTGATGATATTTCAGTAAATAGCAACATAAAAATTGAACTAAAAGATATTTACTAAATTTTCTTTGGTTTAAGGAAAACACCGCATCATTAGCAATTCCTCATCCCAAATATTTGGTGTTTATTATAAGAATTTTGTTTTACCATCCCACTTTACTCAAATTTCTTTTAGTTAGATCATGTGTTGTCAAATCTTTTCACACTATCTCCATTCACCTTTTTTTGGCATTTTCTTTGTGAGAGCATTCAACCTACACATTGTCACGGGTGTTATTAATGTTGTTTGTTGAATAAATTCAACCCATATTAGTCCACTTATTAGAGTTATTTCAATATTATATTAAATGATATCATTTTTAATCTTATCTTTCATATTCTTTCACCTCATTCATCTCAACATGCTACTTTTTATGAACATGTTGTAGAAAATACATTATACGTTTGTTAAGGAAAATATTGTAAATATAGAATAATATATTTGGAATTATGTGACCAATGAACGATTAGCCATACAATTTTTTTTTTCTTGGTAAGAACGATAACTCCATTGATGTAAGGAATGAAAGGGAATATATACAACTGATGAGCTAGTGTCCGCTCTAGCTTGGCAAAGATCCCTAGGAAGTAAAGAACGACGCAAACTCAGGTTTAATGCTTGTTGAGCAAAGTCATGAGCGAGAGAGTTAGCTAATCGGTTTACATAATTAAAAGTGATCGTACCACTCGATCTCAGTAGAAAAGAAATGTGCTCTATAATGGGGTAAATCTCAGCATGGACTTGCGTAACCTGCCCAGTTAGGGACTCAATTAGTTCTTTTGAATTGGACTCCACCATGGTTTGACGCTAGCCTTTAGAGATAGTCAGGGAGACACCTTCCCTTAATGTTTCAACTTTAGCTCTCCTGGCAGAACCTCCCAAGAGGGCTTTGCTCAAACTGCAAAGGATTTCACCTTCATAGAGCTGCAAGAAATTGCAGAATTCTCCTTCATGGTATTTCATTCTAAGAACTAAAAATATATAGAATACAGGATGATCAACATAAATAGAAAGCTATACAACTATGCAAAAGTTGGATTATCTCACTTTCCTAATATTGTAGAATATATCTCTCTTCCCTAGTATACAGAATGGAATATCTCACTTTCCTAATACTCCCCCTCAAGTTGGAGCGTGGAGATCCGTAACGCCCAACTTGCCAAGTAAAAGATGGAATTGGTCACGTCCAAGGGCCTTCGTAAAGATGTCTGCAAGTTGATGTTTAGTAGGAACATAAGAGGGAATGAGGATTCCAGAAGACAATTTTTCCCGAATGAGGTGACAATCAATCTCAATATGTTTGGTTCGCTCGTGGAACACAGGGTTGGCGGCGATGTGAAGTGCAGCTTGATTGTCGCAATGAAGACGCATTGGTTGACAATGAGGAACTCCCAAGTCTGCAAGCAGAGCTTTAAGCCAAACAAGTTCACATGTAGTGGCAGCCATGGCACGATATTCGGCTTCAGCGGAGGACCGAGAGACAGTGGTTTGTTTTTTTGTTTTCCAGGAAATGGGGCTGTGACCCAACAAGATAAAGTAACCAGTAGTAGAACGTTGTGTCATGGGGCAGCTAGCCCAATCAGAGTCAGAGTAAGCAATGAGGTGTAGAGGGCTAGTAGCAGATAAGAGAATACCCTTCCTCAAAGAAGATTTGATGTACCGTAACACACGAACATCAGCATCCCAATGTGGTTGGCATGGTGTGTGCATGAACTGACTGAGAATATTTACCGAATAGACAATATCAGGTCGTGTGATAGTTAAATAAATGAGGCGTCCAACTAGGCGGCGATACATGGTTGGGTCTTCCAAGGGATGACCTTGATCATTGTCAAGGCGCAAGTTCTGTTCCATGGGAAATGTAGCGGGGCGAGCACCAAGGTGGCCACTATCTTGGAGAATGTCTGGGGCATATTTGCGTTGACTTAGAAAAAGCCCTTGTGGTGAGCGAGCTACCTCAATGCCCAAGAAATATTTCAAGGGTCCAAGATCTTTGATGTGAAATCGAGAGTGAAGGAAATCTTTCAAAGATACAATGGAAGAAGGATCGTCCCCTGTTATGATAATGTCATCAACATAGACTAGGACAGCAGTAAAATGAGAGCCATGTGAAGATGTGAATAGGGAATAATCAGCAGAAGATTGAGAGTAGCCAGCTTCTTTGATAGCAGAGGAAAATTTCTCAAACCAGTTCCTTGATGCTTGCTTGAGACCATAGAGAGATTTTTTGAGACGACAAACACGATGCTCCCCCTGTTTGGCAAAACCAGGGGGAATGGTCATGTATACTTCTTCATGGAGATCCCCATGAAGAAAAGCATTGTGGACATCCATTTGGTGGAGAGCCCAATTGTGAATAGCAGCCAAGGCCAAAAGGCAATGAACAGTAACAAGTTTGGCAACAGGGGCAAAGTTTTCATGGTAATCTAGGCCCTCAGTTTGAGTGTACCCCTTGGCGACCAACCGTGCTTTGAAGCGTTCAATAGTCCCGTCGGAACGAAGCTTGATTTTGTAAACCCATTTGCAACCAATGGGTTGCTTACCTGGTGGAAGTTGTTGTAAAGTCCATGTGTGATTCTGCTCTAAGGCAGCGATTTCAGTTGCCATTGCTTCACGCCAATGAGAGAACTTAACAGCTTGCGAGAAAGATGTGGGCTCATCATGAGAAGAAATACTAGTAAGCAAGGCAACATGATTAGCAGAAAACCGACTGTATGAAAGATAATTAGATAGGGGGTAAAGAATACCTGCTGAGGCTTGATGTGGAGTGGGTGAAATGGTAGAGGACCGGGTAGGAAGGGTAGGGCAAATATAGTCTTGGAGGTGAGTCGAGATATTAATGGTGCGTTGAGATCGTCGTGGAACGGGGGGTGTCGGGGCCGTAAGGGAGGGTGCCTCGGGGTTTGGTTTTTCATGTTGCCGCTCGAGGAAAGGTAAAGGAATGACAGGCAAAGTGGTGTCGGGAATGGGTGAGGTGGTGTGGAAGGGAAACATGGACTCGACAAAGGTGACATCACGAGAAGTAAATATTTGTTTACTCGCTAGGTCATAAACACGGTAGCCACGTTGGCCAAAAGGATACCCAATGAAGACGCATTTTGAAGCACGCGGGGAAAATTTATGACGTGAGGTACTAAGGGTGTGGGCATAACACAAACAACCAAAAACTCTAAGATGCTCATAAGGAGGTTGACATTTAAAGAGCATTTCATATGGGGTTTTTCCGTTCAAATTGGGAGTGGGTATTCGATTAATAAGATAGGTTGCGGTGAGAATACATTCACCCCAAAAAGAGAGAGGTAGACGAGCTTGGAAACGCAAAGCACGAGCAACCTCAAGAAGGTGTCTATGTTTGCGCTCTGCCACCCCATTTTGTTGAGGGGTTTCTACACATGTGCGCTGATGGAGGATGCCAAATTCATTAAAGAAGGTTTGCATTATGGCGGAGAGAAATTCAGCTCCATTGTCGGTCCGAATTTTTTGTACCTTACATTTGAATTGGGTTTGCACCATAGCACAAATTTTTTTGAGAAAGAGATAGGTTTCAGATTTATAACGCATAAGATATATTCAAGTGCATCGAGAATGGTCATCAACAATAGTGAGAAAATAATGTGCTCCAGTATGAGATTGTGTGGGGTAACCACCCCAAATATCGCAATGGATTAATTCAAAAGGTGCACTACTGCTATTAGAACTTAAGTAAAAAGGACGACGAGTTTGTTTTGCAAGTTGACATACATCACAATGAGAATTGAAAGGAAAAATAGTACTAGAAGTGGAAGACAAGTGGGACAAGCGGGCTGTGGATGGATGTCCAAGTCGCATGTGCCAAAGGCTGGGATCGGGTGAGCTGGTGGCCGGCATTGCTGAAGGGGTTGTGGCTGGTGGTTGTATGTAATGGTATAGTCCATCTCGTACCTCACCCACTCCAATCAGCTTCCTCGATGCAAGGTCCTGAAATACACAAAAGGTTGGAAAAAAAAATTGCAGCACAGTTTAAGCTTTGGGTTAGTTTACTAATGGATAAAAGATTAAATTGAAAATTTGGGACACATAAGACATTAGAGAGGGCTAAGTCTTGAGAGAGTTGGATGGAACCAATATGAGTAATAGGAGTGACATCACCATTGGGTAGTTTAACAGGTCTAGTGGTGGAGGTAGGTGTTGAAGTGGTGAAAGAAGATAAGGTGGGTGTCATGTGATCAGATGCCCCACTATCGATTATCCATGTAGGAGGAGAGGTAATAGCAGAGTTACAAAAGAAAAAGGAAGAGTTACCTGCAAGATTTGCAGCAGCAAGGCTCCCATTGGCATTAAGCAACGTTACCAATTGTTGATATTGGTCTGCCGTGAGACTATGTAATGGGACAGGTGCATGAGCAGCGGTAGAGGATGCATCAGGCGTAGCAATATCGTGATTGAGATCTTTTGTGGAGTTCTCAATCATGGAGGCCACATGGGCCAATGGCTGTGAGGTATGAGCCTTCTTTGTTCTTCCCCAGTTAGGTGGATAGCCTACAATTTTGTAGCATTTGGCCTTGATGTGTCCAAAGATGCCACAATGATCACAATAAGGGCGGCCACGGGGAGTTTGATATCCACGTGTAGTATTCTGATTTCCGGTTCGAGCAGCCATTGCAATCGAGTCAGCAGGGTTTTGAGGAGGTAAGTGTAATAGTCTTTGCTTTTCCTCTTGATTAATGACCGCATAAGCTTTGCTTACACTTGGAAGTTGGTCCATGGCCAAGATTTGGCTTCGAATGTGAGAATAAGTGTCATTAAGACCCATTAGGAATTGGTAGACCCGCTCTGTCTCTTGCAGAGTTTTGAGTTCCTTGGATGCTCCACAAGTACACACAGGGGCAGTGGTGTGAGTACTCAACTCATCCCAATATGATTTGATCGTGTTGTAGTATGCAGCCAATGATTGTTGCTCTTGGCGAAGAGTGCAAATATCCCTTTTTAATTGAAAAATTCTAGGATTGTTGCTTTGAGAGAAACGTTCCTCTAGATCAAGCCAAACTTCACGAGGGCTACTACAATATATGATGCTGTTGATAAGAGATTTATCAATGGAGTTGAGGATCCATGACAAAATCATGTCATTGCATCTTCCCCATGCTTGGATTTCTGTCGAATTCGATGATGGTTTAACAAGTGTTCCATCAACGAAGCCGAGCTTATTTTTTGCATTCAATGCCATTTTCATGGCTCTTTTTCAGGTTGAGTAATTCTCACCGGTAAGAGGAGTTGAGACAAGAATCGCTCCAGGATGATCAGAAGGCTGAAGGAGATAAGGGGATGATGCATCATTGATCATGCTCGACGCGCTCGATTGTCTTTCGCTTGAAGAATTTTCATTACCCGACGACATGACAGCAGGTGATGATGAAAACGATTAGAGAAGCACTGCAAGCTCTGATACCATAATAAGTTTCATAGAGCTGCAAGGAATTGCAGAATTCTCCTTCATGGTATTTCATTCTAAGAACTAAAAATATATAGAATACAGGATGATCAACATAAATAGAAAGCTATACAACTATGCAAAAGTTGGATTATCTCACTTTCCTAATATTGTAGAATATCTCTCTTCCCTAGTATACAGAATGGAATATCTCACTTTCCTAATAACCTTGATGGTTCCGTGCTGGCTGCTAATCCCATACTTGCTGCAATGCCGCTACAGAGGGCCACTCCATCCACATTGATTTTGACCCATCCAAAGCTAGGTGATATCCACTGAGTCTCAATGCAGCTAGAATTTGAGGAGTTATCACATAAATCCCGAGAGTAGAGTTCCCTGAACAAGGTCTCTACTTGACTGATAGTGGCGTAGGGATCCGACGCAATGCCTTCAAAGAAGCCTGCGTTCCTAGTTCTCCAAATGGACCATATAAGATAGTGGTAAGTCTGATACCCCAAGAGGAGTTATCTTTTGCAAAATCTGGGCGCTTCACCCAGCGGTTCCACCATTCTTGGATGGAGAAGGCGCTTGTGTATGGAGGATGGAGCGATAGCTGAGAGCCAAACCAAACTGCTCAAGAGAAGGGGCATTCCAGAAAGAGGTGATTTGCAGTGTCAACTTCAGATTTGCAAAGATGGCACAAATCATCCACTTGGAGATTTATTTTCGTCAGATTTGAAGCTGTAGCAAGAGCATTGTGGCACATCCGCCAAATAAAATTATGCAACTTGGGGGGGGATCGGGAGCTTCAATATCTTGCTCCAAGATTTGTCTTCCATTGTCGAGACGTGTCGGCTGGATGAAGTCCGCATATTGGTAGTCCATTGGGTTGCCAAGTGAGTTGCTGAATTTACTTTAAAGTGCCTTGAGTTGGAGAAGTGCCATGTTGGTCTATCTGGGGTGTTATGCAAACTTATGGGGAGTTTCTGAATTTCTGCAATGGTATTTGGAGAGAAGAATTCTTCCAGAAGGTTAGAATTCCAGCATCCATTGTGCTGGTCTATCAATTGGATAACTCTCATGTCATCCAAAGGGAGAGGCCTCCCGAGTTGAGGTTTAAACAAGTGCATATTTGGCACCTGGGGATCCTGACCAATTCTGCTGGCTTCTCCCGAACCAACCTGGCAACGAAGACCTTTGGTAAGCAAATCACGATCCGCCAAGATACCATGCCAGCCTCATGAGGGTCTATGTCCTAGTCTCGCTTCACTGAAAGAACAATTTGGGTAGTAAAGAGCTTTGTAGATTTGAGCCCACAGAGAATCAGGTTGACTTAACAATCGCCATCCTAGTTTTACCAGCAGAGCCATATTAAAATCTTGCAAATTACGGAACTCCAGTCCTCCTTTCTCCTTAGGAAGGCATAGAGTGTCCCATTTTACCCCATTTATCTTTCGAGTGGCTTCATGGCTCCACCAAAATCTAGCAATTAAGTAATGTAATTCGAGTGATCCGATCCTATGACTCAGTGCTACTCAACCAAGTAATTCTATGTGAAGGAACATTTAAAATTTTGGTTCCACATAGGTTAGATGGATACAGGTGAAAAAGGAGAGTGTTAGCTTCAATTGTGCCAATCATTAATACAATGGAAAATAGTTACACGGGTTGAAAGTAATGAATAAGGGTGCTGCTATAAGCACACCAATATTTACTAATTGAACATCAAATATTTTACTTATAACTGCGCACCATTAAATATGTAACAAATTCTATAAACACACTAAGAGGTAAAAAAATACATATAAATATTCTAGTTATACACTATTCTAAGCTTAAAACCATAAAACATGATAATTCATTATCCTTTCGTATATCCAAACCTAATTAAAGGTCTAATGAAGATTTAACAATAATGAATAACTTACGATTTAAGGTTATTAAGATAATGAAAATTAAAGAATAATGAAAAACCTAGGATTTAAGGTTATTAATACGAGAAAAAGTTTACAATAATTTGTGTTTTTGATACTCGCTAGTCTCTCTAAAGGTTAGGTAAGAGGAACTTGGCAGGTTCTTTTGAGAGGAAGTTCTTAAAAGGCATCAAATTATCTCTGGCAGACGCCCACACACCATCCAACATGTGGTGATGAAAGGGGAGAAATCATTTTATTTTCTCCCCATGTTTTTGACTTCTCCCCACATATCTCTCCCCTTTTTGTCACCACATGTAAGATGATGTGTGGATGCCAATGTGTGGATGCCAGAGCGCACGCCTCGGGCATCCGCAAGAGGTAATCCTATGCTTCTTAGAAATAGGCTTAACCCGCTTTTGGGGTATGGGTAAAAAAAAAAAGGAAAATAATCACCTCCTCGGGTCGAGGAGGTGAGTTACCAACTCATCCCCCTTTTTTGGGGCCAGGTGTCCTCTTTTTTTTTTTAATCAAAGATTCAGTCACCCCTATGGTTCACACATTTACCCTTGGTTTTTAGAAAAAAATATTTTTAAAAAAATTAACAACAAGAGATGGTTACTTTTTTAAATATAGTTCAAAAGGTTTGTGAGAGCCACGAGGACGAGGAGGTGACTATTGCTCAAAAAAAAAAAAGTTATTTCTTTTTAAAAAAGTTGTCCTGTCAGTAAATAGTAAGTGTTGGTGCGAGAAAAAAACATTTTGACTCTTTCAAGATATTAATGGTGGAAGGGATTAGCATTTAATGGTAAACTTGCAATTTTAGTAGGGACAAAAAGGTAAATTCAAGGCACTTGCATTTCCAATAAGAAATGGAGAGGAGATTCCCTTTTGCGAGAACAAGTTGCAGCATAAATAAGGAAAGGGATTCCAAGCAACAAATTAAAAGCAAAAGTTACAAGTCCCATTTGAGTTCCGTACAGATTTTCTCTCGTCTCTCTCTCTCCATTTCTTCTTTATTATTCCCAATGATTGTAACATTCCTGTGGTCTCACAGCTCTCTCCACACTCTCACATATTCCTAAAGTTTTCAATCACTTTTTTCGCGGGATTTTTTGTTTGTATGGCGGAATAGCTGAACTTATAGGAACCAACGGTAGATTCTGAGATTCTGAGGTGGGTTTTGGTTGTTAATGGCTGCAAGTGCAGACCCATCTGGGAATCAAGATGGGAGCCATGCCCCTTCTTCTTTCAATGGCGCTTCGAGTGGAGGAAACACCAGTAATGGCAATTCAGGGTCGGTAGTGGAGAATTCGGCTACGGCGCAGGCGTTGAAGCACAATCCAGGTCTCTCTTCAGAGTGGACGGTGGACGAGCAATCGATCTTGGAAGAAGGGTTTATCAAGTGAGTAATTGTGGCTTCTGCTGATTTGTTTATGGGTTTTGGTTTGTGGGGTTTAATTTTTATGGAATTATGAGCTATGGTTGATGTTCTCTTAATATTTTCGTTTTTTTTTTTGGTGGACTTCTTGTTGGATATTTGGTTGAATTGTGATATTGGTTTTTTTTTTGGGGGGGTTATTTCCCTCAATTTATTGTGATTGTGGTTTTCCTTAATCATTTCATGCTCTGGTTTTTTTTTGAGATCTGTTGTGTTTGCGGTTTTCATTTATCATTTCATGCTCTGATTTGTCATCCACTCATTTGAACATTCATTCAAGATTTTACTAATTTTTTTCTTTAATTGTATGCTATTTGGTTTAATTAGGGGACTGAATTTTGGTAGTTTCTTCTACTTCAAGGTTTTTCTTTGATATTTATGGTGGGATGTTTGTGCTTTCTGTTGATGTATTTATAATATGCTATAGTATATTCTTTAAAAGATAAGTGATATTCTTATTAGGTATCAACCTATTATTATAAAATATGCATGTTTGGAGAAAATTTACAAAAAATTATAATTTAACTATAGCTGTTAATTCTTTTTCCTTGGTGCAAATCATGATTTATCATAGGAGAAGAGAAGACAGATGCAAAATTGTGTTCTATGTTGCATGTATTTTCTAAATGGATTAAGTAACCATGTCGATTCATATCCTCTTTCGATACTCCAGTAAATTTGGACGTGACACCTGTTGTTTATTTCCTTTTTTTTTTTTTTTTACAATTGTACATTTCCTAATGAAAAGTTTCCATGTGGACATGGTCACAGCTATAGGTGTAGGATACAGAGCAATGCCAGCGGCATGCTTGCATAAAGTCCGTGCCACGTATTGTGCTGATGAGTGACCAGGAAAATATTCTTTCTCTTGCCCTAGAGTTGTTTCCATTGCTATAACGCTTGCTTACTCTATGGTTAGATTTCCTTCTTATTGAGGGCCCTTGATCTAAGGGATGGATTACCAATGAAATAAATAATGTACATTTTGGGGACTCAGCTAGTTGTATTCAAACATCAAGTATAGCTTGATTGGATGACTATTCATATGTTATTTAGGATTTCCATGGACCATCTATTTTTTTTTAGTGTTTGTCCAGAAGAATGTGATACATCAATGGTTGAAATCATCTAAAGGACCATTGCTTGGTATGACAATATTCTTATTGGATCCCCATTGATCCCTTGCATCACACGAGTTAACTTCTAGTAATAGGAAAACTGCACTCTCAAATATATGAATCTCATTTTTCATGGTTCACTGTATCCGACACTTCCTAGCCATCAAAGCATTCAAAAGCTCGACCATATTGGTGCAACTTAGAGTGTTTGGGGTAGAAATAGAATGGTCCCTATCGGTGCAACTTAGAGTGTTTTGGTAGAATGGTCAATGGTGCAAAGTGGTCTTTGAGTAGAATATGTATTGCATAAATAGTACTTTTTCCCCCAAATCTTATTATGCAGTTGGAGGAACTGCATAAATAAGACAGGATATCAGTTGGAGGAACTTCACAGATAAGGCTTTAGATCACTTTTGTAATTTCAGTTTAACATCAGTTGGAGGATCTTCTATACCAAAAATTTCAATACTTCATGCTACTCTCTTTTCTGTGGGAATTATTAGATGCAACTTGTTGAGCTCAATGTACTGGGCTTACTGGTTACCTTGCATCATGGATGATGTAGAATTGAAGGGTGCATGCTTTCCTCCTGAAACAATGTCAAATTCGGTTTCCTAATGAGCAGGAATAGGAAGAATTTCTCTCTTGGTTGGATCTAGGTCAAATTCCAAGCTCTTGGGAATAACTGACAATGTGATAGAGGCATGCCGCTGCTGCTTAGGCAGTGGATCTTTATGGGTTTGAAAGAGGAGGGAGTGGAGGGTTTTCAATCTTCATCACTACATACAAGATAGCAAGATGCCACCATCCCAAAGACAATGATGGTGTGCTAGAGTTGGCATGCTTGGCCTGATTTTCAACCATGAACCATGATATGGTCGTCGTAAGGAGACTAGACATGATCCCAAAAACTTGGGCTCTGGTCAAGCTGGCTTGGTTTGGGGCCTTTGGGTGCCTCAGGCCAATTAGTCAATTATAACTAGTCTTATCTTTCTTTCTCAGCAAACTTACCAATCAGGTATATGCTGTTCCAAGTGGATAACCAATTTTGACTGAGCTGACATGGGTTGAGTATCTGTTATTCTTGAGTCCAACTGAATTAGAGATCACACATACCAGGGGAGAGACTAACAAAAGCTTGTAATAATATTTGTTTCTTGTAGGAATGTGGGTTGGGGGTCTATAAGCAATAAACTAAAATAGAAACTAGGGGAGGATCTGGAATATTCTAAGGGTTTGCTACTAAACTTTCTTTATTAAGAAATGAACTTCCAATTTTTTTTAGTGGTAAACGAAGTATATTATAAATCATAGCAAGAGAAACAACGACAGAGCTATACAAGAGGAAGAAAAAGGGATCACAAGGAGGTGAACCCAGAGTGAGAGAAAGCTGAAATAGGCTAGATATTACTGAGAGCAAAGAACACAACACCAATCCATATCACCATCTAAACAAAACCTTAAAATAAATAAAGGGACTTCTCCAAAATCTCTACATCCTCCCTGATAGAAGACCAGTCTTGGAGAAGCTTACGAGTCCTGGAATAGACTCATCTAGAGGATAAGCAACTCGCCGACTCCATTAAAGGCTTTGTCGTTTTGTTCTCTCCCTAATGACTAAGCTATAGCCTAAGTCCATGGACCAACCTTGCCCCTTGTATTGAGGCCCAACAAGATAAGGAATCCTAGAAGGTAGGGGTGTATTTGAGTCGGGCTTGGCCCTGCTCGACTCGGTTTGAAATTTTTTCATCTATGTTCGAGCTCGGCTCTGCTCGGCTCGATAAGTAGTTCCAAAAGCTCAGCTCGAATTATTATAAAATTATTTTTAAATAAAAATAATAACATTTTATTATATATAATAATTATATTATATATATATATATATATATAATATTCAAGCCGAGTCGAGCCTCAATCAGGTTGAGCTTCAAGCCGAGCCGAATCAAACAGGCCTTGGCTTGAGTTCGGCTTGATTACATTTTCAAACTCAAAAAATAGCTTGGCTCAATCGAGCCTATTTTTCGAGCTCAAGCCTAGCTTGATCGGGCCTAGCAGAGCCGAGCAGAACTTCGGGTTAGCCCAGTTCGGATCCACCCCTACTAGAAGGTACAGGGACATAACCAATTAATCTCTAAATGGAACAAGAAATGGCTCCAGATCTCAGTGAAAAAAGAACAATGCAGCCCAGATGATCCACCAATTCCTCCTCTTGGAGGCACATTAAACAACGGTTAGCCATCCTTCACCCTCTATTCTTCAAGTAATCGCATATGAGAATCATGTTATATGCTATTGTTAAAAGAAAGAATGATACATTTGATAGGAGATTGGAGTTCCACAGACATGTGAGGAAAAGGGAGTTTTGGGCCAACATGCAAAGCATAATAGAAGGATCTCATTGAGAATTGACTTACAAACGCACATCCCACAAAAGGGGGTAGATCTTGACTAAATTCAGATGCTCTAGTAGACAACAATGGTCTTCCACCTCCCAGTCATTGAGGTTTGTTCTCAACCTAGGACTGGACATTAGACAACCGAGTTGACCACCAGCTCTATACATGATTTTACTGACGCGTTCCTATCCATTGCGATGGACCACATAGACTTAAATTCATTTTTAAGTAACCCTTAACCACACTATCTATTGTCCTAGAATTTGATCTCATTTCATATGCCTACCCAAAAACTGATGTGTCTTTCGAAGTCCTTCCATAACCTCCACTAAAGGCCTCACATTTTTCCCTATCTCTATCAGGTTGCAAACCTAATTTTACTCTACCAAATGGTACTTTCTAATTACCACCATCTCATTTTATAGAAAATCCTCCTAGTTTTCTCTAGTGATTTGACTATTGAGGTTGAGATTGAGATTGAGATTGTGAGATGTGATAAATTGTAGGTGGGAAGACTACCCAAAGTGCTTTTGAGAAGTGTTAGCCTACCTCTTTTAGACATATAGTGAGCTTCCCAACCTTCCAACCTCTTAAAGAATCTCTCCGGTCTCCATTACCGGATCCCAAACTGTCATAATCTTGAATCCCACACCCATGGGCATTCCTAGTTAAGATGCTGAGATGCTATCAAGTAACCCATCTTACACCCTAATATTGCCGCTAAATTAGGTATTTCTCCTACCCCATAAATCACGCTCTTCCTAAGATTAATTCTAATAGAAGACTAGGTTTTGTAGAAGAAAAGAATAAAAGAGTAGAGAAAGAATGAGAGAGGAATGGAGTTTTGAATAAAGGTCTCTAAATCCTCTAGATCTCCTTTTATATCTCTAACAAAATGAAAAGACATAAATGCCCTTAGTACATAAAAGACAAAAGACAATAGCTAACAATAAAGTAACTAAACAGTAAGGAAGTAATGAGCTTATTTAGACGACCCATTACAACACTTCCCCTCAAGCGGGGCATATATATCTAGTATGTCAAGTTTACCAATAAACCCATGATGACATGCTGAAGCAACGGTCTTTGTAAGAACATTTGCTAGTTGATCTTCAGCTCCAACAAAGGCAAGACAAATTTTCTTCGACACTACCTTCTCTCGTTGCCTCACGAGAATCAATGGGTGGGATGGCAATATTTCCGATTGATAGGTGGGGTTGGGTGGGGTATTAAGGATCCCTACTAATCTAATTTTGTGCTTTTAGGCTTTCTTTATATCGCACCGATTGAACTCGCTATCCTCTCAAACCTTGCTCCTCTGCTAGGCACGAGAACTTATGTGGTTCGTCACGTTATGTGACTACGTCCACGGGCAAAACTGCGAAGCCGATGATTTCTATTACATTGGTCATAGAATGGTTTCCATTTTTCTTTTCAGCAGGCTTAACAATATAAAATATCGGTCAACCTCAATATTCTTGGTCTTGTCATGTTGCACTGGGTTATGTGCAATAGTAATAGCGGCTTTATTTTCACAATAGAGAGTCATTTCAGATAGGTTAAGAAAACTCATTTTTGTCATCAAGGTCTTGATCTACAGTAACTCACAAGCTCCATGAGCCATGACTCTATAGTCTATACTCAGCTTTGGTGCTAGATCGGGCAACCCCTAACTGTTTCTTGCTCCTCCAAGTAACCATATTTTCACCTACCATGGTGCAATACCTGATATAGAATGACAATGTGTAACTGATCCAGCCCAATCTGCATCTATTTATGTCCATTTCGTCTGAAGAATAATTTCTATGAATGTTTTCTCTAAGTAGTTGTAAAACTGAACTTTCGTCTTCATGTTCCTCCAAATATTTCTATGAATTTTTTCTCCAAGTAATTCTAAAACTGAACTTTCGTCTTCATGTTCCTCCAAATCCTTTCTCCTGATCCAGGAGAAAGGATCCATTGCATACCTCACGGGTATGCTGAGTTAGTTAAGCTTGAAAACATGATTTCTTTGGGCTGGAGTGCTCATTATTCTATAATTGTAGATAAGTCCATTCATCATACAGGTTGCTCTCATCTATGTTTCCCAGTTTTCATATTAGTCTTTCTTGAACCCTATATCTGAGGGCACAGGGGCATGGGTTTGTACTTGCACATCTTTTTAGTAATAATAATAATAAGTTACTATTTGTTAAAGTATAAATAGTACTTTCACTCTCTTTTTTTTAAAACGACAACAACTTGGTTCCCATACTCATTTCTGTGTGTTGGATCGTCATGAGAATCTTCGTGGAATCTGAAGGATATGGATTCAACAGGATTGGGCTGGAGTATTTGAAGATTCCATATAGTGCCTTGCAATTATAAGTTATATCACATCTTTGTCAAGGAATTGTTTAATTGCAAAGTCTAGCTACTCCAACCTAGCATGATCAGGCAACAATAATGTTTATTTTGATTTGATGTGGCCTTTTTAATCACTTACTTCGTTCTTGTCCTGGACGCTTAGCCATGTGTGATCAAATAATAGTATATTAATCGAGTTTGGTTTGACTCCCAATCTCTTGTCGGGTCCAATAGGTGTAGGGGACTCCAGTGATGTGGAGTTTTGAGTTTTTCACACAGGGATAGAGTTACTAATTTTGAAAGTCAGTTGATTGTGGATGGAGATTCCAAGAATGTCATTTCTTGATCAGTAAACGGTTTAGATGGGCTTTGGAAGCTTGCAAATGCTATAAATAATATTCAGGATTTGGATAGGTGGGAAGGGATGACCAATTCTATGTTTTCATGGAGGAAAAAGGATGGTATAGTTTACCCACCAAAGGAAGTATATCAGGGTTTATCCACGTAAAAGTAAACATAAGTATATCAGAGGCTGGAGAAGTGCACTTTGGTTAGTGATAAAATGAAGTAGAGCCATTTGAGGGTTTTGAGATTGATGAAGGAGATGAATAGGAAAGAAAATCATAGCATTTGGGAATCTAGGAATAGCCCTCATAGGTGTTAAAACAAGGGTGGTGCTTGGCACATCCCAATACTTGATGAATGCACCCCCATTTTTATTTTTATTTTTATTTCCCTTTCTTCAGTTTCCACCATCTTTAGTAACCGCACCCTAGCCTAATCCCATCTCGGTTATGACTGAAAATTTATTCTCTGTTCTTCCTCCGTTCTCCTATTCTCTCCTCCATTTTCCGGCTCCTTCCCCATTTTCCAGCAGCTGTTGCATTCAACACCTTCTTGATCGTTTGTTTCTTAACTCTTCCATTGAATCAGCTCTTATTGATGAGAGGTTGCTCAGACCAATTGAGTAAAGTTGGTTTGAGAGCCAAAACAAGGTTAGCGAACTCTCTCGCAATCTTCTCTTTGCCAATCATTTTTCAACACCTTGAAAGAAAAATCAAGTTTCTTCTTTGGGCTCGCTCAAATTCAACTTCTTTTTTTTTTGGGTATGATCCCAGACCTGCATCGCAGGATAGTGCAATTACTTGTTTCTACCATGGAACCTTTTGCTTCAATGCATTGCATAGGGTTTTTGTTCTCTTCCTTGTACTGTTGGAGCCATGTTGGTAAGCTTGAGGTGGTGCTGGAGTCATTGTTATGAGTGAGTACACTGCTAGCTAGGCTCATGGTTCAAAATATTGGTATCGGTCGCTGTATCGGTAAGTCCAAAATAGGATATGTATCGGCGTATCGGTTGGATACGGCGGAAAAATTCAGGATACGCTAAAAAAAGCTTGGATACGCAAGGAAAAACTTGAATATCTTGCATAAAACCGCTTTTGATGCAAATATAAGCTAAAAACAAACTAAATGAAAGCCTCCAACTACATTTATAGTCATACATATGAGAGTTAACAAATTTATAAGTTAAAAAAGGCATGCGCGCTGATAAATATGTATGAAAATACAAACCATAGTTACTTAACCAAGTGATAGAATCTCACTTGCATTCATAAATCAAAAATATGAAAATACATAAACTCTTGTATTCACAAATCAAGTTACATACATGATAGAAGTTCAATACCACATTGAGCTTTGTGCCGACTCATACTCTATCACTGTAGGATCAGGAATTGAGTAGAGTACATTATAAGTGGTCAAGACATGATGACACCACTGTGTCCAAGTCATCATCGTGCGGTACATGCCCTGGTACATTTATACATATGCCTACTGTTGAGTCGTGATCTGTCCATAACTATCAATTGAAAACTGGGACTGAGCATCATAACCAGTGGCTCCTGATAAGTAAGGTTGGGCTAGGGCATCATAACCAGTGGCTCCTGATAAGTAGGGTTGGGTTGGGGCATCATAACCAGGGGAATAACCTTATTTACATATTAATATCTAAAGTTAATGAAAGTAAAATCAAGTTAAAATCATTTACTTAAATAATGTATTATGAGTTGAGGAACTGATGGGTTCTGAGACAGACTTTGTTGTTACAGGCGAACCATATATGTAAAATGAGTGAAGCAATTGGTTGTATGATATGAGCATTCGGTAGTTTCTCCATTAATAATTCCACCCAGGAGCTCCACCAGCCTCAAGGAAAGGAGTGTTTTTTAAGAGGGGGGGGTGTACAAATAGCTAAGGATGACGCTGGCCACAATGAGCGGGCAAATGGAAAAAAGAGAGGAAAAGGTGGTCTATGGATTTGGTATCGGTGTGACAGAGTGAGCAGATTGGGTCGGTGTTTTTTTTCTTGCTGACCAGATTTTCCATGACTGCAATTGAACTGGTAAAACTTCTCCAAAGAAAGGTGCATCGTTTGGGAAGTCTCAGTTTCCAACTAGATTTCCAGGTGCTGGATTAGATGGTGTTGTAGGTGTTGGGTTGGGTGCCCATGCTATAAAAGGGGAAGGCCAAAAAGAACATGAATGGAGATAGAAATGATTTGATCTCACGCTTTAACCAAAGTTATGGTTCTTGATATACTATAATGGCAGAGCATAACTCGTGTTGCCGAATGAGGTTCTCACAAAGAAGAAAAATTAAAATCTCGAATCTACTTAACAAAGAGAAAATCACTACTTTCCAAAATCCTATTCGTTATCGTTCTTTTATTTCTTATTTAATCAACTTTCAGTTTTCATTCTTTTTTTCTCCCTTTTATTATTTTTTATTTTTTAAAACTGATCTGGTTCAGGCTGGTCCAAACATTTAGCTAGTTTTACTTTGCCATGCCCCTTGTTTTCATGTAGCTCATCTCTTTGACTTCCTGTATGAGCAGTGGATATTTAACTGATATGGTTACATAACATACTCTACAGATATGCCTCTGAATCTATAATGGTTCGGTATGCAAAGATTGCCATGCAGTTGAATGATAAGACAGTCCGGGATGTCGCATTGCGTTGTCGTTGGATGACCATAACTGTAAGTTTCATTATTAATGTTTGCTACTGATTTAAGCTGGCATCATTATATATATGCTTATTATTCAGATTGTCCGCTTCTTAGGGTTGCCTACACCTCTAAAGAAACACATTTACTCACATTATTTATGAAACTTTGAGGTAAATCTATTATCGGAGTTTCTGTCTGTAGTAAATGTGAGATCCATGCAGGGGGTTAGGATGCATCATTTCATGGTTCTTGCCTTGGAGTTCTCCTAGTCCCGAAGTTGACCACATCAAATATCTGTAATCATCTGACCTGGATATTAAAAGAGAAAAAATGCATGGTCCAAAAGAATGTCTGTAATTTGGATTGTTGTTATCATCAGATCCGGGCTAATGCTTGTCCTTGTAGTAGGTGACATCCAGGTGGGGACCTATTAAATGCTGGCTTCTGACCGTGTTAGTGGATGTGTCCTGATATTCCATTTATAGATGTTACTCATTATCATAATACTCTGATGGGTTTAGCGTCCGGTTTTCAATGCAATGCTTACTCACCTATCAGCAACAATCAAGGGGAAAATTCAGCTCACAAATCTCAGGAAGGATCAACTGTACGATAAAAGCTAATGATAAATAGAGAATTTCTTTCAAGCCTTTTGGTCTTTAGAATTTGACTCTTCCCAAAGATGAGTAAACTTTGTTATTTTGTCACTGGTTTCAATAAAAATTGTCACTGTTTCTGTGAGGAAACATTTGAGAGAAATGAAGCTCTTATCAGTGAAATGCACATCATTCACTGTTACTTGGATCCAGATATGTTCGGTGCTGAACATGTTGACTTTAACTCGTCCAATATGCTTATACATCCATATGACCATATTAACAATTTAACATAGAGAAATTTATCGAGTCCAACCCCATCCAATTCATGAAACCCTTGTATTCATAAAAGTGTTCAGCACCATTGATATTGATTCAGATAATGCTAGTCACCAAGTCAGAAACTCCAACATTTATGAAAAATCAAAAAAAAAAAAGTGACTTGAATAAAGAGTGCCTACAAATTAGAACAGCAGGAAAAAGAGTTGTGCTCACCTTTTCTCTTTTTTTTTGGTGGGTGGGGTTGGGAGGTCGACACTACCTCACTGCTAGAAAAGCTTAAGGCATGTGCCCTTGTTTAGTTGTCCTTCATTTAGTGGATGTGATTCCATCTTGCTAAGTTAATAACCTCTGTTTGTTGATACCACAGGCTAGGGTACAAAAGCTATCTTCATCTACCAACAGCTAACCCGTTTGCCTCCTAGAAGAAAAAGTATATACAAGTTGATTGGTTTCCTTTTAGGATGACAAAAATTTCTCGGGAAAAAAGTAAGGAATGAAATGGGAGCGCTGTAGAAAATCTCTGGAAGGGAGCTCTCGACACATAACTATATAAGTAGAAGTAAGTGAAAGATGTATTTACTTGATATGGCTATTAGGAAAACTCCAATGGCAGTAAGGATGTAACCCAGGAAATTGGTAATTTTCCTGTGAGTCTATTATATATTGTCCATATATAAAAAATTATTAAATATTTTAAAATATAATATTTGGCAGATTATTGTTCATATATCCAAGGCGCTAGTTCCATTTGCAGACTCTGATTGCTGACCTCAGGTTTTCTGTTGGAGGAAAGGGGTTCTTTTTAAATTCTGTGTGGTTACTTAAATCTTTTGAGTTCTCACCTTCAACCCAGTTATCATTGATTTCAGAAGATGAAATAATGTAACAAAAATGTAGCAGTAGGGCATAGTGAGGAAAAATAACCTTAGAAAAAAAATGGAAAAGAGACTTTGAAACTACAACGGAACTCCAATGTGGAAAAATAGAAGGGTCAAAGTTTCACAATACGGACAAAATTAATTGAAGGCATCTTATTTAACGTTGATGTATTAAATGTGACAATACTCAATAATTCGCAAGTTGTATTTTAAGTAATCTAACTGATTGCATTTCTTTGTCCAGAAAAAGGAAAGTGGCAAGAAAAGGAAAGAGGATCACAATTTAACAAGGAAAAACAAAGATAAAAAGGTATGTTCTTAGACGTTCCATGCATTTTTCTATATTTGGTATCATGTCTCTAGTACTCACAATAATATGCTGCATGTCGGAACTTGTTATTTTCTTACCTCGCCATATATATCATCTCATGAAATCCTTGAAGGGGTGAGATCATGTACTATACTTTCATTGTTAAACACTACTCACACACACACACACACACATTCACATATATAATATCGTGGCTTCCAAACACACGTTTATTATTTATATGGAGGGGGGGATGATGGTTCAGAACATACTAACATTAACTCCTTTCTCATGTCATATCAGTCTGCATGCTCTGCATTGTTCGTTACTTCATGAAAAATTGCAGAGAATGTAAAATGTTACAAATTGAATGGGCTTCAATGGTTGAATACCATTCCTTACGTGTTTAGTTCCTCTTATATATTTATCGCTTTCATAAAAGAAAAATTACAATTTATGGTTGAATTATGAATCAATTTACTCCAGCTCCATTACAATCCAATTTGATTTCCAGAACATTTCTATTTTTCGGACCGATTCATGAATGTGAATGACAACTCTAACTCATAAAGGCAAAGAACTCAAACTTTACTATCAATATTAGAGAACTTGAAGCAAAATTGCACTCTAAGTGGAAGAATGTGGCTTCTTAGAAACTTTCTTGTCCTTGTAAGTCTCTCTTATTTGTTCTCATATCTTCCACTTCAACCTAAGTATTTATTCTCTCTGAAATGCTGGATATATCATCTCCTGGAATGGTCTCAATTTCTAAAGAGGTGCTGCTCTGTTGTGCCGATCTTAGATGACCTTAAAGTTTTCCTGATTGAATCACCCACATAAGGTGAACCCCATATACTGAATCCTTGGGTGATTCACTAAATCCTGTAATTGTTATCATTGTTGTTTATCTTTCTTTCTGAAGAATAGACTTTCTTTCTATTTCTCTGATTATTAAGCGAAATAGGAATTTTGCAGCATCCATTTGGAAGACCCTAAAGATAGTCTACCCTAAAGATAGTGTACTTATGCCGTACCTAAATACATGACAGTATGGCACACCTTCCAGGAGACTGGGATTCACTCTCAATGGATTGGAATAATGTGGTTTATGGACCTTTTTGGATTCACTCTCAATGGATTGGAATAATGTGGTTTATGGACCTTTTTGGTCTGTTTGACAGAATCATAATTGCCCAAAAGAATGTGATAGTCAGATGGTTATGATCAGTCAAGTCAATTTTTGGCATAGATTCTTCTGGTGAGATGACTGGAATTATGGACCCACCCCTTGCATGTGGACTACTTCCATAGCTAGGCCGTTGATAAGACGTCCTTATGATTTATGAACTAAGAACCTTAAATATATTCGATATGATGGTTATGTTCTCTCTTTATGCTTTCTTTGTCTTCCATTTTCTGTTCTGAAACTAGACCAAAAATTATTTATGCAGCTATTTTTTACCTCTCTGTTTCCTTCTATATCCTTTCTCTTGAACTCTTAAAAGGTCAGAAAATATTTTTGTCGTTTGTTTCTCAGGAAAGAATTTCGGATCCTTCAGCAAAGTCATCGCCTCACATAACAGCCCGGCCCAATGTTCCTTCTTATGCTCTACCAATGATCCCTATGGACAATGATGACGGCATCTCTTATAAAGGTTGGTGCATTCTCTTCTTCTTATTTACCAATTAGGTGCCTAGGACCAGAATTATTGGTGATGGGAAGAAAGTGGAAGCGTGATAGCAAGGCTTAAAACTTTGGTCTAGGTGTAAACTTTGGTCACTAAGGAAGTGAAAATATTGTCGAGGAAGTTCTAAAAAATATTGTAAAACTTAAGGAAATGTAAAAAAAAAAAAACATTAGAGAAACGTTGGATATTTAAGATGATTCTTTAGGAAATGATAAATTAAACATCAGTACAACTGAAAACTCATTATTTGACAGTAAAAAGCAATCTAGAGTAGAAAAAGTGAGATAAATAACAAGTGAAGTGGCATAAGCTGTCACAACTCACAAGAAGTCATGGTTATGCATAACTAGTGGTCTGCAGTCATGGTCTGAAGTACCACTTTCAGACAAAAAGAGAAACACTACATAATGAGGGTACATCACAAACATATATCTATGAAGTTATTACCTAGATCCAAGTTATCTTGTATAATGGAATAATAACAATCAAACACAATTTTATACTTAGTATTATGAAAGCAATACTCATTAAAACATAGAGTGAGTTTTTTCACATTTTTGTTTATTTTCTACCTTTTTAATGAAAATATTAGTTTGAACTTTAACTAAAACTTAGTCATAAAAGTATTTTCTATCACTAATTCTGCATGTAGGATATAGCATATACACACAATTTATGTTCATATAAGAATTCCTAATGTATTCCCTTCTATATTCATCTAATACTGTCATTTTATAAATATTTTTTTCTTCAAAAAAGTTCAGATTAATATTTATTTATCATTTGGTTTAATATTTTGCAATCGTTTAGACTATACACTCACGTGCATCGCACATGCCTTCCACTAGTATCTAATAATGTCATTTTATAAATAAACTTAATTTTAATTAATAAATCATAATTCAAATACACAAATATGCATTGGTCGATCTAGTGATCTCTGATTTTAAAAAAAAATTATAATAATAGAGTATTATTTATTTAAATAATAATGTAGGATGAATATTTTGAGTACAAAAATAATTTAATAACTCATTATATCTAATTAATCACGAAAAACTACTTTTTCAAATATATTTAAAATGAGTATTTCCTTGAAAAATCGGTTTCAAGGAAATGATATGAAGTTGACAGAAGTTCAACGAAATACTTTTCGAGATGTAATTTTTTAACTGTATGTTGATTTCATTTCAGGAGCACAATGTCAAAAGTCGCTGTAACCTTTTGCAATGGTTTTGGAAGATCCAAGCCATTATGTTTACATACTGTTATATGATATTTTAAGGGGGTTTAGTGTAACATCCATACAAGCGTTTCATAACAACAAATCCGTTATGTAACAGCCAATTTGATCATTACGTAACATTGTGTATAATGCTCTTTTTGTAGAGTAGAGAATCATGTTAGGTGGTGGATATATGTTTCATCCTAGTAGAGGAGAGAATAAAATTAATGATAGGAAAACTAAATAATATTTGCATTTAATACTTGATGACTTGGGGGTTATGTGTCAAACATCTTGTTTCATCTTTCGAGAAAACAGCTAAAAGCACAGGTCCATTATGCATTATATAATTATGAAATCTGTTGTATGTCCAATGTCTTCACTATGCATTATATAATTATAAAATCTGTTGTATGTCCCACATCTTCACTTTATCCATCATATAAGACCAACATTTAATGCATATCTGAATGTGGCATCTTCTTTATGCATCATGTAAAACTAGCATTTAATGCCTGTATTTCCCATGGTTTATTCAACTTAATAGAAGAAAACACAGAAGTAGAAAAGAAGAAAAAAGGAAAATGTGAAAGAACAGATGGAGATGGAAACAAGAGAGAGAGGGAGCGTGATCAGTGAGATCACATCTCATTCCTCTTATATTATTCACTTAATGAGTAAACATTATAAAATGGAAAAAGAACCCTTAATGACAATTAGCACTAAAATAATTATTCATACCTATAGAAACTCAAATGCTCAGCTCTCCCGCAAGCTCAAGCATAGATATCACACATGCCCAGCTTGCCCAAAATACCCATATATGATCAGTAGTAGTTCAAAATTCAAAATTCTTATTTTAGGGAGGGAAATGTGGGGAAACTCAAAAGTTCCATTTTTTTAGGTTAATACTAGTTCAATTAAAGTAGTTTTTTTATATGTTATGTGTTTTAGCCCGATCTACAGTTTAGCCGGATTTATTTGGTACAATAAAATGTTTATTTTTTTAAAAAAATTTTGATAGAAAAGAGATACTCAAATTTTGAAATTATAAAATTTTAACTTTTTAAGCTTAATAGTTAGAGCTAAGACTGAGATTAATTATATGGTACTATAATCTGATGAACTGGTCACAATATTGTACTTGTGTGGAGAATCAGTACTATCATTAGCCCTCTGTAACAAAAAAACTTCATTTTTTTCAAAAATTCATGAATTATTCGCGCATTTTTGGGTTGTAGAATTATTGAATGCTCGAATTATTCGCGAATTATTCCTGAAAATTTGGCAAAAAACCACTTATTTTTTAATGAAATTATTCGGTATATTTTATTTTTATTATTTTATTATTTATTTTTTTCGTGAATTTTCCCCGAATTTTTCTGAACTTGACCCCTGCCGAATTATTCCCAAACCCCGACTGTCACTATGTGTCAACCTAGGCTAGAGATGACTTTGAGCCTCCGTGTAACTCCATGTGGCTCTTATTGTAGTTCTTAGGGTAAGTTGGATCATTGATGTATTATGATTAATGTATGAAACTCTAATTGTATATTTTTATTGTTATGATTGATTGAGGGATGACTGGAACATTTTATGTAAGTTATATCAATATTAGTCAATCATATATTGTCGTCAGCACACATCTTTGCCCCCCTTCTCATTGCATCTGTTATATACATTTTTTTTAAAAAAAAATTGATTATTAAATGTGTATTAACATCTATTTCAAAACTCTTGAAGTTTCACTGTAAAATTCCATATTTTTCCTCATGCTCCCCCATTTTTTCCTCGACGTGCGATATATTTCCCGCAAAACGATATATGCCGCGATATATTTTTTTCCAAGATGTGACATATCCCACGATATCGACATTTAGAATCTTGGATCGTGATAGGAGACTTGTTGTCGCGACCCAAAATCCCACCTAGGAGTTAAGAGACTTTGGTGTCGTGACTTATACTTCAAACCATCCTGCAAGAGCACAATAGGCACGCTAAAAGGTGAATCTGAAAATTTCTTCTATAAACATAATCTTCCAAGTGTTAACATGAAGCAATAGACTAAAATAGAAACTAAAGCCTGTATACAATATACAACACTTGAGTTACCAACTCAAGTCCAATATAAAATCCCCACAAGTAAATCCCAAATACATGTCTCTCCCTCTCATCACTCAACCATAAGGTAACCTATCAAGGTTCCTTTCTGACTTATGATAACTGCCTATCGACTCCTCAACGTACTCTTCCTCAACCTTTGGTTTAGGAACACAATCATCCAACTTGGAACCTGCTGAAGATAACAGTTCGGCTGAGCAGTGAATACTCAGCGTATACCAACCACTAACTAGTAATGTCATAACATCAACATAGCACATATGCGTAGAAACAAAAACAGTTCATATCCATACTTTAATCAAAGCACGGAAACTATACTTTGAATCTTACTTTCAAAACATTACTTCTTTGAACAAAACCAATACTTTGAGCAAACTATACTTTTCAAAACATACTTGAGATCGTTCTGTACAAAACCTTCTTTGAGATCCAAGCTTTCAAAGCATACTTTACAGGGGTATCACATACCCTTTTCAAAACATTCTTTGTCTTTCAAAACATCTTTACAAGGAGACATATAAAATAACCTTCATACTTTTCCGCTTTACAAGGGGGCATGTAAATAGCCATTGTGGAACATCATACTTTACAAGGGGGCATCACATACCCTTTATTCTTTTCAGCTTTACAAGGGGGCATGCACATGCCTATTTCAGAAACCATACTTTACAAGGGGGCATCCAAGGTATTAAAAATCGACTCAATTCGGTTCACTTCGGCCGAATTGAGTCGACTTCGTTGGTCACTGAAGTAAAATCAAGTTGTATTTTAACAATACTGGAATTTGTGATGTAATTCGGTTAACTTCGGTCGAGACCGGAAATTTTCTTAGTAAAATTACTAAACTTCGATGGAAGTTCACTGAAGTCGACGAAAAAAAATGAAAATTTACAGATTGTGAGTTTTGATAGAATTTCAGACTAAAATCAGTCCCACTAACCATCAGTCCCACTAACCAAAAAATAAGGGGTTTGATTCGCATAGACTTCAGTCCCCAACAGAAATTTCAAGAAAATCCCATGTGAGAAGTTAAAAAAGAGAGAAAAAAACGTTTGCTAGAGAAATTTGACGAGGAGCTGAATAGGTTTAGGTCGTAGGGTACTTACCTGGAAGAGTAGAAGTCGAGTTTTCCTGCACCAACCATCGCCCTTGCCGTCGCCGTCACCATCGCTGTTGCCACCACCAATTGCAAAGAGCAAAACCCTAGGTTTACACTTCTACCTCTCTCGTTCTCCCTCTCACATTTCTATTTCGTGAATGAGAAGTGAGCATTTGGGTTTTAATCTTTTAACTTATAACTTATAAGTCTTAAAAGAGTATGGGTAATGCTATTACCACTCCCACCTTCATTTGTTTCTTGAGCACCAATGACCGTAAGCTGTAAACCATTATTGATTGGATCACAACCAAATGCGATTCACACCCACAGGCCAACACATGTACCTATTAACCATGGTTAAAATTTACTTACTCTTAGGGTTCAATATATTAACGTTAGTATTTGTAAAAAAAATTATAAAAATATTAACCACAAGGGTTTATAATTCTTAACCAGAGTTAAATATTTTTATAGTATTTTTTTACAAAAACCAAAGATATATTATTGAACCCCAAGGACTAATGAATTTTAACCACGGTTAATATGGGTTAAAATGCACGTGTGTTAGCCAGTGGATATGATTGAACTCTCTCTAAAGTTATATTGTGAAATGCAAATGGTTGTGATTCGATCTCCTTTTTTAAGAGACATGTTGTGTTCCATTTATTAAGCTAATAATCATTGTAATAATATTTTTACATGTCTTTTTCCTTTCACTTAATATCATATAATATGATTATGCTAATAATCATTGTAATTTTATAACCTATTAAAACAATATAGATAGAAAAAAAAAACTTTTGTAATTTGTATTTTGACATATAGGTTTTACTTGATTACATTAACTTGTAATCAAGTAAACAACACTCAATAGACCTAGAGGTCCTGCTTGTTTAATTATGTGTTAATTTTTTTTTTTTACAATATAGAGAAATATCAAAAAGAAATTACATAGACAAGCAGACAACGCATGTCACTTAATATGATTCTCATATTTGATACTCTACATGCTTGCATCCAGTAATATAATGAATTCTAGATATGTATTTATGCTTAAATATTGAATATGTAAAGTTTCATCTTAAAATTCCAATGTTTCCTTAAAGTTTCCTAAACTTCTATAATTTTTACATAACTTCCTTGCACTTCCTTAAACTTTCTCGAATTGAGTCAACTTCTTTAGCAACCGAAGTTTATACCGAAGCCGAAGTTTAATACCTTGGGGGCATGAGGCATCCAATACCCATCATTCTTATTCAGCTTTACAAGGGGGCATCAAATACCCTTTTTCGAAGTCACACTTTACAAGGGGGCATCAAATACCCTTCAGTCTTTCTAGCTTTACAAGGGGGCATGTAAATACCTATTTCAGAAACATTCTCAACTTAACAAGGAGGCCTCAATTGCCCTTCATTGAAGCTTTCACAACTTAACAGGGGGTATGTAAATACCTTTATTGAAACCTCAATTTTTTGCAAAACTTTACAAGGGGATATCCAATACCCTTTTTCAAAATCATTCTTTACAAAGCTTAACAAGGAGGGAGTAAATGCCCTTTTGTCGAAAATCACACTTTACAAACTTACAAGGGGTATCAAATACCTTTCTTTTCAAAAATCCAACTTTGCAAAACTTAACAAGGGGGTATATAACTACTTATTATCAAAATTCATACCATAAGAACTTAACACATCCAATAAAATATGCTTTTCCATTTCCCATATATGTAGCAAACTCTTCACATGTTTAAAAACCCAATACCTTCATACTTTTATCAAATCCAATGTTTTTCATCTTTAGTTCAAAACAAAACCATCCTTCATCAAAACCCATAGTTTATAACTTATTTCACATAAAGGAATCATAACAAGGTAAGTTAGTAGAGGGTATCTACCTTTCTCAAACCAAATCCCTGTGGTTTAGCACTTTGGAAACCCCAAGGAAGCAAGATCCGGACTTCGGAAGCTCAAGCAAGGCTTCACCTTCGATCTAGGTTCAAAACCCTAGCTTCTCTCTCTTCTCTCTCTCTAAAAAACCTCTCTTAAAGTCTCTTAGGGTTGGTAACCTTAAGCCACGAAATTTGATTATTTATAGGGTTTGGGGATGAGCCAAAGACCCCTATACCCTTCAAAGTATCTCAAAAGGGTCGGCTAAGCACAAAAGCAGAGGTTTGGTTGATCGGATATTGCACTCGGTTGACCGGACAACTTAGGAGGTTATGGAAAAAACCCCCATACTAAATTTGCGAGGACCGGTCGATCGGTGGAGCCCATTTTGCCCCCAGCTTTGGTATTTTGACCATAACTTTTGACGGGCTTATCGGATTTAGGCGATTCAACTTGCGTTAGACTCGAAATTCAAAGGGGAACAAATTTGTGTCTAATGTACAAATCCTAATTATGACTCTTTAATAGTCTAAATAGACCCTAAAGTTGACTGTTCCTAGGACGAATTACAACAGACCAGTCTCCAGAAAACCAATGTTTAACCTAGCTTCGAATCAAAATCTGGAAAAGTGTTAAACATGAACATCGAAGAAGGTTTCGATATCTTTCTAATAGCCCAAGAATCATTCGATTCCGATCAGCAGGGACAAAACTAGAGTTCCCTCAAGTTGAGGGTATGGTAAGACACCCCCCTTCTTTTCTTTACACCTTAATCATACTTTGATCACACGAGAGGGTCCTTAGGACCCTGAACACGCACCCTAACACACGTCCATGTGAGTATACACAAGACATGGGACTCTTGCCTTCACATGCCCTTGCACAGACACTATTCCCAACACTATGCACAGCACTATTCATAGCATAGTGAGCCCGGGTTCCGGGGTTCTACACTTGTCATCACCAGTGATGACTGATGACAATGTCATCAACATAAACCTCCAATTCTGTACTACCCTCTTACTCTTCACAAACACGAATGATCAGCATTGCACCTGTTGTAACCAATATGCAACAAGGCACCACTGAACTTGTCAAACCACAAGACTTTTGAGTTCATAAATGGACTTCTCTAACAGGCTGAGACCCTCCATTCAATGGGTCTCATCTTTGAATGGAGTTCAATGCCAAGAATTGACTTGAGTGCTCGTTATCATCTGGATTTATTGAATTCTTTTTGTACGTCAAAGACTTGAAGGTCCAGACAAAAAAGTATAGATCTGATGGTAAAGATCATCCAGTTGGGTCAATTCAAGACCTTGATGACCTGTATTTGTGACATGCCTGTGGCTATGAACTCCATAAACAGATAAACCAACTATAACACCCCAGCTCTATTTATTGGTCCAATGAACAACTCATAATAATAATTGTTTTTGTGAGATTTCAGGTATACAATAATTCATTCCCATTGCCAATTCTTTGTCATTGAGACTCATGGGCAATACGGATTATTATCTAGAAACATATATTACCTCTCTTTTTCCCCCTTTGAAACAAGTGGTCAAAAGGACCAGGATACAGCCAATCCATGGAGTGGACCCTGCCTATTCTCATACTTTATATGATCACCACTGTTATAGTGATAAAATTCATTGTATTTGTTGTTTGCAGCCATTGGTGGTGCAACGGGACAGCTTCTCGAGCAAAACGCGCAGGTCTTCAATCAAATTTCTGCAAATCTTGCAGCTCATCAGGTGAAGTACACAGTCAATATCACTTTTGACTCCAGAGATAATAGAAACTAATTTTTTTCCACTAAGTATCTGGCAATTGAAAAAAAAAATGCAGTAAATTTTACGCAGCATACATGTCAGCACCTCTATCTGAAGGACCTCAATTATCTTTTCTGCAATAAATTGCCTGATACGCTTCAACACCTCTATCTGAAAGATCTCAATTATCTTTTCTGCCTTTTGCTACTATTGATGATAGGAAACTCCGTGCTTTATACAATCAAGCAGGATGCCTATTTGTATAGTTCTACTTCTATATCTCCAGCCATCTGGACACATTATTTCATTTATTGAACTTTTTTTTCCATGTAAAAAAGTATATTTTGGGGTAATATGTATCAGTATGGATATGTCAGATGATCAACATTGAAATATGTCTGTGTCTAAGCAACTAGATAGGAAGTTGAAATGCATGTTGGTCCATGACATATAGACATCGTGATCCATATAATGTTTCACCACCACTTTAAATAACAATTCAAGTGGCAGTGTAATAGATAATTAGTAATCCATGAGAATATAGGATAAAGAATCTGAGCAAATCTAGCAATTGGTCCTTCATACCAAAAAATTAGGAGGCCCTAATGGCCTAGTCAATAAAGCACCACATTGTTGGGCTTCAATCAGCAATCACGTTCATTGGATAATCCCAACCATCTAATTGGCCAAATTAGCGAACCATCTCACAAACTCCTGTGAATTGCGCAAATATAGTGAATGGTTAGATGATTTAGAAAATTAGGGTTTGGTTTAAGTTTTGGGTGTTGTCTATTGAAGAATTGCTTTTAGTGATTGGATCAATCGTTTGAGAAATAGTTCAATTGAGTGGAAGGTAGGGGGTTGAATCCCCATGATGATCCTTAGTGTAGTGCTGAACTTTGCTTTCTTCAGATGTAGCCACGGAAGCAATGGCTTAACTTGTCGATAAATCCACACAAAACAATTCCCAAGTTTTCTGGACTTTTTGGACACCAAGGCTCAAAGTGTAATTTCACCACAAAGAAGGCTAAAATCAAGGGTTAAGGGTATTGGGTATGCTAGGGTTGATCTACGAGAGTACGAGGGGTGTAGGGTAATCTCTGGGGTTTAAAAATAAGCTTAAGACTTAAAGAGTCAGTATAAGGTTTCAGATTGGTCAGGGACTGGAAATTATAGGAACTAATCTGTAAATTCACAAATTTACTAAAAAATTGGGGAAAACAATTTAGGGTGATTTCGAATAAGGCTTTGGTTAGCAATTTAGATAGGTCAAATAAATGTAAACAATTCCTAATGAATTAACGGACATAGGCTTAGGTTCTAAGTTTTAATTTCAAAATTGCAGAAGTCTAAGAAATCTGGAAAATTCAAAAGAATGAAGAGCCAGGGTTTAAAACTCAAACCTGATTATGGGATATGTTTCAGTGGTAATTATGGATTTGAGATAGGGTGCGACAGCCGTGTAACTTGAACTTGAAGGTATCTGAAACCTTTTGAGTTCTCCTCCGAATTACGAAGAATGATAGTAGATCCGAATTCCAAAAATTAGAGCAATATAGCTTCTGGGGTTCAGCAACCAGCAGCTTCAAAATTCAATAAGAACCTTCTTATTCATTTCCCAAAATTCATCAACGTCAATTGGTTTGTACCTGATAAATACTAACATAAAAGATGCAAATATTCTAATTTGTATTGGTGATATGATCACTTCGAGGGGGCTTGATGTCCATGGATGCCACTTTGAGGGGGGAAAACCTCCTTTCAACTTACAAGACTCTCGCTTAACCCTAAATATCTAAAACCCTCTGTATAAGATGACTTCTAACACTTACAAGGAAAACCCAAATATCTAAACCTCTAATAAAATAAACAGTCCTAATTTAAATATCTACTAAATCTAATTAAGTCCCTACTTTATTCACTTTCTTAATAGGACCGTAGCAGTCCTCCTCCCTTGAAAGAACATTGTCCTCAAGGTTCAAGATTATTGAAAACCTCCAACAGGAATAATAATGAATGCCATTAGGATAAAGGTGACCGCATCAATGGGTCTTCCTCCTAATAACCACTTCGAGGGGGTTTTCCTCCAACCTTTGGCCTTCACAGCAGTTCCTTCATTGATCCATCTGTTGAAATCATTATCCACCGTCGAAATCAAAACCACCAGTCCAGGAAAATGCTCTGATTGCAAATTACTGCAAAATAATAAAATATATCACAAATTCTCTAATTTTTGTTGAAGATATGACCACTTCAAGGGGGGCCCAGCGAATTATTCGCAAATTTTAGGTGTATCGAATTGTTCCAAATTATTCGTGAATTTTAGGTTTGTCGAATTACTTGCAAATTATTCCGGAATTATTTGCAAATTTTGCCATTATTCTTTTAGTTCGACAAAGTGAACTGTTTATTTTGTATATTATATAATCAAGTAGTTGGATATATTTTTATAATTATTATTTTTTCTTGCATTGTTCCCGAATTTTCCGAACTTGACTCTTGCCGAATTATTCCTCAACCCCGACTTTGTCACTGTGGTGGGTGGTGCTAGTGATGAGCATTACGTGTTTTCTACTTTTGTTTTCTATTTCTAAAAATAGAGGTAACAAAAATTTTCTGTTACCTTGATTTTCAAAAATTTTGTTATTATTTTTAAAATAAAAAACAGAAATATGTGTTACCAAACGTATTTTATGCAAAAATTTCTATTTTAAAAAAAATAAAATAAAAGTGCAACCAAATGGAGCCTAAATATCTACTAAATCTATAATCCCTACTTTATTCACTTTAGGACCGTAACATCAATTCATAAGCATAACTCGTATGGAGCTACTGTGACTTTTATAGACCTCTAAATAACTCTTATTTATACTCTAATTCTGAAATAGAGACTCCTTAACTGACAAACTCTCTTAAGTAACTTAGAAAGAGAAAATAAAGACATATAACACACTGAATAAAATAGAAAGACTCCTAACAATTCCTAATTGAATTAGGAAAGAAACCCTAATTAACTTCTGTAGAAATATGGAACCCTAGTTTTCCATGTGAGGGAGGAGAAAGAGGAGAGAATTGTTTGGGGAAGAATATGAATAGAGATTAGGGTTTCTTTATTTATCCCTTTTATATTATTATAAAAGCATTAATAAGGACATAAATAAGCTTACTAATATGTAGACAAGAGTACGATAATAAGTAACATAAAAAAACTATGGGCTAAATTACTTAGGCCCATTACAACATAAGCCCAAGTTAACCTAGCAGTCTCCTTTTGAAGGTGGATTGTAGCGTTGACTTGAGATTGAGGCATAGCCCGCCAAGGCTAAATTTGTGGCCCTAGTGGTGTTCGAACTTTAAACCACTCGGTGACATTTCCCAAAAATGGTCTTGCATCATCGTACCTATCCTCCCAGACCAAAATCTCTAACACAATATATATATATATATATAATTATACATATATTAGAATGTTGACTCCAAATATCATGACCATTAACACTCAGAATCAAGAACTGTTGCAGGGTGGACATCTATGATTTGTGTCCACATTTTGTACATGGTGATCTTTTAAAAGATGGGAATGCGCTTGTTACGCTGGCACACTCATGCATCCACGTGGTGGCATTTGAACTGAGCTAACATTGTTTTCCTTTTTCTTTTTGCAGACACAGGAGAACATCAGTCTCTTTTACCAAACTCGGGATAACATTTTCACAATCTTGAACAAGTATGTTACAAACCTATGCTATATATCGTATCGTTGTTCTTTTATCTTTGTCAAGTACGCTTGTATCGGGAACAGGTATCTGCATACACTTTTTGGTGTATAAGTTGCATGTTTTACTAGACTCCATTTTGACCTTACCTAATATATAATAACAAATATATATTATCATCTACTATTCCACTGTGATGCTTGTTAGCTCTACATCAAAGTGAGATAGATACAAAATACATTCACAAAAAGATATATGGTAACAGAAGCTAGGTGATCAGCTGCCTTGTTAGTCTCTCTACAAGTGTGCTTCGCAACTCTTGAAAAGGGCTTTCTTGAAATCAATAACTCGAAGGAGTTCCCTCCTCATTGTTTTATGTAATGAGTGGCAAGTATCAGTTGCCACATTAAGCTTCCCAATCTTGTGTTGCTGCGCAATGCTGATCTTTTCTTGATGGTTTGTAGCTTGTGTGAAGCACCGACATGGGTCATCCCATGGCAAACCCAAGCACCGGGCAGCCCTCATGGCCCCTAAATAACCCGCTAAAATTACTGATTAACTCCGGATTAATCCATCAGTGTTGATAATGCATAACCCTAAAGATTGGATGTTTGCATGAAGTAGGACTGTGATAATAAAGGTTAACATCAATGCGCCAACTTTAAATGATAGCAATAATGGTATGTGAGTCTTAAATGCCTCCCTTAATGTTAGAGAACTTGAGTTTGCTGTTCGGTGATCCTCTTAAAATCACATTTTAGGCAAGACTGGTTTCATAACGTTCCAACCATATTGTAGTCTCTGTGAAGCAGACTCGCTTAACATCAGCCATTATTGCTTCACCTTTGAAGTTGTTTATCACCTATTGCAGTTCAGAGCTACATTCCAAATTGTTCTCATAATGTACCTCAATTGTTCTCAGAGCCACATTTGTGCAAGTACTGATTTCATAATATATCTCTACAACATTGCGACCATATTTGGTATAGTTCTCTGTGAAGCAGACTTGCTTTACATCAGCCATTATGTCTTCACTTTGAAGTTGTATCACCCATTGCAGCTCAGAGCCACATTCCCCAATCATTCTCCTATAGTCCCAACGATTGAGTATTTTCTCCTAGATGGTTTTCATATAGCAGCAGCCAAATCGTAAAAGCTCAACTATTCCAACAGGTTGGCAACAAAAAGCACAATTCAGTCTTGGTTTTGCCTTGTGCCTCAATAACTTATCTTGATTTTGGAGATTCCCATGGATAGTTACTGAAGTAATTAAGCTTTTTTTAGGTCTGCAGTCCTTAAACCACACAAGTCTGTACCGAGGGACTTGAGCATCATGTCTATCAATTGCTTCCTAGGTGGCTGTCAACAACAAGGTGCCTTTGGGAGATGAGATCCATAGTGTCTTCCATTTGGTAGAGGCTGATTTCAATTTCATTCAGATCTTCCCAAATCTATCTGAATTCTGACATTAGTGGATTGCCTCCCACCAGGGGAGCTGCTCTTCGTAGTTCATAATGAGATCAGAGCCTTGACCTTAACAGTAATTCGGATTGGTAATGGATCTCTTTATCAAAAAAATCACTGAGGATATCAAATGGGTGCCGATTATGATATCATATGGAGGTCTTCTCTCCCTTACTGATGATGTGTAACACGAAGTCTTTTGCATCATGTCTAGACTTAAGGATCTTTCTCCATGATCAAGAAAAGCCAGATGACAATTGGGTTTTTCAAAAAAACTCTTCTCTTGAAGGGGTTAGCCTAAACTCAATCGACACATTATTTTTTTTAAACCTACTGGAAAGCCCATGTGTGTCTCATACTAGTTGGTTTGAACAAAATAGGTTTTAAGGTTTAGATCTAGGGTTTTAAGGTCTAGGGTTTTGAGAAAGAGGAGGAAGAAGAAGACGAAATTAGGAAAAGATTAGAGAGAGTTAATGTCTCTCTCTCCCATACTTTATTATTTATATTCCACTAATGGTATACTATTAGTATATAAGAGATACTAATAGCATACCCAACATACAATGTATAAAAGGTAAAATAGAACACATAAACATAAAGCCCATAAATCAAATAAGGCCTTATTCAACACTCTTCCTCAAGTTGGTGCATAGATATCACTCATGCCCAACTTGCCAACAATATTTTGAAACTGAGTACTCCCAAGATCCTTAGTCAAAACATCTGCCAGTTGATCCTCAGATTTCACAAACGGAGTACAAATATAACCTGCCTTCAACTTCTCCTTGATGAAATGACGATTTACCTCAATATGCTTGGTTCGGTCATGTTACACAAGATTGTGAGCAATACTAATAGTTGCTTTATTATCACAATATAAGCTCATAGGACCTTCAATGGGAAGTCGAATCTCACTCATGAGTAATCGAAGTCAGAGTAGTTCACACACCCCGTGTACCATAACTCTAAATTTTGCCTCTGCACTGGATCTAGCAACCACATTCTGTCTCTTACTTCTCCATATGACAAGATTACTTGCAACAAAAGTGCAATACCTTGAAGTGGAACGCCTATCAGAAACTGAGTCAGCCCAATCTGCATTGGTGTAGGCATCAACCCTTTAACTTCCCATTGTAGGTATACAACAAACCTTTTCCAGGAGACGACTTTAAATTACCGCATATAGGTGTCCAGTAGTTGGTGAATGCATGAATTGGCTGACCACACTGACAGTATAAGCAATGTCTGGCCTGGTAAGAGATAAATATATAAGTCTGCCAACAAGTCTTTGGTACCTCTCAGCATCTAACAAACATTCCCCACTATCTTCACTGATTTTATAATTCGAGTCTATGGGTGTATCACATGGCTTACAACCCATCATGACTGTTTCCTCAAGAAGATCAAGTACATACTTGCACTGAGAGACAAAGATGCCCTTCTTAAACCTGAAAATTTCAATCCCAAGGAAGTACTTTAGAATTCAAAGATCTTTGATCTCAAATTCCTTGGCTAGCTTGCCCTATAGTGACTCTATCTCATCCCTATCATCACCTGTTACAACAATGTCATCCACATAAATAATTAGTATAGTCACCTTTTGATGAGATTGCTTGAGGAACAATGTGTCGTCTGCTTGACTTTGCCTGTAACCATTTTTCACCATAGCATTGCAAAATCACTCAAACCATGCTCTGGGAGATTGCTTCAGTCCATACAATGTCTTCTTCAGTTTGCACACTTTTCCTTCATCTGAGGGACATTTGAAACCAGGGGGAGGTAACATGTACACCTCTTCCTCCAAATCACCATGAAGAAATGCATTCTTTACATCAAGTTGAAATAAGGGTCAATCCTGATTGACTGCAAGAGATAGGAGGACTCTTACTGAGTTCATCTTTGCAACTGGAGCAAATGTCTCCTGATAATTTATGTCGTAAGTTTGAGTATACCCTTTTGCAACTAGGCGTGCTTTGTATCTCTGGATCGAGCCATCTGAGTGGTGTTTGACTGTAAACACCCACCTGCACCCAACCAGCTTCTTTCCTCTTGGTAAGGTAACCATGTCCCAGGTAGTATTTTTTTCAAGAGCACACTTCTCTTCTTCCATAACCCTTTTTTCATTCTGGTTTAAAATAGGATGCAGAGTGCAAGATCTAGTACCTTTCCTAAGAGCAATTGGAACTTCAGAATCAGCAATGTCAGGACTAGAAAGAATAGTGTTACCAGGATCAGAAGAGGTCTCTTGGTGGGGCTCATGAGGATCTTTCTACCTTCGCCTGTACACTTGAAATTCCTTGACCGAGGGTTCACACTCCTCATGTCTACCATCACCCTCAGACATTCGATGGTCACTGTTAGAGGGGAACATAGGAATAGATAGAGAAGATATCTCTTCACTAATGCTCTCCCCCCTAAAGAGATGTCTTATGGGTAAAAAAATATATAGAGTAGACTCAAAAAAGGTAACATCTATGGAAACAAAGGACCGACGAGAAGGAGGATGATAGCACTTATACCCCTTCTGAGTAGGAGCATACCCAAGAAAAATACATCGAAGGGCCTTAGGATCGAGCTTCGTGTAATCAGAACGAGCGATATACACAAAGCAAATACAACCAAAGATCCGTGGGGTCACCGGAATCAAAGAAGCGGAAGGAGACAACAGGGAAATCAGAGGCTGAAACTCTAAAATACGGGAAGACATTAATTAATTAAGAATGTAGCAGTCAAGACAGCATCGGACCAGAAAGGTTTAGGCACATTCATCGCAAACATAAGAGAATGAGTGACTTCTAATAGATGTCAGTTTTTTTGCTCAGCCACACCATTTTGCTGAGTGCCAACACATGAAATCTGATGAATGATGCCGTGAGAATAAAAAACAAGTGGCTAAACTAACAGACATATATTTCCCCCATTTGTCAAAACGAAGTATTTTAATTGATGCATTAAACTGAGTAGCAATCAATTTGTGAAAAGAGGGGAAAACAGTGCCAACTTCACCCTTAGATTTTAACATATAAACCCATGTCATATGAGAGTAATCATCTACAAATGTGACAAAGTGCTTAAACCCACAAGTAGAAGTAACAGGGGATGGACACCACAAATCAGAATGCATAAGAGAAATGGTGAATTGCATTTATTATCACTATAGGAATAAGATGTTTGATAGTGCTTCGCAAATTCACAAGTTTCACTTTAAAAAGACGAAAGCAAACTAGAAACAGATAACTAAGGAAATAAATGCCTAAGAAGGGAAAAAGAAGGATGACCATAGCGCCCATGCCATCGGTACAACTCCTCCTTGCTACTAATACTCCGAACACTGGGAGGCAACTGCTGAACTGATGAAGCAATGCGAGGCAAAGGGTCTAGCAGATATAATTCCCGCTCCTCATGGCCCATACCAATCATCCTTTTCGTTTCCAATTCCTGATAGGCTGAAACACACAATGAGAAGGAAAAAAAGTAATGCTATAATTTAAAGTTTTTGTAATATGACTTGTCACGACCCAAAATCCCACCTAGGAGTTATAAGACTTTGGCATCGTGACTTATACTTCAAACCATTCTGCAAGAGCATATAAGGCACGCTAAAAAGTGAACCTGAAAATTTCTTCTTTGATTTCATAACTTCCAAGTACTATATTTACAATACTGAAATAGAAATTAAAGTTGTACACAAGATCCATCGCTTGAGTTACCAACTCAACTCCAATGCAAAATCCCCCAAAATGTAATCCCCAATATATGTCTCTCTCACTCAACAACTCAACCATAAGGCCACTATCATCCTCAAGATGATCCCATGCAAGCTCCTGCCTTCCATACTCCTCTACCCATGGTCCCAGAGCACAGCTATCCAACTTCGGATCTGCCGAAAATAACAGTTCGGATGAGCATTGAATAGCTCAGCGTATACAAACTACTAGCTAGCAATGTTATAAAACATTAACATGCCATACAGAGTACAATTCATCAGAACACATGCATATTTCAGCAGAGTGCGTAAACCATACTTTCGAAAATCATACTTTGAATCTTACTTTGAGTTCTTGCTTTCAAAACATACTTCGAGTCTTATGAGTTTCTTATGAATCTTGTGAGAATCAGAGTACTTATGAGCTTTACTTATGAGAATCTTATGAGTTTCTTGTGAGCCTTATGGGATCATACTTTTCACTTACTTTGACACAGATGCTAGTAACCTAGTACCCGTACATGGTCTTAGTATACTAGCATCCTCTCTTACTTTTAACTTCTTGAAAACAGATGCTAGTGCCCGTACTTGGTCTTAGTACACTAGCATCCTTTCTTGTTTTTAACTTTTCATACTTCATTGAGACAGGTGACTAGTACCCGTACCTGGTCTCAGTATACTAGCACCCTCTCTTGCTTTAACTTTCTTACATTTCATTTATTTGGAGACAGATGACTAGTACCCGTACCTGGTCTTAGGGTACTAGTATCTTCTCATGCTTACTTGGAAACAGATGTTAGTGCCCGTACCTGGTCTTAGTATACTAACATCCTTTCCTATTCTTGTGAACTTCCATTTCTCTCCTTATGATCTTTCTTTTCTTTTCTTGTAAACTTTTCTTATGAGCTATTACTTATGAACTTTGCTTATGAGCTTTTAGATAACTGTACTTATGAGAAACCTCGGTCATGCAAGACATACATGTGCAAAGAGTACTTGTGAGTATCATGGTAATCATAGAAATCCTTTAAACATCATCACATGTCCATAGAGTTTCATTCATAGCAATATCATACATGTACTTAGGTCTTATGTGTCAAAAATCATCAAGAACATGTTGTTCATCATACTTTTCATAAAGAATTCATAACAAGGTTACTTTTTTCATCAAAATCTACTTTAAGTAAAACCCTTCTTTTGATACTTATACTTGGTACAAAACTCGGCCATAAAAGCGTACGTGATTATTCACATCACTTGTGGGTAATAGGGTAAGCGAGGAAACCTTCAAGTTTAATGAAAAACCCGATTTCATTTCATTCATTTCACTAATATACACATACAAGGCTATACGCCTTTACTTTCTCCAAAAACCATGCATCTTATCCTACTATGTAGCAATGAATCATAACAAAGCTAGTTAGTAGAGTGTATCTACCTTTCGAGACCGGATCCCTACGGTCTAGAGCTTTGGAAAACACCTTGGTTGCGAGATCCAAGCTTGGAAAAGACCCTTGAGGCGAAAACCGGACTTCACCTTTGATCCTTGCACAAATCCTAGCAAACCCTAGATTTCTCTCTTTCTCTCTCAAGAACTCTCTTAGGGTTTGGTAACCCTTAAGCCCATGAAATGGGCTTTTTATAAGGTTTGGGGTTTGCCAAAACCCCAAAATACCCTAAAAATATCCTAAGGAGGTCAGCTAGGCAAAAAGATAGAGGAGCGGTCGACCGGTGGTGAGGAGTGGTTGACCGGTCCCTTACACACTCACTGTAAAAATCCCCCACACAAAAAATCAACATGAGCGGTCAACTGGTCCATCGAGGGGTCGAACGGTCGCCTAGGGGTCGACCGGTCTTGGGCACCGGTCGACCAATGTTGCTTGTATTTGCCCATTTTGGCCTGTTGTTTACACTTAACACTTTATAATCATTTTTCTTTTATTTCTACCCTCTTAGCATACTTTAGGCACCTTATAACTCACTTAAAACTTAAATTTAACACAAGAACCATGATCATCATTGCACAACGATCATGGCAAACTCTTGGCCTCCACATGCCCTATGCACTGGCACTATTCACATGTACTATGCACTCGATTTCTAGGGTTCTACATGACTAACCGATAGAAAGTTCAAAGTGAACTTAGGAACATAAAGGACGGAGGAGAGGGATATAGAGGGTTTGACAGAAACACTCCCCTTACTAGCAACAGATGATAATGTACCATCAACAATTTTAACTTTATTTCTACCAGAATCAATAAAGTTAGACAAAAAAAATGACATACCAGTTATATGATCAGATGCTCCTGAATTAATAATCCAGGAGCGATTAAGGTCAGATACAAATGCACTAAGGGGGAAGACTTCCATTTCTAGGTTGGGGGGGGCAAGAGGGAGATGTAAAATCGACGATTCGAGGTTCGGGGGAAGACTTCCATTTCTAGGTAAGTCATCCACAGGAAGTGTTGAGTCAGGTGTTTAGTAGAAGGACCGGAGCTCTCCTCCAGCCACCCTCGCTGCGGCAGTTGTTGTTGTCGCAGCCGAGGCCACTTTGGACATTCCTTTTCGTTTTTTTTTACAATTCAAAGCCGAGACGGAGGTACTTGAGTAAGGAATGGAAGCGGCACTGGCGGTACTAGGAATCTCCAGTTGTGACATAAACAGGCGGAATGCATCGATCTCATCTCTAGACAGACCAGTACTATGCAAAGGAGGTGCAGTAGCTACTACCGAGGCAGTGGAGGTAACAGAGTGTGCACTTGAGCTCCCCCAAATCGTCTGTCCCTGTCCCCTCGTCCATCGCCAAAAGGGCCATGTGGAGGAGGGCGACCATGTAAGTCCCAACAAATATCCCTCGTATGACGGGTATGCCCACAGTGATCACACTTAAGTTTATCCCGATCATCAGTAAAAGAACTAGAGGATCCAAACTGACCACCTCCTCGGCCACGACCACCACTTTGGCCTCTCCTCTGGAATGAGGAGGCTAATGCAGATCTATCAAGTGTGGGATGTTAGAGCATAGCACTCCGACGACGTTCCTCACGATGTAAGTAGGCATAGACCTCGGTGGGCAGAGGGACTGAATCTTTGCCCAGAATTTGAACCCGCACTTGTTCATAATTCATATTCAACCCAGCAAGTAACTCAAATACACGGTTCTATTCAACCAATTTCTTATACTCAGCTGCATCCTCGGGGCACTTGGCCTTGAAGGTCTGATTGTGATCTAGCTCTTCCCAGAGACGACGAAGAGTAGAATAGTATGTGGGAATAGACATATCCTCCTGCTGGAGTTGCCAAATACTCTGGCGCAACTCATAAACCCGGGAAAAACCTCTAATCTCATAATAGGTCTGTGCCACAGCATCCCATATATCGTGCGCAGAAGGAAGAAATAAGTAAGAATTACTGATATCTGGCTGCATAGAATAGAGAAGTCATGACATTATAACTGCATTCTCAGCCTCCCACTTGGCATAGGTTGGATCTGTGGACTTGGGTGTGGGAATGGTACCATTCAAATAACACATCTTCCCTTTGCCCTTAACAAACAATGCAATTAATTGAGACCATGCCAAAAAATTTGTTCTATCAAGTTTCACAGTGGTAATTTTGAGATTAGGTGCATCACTTGTACTAACCTCAATACTTCCTCTACCCTGCACAGGGATACTAGAGGACTGACTCACCTCAGATTCATCCGCCATACTATTCAAACCAAGAAACAATCACAAATCACACAAATATTCAACTTAGGGCTACACCACCCTAGAGGAACTCCCAAAGTAGGGTTTCACCACTCGTACCTGCTCAATACTCAATCAAAACACAAAATAGGGTTCTGAAATATGAACAACAGCAACCTAGCATGCCGGTGGACATGCTACAGCCAACCAAAAATAGATTTCAGCACATAGATTTCAGCACAACAGAAAGATTCTGCAAAAAAACCCCCCAAAACACACTAAAGTAGGATTTCACAACCCTATATTCACTTCCCTGAATTAATGAGAATGATACAAGCCTCAAAAACAATAACCCAACACCACATAAGGTTGCTCAGATCCCCACATCATTATAGCAGATTTTTTTTTTTGGACAAAAAAAATCTGATGAACAGTAAGAAAAACGTGAATAGTGTAGGGGAAAAATCCTTGTTGAGTCTTTGATACTTCTCCGATCGTCGTGAAATCAGTAGCAAACACTTAATAATTTTGATATGGATCAATAAATACCAATTTGAATCACCAAAAAACCTCTAATCGATCACACGAAACAAATTCCCAAATCTGTATTTTTTCCGATTTTTTCAAAGAATTTCATGAAAAATAACTTTGCAAGCTTTAAAAAATCCCAGAAAAAGTACTAAAATTCATGAAAAATCAAGATCTATCAACTGGGAAGAAAAACCAGATCCATCTTACTTGCTACACCATACCGCTGACATCATGCTGATGTCAGCACTGCTAAAACACTCTACTGCTCCGCTGCACTCCCCTGGTTCTTTTCCAAGCTTTGATACCAAGTTGGTTTTAACAAAATAGGTTTTAAGGTTTAGATCTAGGGTTTTGAGAAAGAAGAAGAAGAAGAAGAAGAAGAAGAATAATAAGAAGAAGAAGAAATTAGGAAAAGATTAGAGAGAGTTAATGTCTCTCTCTCCCATATTTTATTATTTATATTCCACTAATGGTATACTATTAGTATATAAGAGATACTAATAGTATACCCAACATACAACGTATAAAAGGTAAAATAGAACACATAAACATAAAGCTCATAAATCAAATAAGGCCTTATTCAACAATACTCTCATCACTTCTGCTTTGTTCAAATCACCCAATCTTCGTAGCCCCATTCCACTGTCTTTAAATGACATTCAAATAGTAGTTCAACTAATAAGATAAGTGGGCTTCTTAAGATCAGGCTCCGCATAAGAAGTGGTTGCACCATTGTTCTATCTCCTTGATGTCCTTCTTCAGTAAGATGAAACAGTTGGCCCAGTAGACTTGAGCACGGGCACCATAGAGAATTCACTTGATAAGCGCTAGTGCGCTTTGATATGATAAAGTTCTGGCCTTCTACAACTGGGTTCTAAGTTTCAACTTGTCTTCGATTAGATGCCAACAGTCCTAGCTAGAAAGCTTGGAGGAGATTAAGGTCTGTCCCAAATATTTCATTGGAGATGAGCCTCCTTTTTAGCCAAGGATTTCTTCAATATCTTTGTGGTTTGTTCCACCCTACACAAATGAACCTGTTCTTATCCATGTTGACTAGGAACCCCGAGATGTTATAGAAAGAGTTAACATATTTTTAATGGCCATGGCAGAGTCCATGAAGCAACGGGATAAGGCAAGCATATCATCTCAAAACATAGATGAGCAACTTGAGGTTGAGAGACCTTGGACTAATCGGGAGATCTGAGATCATCTTTTTTATTCTGTTGGTCCATACCATGGAATGCTATTATTGATAACTTACAGCATGAAATGTGTCTGAAATCATTTAAGGAAGTCACACAGTTGCATTTTGTTACCAAGGTGGTCATGGTTGAGTTGGCCTCTGAATTTAAGAGAATTTCAAGAAGTTCTGCACAGCCTTGATTAGTTCTTGCTCAACACAAGCTCACTCGAAGAAAATAGCAGTATATCCTTCGGGACCAGGATCCTTCTTTTCATTCATTGAGAAGATGGAAGCTTTATGCTCTTCATTTGAAATGTCTCTCTCCATTAATCTCTTCTGTTCTTCAGATAGTTTGTGAGTAGGTTGGACATAGTGAAGGAGAGTTTGAGTACAAGTACCATGATCAGAACCCAGAAGATCTTGGAAATGCATGACCACCCTTTGACTTCATCACCTGGTTATCTTTTATAATATTGTTCTGGTCATCATAGAGGCACATAAATTTTGTTTCCGGGTCAATTGGAGCATATAGTATTACAGGAAACTTGAATTTTACTTTTTTCCAGGCGCAAATATTATAATATCCGTCTTAGAAAGGCTCATTAGCAGATAGAGAGAAGCATAAATCTGAAGGCAATTTTTTCCTCCTTGGTTAAGCTCCGTATTTTATGGATCCCTCTCCAATTTACTTTGCACTTCCTTGAGATTGGCTTAGGCTTCACTTACATGACATTTTACATTTCTGGGCACTTTCTACTCCACCTCTTCAGCTTTTTCCTTCAGAAATTTTAGATTTTGATAAGATTCTTTAAGACAACAGGCATGTCCCATGCCTATGTGCGACTCGTTCAGATCATGAGCTGGAACAAAAGAAAGGAGACCCTTTTTCCAGTATCAATGACCAGTACCAGTAAATAGGATAGAATGGAAACTCCTATCACTATCTAAAAATAAAAAGATCTATCATATACTGTATGAAATATATGGTTTTCATTGGTGCAAATCAAATCACCTTGATTTGAGATGAGAAGCAATTCTGTGTGGCATGGGGCATGCCTCGGACATGGCTGTTGTGACTTATATAAGAAGAATCTGTGCATTTTGAGAGACAGACACTGACATGACATGGCTGCTACCCATAATTCTTTAGTGTTTATTTTACAAAAAAGGGATACAAATGCATATAATTAGCATAAATTTCAACAAATTCTTTTTAACTCATCATCAGAAAAGAGAAGCTTGTAGGGAAAGAGGGTAAAACCACAGTCTATATGTTTTCAGCAGGAAAAAAAAAAACAGAGAAGGGATAGGAAGAATTATTGATCCCTATAGTAGTTGAGAGAGAGAGAGAGAGATGTTAAAGGGTTGAATTCGGGTCACAAAAACATTTTTTTAATTAATTTTCTTTGAGGCTAGCATTAAAATTTAGAATTAATATATGTTCACTATTTCATTTTTTGTAACAATTACTTCATTAGTTTATTTGTTTTAATTTATGTCTTATTTATATTGTTTGATAAATTGTAATTTGTAATACATCATTTAGTGTTGTTTGCAATAATTTTTTTTTCATATTTAATTATTTATTTATTTAATCTTATAGTATTATTCATATAACCATGGTTGTCAAGGTGACCAGGCGGTAGAACCCATGGGCGCCTAAGGCGGATGCCTGGAGGAAACTAAGTATCAACATGGATTTTCAGAAAGCAACAAGAAGGAAATAAATTATTCTGCAGCATGAATCCACATATATAACCGGAACCCGAACAGTATAATACCAGGACATGGCACATATATTCTACACTATACGTAATGACTCCACATACATAATCAGATTATGACCACCAGAGAGAGAGGGAGAGAGAGAGGGAGAGGAAGGGAGGGAACAGGGGATTGAGTGAGAGAACATGGGAAAGACGAACATGAGGAGGCAGAGAGAAAGTGGGGATATGTTCCTTCCTATTCTTCTCTTCGTTTTTTTTCCTCCGCAACTCTTAGTTACCCTAAAAAAACTAAGAAAGAGATATAAGACATTTTATAACATTATCTAAATTACAATAAAGCCCCCAAATAAGGATGTATGAGGAATTAAAATTAATTAAGGTTTAAATCTGGTTTAAACATACATTTTTATGGGTTTTTTTTTTGTTATTGGGCAGCTTGGGCGGTGGACCTCTTGGGGCCAGCGGACCGCCTGGTCACCTAGGCGACTGCCTCAAGCGCCGTCCTTAACAACCATTCATATAACATTTAAAGAAAAAAAAATTTTAAAGTAAAAAAAATTAAAATATCCTCTCGTGTCCCAGTTCTTGTTTTGGGGGGTTTGCTGCGTCTGACACCTCATATCTGAGTCCAACACCGACACCTGTGTCAGTGTCTCTGTAACATAGAGCTTTTGGGTCAATTTGTGTATGGGGTTGCCACATTTACTCTGCTGTCTCAAGAGATTTGACTCGTTTGAAGAAGTCTAGGTGATCTTCCCAGTAGTTGAAGAACAAGCCTCTGGGGTAGTCATGGAACAAATATAGAATCATAGAATTATTGTCTGAAGTCTCTGGACTCCAGGGTGCAAGACCTCCACCTTAGTAGCATTGAACTCTGGTCTCTCAACTCTAGTTGTCCAAAGTTCGGACCAGCCGAGACCTAATTCTGTGTGTTATCACTTTTGTTGCTCCAAGGTATCTTAAGCCCCTTACATATAGTTCATAAGATCCATGTTGAATAGGCATCTATTGAAGTCAGCAATGGCTTAAGGGTGCACTAATTTTTTGTGAGATGGTTTTACTGTGTATGATGGTACCCATCAGTCCATCACAACCCAAGGATCATTGGTTATGTTGCCAGAGATTTTGAGGTTATACCACAATTTCCCTTTGAACGTAATAGGTTATCTTCATTAATCACTGAGAGGAAAAATTACTTGCTATTATGGTTATCATGCACATGGGGGTGGGTCACCTGGTCAGTTGTTTGAATGACTTTGATCTCCTTCAGTTCTCAGCACACCCAATTCCAGCCCCTCAATGCTGCATTTTCATTAACAGCAGAGTCCCAGCCCAGGCAATTTGAGACACAATAGCTCCTTTAATGATGCTCCTGGACTATGTTTCAACTTTCAACCAAGTCTGAGATGTTAAGTTTATTTTTATGAATCAAACTTCTCCTTTCACCATTTAGAGAGATCATTGAGCCCTCTATACTCCAAACAGCTACACATGTTACTATTATTTATTATTGTTGTTGTAATTAAGTCTATCTAGTGATCTATCTAAAGACGATCCACAGGCATACTCAATAGATGACAATCTATAAGTAAACCTAATGGAGATATGGCTGGCATGCAAGGAGCAGGACCCATATGCTAGGTTCTTGTAGATCAAAATATTAAGCAACTGGATTATCATAACTACGTAATTTGTTACCTTCTTTTCTGGGACCATTCATTGGATGTTTCTTTCCCATCCAAAAGAATGAAAACACAAATGGTTGAGGTTGCCGAGTCATGGTTTCGTTTCTAAACTAGGAGATCTGTTGGATATCCTAGATCTACTCATGTCATGATATTGTGCTCATTCGTGTATTATAAACTCTAGATTTTACTGTCTGTAACATTCTTTTTTTAATAACCGTCATGTATGTTGATATGGATAATTATTGCAGCTTGAACGACATGCCAGACATAATGAAGCAGATGCCACCACTAACGGTGAAGGTGAACGAAGAGCTTGCTAACAACATCCTTGGAAAACCCTTCCAATGAAATCATGATCCCGACTCTTCCATTAAGCAGGACTTCTGAATCATGGGCTCCATCATTCCCCTCTAGTTGGGATCTAATCAAATCCCCGAAAGGAATAAATCGGTCTATTGAGTTGACCGAGGTTCATTTTACTATTCGACAAATAATTAGATGCCCCATTGTTTCTATATCTGAAGGTAAATTTGCTTTCTATTTTCTCTTCGTAGCTTAGTTGATTGTATGAACTAGTCTGTGCAGAATGTAAATGCTTATAAGCTGTGTAGAGGGGATTGCTGATGGAGGAAATTATGCAAATGTGAAAACCCTTTTTTTTTAATCTCTGCAGTATGGACTCTTCTGCCACATCCATTGGGAGTTTCCCTCTCTAAGGACCACATAATGAGGAGCATGCACATTCAGCACCATCTGAAAGCCCGGGTCTAAAGTTATTGTAATGCCACGAAATTCAATATCTCTACTACTATAATGAGTGAGAGAAGGGTTGTTTGGAACTTTTTAATATTACCAACATATCCAAATATTATGATAGCCTATTGCTAATATCGCCCCAAATTATATAAGGGTATCAAAGTAAATTGGCACGTAACTACTTTACAACCCCTCTCATGAACCGCACGGCCATTATCAACTCCCCAATTCCCATCTCTCTAACTACCCCTCTTCTCTCTCCCCCTCTTCCCTTCCATTCCACGTCTCTCATCACCCCTCCCACACTACTAAATTCAAGACTTTTAGCGGTGGTTCAGAACTGCTGTAGAAAATCCCTAAACCACCATTAATTCATATAATGGAGGTTTACCAAATTGTCGTTGAATAGCTTGTCGGAGAAGCCTTTTACGGCGGTTTTTATAACTGTCGTTGTTATACTTTTTAGTGGCGGTTTTGTAGATCATTTAACAACGGTTAAATAAGGTTAATTTCGTCAATTCATGTATGACTATAACGATGGTTATAAACTGCCGCTATATATGTAATTTTTAAAGGCGGTTAAAACCTTCTCTGTTAATAAATAAAAAATTATATTAATATTACCTACAGTGATGATTATAAACCGTCGTCAAATATTACATATATAGCGGCGGTTATACGATTTATAACCGCTTCTGTTAGGAAAATAATATTTTTATTATAATTCTTTAGCGGTGGTTTAAAACCTCCGTTGGTAGTCATAAATTTAAAAAAAATTATTTTTATCGCTATTTTTTTTGTACCTTTGAGCAATATAAAATGAATCAAAACTTTCTAGACAATTTTGTAATTGTAAGCAATAAATAATAATTCCAATTAAACAAAATAAATACATCTAATCATACAAGCCTAAAATGTAATAATAACAATATATACATGCCCATAAAAAGTGTTGGGTAGGAAAAAAAATTTCCTAAGGCTGCCTAGCAGCTCCCTCCTGTTGGCTCCCACCTACTAGTCTAAGACTCGACAGGTGCGTGATGCCAACTCCCTTCTACTTACAATTTATTATTAGAATACCGAAATGATAAAATTTAAGGATTTCATCACTAATATGCAAATATATAAACTTATCTCATATTTTTCATACTTATAGATCGAGTTTAAACACAAAAGTCTAGGCATTTCATCACTAGCATACAAACTCATATTAGATTTTTCATACTAATAGAGTTTAAAAACATAAAAATTTAGAGATTTCGTCACTAAAGAGTTCGAATTCGCCGCGGTTTTTAAAAAATCACGGTTTCTTGACGAACCGCCGATTAAACAATTAAAATAGTGGTGGTTTTTTAACAAACAGCCTCTGAAACTTGTTCCCGCCAGATAATTTGTGGCAGTTTGTAAAAACTGCCGCTGTATATGGGTTTCAGCGACGGTTTCTTCTAACCGCCGCTGAAAGCCCTAAATTTTTTGTGCCACCAAAGCTGAAACCGCCTCTGAAAGCCCTAAATTTTTTAGTGCCATCAAAGCTTTGTTTGCTTCTCCATCTTCATCCAATGAAAATGGAGAGAATAGATAAGAGAAGAGTAGAGAATAAAGTGAGAATTTGGATTAGTCTTTCCTGGAGATAAAGGATTGATAAAACAAAGATGGAGAGAAAGAGGAGAGAGGAATGAAAGAGTTATATATGGAGCGGGAGTAGAAGAAAACCGCTCCCACAAGTCATTGGAAACCCTACATAGATCATAGATGCGAACAAAGAAGAAAGAAATTAAAAATAGAAGAAATGACAAGCGCAAAAGTTGAACAACAAAAAGATTTTTGAAGATGGAAATGGAGATTCATATCAAAAGTTGAAGCAGGGGTTCAACGACCGATCCAAGGTTAGAAAGAAATCTCTGTTTTAATCTCAAAATTGGTTATTGCTTTTTAGATTTATAATTAAGGGTTGTTGGTTTTTGAAAAAGCAAATACTCCTGCAAATTACTAAACATGCATAATAACACAAAAGATTTATCAACAAGATATTAATTTTTCAGTTTTACTGTATTTAATTGTTTTTGCATAAAAAAATTTGTGTTGCTTTATCCAATATACCACGTCTGTAGATAGCATTGGATTTAATTATCAAATCATTTTTTGAAGCTCTTTGTGTGCATTTTGCATAAAGAATCCAGCTTTGTATGGTGAACTTGTCGAGGGCCAGAGCCCCAAGGTAATGCATTGAATCATTCCTCGATTGAATTTTTTGCTCCCCAATTTGCCTTCTCCACACTCGCCCCTTTTTATGAAAACAAATGTAAAGGACTAATGGGATGCTTGGGCTTGCCCTCCTCCCTTTCCTAATTCAATGCATTGTAATTATTTTAGAATGATTCCAGATTTCCTCAAGATGTAACATACGATTACATCTGTCTTGAACCTGGTTGTGCCATTTGTTCCAATAGTGGAGATTTAAAAAAAAAAAACAATTTCAGTTTTTAAAATCCAATTGGCCTTACTAGGGTTAATGGGACAGATGGCACAAATGCCTCAAGTCGAGGAAAATCCTGCAGCTTGATTGCGAGTAAATTCCGAATGTTTTAGAATGATTAGTTTTTGGCTGCGAGTAGGAAATTTCCGAGAGTATGGCTAGCATTGTTCAACTACTTAACATTAATATACTAAGAACGACTTGAACTTTGAATGGATGACATCTAACGTTGTAGTTTGCACTCACTACGTGTATCGCACGGAATCAGTTGTTGGAATTAGTTGTTTTTTTTTGTGAAGAGACATGTCTCTTCTAATCAGACACCCAATTCTTTATATTATGTACAGATCGTAAGAGAGGTTAATATAGATATCATCAACAGTTTTAGAACATATTTTGCTTCGACTCTCTCTCTTTGAAAATAGATTTTTGTGGTCTAAATATTTAACTGTTGTTCAAGAGTTCAGGGTTGATCTTGCACGTCACTGTAAGACGTAGATCAACAACAACAATTTGCTGGGCTTCATTGTATCCTGGAGACTATTCGCTACAAACCCAATTGTAGACCAGTAGTGGGGACGAATTATGTCTTAAGGAAAGCGGATTTCCAGTGCGCCTTGAAGCATCAATTCTGTTTTTTTCTCTATTCGTCTTCTTTATTACGTATTGAAATCTTGGGTCTAGCAATCTTAAGATGTTATTCTCACAAAGATGGTACAATCTCAAGTGTCAACCAAGATTTCATCAAGTTAGATCAGTTCAATGGAAGCAATTTTAAGAGATGACAACAAAATGTTCTTCTTCTCCTCACCACCATTGGTGTTGAATACATGCTAAAAATTTCAAATCCTCCACCTTCCGAGATCCAGCCGCTTATTGTTGAGAAGAAAATAAGAAAGTAGGAGAAAAATAATTATTTGTGCAAAAGACATATCTTGAACGTGCTTTCAGGTCCATTTTTCAATGCTTACCATTTGATGAAAACCGCGAAAGAGGTATGGGATGCACTAAAATCTAAATATATTATTGATGATGCAGGCACCAAGAAGTTCCTAATTAGCCAATTTTTGGAGTATGATATGTCCGACAATAAGTCTATTCTAGATCAACTTCATGATTTACAAGATAATACTAATCTAAGAAAGAAAAGCTAACTAGGGTCGAACCCAGGTTGGGTTGCCTACGTACTCACAAAAATGAGATCAGATCGAGCGTAGTTCTGACACATGGGCCCGTGCCAAGGCTAGGGGGTGTGTGTGTGTGCACCAAGGGTGGCTAATGGACTAGTCTGGTAGACTAGGGTTTGGTTGACCGAGGTTAGTCAAGTGCAAGGTGTTGGGCCTGGTAGGCCGAGAGTTAGTCTGGAAGACTAAGGGAAAGGCCCGGTAGGCCAAGAGAGAAGCCCGGTAGAATATGGCAAAGTTTGACCAAGGTTAAGGTTGTTAACCGGGGTTAGATCAAACTAACCATGGTTAGGATTGATAACCACTATTAAGGAAGGTATGGTCAAGTTCGGTAGGCTGAGATTGGGTCCGGTAGGTCAAAGGATGTTAACCAAGGGTTAGGGTTACTAACCGGGATTAAGAGGGTGGCTAACCATGGTTAGGGCTGCTAACCATGGTAAAAAGGTCCAGAAATAGCTTTTTTGGTCTTTTTGTATTTTTGAATGTTTTTAAGATTTTTTCAGATTTTTCATGGGTTAAGGGTCACTTAACCATGGTTAAATGGGTAGGTCACTATGGTAAAATGGCCAAAGCAGGACATTTTTGAGCATTCCAAAATATTTCTGATTTTTGTGGTATTTTTTTAGATTTTACCAAGGTCAAGGATTGCTTAACCATAGTTAAAAGTTAACCAAGGGTTGGGTTAACCCTGGTTAAGGGTCCAGGAAGGTCAAGGTGGGCCCAGAGGATATGGCAGGGACTAGAATGACCTCCTACCAGGTCTGGGCCCTGCGCAAAAGTTTAAAGATTTAAAAACAGTAATGGCGGTAATGGGATTACCGCCATTACGAAAACATTTTTAACCCTGGTTTGCTGGTCTAGTGTTGGATTAAGGGTTAATCCATGGGGTCTGGGACTCACTGAGTTGAAAGAGGGGACTGCTAGGAAGGCCCTGGGCCCTTGGTGGGCCTTGGAAGTGGTCTGAGATGAGCCTGGTATAGGCCCAAAGACACTACTCATGAAATAATAAAATGGCGGTAGATAGTCTACTGCCATTAAGCTAATCTGGGTTTCAGGCTAAATTAATCATGGTTAATACCAAGGAGTGAGCCTGAAAGTACCAGACTAGATAGAGGAAGGTAAGGGGAGTCCAACCATGGCCCTGGAATGGACCAGGGCCCACCAAAATGGGTGCAACAGTGTTGAACTACAAAGGGTCAGGAATTGCGGTACTGAGTTTATTGTCATTCCTGGTTTGGTCTAGAAATTTACTTTTCCCTCCTGGGGGTTACACCAGAGCTATGCCAGGGGATCCCTCATGGACTGAGGGTCCCCCAAAAATCACAAGGAGGTTCCATGCACGTAGGGGTCTTGTACCCAAGTTTGACACCTCAAGAGGGTTCCCCATGCCTATGGGGAAGGCAGGGGGACCTCTATCCTTGGTTGAGCAGTAACAAAACAAAAGGGAATGGAAATAAAGGATCCCTGGAGTAGGACCAGGGGTCTTGCAGTAGTTTACAGAAAATAAACAAACAAGGGGTAGTGATGCTACCCTTTCGGCTTGATCTGCAAGGTGGTGCTGTTATGGTGGAGAGTGGTGGAGCTTGGGGGAGACCGAGGTAGCTCTAGGAGGGGTATGGAGATTTGCCTAAGGCTTTGGTAGGGCTGGAGTAGGGCTAGCCGAAATGCTACAGCACTTGGGTATAGATTTTTTGGAGTGGTTTGAAAGCATGGAGGAGGGGGTTTATATAGGAGTTGGAGGGAGACCCAGAGGTGTTCTGGGGTTACCAGAAGGGTTGAGAACCCCAGGAGGTGGAGCACAGTGGTCCAGGAGGGGTGTCAGCTGCTACAAATTGAAAATTCCACAGTGGCAGTAATAACATTACCACCATTCCGGATATAGGCTACAAAGGAAATGGCGGTAATGTTATTACCACCATTCTGAGTTTTTGTCAAGAAAGGCCCAACCCCCACACGATTGGCTTACAGGTACTGTTCCCTTTTACAAATTGGGAATGACGATAAAGTTATTATTGCCATTCCTCAGATCTTTTGAAAATGGATGGTGGGCCCCACTGCAATGGCTCCTAAATGCTCGTGGGCCCCTGTTTGGGCCTACAGAGGGTTCTGGGCCTAATTTTAGGGTTTTTAGACCCTAGGGTTGAACTAGGGTTCACCTAGGGTTAGACTAGGGTTTAACTAGGGTTCAACTAGTGTTAGGCCTAGAGTTCTCCTAGGGTTAGACCAGGGGTTTACCTAAGGTTTAGGGCTTGACTAGGGTTAGGCCTAGGATTTACCTAGGGTTTGATCAGGGTTTACCTAGGGTTAGTCTAGGGTTTTACCTGAGATTGCTTAGGGTTTAGGGCTTGACTAGGGTTAGGCCTAGGGTTCACCTAAGGTTAGGCCTAGGGTTTGATCAGGGTTTACCTAGGGTTAGTCTAAGGTTTTACCTGGGATTGCCTAGGGTTTAGGGATTGACTGGGGATAAGTTGGGGATAACGATGGCTAAAAGATATTAACCATGGTTAAAGCAGGGTGTAAAAATTGAGTGCTTACAGTGGTTTTAATTGGTGGTTTGTAGAATTATCTAAAACTCAATCCAATAGTAAAATAAGTTTGAATGATTTTGAAAGTTAGTAAGTTAGTGAGGGTTGGTAGTAGGCCACTTGTAACAATTGGTTTAAACTTAAACAAGTTTAGTTTCTTTTTTTTTTGAAACTCCAACAGTCATGTTGGAATTAGTTGTTTCTTTTTGTGAAGAGACATGTATCTTCTAATCAGACACCAAATTCTTTATATTATGTAAAGTTCGTAAGAGGGGTTAATATAGATCATCATCAACAGTCTTAGAACACATTTTGCTTCGACTCTCTCTCTTTCAAAATAGTTTTTAGTGGTCCAAATATTTTAACTGTTGCTCGAGAGTTCGGGATTGATCTTGCACATCAATGCAAGACTTAGTGTAACGACCCCAAATCCCACCTTGACCAAAATGGGACCTTAGACCGTCACATTCTTAAACCTGCTTAAATCCCATGACATACAAGGCATACCAACACTAATCGCCAAAAATGAGAATAATAAAGTTCGATATAGGTAAAACCAAACCATCATGCACAAGTTTGACCCATTTGAACATAACCCACGATAACTAAGATCCAACAAAGTATAAGATTCTAGGCAACATCATCCTGAACAATATAAGTCTATTACAAATCTCTTTACAAGCAAAATAAGAAACCTAATAGTAAGGAGACCGGTCAAGGTCTCTCACTTCCTCGGTGAAGAGATCACCTTCTTCCTCTTCTTCGTACACCTCCTTTATCCAAGGCTCTACTACCGGCTCCGACTCTAAATCTGTCGACAATAACGGGTTGACTGAGTATTGAAAACACTCAGGGAATAAGCAGTCTAACCAACAACATGATATCATTAGAAAATATTTAATAACATAATCATTCCGTAAACATATAATCAGAATGTGTAAGAGCATGCGAGACATATCATATTTTCATCTTGACTCGTGTGGACTTGTGAGCGTGAGGGACTCTTAGACTTGATCTTACATGATGCATGTTCTTATGAGCTTGCGAGATAGTTCTTATGAGATTCCATGCCCCTTCCGTGAACTAATATTTATGAGCTTGTGAGATATTTCTTATAAGATTTCATGTCCCCTCCGCGGACCAATATTTATGAGCTTGTGAGATATTTGAGTCATACATGCATGTTTGTGAGACATGTGAATTCATGAGACTTAAAGACTTACCATGTAAGTGAATGTGTGCTTGAGTGTCGCAATTGACATTCAATTAGGTCATCTCTTAGGTTCTGATCTCCCACCATGGAAACTCCACCATAACGTCCTATACCGAATGGTTAGAGAATTCCCGATCTGGAAGACTTCCCTCTAAGTTTTGGCTTACTCAAATACCAACCACCATTCAGTATAGATAGGGCATAGTTTAACACGAGAAACATAATATAATATTTTAGCATAAGAGTCGTAGCCAACATTCTTAACATAATACATTCATTTCCATAATACATTACTTAACATTAAACTCGTTTCATTTCGAATCGTACATAAAAACAAACACCCTTCCTCCAATTCATAAACCTCATCCTCCATTCTAAGCATACATCACCATAGACATACATCCCAATCTCATAACCATTCATTCAAATCCAATCCATCATCATTTCCCTCCCACCATTTACAATAATTCATCAATTATCAAACCAATAAGCTTAAACCATCATTTTTTCAACATCTTAAACACGCCTCATTTCGTGAGTAAAATCCTTCATTCACCATTATATATCCATTTCCATAAAAATCATTCAAGAAAACTCTTAATCAAACATACTTAAGCTCAGAGTTTACATAATGGAGTTATGTTAGAAGGCATATCAACCTTTGGGATCGTTCCCTTCGATCTAAAACGCTAGCAAAGGCTCCTCAAGGCTTTGGGGGCGATTCTCCAAGCTTTAATCTCCTTCTTCAAGCTAGAACTTCCCTTCTTGAGCAATCTCTCTTTGAAACCCTAGGTTTTCTCTCCCATGTTTTCCAAATTAGATTTAGAAAAGTTAGAATCCTGAAACCCTCAAAATAGAACCTCTATTTATAGCCTAGGGGTTTAAAACCCTGATTTCAGCAACTCTTAAAACAAATTCTATGGTGATTGATTGCCCGCACACTACGATCGATCGCATATATGGTGATCTATCGCATGACACATAGAAGAAATCATTAAATTTTCAACTGATTGCGATCGATCGTAAGTACCCTACGATCGATCGCAACCAGAACAGAGATTTTCCCCAATTTTAAACTGAGTGCGATCGATCGTAGGTCTCATGCGATCGATCGCATGCTCTGTTTTTCCACTTTTTATCCGCTTAAGCTTTCTAAACACACCACACCGCTTAGCCATAAATTGAAACATGCATATTAAGATAACAAAAGATCATTCATTCTACCCTTATTAATTGTCTTAATGGCATGAAAGAAAGTTTGAGTCTCTATATCCTCCTCCCTTATGAGAAATTTCATCCTCGAAATTTACGTACCTTAGTCGAATAAGTGAGGATACTTTTCACGGACTTCGACTTCCCTCTCCCATGGAGCTTCTTCCTTGGAGTGATGCTCTCATTGCAAGAGCACGAGAGGAATGACCTTAGTGCACAGGACTTGCTCTTTTCGATCTAGGATTTGAGTTGGTTGCTCAACGAGAGTCGAATCTTCTCAGACTTCCAATGGATCCAAATCAATGACGTGCGAAGGATCTGAGATGTACTTCTTCAACATGGAGATGTGGAAGACATTATGCACACTTGCCATGTGGGGCGGCAAAGTAACCCGGTAAGCAACTTTCCCAACTCGGATGATGATCTCAAAAGGACCTACATATCTTGGGTTGAGCTTCCCTCGCTTGCCGAATCTTATCACACCCTTTGTAGGCGAGATCTTGACAAACACAAAATCTCCAACTTTGAATTCAAGATCCTTCCTGCGAGTATCGGCATAGCTCTTCTGCCTACTCTGAGTTGTTTTCAACCTCTCTCTAATCAACTAAACTCTATCCACAGTCTGACCAACGAGCTCGGGACCTAGAAGCTTCTTTCGCTAACTTCGTCTGAACACAATGGTGAACGACAACTCCTCCCATAGAGTGTCTCAAACGGTGTCATCTAAATACTGGCTTGATAGCTATTATTGTAGGCAAATTCAACCAACAATAGGTGATCCTCCCAACTGACCTGGAAGTCTAACATGCAAGATCATAACATGTCCTCTATGATTTGGTTCACCCTCTCAGATTGCCCATCTTTCTGCGGATGAAACGTCGTACTGAAATTTAAACAGGAATCCATGGCCTGCTAAAAACTCTTCCAGAATCTGGAAGTAAATCTCGAGTCTCGATCAGATACAATGTTGACTGACACTTTATGCAAACAGACTATCTCCTTGATGTACAGATTCACAAGTTGGTTTCGATTGGACATGGTCTGATATGGAAGAAAATGAGCTAAGTTGGTTAACCTGTCAACTATGACCCAAATAGCTTTAAAAAAATTGCTCTCCTTGGCAGATTAACTATAAAGTCCATGAAGTTATTTTCTCACTTCCATTCGGGAATAGGAAGTGACTGAAGAAGTCCCGCCAGTCTCCTGTGTTCGGCTTTTACTTGCTGACAAACCAAACACTTGGACACATAGGTAGTTACGTCCTTTTTCGTACCTTTCCACCATAAATATTTCTTGAGGTTCTGGTACATCTTGGTACCTCCCGAATGGACAATGTACTTAGACTTGTGTGCTTTATCTAGAATCTCTCTTTTTAATTATAAGGGAAAAAATTATTCTTTGCTTCTCAAATTTCCTCCATTATTGTATGGAGTTTATTGTTTTGTGTGGGGGACTATCCTTCCAATCTGAGTAAACTCAGACTGTTAATTGTCTTCCGTATTTCGGAAAGAACCTCTGATTAGGAAGAAAGATAATAAGAAGAACAGATGTTTGAATAAAATATTTTATTTATTCAATGGGGTTGCCTAGATCCCATATAGGGGTTACAAGATACCTCATAGAAGTTTTAGCATCACAAAGAAAGAAAAGAAAGAGAGGTGGCCTTATTGAGGGTTCACCTGATATTCTCCATATGGGGGAGATCCTCATTCTTCCTCTTTGGTTATTGTTGTTCCTGTAAAAAGAAAACCTTTTTGTTATTTCTTCTCTACGTACGTGGGTATTTTTGCATTGGGAGTTTCTTGTGAGAAACTCCCTCTTTTATATCTTTTGGAGAGTCCTCTTTGGACTCCCCTTTGACTTCCTCTTTTTTAAGAAATCAAAAGAGGTCAACTCTCCTTAGAGAGGGTCATCTGTCTAAGACAGCTGGTTTCTCTTATCTTAGAGAAACCATACGGATGGGAGTCCTTTTTGAAGGACTCCAAATTGGTTTCTTTTCCTGGGAAACTTGGAATGATCAAAATTTTCCCCCAAAAAGAGAAAAAATTCTTATCTTTCCAGAAAGGAAGAGATAACTTCTCATTTCTGATAGGGTGCTATATGACACTCTCTCGTTAGAGAAAGAGAGAGGATCTCTATCTTGGGATCCCCCAAAGCTGGTAGAGAGTCCTTTTTATTAAGGATTCCCTGCCACATGGCGGTCAGATAATGGCTGCTATATGAGAAAGAAATAACCTTAGTCAGTCCACAATTAAAGAGGTGGGACCCATGATCTCACCCGCGGTCTAGCTCAGGTCCAAGTATATTTGGACTGCGGATCAGGGACTGACCTTAGTCAGTCCGGGGACCAATATAGGGTAGGACCATGGGTCTAACCCTTGGTCTAGGTTAGGTTCATGGTCTTTTATGGTCACGGGCTGGGCTAGTCATTACTGGCCCACAGATGGACTCATGGAGTCTGTCCGCGAGCTTGAATAAAGGTTTATCCACAAGGGCAAACCTTATCCACATGTCAGTCCCCTAAGGACTGACACAAAGGATGTCTGCAGGGCATTAATGCCCTGTTGCTAGAATTTAATGCTAGGTGGGCTGGCGATAAGCCAGCCCTTGGCCAGCTGGTGCGCGTGCCTTTGGCATGCACGAAGCCTAACCGCCCATTCAATGGGTGGTGATCCTGTGTGGGCAGGTGCACCATGCACCTGCCTTGTAGGCAGTGAGATTTCACTACCCACAAATGCCCCTCAGGATCTGAACGGCTGAGAATGGTCTAGCCATTCAGATCCTGCCATATGGCAGTGAGCATGGGGAGGTTTATTGTCTCTATACTTCGCAGGTTGTACCTTAGCAGACAACCCACTACATCATAGTGGGTTTCGAGAAACCCTCATGATGGAGGTTTTTCTTCTTTAATTCCAGACGGTGGGAGATCTTCTCCTGCCATCTGGGCTGTCCATTTTAAAATAGACGGCCTAGATTTTTTTAAAGGGGTCCTTATATAAAGGACTCTTCGTCCTCAGGGAAGGCACTTTGCCTTCCCATTTTGAGAGAACCAGAGAGCTCTGTAACCCAGAGCTCTCCATTTTCAAAGAAGAAAAATTTTCTTCGCTTTTCGCTTTGTCCCCTTTCTTGAACACCCCATTTTGTCCCCAAAAGATTGATGTTCATTCGGAAGAAATCAGCTGAACCTATGTTTCGACTGCATATGTAGTTCCAAATGGGTCGATTTTAGACTCGTAATTTACGAGTAGATAGTTTCCGTTCATATCTGAGAAGGTTTGGACTTGTAATTTGAGAACAAGTAGGTAGTTTTCGTTCGTACATAGGAAGGTTTAGACTTGTAATTTAGGGGCAAGTCTTTGAGAACTAATGAATATTTTTAGCTCATATTCAGGAGCCTGTCAAATTGCTCTAATTTTTACCTAAATTGACTCTTGGAGTGTTAGTTTAGCGAGCTCTTTATTGCCCTAATTTTTTCCTAGACCTTCTTCTTGAAGTTTTGGTCTAGCAGGCATTTTGTTTTGACTCAATTTATTTACCTAAGCCGTCCTTTCGGATTTTCAACTTAGCGAGCCATGTTACCCTAACTTTTGCCTAAGTTGTCCTTTAAGATTTTCAACTTAGCGGGTATTTTGGTACCCTAATTTTGCCTAGACCATCTTTTAAGATTTTGGTCAAGCGGGCTTCGAGAATCTTACATTGGTCGGGGGAGATGCTCTGTTGTCTGTCCATTGCAATCAGTAGATATGCTTCTGATGGTGAGAAGTCCTTCCTTAGAATTGTGGTTTCTTCTTCATGTATCAGATAGAAGTTTTCTTTATTTCACCCATAATGAAGGGCAATAACAATTATTTATATCCCAAGGGGATGGTGTTCTTTTAGAAGAACTGACTGAACCCAAGTTAATTTTCTAAGGTTGCCTACGTACCCATGATACGATCAAGTCAAACGTAGTTCAGAAGGGGCATTTAGATTCGCATTTTAGGAGCGAATAGTTAGTTTCCGTTCATACCTAGGAAGGTTTAGACTTCGGCCTTGTATTTGAGGGGCTTTTGAAGCTTTGATTCGCAATTTAATATCGAATAGGCAGTTTCCGTTCATGCCTAGGAGGGTTTAGACTTTGGCCTTGTATTTTTGGGGGGCTTTTGAAGCTTTGATTCACAATTTGATAGCGAATAGGCAGTTTCCGTTCATGTCTAGGACTGTTTAGACTTCAGCCTTGTATTTGGGGGGCTTTTGAAGCTTTGATTCGCAATTTGATAGCTAATATGCAGTTTCCGTTCATGCCTAGGAGGGTTTGGACTTCGGTCTTGCATTCTGGAGACTTTTGAAGCGTTGTGAACCTTTTTAGCTCATATTCAGAAGCCTGTCAAATCGCTCTAATTTTTTCCTAGACTGACTTTTGGAGTGTTAGTCTAGCGAGCTATTTATTGCCCTAATTTTTGCATAGACCTTCTTCTTGAAGTTTTGGTCTAGCGAACATTTTGTTTTGACTAAATTTTTTTTGTCTAAGCCGCCCCTTAGGGTTTTCAACTTAGTGAGTCATTGTCGCTCTAATTTTTGCCTAAGTCGTCTCTTAGGGTTTTTGACTTAGCGAGCATGACTCTAATTTTTGCCTAAGCCCTCCCCTTAGGGTTTTCAACTTAGCGAGTCATTTTGTGCTCTAAATTTTGCCTAGACCGTCTTTTAAAGTTTTGGTGTGGCGAGCGTTTCAATTCCTAGGAATGGTATTACTTGAGGAATCTTGCATTGGTTGGAGGGATAATTGGCTCTCCATCCATTGAAGTCAACAGGTATGCTCCGTTGGAATATACCTTCTCGACGACGTAAGGGCCTTCCCACTTTGGTTCGAGCTTCCTCTTTGTTCGCCAAGTGACGATGATTGGAGTCTTGACCATTAATACTAAATCTCCTGTTTTGAAAGACCTTATTCTTATTCTTTTGTTGAAGGCGTTAGTTAGCCTTTGTCTATACATCTCTAAACTCTGTTGGGCTTGGAGACGACATTCATCAAGAGTTTCGAGCTCTACAAGACGAACTTTAGCGGAGTCTTCTTTTGTGATAGACTGCTGAATTGCCACCCACAAGGAAGGAATTTGAATTTCAAGGGGAAGAATTGCTTCACCCACCGAAGACCAGGGAATACGGCGTGGCCTGTGTCAGAGTCCGGTGAGTAGTTCTGTATGCCTAGAGGGCTTCGGGTAGGTGTTTGTGCCAGTCCCATTTGCTTTTATCCACAACTTTCTTGAGAATTTTGCACAAAATCTTGTTAAAGGTTTCAGCGAGACCATTCGCGGCTACATAGTACCAGGTGGAATGGTTTTCTCGGATACCAAATTTGGCATACAACTTGTGTATAGGGGCACTTTGAAAAGGTTGCCCGTTATCCATGATGATGCTTTCTGGAATCCCGAACCGATATATGATGTTAGTCCGGATGAAGTCTGCCACTGAGTGGTGGGTGTTTGACCTCTTTGAGAGCGACGTTTTCGGCCCATTTGGAGAAGTAATCTGTCGCAGCTAGGATATATTGATGCCCAACAGATGATGGTGGGTGAAGGGTCCTATGACATCCATTCCCCATGCCGCGAAGGGCCATGAACATGTTGTCATGTGGGGAGGCTCGGGGGCCCGATGTATGAAATCAGCTTCATGTTGTCATGTGGGGAGGCTTGGGGGCCCGATGTATGAAATCAGCATGAAGCTGACAAACTTTGCATTTTCTTGAATAGTTGAGACAATCAGTGATCATCGTAGGCCAATAGTAGCCCAATAATTTCAGCTGCATTTGCAACTTGGGCCCAGCTTGGTGGGCACCGCAGATCCCGGCATAGTTTCTTCCATGGCTTGATTTATTTCATTTCCTGAGAGGCACCTCATTAAGATACCATCAAGGGACCTTTTGTATAGAGTTTCTTCTAACATCACAAATTTTGTGACCCGTCGATGGACTTCAGCGCGTTTGGCACGGTATCCTAGCAATCGACCATGTTAGAGATAGTCGATGAAGGGCTGTCGCCAGTCTTCATCTTTTTCTTTGATTATCGCAGAACAAACTATTTCCAGGAGATTTATATCTGGAAAAGGTTTGAAAGTTCTTATTTCTCCCACTGTGATAGTCAGCATCTTGTCTGTTGGTAGAGTTAGAGATGCTGCAAGACTGGCCAGAGCATCGGCTTAATTGCTGGTCCACTCTCTTCTAATAGGGAAGGAGGCTGACTCTTCTCACGACATATTCACCTTGAACTTGTTTGATGACGAGTTCTAAATCCCCATAGATGGTTAGTTCATCCACCGGGATTTCGAGAGCCAATTTGAAACTTGCTATCAGGGCTTCATATTCAGCTTCATTGTTTGAGCATCCTTCTACTAAGCCGAAGGAACAGGTTAGGACTGCGTTGTCTAGTGTCATAAAGACAATACCAACATCTGATTTGTTCTCCTTTGGATTGATCTATTTGATTCCATTAGGGCTTCTTGAAGCTCCATCAAAGAACATCTTCCAGCCTGGTTTAACCCGTACCAGTATAACTTCTTCGTCAGGGAGGTCGGTGACCAAAGGTGACTCCGCAGGAACCAGATGTGCTGCAAGGAAGTTAACAAGGGCTTGCCCTTTCATTGCCTTTTGGGGCTTGAATTCAATTTCGAATTCGGACAGGAGTACTGCCCATTTTGCTATTTTGCCCGAGAGAGTAGGACGGGACATTATGTATTTGAGAGGATCGGCTCTGGATACGAGTTTCACCAAATGCTCGAGCATATAATGCCTTAATTTCTTCAGAGCAAAGATGAGGGTCAGACAGACTTTTTCTATCGGCGTATATCTGCATTCTGCTCCAACCAGAGTCCTGCTTAAATAGTACAAGGCATTTTTCTTTCCTTAGTCGTTATGCTGAGCAAGGAGAGCTCCGAGAGATCCTTTGAGCGCTGTTATATAGAGGATAAGTGGTTTTCCTCTAATAGGACCCATGAGGACTGGTGGGTTGGTGAGATAGGTTTTGATACTATTGAGGGCATCTTGACAAGCCTGATCCCACTGGAATGGTACTCCCTTCTTCATCAGTCAGGAAAATAGTTGGCACCTTCCAGCCAAATTGGAGATGAATCTCCAGATATAAGCGAGTCAACCCTGAAGTCCTTTCAACTCATGAAGATTTCTTGGAGGGGGCATATCGCGAATGACCTTTAACTTAGTAGGGTCAATCTCTATTCCTCTGTGGCGTACCATAAAGCCTAGGAATTTCCCAGATGCAGCTTCGAACGCGCATTTGAGCGGATTCTTTTTAAGTTGATGTTGCTGTAATCTGTCGAAGATTTCTCGAAGATCATCCAGATGATTGTTTTGTTGCATTGTTTTGACGACCAAGTCATCGACATAGCACTCGACTTTGTCATGGAGAATATCCTCAAATATGATAGTATAGCCCTTTGATAGGTTACTCCTGTATTTTTGAGGCAGAATAACATGACTTTGTACCAAAACACTCCCTTAGGGGTGCGGAAGGCCATACACTCTTTATCTTCTGGGGTCATCTTGATTTGGTTATAGCCGAAATATCCATCCATGAAGGACAAGGCTTCAAAGCCGGTTATGGCATCGACCATCATTTCTGTGATGGACAAAGGGAAGTCGTCCTTGGGACATGCTTCATTCAAATCCCAAAAATCTATGCAAGCCCGGATCTGTTCGTTCTTCTTCTTTATAGGAACAACGTTGGCAAGCCAAGTAGGGTATTGAACCTCTCTTATGGACCCAACTTTGAGGAGTTTATCTACTTTGGCTTCAATTTGAGTGATCAGTTCTGGGTGAGCTCGTCTTTGTGCCTACTTGATTAGCCAGACATCTTCTCGAGTTGTATGATGAGAGACTGCAATTTTCGGATCTAAGCCAGGCATTTCTGTATAGTTTAAGGCAAAGACATCCTTATACTCTTTTAGGAGATAAAGATATTCCTCTTTTTCTGTTTCAGAGAGGGAAGCACTGACGAATGTTGGCCTTGGGTCTTTTTTTGAGCCAAGATTAACTTCGAGAAGATCATCAACTGTTGCTTGACCTCCCGCTTCAAGTTTTGGAGGAGCCGAATGGACTTCCGTTTCTTTTGGTGGTTATTCCATAATCATTTCTTCTCTTGAAGAGGAGTCTTCATCCACCATAATGGTATTTACAGTCTAGACCAAATCTTCATTTGGTGAAGGATCAGAATTTCCTAACTTAGATTTTCCCAAGTTAAAGCCAACCTACTTATAGGTAGCTGTAGTCCTGAGTGCTAGCATAATTTCATGCTCAACTTGCTTTTCTTCTTCAGTATTAAATCCATGTTTCTCAAGCATTTTCTTGATCACTGGATTAAACAAAGCTTCCTTTGATAAGGATTTATTCTTCTGTCCCTTCTGTTGTTCCGGGGGGTGGCTATGCCTGCTTGCCTTACAAAATGAAACAATGGGTTTTCCCATGTTCTTCTGGATGAGATAATGACACTGGGAATGACTTTCGCAGTTGGCCATTTTTGTCATGCACCGAGACTGACCTTAGCCAGGCCATTAATCATATCTTGATGCGCTGCCTCAACCCATAGGGATGCTTGTAGGGACTTTATTTCTTCTAGAGCCATTCCATGGAAACTTTTTCTGGCATGGGCTCCCCCCTTACCATAACCATATTTACGGTCTGGTTGTGATTTTCCCCAAATACAAAGACTGGGGGATTATACCAAATTCCTGGCATATCGGTATCAACATAGTTACCAGTATCCAGGGCCTTATGTTGCTCTATTTTGAGCAAAGCTTCGTAAGCTAGTAGGAGAGTTCCTTTGACTTGCTCTCCTTCTTCAGGATCAAACTCTTGACCTTTGAGAAACTTGGTAGTTGTTTAACCAAAGCTTATTTTCTTCTTGTAAGGATTGACGATCTTTTTCTTTTCATCGGTCCATGAGGAGTTTATCCTGTCATATGCACCTAGGCAATTGAAGAGCATCGGCTTCTGTTCTCTTTTCTTGACCGAGACAGTAAGACTAGAGTTAGTTTCTATCATTGTACAGTTCATCCTCCGTAAAGGGACTAGATGATCACCTTTCAGAGCTTGAAAAGGGTTAACTTGTTCAACTTCGCAAATCTTGAAGGGGTCGACCAGTTTGTCCTTCTCAAGCTTCTGGGAAGATTCAACCAAAGTCAGGGTTGGTTGTCCTTCTTTTCTTTAGGACTTTGAGGTATATTTGAACACCTTTTTCAGAACTGCAGTTTGGGCAGGTCCATAATTGCTTTTCGGGTCACTCTCAACCTTTTCTCCTTTAGGCATCTGTTGAATGCTTCTTTAGGTACTTTTGACATAGAAACGCATATCTGCGTAATATGCATCCGTATCATTGAAAGGATCATCATCAGCATCGATCCTTGTTTGCCTGTTTCCCTGAGGGTATTTGAGGCATTAGTGATAGGTGGATGGCACAACTAGATGGTTATGCATCCATTGACGCCCCAACAAAGCATTGTACGATGTATCAACATTGATTACCAAAAACGTGTAGTTTTAGCAATATCCTCAAATTTGATTTTGAGGTTGACCATACCCACGGGCTTTTGCTCATTGATTAAAACCCTGGATGATCATATTGCTTTCATGTAGCCGGCTTATTTGTACGTCAAGCTTGGACAACGTCCTTCTTGGGAAGATGTTGACGGCTGAACCTCCATCGGTCATTACTCTAGATATATTAGTCTCATTAACTAGACCTGAGATAAATAGTAGCCGATTATGTTCGAGAGTCTCAGCTCGCATGTCTTCATCATTAAAAGTGATTGTAAAGAGGCAGGAAGCCCCTGTTTCAGGAGACTGCGACGGCTGACTCGTAACTTCTTCAAAGAAGTCTTCTAGATTGGAGAGGACATATATGAGAGAACTTCTTAATTCAAGGGACATCTTGAGAGCATCATAGACGCTTAGCAATGATAGAATTTTCTTCAGATGGGACAGAATATCGTACTTGACCCTCTCATTACCGGGAGCTATTTGAGCTTGGGCCGGTTGGGCTCTAGTCTGACTTTAATGTTGGACTGGCACAAACCTCGATTCTAGCTTTCTACCCGACCGGAGGTTGAGTTGATAGACTTTGGCAATTGTCTGATCTATTATTTCAGACGACTCTCCTTCCAAGAATTAAACCATGTTCACAGAACTGAAGTCCGGCCTCTTTTTCTTGCTTTGAAAGTGTGATCGACTTCTTCTTTTATATCACCCTATCAGACTTCCAGGCTAGGCTGAAATTTGTTTATATACGAGTGAACTGTCAGCTGGCCCTTAGTTACGGTTCCTCCTTCTCGAAATTGTTTGACCGGGAGCTATTATTTCAATAGCTCTAGAAGATTCTGTCTCGTCCAAAGCGGCTAAAATGGCAGTGGCTGAGTTCTGAGAACTTTGCCTTTCCGAGAGACTTTGGTTAAGCGGTGTACTGGTTCCTTGGAACAACGGAGTTGTAAGCTGCTCTGGATCGAGGTTATTTCTTGTACCAACCACATTTACGGACACCCTTTCATAATGGGGGTACGATATTCTTGTCCTTGGTTCCTCCCGAACACGATGGGTATGAGATGACCTTTGCTTTCTAAACCTTCTTGGCTTTGACCGGTAATTGTATGCCCTCCTCGACGGAGCTGAGGAGTATTTCTGGTTTCTGAGGTGGAGGATTTCCTCAGGAGTCTTCTTCCTTGGCATTTCAAAGGGAGAAGAACTTATATTTAGCACTTTAACCCGAGGGTCATGTAGTGCTCTAGTTCTGCATTTGTTATGCCCTAGAATGGTCTGACATCTCTGGACAGAGGCCATTGATATTGATGACGAATGGTTGCCATCATTGCTGCAAAGGTCACCATATTAACGCCTCTGAATGCATTTGGACCTAGCCTGAATAACAAATTCTTGTCTGCTAGTGCTGAGTCCAGGTTTATGTTTGTATTAACAGCCGGGTGACTTTGATCATAGTTGTTAATGCCCCTTTCATAGTTCAAAGAAACTTACAAGTTCGTACTGTAACCCCCCAAAATACCACCTAGGAGTTAGGCGATGTTTGGGCTCGTTACTTACCATGACAACCATCCTGCAGAAGCATATAAGCAATCTAAATAGTGAACTAAAAATTTCTTTAATAATTTGACTGTATTCCAAGTGCAATTGTTTACAGTACCTGAATGTAAACTAAAACATGTACAAGTAACCCTTAACCTGAGTTAACAACTCAAGTTAGACAATATCCCCTGACATCAAAACCCAAAATACATGTCTCTCTCATTCGACCCAACCATAGGACCACATGTCCAGGCCCCTAATATCTGGATAACAATCCCGAACAAGCTCTTACTCTCTCTAATGACCTCAATCCAAGGACCCGAAGCACATATATCGAAAGGTACACCTACCGACTTCAATAGGTACGACTGAGTATGGAATACTCAGTGAGTACAAGCTACTAGCTAACAATAGTAATAATGATAGCCAAATACGATTCATAGCATCAAATTTAAAGCAATACAGTGATCATGACATGCATGGAATAAATGCGAAATCTCCGATAAAAACCCGTGTTCATAATCCATACTTATTATTGAAATTATCTTTTCGTGTTTTTCAAAACTTTCTTGTCATGTTTAAACTTGTTCTTGTCTTTTTCTCGTTTCGTGGGAATCATACATGTCTTGTTTTGTTTTTGTTTGGAATCACTTGTCATACTTGTCATGTCTTAACTTGCCTTGTTATGCTTAACTTGTGAGCCAGATGTTAGTGCCTTTGTAGCAACTTGTGAGCCAGATACATAAGTATCTTTCAGCGAATATATATATATAGAGAAAAAAGGTACACTAACATCCTTGACCGGCCCTCTGTCCGGCTTTATCAACTTATCTTGTTTTCTTGTTTTGTGGGAATCATGCATGTCTTGTCTTGTTCTTGTTTGGAATCACTTATCATACTTGTCATGTCTTGACTTGCCTTATCATGCTTAACTTGTGAGTCAGATGTTAGTGCCCTTGTAGCGACTTGTGAGCTGGATACATAAGTATCCTTCAACGAATATATATATAGAAAATGTACACTAACATCCTTGACCGGCCCTCTGTCCGGCTTTATCAACTTGTCTTATTTTCTTGTTTTGTGGGAATCATACATGTCTTGTCTTGTTCTTGTTTGGAATCACTTGTCATGTTTGTCATGTCTTCACTTGCCTTGTTATGCTTAACTTGTGAGCTAGATGTTAGTGCCCTTCTAGTGACTTGTGAACCGGATCCGTAAGTATCCTTCAATGAATATATATATATAGAAAAGGTAAACTAACATCCTTGACCGGCCCTCTGTCCGGCTTTATCAACTTTTCTTGTTTTCTTGTGAGCCAGGTGTGACATATCCGGGGGACATATCCTACCCTTGACCGGCCCGATGTCCGGCTTTATCGTACTTGCTTGCTTTCTTGTGAGCCAGATATGACATATCCTTGGATATGCCCTATCCTAGACCGACCCAAAGTTTGGCTTTATCATTCATTCCATAAATCAGGTATTTTGTTGTTGTTTATTTCTTACATATATACTTATACTTGAAAAGCTTGGTTCATGCATGCATGCGTGCTTGTGTGAGGCAATTCATGGCAATCATACTATCATAGATGATTCAAGGGCACATATAGCATTTCAATTCTTTTTATAATCATGTCGGAATTTAAACAAGCATGTAGGGCATTTGATCTAAAACTACCGTTTTAGGAAAACCTACCAAATCATGCTTTCATAGTATTAGTTAATTTCAATAACTCCCCATTTATGCATTTCATTAAGCACTTGACATGCAACATCCTTATGACATTTCTTTTCATGTTTTTAAGTTCATCATTTCATCAAACACATTAAGTATGTTCATTATGAGTACATTGCCCTTCTACTATTTTACATCACACAACATTCATCACAATCATATGCCATCCAATCGCCTCAATCATCCACACATTCCATCCATCTTTAAATCTTTAGTTTATCTGTATAATTTAGGGAATCATAGGTTTAAGATGAGAATAGGGGTACACATGCTCAATCATAATCAATTCAAAGAAAAACCTAGGTTACTACTATGTTAACAAGAAGGGTGTACTAACCTTGAGTATCACTCCAATTTTGAGGAAAACCCTTGAGTAGAAACCTCCAAGCTTAATGGAGGAGGATCTAACTTGAGGAGGAAGATCCTAGCTTGAAGATCCAAGCTTGTGGAAGCTTGGGAAGTGAGGATTCGAGCTCCTCAATGATCTACCACAAAGCCCCCTTTTGGAAACCTAGGTTTCCTCCTTTTTCTCTCAAAAAGTCCCTCACTAAGTGTTGGAACCCTTGGACCCCCGAAAATTGGGTATATATAGTGTTAAGTTATTGACAACCCTAAAAAAAAAAAGTTTCCATGTGATCTCGCTCAAGCGGGCTTAGGTCTTGCTCGAGCAGGCTGCTCCCTGGACTCAAAAACACAATTTTGGTCGAGTTCGCTCGAGCGGGCTTGGAGCTCGCTCGAGCGGGTTTTTCTGCAAAAACGCACTTCGGTATTTCGGCCATACCTTTTTACTCCCTTTTCGGATTTTGACGATTCAACTTGTATTTGACTCGTCATTCAAAGGGAAACAATTTTGTTTCTAATAGACAAATCCTAATTTTGAGTTTTTAATTACCTAAATGGGTTCTAAAGCCGAATAGTCTGTAAATGGATTTCAGCAACCACCCATATTTTCAGCAGATCCGATTTCGGAAGTCGGACGTTTACCCTATCTTAGACTAAGAATATAGAAAAATGATAAACATGAACCTCGAAGAGGGTTTAAATACCATTCTAAAAATTTAAGATTCACTCGATTCCAATAAGCGGTGATGAAACTAGAGCTTCTTAAAGTTGAGAGTATGTGAAGACGTTTTTTTCTTTTTAACTTTGATCATACTTTGACCACTTAGAGTGTTTCACAATCTTGTTTTAACAACCTTAAGCTATTCATAAAGGTCCTTAGGACCCTAACCAAGTTTCTAATACCTCCATGGTAAATAAAGACTCCCATGAACATTAAAAGGTTCACATGATCCTAGCTCATAAACACTTAGGGTATTTCATACTCTTGACTTTGAAGAATTCTTATACTCGGTGTTTCTAAGTTCACATACTCCTACCCAATCCTAACTCAAGGTAAAACCCTCATTATCGCTCATCCCACAACCATAATTATACAAGAAGGCTTTTGGCCTTCACAACTCATGAACTGAGACTATTCATAGCACTATTCCCATCCTAGGGAACTCGGTTCCGGGTTTCTACATACACACTTAGGGTATTTTAAACCCTATGCTTTTAGACACTTAGAGTATTTTTATACTCTTGTTTTGAGACTCCACATACACACGTAACCCTCACTTCACTTGCCTCAAACCAAGGACCCATGGGAGGCTTTAGGCCTTTACATATACTACTCAAGGCACTATTCACTGCCTTATTTACAAGAACAGTACTACAAAGTTTTGGGGTTCTACACGTACCTTCACTTCTTGATCTGATAACATCATTGATGATGTCATCAGGAGTTGAGTTCTGTCCCAGGGGGACTCTGTTCCTGTTGGCTCTCAACTACCAACTTTTCTCTTTCTTGGAAGATGAACTATCTGTGGATGGTGTTGAATCTGTCCACATGTCCCTCATTCTATTAAGAGGGGCTTGTCTGTGAACTCTTCTGTCCGCGGACTCAGGTCTGCTCCTAGACCTGTCCACGGAGTTGCTTGCAACTCTGCCTACGGGATAAGCCTGAGCCGGACCCTTGGGTCTGGTTGGGCTGTGGACCTTGATTGGTGTCCACGGATAGGCATTGCCCGTTGCCCGCATAGTGGCTTTGGCCATTTCTCCTTTTATCCGTAAGATTATCTTGTGGACTGATCTTCTGATCCGGGGATCTGGTCTGCGGATTGGTTCCCTGCAAATTTGCTGCGGAAGTTTCTGTAAAGTCCATTAGGCCAGTGGCCTTGTTCTTTTTCCCTGAGATAATTTGGGTAGTATTTACCCTCTGTTGATAAAACATTGAGGGGTGAGTCCCAACAACCAACTTGGGCTGAGAGATCTCAACAGTTTGCCTTAGGATCGACCCATAGGGCTTTTCCTGTTTAGACCTTAACTGGCTTATGGTTTGGGCTCGAAACGAGCTTGCTCCATTAGTTCACCCCAAAAGGTTAATAGATTTGGAATCCCTTTTCAGGATTTTCGGTGACATAGGTCTGCCTTTTGGACTGACCTGTCGCGAAGTGGCTGAGCCACTTTACCTTGTGTGCCCCCGGTTGGGTGCACCCTCCTTGGAATCCGTGGATAGATTTATCTGCTGGTTGGCACTTCTTTTCTAATGTGCCCGCGGGCTGGCTGGCATCCTCTAGGATACCCACGGGCTGACGACCAGTTGTTGGCGGGAAGCCTGATGTGGGTGGGCTGCCTTCCTTTGATTTAGGCAGGCAGATTGTCTTTCCACTCCTGAGTTGATAGGGTGGGTTCTGCTTCTGCTGCAGACTGGGGCGTCTTCAACAGAGGCCTAGTCTGGTGACCGCGGCCTTTTTACAGAGGTCTGGTCAGTTGGCTGGACCTGCCTGGCTGGAGATGCTGCTACCTCGGCCCAGGTGAGCGGATGAGTCACTGGGATCTGGGATATATACACCCGCCGATTGATGGTCAGGACATAGGCCCAACGAATGCAGACGATCTCGATGATCCTGATCAGAAACAATAACAAAAGAGAGAAAATGATCACTCATCTTTTCTTTTTCTTTTTTTGTTCTTATTTTTTATCTTTCTTCAAAGATGAGAGGAGAAGAAAGTCCCACTGGGCGTGCCACTAATTTGTAAGTGCAAAAATTATTCTTTGCTTATCAAATTTCCTCTATTGTTGTATGGAGTTTATTATTTTGTGTGGGGGACTATCCTTCCAATCTGAGTAAACTCAGACTGTTAATTACATTCCCTATTTGGGGAAGAACCTTTGATTAAGAAGAAAGATAATAAGAAGAACATATGTTTGAATAAATATTTATTTATTCAATGGGGTTGCTCAGATCCCATGTAGGCATTACAAGATACCTCATAAAGGTTTTAGCATAAAAAAAAAAGTGGTGGCCTTATTGAGGGTTCACCTGGTATTCTCCATATGGGGGAGATCCTCATTCTTCCTCCTTCGTTGTTGTTGTTCTTGCAAAAAGAAAGTCTTTTTGTTCTTTCTTCCCTACGTACGTGGGTATTTTTGCATTGGAAGTTTCAGAAACTCCCTCTTTTATATCTTTTGAAGAGTCCTCTTTGGACTCCCCTTTGACTTTCTCTTTTTTAGGAAATCAAAAGAGGCCAACTCTCCTTACAGATGGTCATCTGTACAAGACAGCTGGTTTCTCTTATCTTAGAGAAACCATATGGATGGAAGTCTTTTTTGAAGGACTCCAAATTAGTTTCCTTTTCTGCGAAACTTGGAATGATCAAATTTTTCCCCCCAAAAGGGAAAAGATTCTTATCTTTCCAGAAAAGGGAAGAGATAACTTCCCATTTTGGATAACATCCCCTCTCTCATTAGAGAAAGAGAGAGGATCTCTATCTTGGAATCCTCCAAAGCTGGCAAAGAGTACTTTTTATTAATGATTCTCTGGCACATGGCAATCAAATACTGGCTGCCATATGAGAAATGACTGACCTTGGTCAATCTGCAATTAAAGAGGTGAGATCCACGGTCTCACCCGCGGTCTAGGTCAGGTCCAAGTATATTTGAACTGCAGACCAGGGTCTAACCTTAGTCAATCCGCGGACCAATATAGGGTGGGACCATAGGTCCAACCCTTGGTCTAGGTTAGGTCCATGGCCTTTTGTGGTGACGGACTAGGCTAGTCATTGACTGGCCCGCGGATAGACTCATGGAGTCTATCCGCGAGCTTGAATAAAGGTCTATCCATGAGGGCAAACCCTATCCACGTGTCAATACCCTAAGGACTGACACAAAGGATGTCTGTGGGGGCATTAATGCCCTGCTGCTAGCAATTAATGCTAGGTGGGCTCGCGGTAAGCCAACCCTTGACCAGTTGGTGCGCGTACCTTTAGCATGCGCAAAGCCTAACCGCCCATTTAATTGGTGGTGATCCTGTGTAGGCAGGTGCACCATGCACCCACCTTGCAGGCGGTGAGATTTCACTACCCACATCAATTCTTTATTAGCCGGATCAAAAATTCTATCCTTGAAGGAGACCCCACCATTTCTCCAAGAGAAGTCCTCAAACCCGTTACTAATCGACTTGTTCATAGCAGCGTGCAGTTCTTCATCCTCCCACTGTAGGTCTTTAATCCTATCCAAGATGGTTGGCCTAACCATGATGTTAGCCACAAAGGGTCCAGATGTTCCAACACCGAAACCCATATCAAGGTTAGACACATCTTCAAGTAACTTTCATTCTTGGACCATCAAATAAGCCAAGAATCCCGTAGATCTTTGGCTTAGCACATCCGCCTCCTCATTTGCTTTCCCCGAGTGGTATTGGATAGAGCCTCATAATCCTTGAGGAACTCCATCCAGCAGCGTTGCCTCAAATTTAGCCCCTTCTGCGAGAACAGATACTTCAGGCTTTTGTGATTGGTGAATACTTCAAACTGCTCACCGTACAAGTAATGTCTCCAAATATTTAGAGCGAAGACAACTGCTACCAACTCTAAGTAATGGATAGGGTAGTTCTTCTCGTGGTCTTTCAGCTACCGGAAAACATAGGCAATCACCTTCCCCTGTTGCATAAGAACACAACATGACCCAATGAGTGAGGCATCACTGTACACCACAAAACCTCCGCTACCGGATGGTATAGTCAAGATGGGGGCGGTAGTGAGACGCTTTTTCAACTCAAGGAAACGTTTCTCATAATTCTCATTCCACTCGAACCTGACATTCTTTCGAGTTAGATGAGTAAGTGGTGTTGTCAAACTGGAGAAACCTTCCACAAATCTCTGGTAATAACAGGGAGGCCTAAGAAGCTTTGGATTTTCATGATGCTCTTTGGTCTTCCTCAACCTTCCACTGCTTCTATCTTCGAAGGATCCACAGAAATACCCTCTCCTAACACCACGTGGCCTAGGAATGCAACTTTCTCAAGCTAAAACTCACACTTACTTAATTTGGCGTACAATTGATGCTCCCTTAGCATCTTCAAAGTAGTCTGAAGATGTCTTTCATGCTCCTTTTGTGTCTGAGAATATTAAAGCATGTCATCCACAAACACAATTACATAAGAATCAAGAGTTGGCCTGAATATTATGTGCATGAGATCCATAAAGGTTGTTGGTGCGTTTGTCAAACCAAATGGCATGACTAAAAACTCATAATGCCCATATTTGGTTCTAAATGCCGACTTAGGAAATATCCTCAGCCTTTATAGTGACTGAAAAACCCTCACGATCTAAATGAACTAATAAAGATGATTCCTTATGTTCGCAAATAATTTTCTCTTTAATTTTTTAATGAGATTTTTAAAGCTATTAATTTTTTTTACAAAGAAAGATGTGAAGTTTGTCTTAGATGACAAATGTGACCGGGCCTTCCATGAGGTGAGGTTCAGGCTGACATCAGCACCGGTCTTGACCATTCCAGAGGGGAATGGAGGACTCGTCATTTATAGTAATGCATCCCATCAGGGATTGAGTTGTGTGTTGATGCAGGAAGACAGGGTGGTTGCCTATGCTTCTCGTCAGTTGAAGTTTCATGAGAAGAATTACCCGACTCATAACCTGGAGTTAGCTGCAGTAATGTTTGCCTTGAAGATCTGGAGGCATTACTTGTATGGAGAAAAGTTCGAACTCTTCTCAGACCACAAGAATTTGAAATATTTATTTTCTCAGAAGGAGTTGAACATGAGGCAACGGAGGTGGATGTAGCATTTGAAGGACTATGATTTTACCCTTCAATATCATCCCGTTAAGGCTAATTTAGTGGCGGATGCTTTAAGTCGTAGACCAAGAGGGTTGGTTGCATTGTTGATGGTGAAAGAATGGCGGATGCTGGAGGCAGTCTCGGAGATTGATGCTCATCCAATTCAACAAAATGCTAAGGCATTCCTCTTTAGTCTCACTGTCCAATTAACATTGGCCAATAAGGTTATTCAAGCTCAGTTGTAAGATGAGAAATTGCAAGCCCTAATGGCAGAGGCAGTTTTGGGAGACACTACAGTTTGGACCTTGGGGTCAGATGGCGGGTTGAGGTTCCGTGGAAGATTGTGTGAGCCTGATTTGTCTGACCTTCAAAGGGAGATTTTGGATGAGGCGCATCATTCGAGATACACGGTTCACTCGGGCGGTACGAAGATGTATAGAGATCTTTATAGGCACTTTTGATGGGACGGTATGAAGCGGGATGTGGCGAAATTTGTGTCCAGATGCTATACGTGTCAGCAGGTGAGGGCCGAGCATCAGAGGCCAGCTGGACCGTTGTAATCGTTGCCTATAGCAAAATGGAAGTGGGAGTGAATATCGATGGACTTCGTAGTCGGGTTACCGAAGTTGAGACAAGGATATGATGCGGTATGGGTTATAGTGGACCATTTGACCAAATCTGCTCATTTTCTTCCAGTCTGTACTACTTACTTTATGGATGTGTTGAGCAAGCTGTATGTGAAGGAAATTGTCAAACTTCACGGGGTTTCGACATTGATAGTTTAGGATCGAGATTCACGGTTCACATCTTGATTTTAGAAGAGTTTTCAGAAGGATTTGGGAACGTCACTGGATTTTAGTACGGCCTTTCATCCCCAAAGTGATGGTCAGACAAAGTGTGTGAATCAAGTGATGGAGGATATACTCCGGGCGTGTATTCTGGATTTCAAAGGTGGTTGGGAGGATCACCTGTCCTAGGTAGAGTTTGCTTATAATAACAGCTACCATGCCAGTATCAGTATGAAACCCTTTGAGGCACTGTATGGTAGACCGTGTTGATCGCTGATTTGTTGAGCGGAGGTGGGTGATAGTAGTTTGCTTGCACTCAAGTTGGTTCGTGAAACTACGGAAAAGGAGGTTGTGATTAGGGAGCGGTTGAAGACTGCTCAGAGTCGGCAAAAGAGTTATGCAGACCGAAGGAGGAGGAGTTTGGAATTTGTTATAGGTGACCATGTTCTCTTGAAGGTCTCACCTATGAAAGGTGTGATGCGATTTGAGAAGAAAAAGGGGAAGTTGTCACCAAGATTTATCGAGACATTCAAAGTTTTGGATTGGGTCGGAGTTGTAGCCTACAAACTCGCCTTGCCACCTAGTCTGTTTAGTGTGCACAATGTGTTCCACGTGTCCATGTTGAGGAAGTATGTGAGGGATGAATCGCACACTATCGATTTCAGTACATTGAAGCTCAATCAGGATACTTTTTATGTGGAGGAGCCAATCCGCGTTGTGGATAGAAGGATGAGGCAACTCCGTGCGAAGTCCATTTCATTGGTGAAAGTTCAGTGGAACCATCACAATGAAGATGAAGCTTCTTGAGAGTTAGAAATGAGGGAGAAGTATCCGCATATCTTCTTGACTGAGGTATGTTAATTTCAAGGACAAAATTATGTATAAGGAGGGTAGAATGTAGCGATTCTAAAATTCTTAGTTTAAATGCTAAAGTAATTTTCGTAATTTCTTAGTTAGGGATATTTTAGTAATATTCATGTGTACTGTTTGGCATGAGGAAATAATAACCTTAGGTGGAATAATCTAAAATAAGCATAGCATACTTTAGTTTATCTTCAGGTGTAACCAAACACTTAAATGAAGGTATTTAAGTAAAAACTCATGAAAGAGGTTTTAGCATAAAAAGCTAAGTTGCCTAATCTCTCATTTTATTAGAAAGGAGGAAAAAGAAGCTAGGGTTTGGCTCTTGAAGGAGGCTTGAAGGGTGAAATTTAAGATTCAAGAATCAGAGTCCTTGCTCAAGGGAGCTCAAGGTCTTGAAGCAAAACCATTTGAGTTTTTCCATCTTCTTGAAACCCTAAAGCTTTAGGGTTAAGGCAAGTGAATACCTCTTTTTGTTATTAAATCCTTTGTAGGGTAGTATTTATTGTTGAAGTAGTATAATAAATGCTCATAAATGATCTAAGTTGAGTTAGAATGATTTGGAGAATTCTAGAGATTCTCCCTTCTCTTGAAAACCTAGATTTCTAGGATTGAAACATTGACAATACATCATAAATCCTTAAATCCATGTTTTAAGAGTAGTTTAATGATGATAATGGGTGTATGGATGCTTGGAACTAAAGTATGAGGGAAGAGAATGGCAGTTGGAGGATATGGGTGGATAAAACTGGAGATTTCTACAAAAATCACAAAGGGCGATCGATCCCTTGGGATGGGAGATTGATCACCGGAATACATAAGGTTTGGGTCGATTATGGTGGAGGGACGATCAATCGTCGGCGCAATGGATCGATCGTTGGCAGCACTTTGTCATTTGTTTTGTTTGGTCTTTTTTTTAATCGAACTTAGAGACCTCACATGTTTAGGATCCCCACTGAAACTTAGAAACTTCGCATATTAGATGTCTCATCTTATATTGTACTTCTTCTTAATTATTAAATTGAATTCATGCTCAAACTTCATGTTTTTGTCACCATATTATATATGTGTTATTCCTTGGGATGAACAATTGTTGTGCATGCTTGAGTGAACTACTTAAAATACATAAACCTTACCCAGCATCGTTAGATCCTTCTTGCTATGGCTATATAGGATGCTATAGAGTTATAGCGGGGAGGAGGTAACAAGCTTACCTTGGTTAATAACTTAAGTTCGATCGGCCCCACTATGTGTGGCATGGGACGCCATAGCAGGAAAGATATAACATATTTATTTCTGCTACACCATTATAATTGTTAGACTAATAGGAAAAACAACCTTGTGAAGGACGTAGGATTTCACCCTTGGCTTGAGGTGATGCCGGGGGGCCACCAACTAGAGGTACAGGTATGAGCTGTCATCCTTGGCCTTGAGGTGTTGTTAGGGGCCGCCAACTAGAGGTACAGGTGTAGTAACCTAAAAATTAATTAGCTAGTGTGAAAATAAATGAGGGAAAAAGAATAACCTTGAATGAGATTTAATTAGAAGTGTAGACAAACAAGAGTCATTAATGGCATTCTGGTAAATAAATAATAGGGTTAATATAAATAGAAAGTGGTAAACCTAATTTTAGAATACCCAGAACACAATCTCTAGAGAATAGAACGTGAGAGAGAAGAAAATTAGGGTTTCCACGTTTTGAAGAGTTTTCAAGGAAAGAGATCGTGATTCCAAAGCTTGTTCTTCCTCGTGGTAGATTAAATTATTGAGGCAAGTGAATACTCCCCTTAGATCTAGGTTTTTGTATGTGAATTCTTTAATTTAAAAGTAGATATATTCATCTTAAAGCATGCTTAGCTTCATTCAAAGTTTTTTTATGAAGTATGTAAAGTTTGATAATCATATTTTAGGTTTAGGCATTTTAAATTGAATTAATATGAAGTTATTAGATTTCTGGAATTTTAGGACCAGTCGTGGGACAATATTCATAATATATTATCTCGTATTCCAAAAATTACAAAATTATGTGGGTAGTTCTCACATTGGTAAATACAACTCTTTGAAAATTTTCAAACAAAAAGGAGTTCGTTTGATATTGATTTCATAATTTTTTTAGGACGTGTTAAACCTGTCAATAATTTCAGAATCAGAAAAATCTAACTTGTTCTATAATATTTTTAAATATTTTATGCATGAGAATGTTGTTTTAAAATTTTTAACATAATTATAATCTAATAGAATTTAAACCCAATTAGTCTCATATTATTTTCTTTAATATTGTATATTTTGTGAATATATTGGTGAAAGGTGTCGAAACTGTCAGAAAATTTCTCACTGCAGATAGGCTGTGTTTCACTCAATATTTTATATTTAAAATATTATAATTTTATTTTTATGATATTTTTATTATTGTTTTCTGCAATTCTATTTTCCAGAAAAGTATGCTTCATAATTTTTGGTTAAGAGATGAATCTCCGAGAAATTATGAAACCATAAAGGTCCATGTTTTCTATTATTTCATGAGGCAGTGCAACTGTATTGAGTTTAATTATTTATGGAATTATAAGTACATAAATGAAGAGGAGGAAACTAAAGAAAAATGAAATAAATAAATAAATTGTTTTATTTATCTTAAATAAGATCATTGAAAATATTATATTGTTTGTTATAATTATGTAAAACTTTATAACTTGATAGATAGACTTAAAAAGCAAGAGTTATTTACTTAATGTATTGTTATCCTTGTTTCATTTCATATACTATTTTGAATGCATTCTTTGTCTTGTTCCTCTTTATTATGATAGTATGGGACACCATAATAAAAAGAATATATTTTGTTAATGGTAAAGACCACTACTCAATAGATGACTTTGAAGTGTATGATACTCTCGAAGAAGTCTAAGTTTATGAGTGATCTCCAGGAGATTCCACTGGGGAGTCCGGGACTTCTCAGTGAGACAACCTTAGGTGTATTGTGAACTCAAGAGTCCGGGACTTCTCAGTATGACAATACGGCTTAAGGGTCCCTTAATGATGGATTAGATGACCTTAGACCACTGCCAATGGGGTAGACTCTGGGAGAACCCTATGGGCAAAGGACCAAACCAATTGGAAATTAACTGCAGTAATTATTGCATATTTTAATATTGGGATATTAAATGTCAAATACTTTTGTAAATTGTTGCATGCTTATTGTATTCACATGTTGAGTTTAGAGCTCACTCTTACTATTGTTGAATTTTTTAGGAGACACCGGAAGAGGTTAGGGAGTCCGGAGGAAAAAATTAGTTGTCAAGACTTTGTTGAGTTTTAGTTGAACATTTATCTCAGGTAGAGTGAGATGTAGTGAAGTTTAATTAATTTGATTTAATTCTTTTACTCCTTGTGGTTTGTTTAAACTTCAGTTGCATGATGATATATCTGAATGGTATTTATTAGGAATAAATTCCATTGTTGTTGGGGTTTGTCCCCGGATCGCACCTCGGGATCTACACAAATATGAGATATATTGTGTGCATATTTTGGGGAGTGATAGATTGGTATTAGAACACCAGGTTGAAGTAACCCTAGTGTTTGGAGAGACACCTACGAGATTCTTAGCGTCTCTTTGGAGTTTTGGATGACACTAGAGTAGTATAGTGATTAGGATCATAATAAAACTCTAGTGTCTGTTGTTTGACGAAATTAACTATTTGTCAGGTCTGAGCTAGGCTAGAAGTATCTAGTCGGCCATTAGAATTTAACCCAATAGTTCGGATGATTAAAGAGGTTAAAAGGTGGAATCCATCGACCTTGGGCAGGACTGTAGGTTCTATGGGGGGTCGACGAGTGGATTCTCACATTCGAGAAGATATTGAAGTTTAAATTTTGATGATCTAGGAAGGTGAGACGCACCATTGGTGAGATTTAACAATTAGGATCAAGGATGTGATCGAGATGATCTTGAAAGAATTTAAATTTAAATTTTATGCTGAGTATTTTCCTGAAATGACCAAAGAGTAGAATATCTTGTGTTTAGTGCGTGAAACCTTAGAAGTAGTTTTGTCGGTTGTGACACCGTATGGAGAGTCAGCTATTCTTGACCTTAATTGTAGAGAGTGTCCAATCAAGGTTGGAGAGAGAGAGATTTGCTAGTTGACTTAGTGGTACTTGAGATGTGGGAATTCAATGTGATCTTAGGTATGAATTGGTTAGTGGGCCTTTTATGGTAAGTTGTTTTATTTTGAGAAAACAGTGATCTTTTTTTGTCTCTGGTGAGTTATCATTTCTTTTTCGGAGTAGTCACACAAAGGAAGTGTTGACTAAATAATTTTTTTATCTCACATTGAGAGTGTGGATCAAGGTATTGGGTTGGAACAAATACATGTTGTCTCCGAGTTTGTTGATGTATTCCAAGAGATACTGGGGTTGCCTCCTAGGAGGGTAGTGGATTTCAATATTGATGTAAGATTGGTTACCTTACCAATTTCGAAGGCACCTTACAGTATAACGCCAATAAAATTGAAGGAATTAAAAAGGAAAATTCAGGAGTTGTTGGATCAGGGCTTTGTTCGGCCTAGTATTTCGTGGTGGGGTGCGTTGGTACTATATGTCAAAAGAAGGATGGATTAATGCGATTGAGTATCGATTTCAGGCAATTGAATAAAGTGACTATTAAGAACAAGTATTCTTTACCTAGGATTGATGATTTATTCGATCAACTCAGAGGAGCGACGCTATTTTCCAAGATAGACTTGAGGTCAGGTTATCACCAGTTGAGGATGAAGTAGGAAGAGACCTCTAAGACTGCTTTTCAGACTCGGTATGGACATTACGAGTTCTTAGTCATGTCATTTGGGCTGACTAATGCACCAACGACTTTCATGAAATTGATGAACCGGGTTTTGGATTTTTCTAACTCTAGTGAAGAGCATGAGCATCATCTTCATATCACACTTCTGACTTATAGAAAATATCAGTTGTATGCCAAACTATCAAAATGTGAGTTCTGGCAGGAGCAAGTCAAGTTTTTGGGACATGTCGTCTCAAGAGGAGTGTCAGTGAATCCTACTAAGGTTGAAGTGGTAATGGACTGGGGACAACCCACTTCAGTTACCGAGATTCGTAGTTTTCTGAGTCTGGTCGGATACTATCGACATTTCATTGAGGGATATTCAAAGATTTCTGCACCTTTGACTTGTCTAACTAAGAAATACGTGAAGTTTGTTTGGAAGACAATTGTGAGCAGGCCTTTGTTGAGTTAAAGGCCTGACTGACATCAACACCAGTTTTGACCATTCCTAAAAGCAATGGAAGACTTATGGTCTATAGTGATGCATCTCATCAGGGCTTGGGGTAGTTCATGAGAAGAACTATCCAACTCATGATTTGGAGTTGGTGGCATTTATTTTTGCATTGAAAATATGGAGACATTATCTTTATGGACAGAAGTTTGGGTTCTTTTCTAATCACAAAAGTTTGAAATACTTGTTCTCTCAGAAGGAGTTAAACATGAGGCAGCGAAGCTGGATGAAACATATAAAGGATTATAGCTCTACTCTTCACTATCATACTGGGAAGGCTAAGGTTGTAGCAAATGCATTGAGCCGCAAAACCAAGAGGATTAGTTACTCTTATGATAGTTCAAGAGTGGAATATGTTGGAGGTAGTTTCAGAATATAATATTTATCCAGTTTAACAGAATGTCAATGCTTTTCTCTTCAGTCTAACTATCCAACCGACATTGGTTAGTAAAATCATTCAAGTTCAATTGCAAGATGGAAAGTTGCAATTGAGAGTAGCAGAGGCAGTTGTTGGTAACACTACAGATTGGGCTATTGAATTAGATGGCGATGTGAGATTTCGTAGTAGATTATGTGTTCCAAATTTGACTAATCTAAAGAGAGAGGTTCTTAAGGAAGTGTATCACGCAAAATATACGGTTCATCTAGGTGATACAAAGATGTATTGAGATCTTTGTAGGCATTTTTGGTGGGATGGTATGAAACGGATTGCAGAATTTGTAGCTAGATGTTTGACTTGTCAGTAAGTGAAGGTTGAGCATCAGAAGTCATCTGGGCCTTTGCAGCATAATAGAAATGAGAGAAGATATTGATGGATTTTGTAATCGGAATACCGAGGTCGTGGCAAGGGCACGATGCAGTATGGGTAATAGTGGAGCAATTGATAAAATCTACTCACTTTCTTCCGGTTCGTACTACTTAATCCATGGATAAGTTGAGTAAGCTATATGTAAAAGAGATAGTTAAACTGCATGAAGTTCCTATATCGATAGTCTCAGATCAAGATGCGATGTTTACATCTCAATTTTGGAAGAGTTTTCAGGGAGTTTTGGGGACGTCATTAGATTTCAATACAACTTTTCATCCTCAAACCGATGGTCAAACAAAACGAGTCAACCAGGTTATGAAGGATATACTACGGGCATATGTATTGGATTTGAAAGGTAGTTGGGTGGATCAAGTTTAGAACCAAACTAATTGATAGTGATTTTGTTAACTCATAAAAATTGGATGATCTAGAAATTGAACACCAACTTTGGCTAAAAATAAAAATTGATAGAAGAATGGGTTACCTGACCAAGTTTTACACTTAGTAACCGGGCCTCTTGTCTCACTAAGCATAGAGAGTTCACGTCAAACCGTGTGATTTTTGGAATGGATAAAATAACCTAGTGTGACTAGTTTGAGTTCGTAGCCTAGTTAACTCGAGTTATTAAGCCCTTAGAGGTGTCTTGACACCTGTTGCCCTAAAACCATCTGGTTTGGGAGTCACCGGCCAAACACTTGCTACATGGGTTTTCTAGAATGCTTAATGGACTTAGATTTTGCACAACCTTGAAGTTGGCAGTTTAAATTTAAAGAAAATTCAATGATAAATGAGAAGATAGAAAAACTGTTGAAAAGTAAGGTTGATATCACACATTCAATTGTTTGTCACATTACACATCAAAGAAAATTCTGACAAATCTTTCAAAAGCTAAATTTTAAAAAAAAATAGTTAAGAATTGTGTGAAATTGAGAATGTGGATAATTGAAAATTCAATCTTGTTAATAATTTATGGATTATCTTGTATGCATTGTGATTCTGAAAAAAAATTTGAATATGATTCAATCACTGTTGAAAATTGCATGTTTTACTTGAATATATTGCACAGTTACAGGGTAGTACAGATGTTTGTAGGTGTCATCACTGTAAACCTTCACGAGACTTCACTCGTCCTCTAGGGCCACCTAGGGGTTTAAAAGGCTTGTTGCATATGCAAAATGCAACTGGGGATCTCACGAAAGGAGATGTAGATTTAGTTTAGTTTTATTTTATTTTATTTTTCATTGCTCGAGGACTAGCAATGTCTAAGTTTGGGGTTGTGATCGGTGCTAAATGTTATACATAAAAGCACCTCAAACTTAACTTGCTAATCATTTAGAGTAATTATTTATATTATTTTATGCTACTTGATTGTTTATTCTTGTTTCAGGTTCATGCGAGGAAAAGAAGATAAAATGAAAGATTTACAAGCTTCAAAGACTCCAAAAATCTCAGAAAAGAGAAGAGTAAAAGAAAGAAGAAGAAAAGAGAGCGAAATCGCAGAAATCTACCCTGATAGATCGATTGGCCAAAAATCGCACTTCTATCAATAGAGGGGTAGTTTGATCATTTTTCTTCATCCAAAATTTATGAAACTTTTTGGGTAGATTCTAAACGACCTAAAAGAGCTATGTTTAAAATTTCGGGTCAATCCGATTAGAATTGAGCTCTGTAGAATTATTTGAAGTTTAGTGGCAAAACTGTAAATAGGGTGAAATAGTATTCCGTGAATAGTGTTTCGTGAATAGTGTTTTAGTACTTCTAAACACTTTCCAACTCTATTATTATCTTCCTAAAAGAGGGTTTAATCCTCATTCAACCCAAAAAGAGTATAGAGAGAAAAAGAAGAGTTAGAGCTTAATTAGAACTACTTATTCTACAAGGACTCTATCTTTCTCTATTTCTCTATAAAAGGAGAGATTCTTTGTAGAGATATTATTATTATCATTGGAAAGAGATTTGTAGAGATTTTGGATTTGAAGAGGAGAAGCTCTGGAGATCAAGGAAGCCATGAAGAGAAGTGCTGCAGCTTTGTCTATGAAGATGTTGCATTCCTCCCTCGTGATGAACTAATTTCCACTCTAGAGTTTCGATGAAACCCTAGCCAAGTAACTGTGTCTTTTATTTTGTTTTTATTTTGATTCTCTGTATTGTAAGACATTGATTGCATAATGAGAGGGTTGTTTTCAAACAACCGGATTTATTTTATTTATATTTGATTTCAATGGAATTCTCAACCTTGTCTTAGGTATTATGAAATTGGAAATAAAATCACTTGTGTTAATTTTTGTTAGAATTTAAACATAGGTTTTATGCAATAGTTTTAAAATATCGAGCGTTTAAATCCGAAGATATTTTATGCTAAGGGAAGACGAGTGATTACACAACTGTAGATTAGTGTGTATCATTCGTGCTAACCGAAGATACGATATGCTAAAGATATAATCCTTTGAACTTTTCTAGATTAGTTGAGAGGGGACGTGCTATCACTCTAACTAGAATGTTTGCAATTTAAGAGGTTATGATAAATTCAAAATAGGGGCTGGTTATTAGGTTAGTGGTGGATTTGAAAACCCTAGATTTTCTCTTCCAAATGATTTAAAACCATTAGTTGATAGTTTAATTTAAAAATTTCCTTTAATTAGTTTAATTAATTGTTTTAGTTAATCAAGCAAAAATTCAATTACCTATTTTATTAGTTTAAAATTAATCTGAATAAAATGCAACGAAACCAGCGCAGTCCTCAGACAAACGATACCCTTACTAGTACTATTCTACAGAATTATTACTAAGAATGAATAATTTAAGATTGACTGACAATCAGTAGTGTAGACAAACAAGAGTCATTGATGGCATTCAGGAAAATAAATAATATGGTTAATATAAATAGAAAGTGGTAAACCTAATTTTAGAATACACAGAACACAATCTCTAGAGAATAAAACGTGGGAGAGAATAAAAGTAGGGTTTTCACATTTGGAAGAGTTTTAAAGGAAGGAGATCGCGATTCCAAAGCTTGTTCTTCCTCGTGGTAGATTAAATTGTTGAAGCAAGTGAGTACTCCCCTTAAATCTAAGTTTTTGTATGTGAATTCTTTAATTTAAAAGTAAATATATTCATCTTAAATCATGATTAGCTTCATTCAAAGTTTTTTTATGAAGTATGTAAAGTTTGATAATCATATTTTAGGTTTAAGCATTTTAAATTGAATTAATATGAAGTTATTACATTTCTGAAATTTTAGGACCAGTCGTGGGACAATATTCATAATATATTCTCTCGTATTCCAAAAATACAAAATTTTGTGGATATTTTTCATATTGGTAAATACAACTCTCTGAAAACTTTCAAACAAAAATGAGTTTGTTTGATATTGATTTCATAATTTTTTTAGGACGTGTTAAACTTGTCAGCAATTTCAGAATCAGAAAAACCTAACTTGTTCTACAATTTTTTTAAATATTTTATACATGAGAGTGTTGTTTTAAAATTTTTAACACAATTATAATCTAATAGAATTTAAACCCAATTGGTCTCATATTATTTTCTTTTATATTGTATATTTTTTGAATATATTGGTGAAAGGTGTCGAAACTGTCAGAAAATTTCTCACTGCAGATAGGCTGTGTTTCACTCAATACTTTATATTTAAATTATTATAATTTGATTTTTATGATATTTTTATTATTGTGTTCTGCAAGTCTATTTTCCAGAAAAGTATGCTTCATAATTTTTAGTTAAGAGATGAATGTCCAAGAAATTATGAAACCATAAAGGTCCCTATTTTCTACGTGAGGCAGTGCAACTGTACGTATTGAGTTTAATTATTTATGGAATTATAAGTACATAAATGAAGAGAATGAAACTAAAACAAATGAAATAAATTTTTTTATTTATTTTAAATAAGATCATTGAAATATTATATTGTTTGTTACAATTATGTAAAATTTTATAACTTGATAGATAGACTTGAAAAGTATGAGTTATTTAATTAATGTATTGTTATCATTGTTTCATTTCATATACTGTTTTGAATGCATGCTTGTTCTTGTTCCACATTATTATGATGGTATGGGACACCATAATAAAGAGAGTATATTTTGTTAATGGTAAAGACCATTACCCAATGGATGACTTTGAAGTGTATGATACTCTTGAAGAAGTCTAAGTCTATGAGTGATCTCCAGGAGATTCCACTAGGAGAGTTCGGGACTTCTCAGTAAGACAACCTTAGGTGTATTGTGAACTCAAGAGTCCGGGACTTCTCAGTCTAACAATACGACTTAAGGGTCCCTTAATGATGGACCTTAATGATGGATTAGATGACCTTAGACCACTGCCAATAGGCTAAACTCTAGGAGAATCCTATGGGCAGAGGACCAAACTAATTAGAAATTAACTGCAGTAATTATTGCATATTTTAATATTGGGATATTAAATGTCAAATACTTTTGTAAATTGCTGCATGCTTGTTGTATTCACTTGTTGAGCTTAGAGCTCACTCTTGCTATTGTTGAATTTTTCAGGAGACACTGGAAGAGGTTATGGAGTCAAGAGGACAAAGTTAGTTGTCAAGACATTGTTGAGTTTTAGTTGAACATTTATCTGAGGTAGAGTGAGATGTAGTGAAGTTTAATCAATTTGCTTTAAGTCTTTTACTCTTTGTGGTTTGTTTAAACTTCAGTTGCTTGATGATATATCTGAATGGTATTTATTAGGAATAAATTTCATTGTTATTGGGGTTTGTCCCCGGATCATACCTCGGGATCTACACAAATATGAGATATATTGTGTGCATATTTTGGGGCGTGACAATAGGTATGCGATCCAAAATCATGCCTTGATGCATTGCCGAGGACCACCGTAGGGGATTAGACATGTGATCCAAGAGGTGTTGTCAAGGGCCGCCGGATGTGAAATAAGTAATTCAAATGAAGAAAATGAATTGACTTGTGCTGTCATTAATTACCTCTTGAGTCAAATGTAATAATGACGTATGATTGCATGTGTTGTGTGTTTTGTGTGTTCATTTGCTGAGCTCTATGCTCACTCTTGCTATGTTGACATTTTTTAGGAGAGACCTGAAAGCCATTTGAAGCTCTAGAGGAATTTTGAAGAACATTATGTTTATCTCTTTTTGCGAGTGAGTATATATGAAGAGAAACTATGTTGAAAACTTAGTTTCACACTTCATACTTTGTGCAAACTTTATAGTTATGCTCGTTTGTTATACAACTAGAATGGTTTTATGTTTATAAACTTCATTCACTTTTGGGATTTGTCACAGGTTCACACTTAGAGAACATATAAAAATAGGAGATATATTGTGTATATGAGTTTCGAGGTATGACAGCCCTGAAGGCAGGTCGGGCCTGATTTGAAAGGCCCTCTAACTTGAGGGTTGGACCTAATAGAACCTAGGCCTTGTCCTAGCTCTACCCTCCCTAGCCTTCACCATCTAGTATATATCAATTCTTTAAATTGATAGAATCTTTGATCCTCAACTTATGCAATTATACTTAAAATATGTTCTAAGGAAATTATATATAACAAATGAGGTAGTAAGTATGCATTAGGAGCAATCTTTTAGAAATCTTTATAAAAAGTGTAATATAAAATTTGTTACCCCGAACATAATGTCAAGGGTAGAAAACGTTGTTGCGACAAGTTCAATAAAAATAATGAATAAGGCTTTTTGAGGTTTGAAGAAAAAATGAGTTAAACTATCCATGTAGAATTAAAATCAGGAGTGGATCAGTATTTAGAAGAATTAAGAGAAAAATTTACAAAATTTGATAGTGAAAATCCAATTCAACAAATTATTTAATTTTATTGATGATGGCCTATGATATTTTAGCGATTCCAATTTCAACAGTTACTTTTGAGTTTGTATTTAGCATTAGAGGAAGGGTACTTGATCAATTTAGGAGTTGTTTAAAATCATGCACTATAGAAACTTTAGTTTGTTGCCAAAATTGGATTCGTTCGAAGGATAATGATTCACTAAGTATTTTGGAAGTAAGATGTATTGAAAGAAGATCTAAATAGTTAAACATAAAGGGGATTGAGTTTCATTAAGTAGAAACAAATTATAAAACAATAATAGTTACATTATATGTATCTTACTAAAAGTGCTTTTGTCCCCGCCTGATGCCACAAACAAAAATAAATTTAACTGTGTCATACTGCTCTTTGCATTGTATTGTCAGTCCCAAGCCTAGATAAAAAAGATGATAATTATACATCATGTTGATAGTTAGTATAGAAAAAAATTGCACTAAATGGTATGATTTAAAATTTTCCTTTGCTTCCCTTTTGCCCCTGGCCCTTAAGGATAGGGCTTAGCTAATTCAGCCCCTCTGAGGGCTAGGGCCTACTAATACTTAGGTCTTGCCTTTTAACGGCCCTCAGTGTCACCCCTACTTTAGGTTGGCTCAACTTTTAATAGGTCCCATTGTCAGCACCTGATAGCCTTTGGGAGCACTTAATGATTAAGTTGAGCTCATGGCTTAAAGATTTGTAGTCCAAAAGTTTGTAGCTAACTGTTAATTGTCCAGTCTAAACAATTTAGTAACGCTAACCTGAATCTGAAATATCAAAAGTTCATTTGTTGAGTAATTGGAGATGGGGTGGTAGTTTTAACCCTACTTGTCAACTCACTAGAAACCACCTGACCTCTTACACGGGTTAAGGTTGTGGTTCTTAACCTTGGGACCGAGATTAGGTTTCTACAATTCTTTTTATAATTTGATTTGGTTCAAGATAATTAGTAGAATATTTAACATATTTACAATTATAATAATAGATTTAACTTAAAATGTGACTCTAATTGAAATTATAGTTTAAGTTATATATTTGAATACATAATAAATGATTTGATATATATTCTTTTAATATGAGCCATCATTTAATTACATATTTAATAGTCAGTGGTAGTGTTCGGTGTTTTAAAACATGAAAACTCGGATTGACTTGAGACCTAGTCGAGTTAAATCGAAAACTCGATAGATCTCAAAACTTAAGACTTGATAATATAATATATTTCTAATATTTATCATATATAAATAATATAAATTAATATTTAATGATAAAACTACATCTTTTTTCATAGTAATTATTTCTATCATCTTTTTAGCTACACTTTGATCAACTTTAGGGCATTTTACAACATCTCCAGACATCTTTGCAATGTGTTGTTTTAACATGTAAATCCCTCCCCACATTGTTTTTCCACAATAGTTACAACAAACATGTTTCTTATCCGTTGAAATAGCCATATAATGAGCCTAATCAACATTTGTCAAGTGAGACATTTCAATCACTAAATGGATTGATGCATCAAGTGTATTTGTTGATTCATTTTTACCTCCTTCTAATGAAGCCATAACACATAATCTAATTTTTTAAAAAGAAAACATTACAAGTTAGCATTTTATAATTTACAAACATTACAATAATTTAAAACACATGTATTAGTTGTTTACAACAAACACATTTGTTTCCTCTATATTCATAGTAGCTTCAATACGTGAAAGTAATATTTTAACATATTTCATGTCACACATGTGTGTCATACTTGGCACTCCCTTTGTACAAATATGCTTCTAGCAACCAAAGGAACTCTATAGAAACTTATATAAATTACGTGTCCAAGTTTTGTTTTCAAAATTGGTTAGTCAAAACTATTACATGGGCAATATTGAGGATGCTAACCACTAGGACACAAATAGCACATTGATCTAGGACTAGGCCCAAATAACACCTTGGTAAGGAGGGATCTCATGCATGCAATCATAAGAGGACACCAAACATCTGTATCTCATTCCACTTCTCACTACCTAGGGGGCCAACACCACACACTTAACGAGAAGCACAATGAAGAATACCCCTTTGAAGTATCAACTAATGGAGGACGAGCCTTCCCGCCTATGAGTAGCTAGCTAGTAGCCACATCTCTAAGATGTATTGTCAAAATATAAAGCAATCTGTAACTTTTTTTTTATAGAAAAATCTCTACCTAAAATATAAAGTGTCATGCCAAAATATAAAGTATTCTCTTCTTTTTCTTATATAGAAAATTTGTACTTTAAATATAAAAGTTATCAACTTTATTTTGAGAATTTAAAAAGAATAAACACTAGTTGAAAATTTACGTATGGTCATCGTCAATTTTTTCTAAGATCTTTCTTTTCTACAAACTTTTGGCATACCATGTTGCCTAAGCTTTCCCTCACACAATAAGTTTCCCTCCCATGCATCTCTCTCTTTCGGTATGTCTCTCTCTGTTTCTACAAATTTGTAGTTTACCGTGTTGCCTAAGTTTTCCAGACACCGTAAGCTTTCTCTCCCCATGCCTTTTCAAAAGTGTATCCATTTTTGAGATTGTTGGGAACAAAAATATTTGGATATCTTTCTCTTCAACCCGGCCAGCTAAAAATTTAACAAATTCACGAAGATGAAGAACAACGACAAGCTACCATTACACAATTAGTTTTAGAAGGGTGTTTAGATGTTGATAAGATTTTGAAACTAGTGGAGAATCGGTTTGGAAGGGTGTTTAAATCTCTTATTCTTCTTCTTTTGTAGAAACATGGTTTACAGAAAAATAAATAATGAAATCATTTTCATTCTCCTTCGTTTTTAATTTTTATTAGGTCTTTAAAAATAATTTATAAGATTTTAGTAATATCTATTGAGGGATCAATTCGATCCACTGGACTCGGTCGAGTTTACTGAGTCAGTTGAATTTCAAACCGATTTGCTACACTTTCGGGTTTCTAACCGAGTTAGCTCAAAATTTGGAGATCGAGATAACTCAACGATTCTTAAAACATTGGTAGTGTTAGGGCTCATTTGGTAGATCTTGTCTATTTAGGAAAGATCTAACTGAAATAGATTTGTGGCAAAAAGAGTTGTAAGAAATAGATCTGAAGACAGTAAAACTGTTTCGCATTGCAATTTAATAGAGTGTTTTTTTTATAAAACTATGTTTGACAACATCATCATATTGCATCTTATTGCAGGGGCAGTTAATGTTATTTTAAAAAAATAATTTTCATTGAGGATCCAATTCAAACAAAAATACATGTGGATATCCATCAAGCATGACAAGTCCATCAAACATTTAAATACCATTTTACATATATCCAAAGAGTACAACATCAGCCATCTAATAAGGAGTATAGCATCAAATTTGTCATCCTGAGATCAAGACCTTGCGGTCCTCTTATTAGAACTCTTCTCCAAAACATACTTTTTTATATTTTACCCATTTAGAACATGAAATGAAGTTTCTAACATAAGATAAATGTTGGGGACAACCATGATCTCGATGGAAAATGTGTTTAAGGACTTCGATTAAATAGATTTCAGCAATTAATTCGGAGTAGTTTTAGGATCTACATACTTTAAGAATTTTTTCAGTTAAAATGGGATTCCAGTTTAATGGTTAGAGTAGTTGCGATCATTTGTGGAGATTAGCAGACAGAGTAAAATTTTGTCGGTGGTGATAGAGAATTAAAGATAATTCATTTGTGTACATTCTCCTTGTCAAATCCAACTTCATGAAGTCCCTTCATAACCTCTTAGGAAAGAAATGAGTAGAGGAAGTGCTCTTAACGGTTTAGTCTCCACATTGGTTGTGTGTAGGATAAGAGGAATGTGCGTACAGAAATTGATGGGTAAGTCATCTTTGACTTCCGGAATCCCATCAAGGTCAAATCGCAGCAACAATAATCACAATCATTGCACCAAGAATAGATTGACGGCGATGATCTTTTCAATGAATGCAGAAGAAAAGTCTAAGTTCCAAACTGTAGTGACCCTAATTTTAAATTAAATACACTTAGGGGTAAATTGGTAAATTATACCCTGAGGGTAATTTAGTAATTAGTATTTTTGATGTTTGGTCTTATGGCTAACCTTAGTGGGGTAGAGCTAAACCAATGATTTAATTTAATGGATTAAATTGGCTAAATCTAGGTTATAAGAAAATAGACCTTAGTGGGGATATATTAGTAAATCTCTAAATGGAGTTTAATATAAATAGAATTATTTAACCTAGTAGCCGTATTTTTGCTAAACTTGAATTAGGAGAAGTGAGATACGATTGTTTTGGGAGGAAAGGAGGAATGCGGCTGTAGAGTTTAGAATTCTGTCGGATCCAGTGGAGAACTCGATAATTGGAATTAGATCATCCAAGTTAGCATCAAATATCTCCTAAGCAATCAATCTCTTGCCTTCTCGAAATCATATCTAGAGGCAAGTGGATACCTCTGTAGTTTAGATGTAGGGTATGTTGTGATCACACAATAGTTTTAATGTTTTTTTTTTTGTGTTAATGATTGTGTGTATGAAAATATGATGGATCAGATAAATATTTTATACAGATATTATTCTGATTTATTAAAGATGTTATGGATGATTTTAATAAATGATAGAATAACATATTAGATTTTAGGGAAGAAAATACGAAAGATCTGGGAGTTTATAATTGTTTAATTTTCTGAATTGATTTTAATTTAAAGAATTTACCCAGTTTTGGAATACATGTCATAACTTTATGACCTTAAGTCTGGTTTTGGTCTGATAGTACATCTTTTCGAAGAGCTCGAAAATATCTACAACTTTCATGAAATTTTTTTCCCAAAATCAATACGTTTAGGAGTCAAAACCTGAGTAGAAAATCAAAAATGGGAAAAATGATATTTTTCACATTAATTTTTCTAAGATACTTTAATTGAATGTATATATGATTTGGGTGTGAGAACATTATTTTGTTGGGATTCCTTTATAACTAATTAGTTAATTTGTTAGATGGTTGAAAGATACCTTTAACAAACTTACGTAATTAATTACTAAATAATTTGTTAGTACCTTGGCTTATATCTTATTAGTTAATTTGTTGGGTGGTTGAAAGATACTTCTAATAAACTTAATTAATTAGTTACTAACTAATTGATTAGTAACTTGGCTCATTTATGCTAGTATAAGGGTTTTACAAAATTCACTAGCATAAAAAGGGTTTTCCAAACCCTTAAGGGTTTGTGAAACCCTGAACCCCATCATCATGAGAGACTGAAAATTTGTAGGGTTATAAATATTTGATATTTATAACTAAGGTTTCAGTTGTAGGAATACAGCTGAAATCTATTTTGTAATAAAATATGTTATATCTGCCTAGATTTTAATTATGAATTATAGCATAGTAGATTTTAATTGTGAATTATGATCTTGTCTGTTACAACTATGTTATTTAATGTTATACTATGTTTTCATAACTATAGGAATTCATCTTCTAAAATAATGGTGATTCAATTAACATTGTGATAACCTTGGTTAATGGTCAATCAAGGAGTAAGTTGTGTAAGACCTCCATAAATGGATCATACGGTGATGTTGTGTACCACCCAAAGATGGTTTCAGGGTGGTGTAGAGTACCTACCCAGAAACAAATGATTGAATTGAGTTGTGTAAGACACTCAATTCTCAGATGGGTGAACTGTGTGAGACCCAAGAGATAGGAAAAGCTGTGTAAAACCCCAAGGATTCCCTTGGTCAATAGGGTAAGTTGTGTAAGACCCCTATTGACCGGACTAAAACATAAGTAAAGACTTACTTGAATAACATGCATAACTTATTAGTCGTCTTATCATATGAATTGTTAATGCATTTAAATTATAGTTGTATTCTCTTGTTGAGTTGTGAGGTCATCATTGTTGATTCTTCCTTTCAGGTGATGATTAAGAAAAATAGGAATCTTTGAGCAAATGGGACCAGCCTTAAAGTTTTCTTTTCCGTTAGAGTGTGAGAGAACTTTAGAGAGGTACACTACATGAAAACTTTAGATGGTTTATTTTTTAGGAGAACTCATGTTGTTGAGTCTTTTAATTATGCTGGATATTTATATTTGTTTAATGGAGTATTAAATGATTTTAATTTCCATTAATATTGGAATTATGTTTTCGGTTCACGCCTTGATATCTATACAAATATTAGTATTATTGTGTATAGGTTTCGGGGCGTGACACAAAATCTCACTGTAGTCGTGACAAGTGTGTCACCACATCTCATTGTTACCTTGAGAATCAGCACAAATCATAATTTATTTTCTGGATTTTATTTTGTTAACCTATTGAAGGGGTAGCAATGGTAGGTGTTGCGACCACTCTAAGAATTTTTCCTTTAATATCTGGGGTTTTACCCCATGCAAGTCGACTCGACTAGGTAGGGTAGTCAAATGGCAACACCTTTCTCGTATGTAAGGTAGTCAAAGGGTAGAGCCTAAGTCTCACTAGGTCTGACCCTCATCTACAAGGGTCCGGTCCTAGCCCTCGAAGGGCCTAGCTTGAACTAGCTAGGCCCAATCCGTACCCTCAAGGGCTTGGGCCTAAAAGAAGAGGGGATTTTTTTTCCTTACACCGCCATCAGATACCAACCTGAAATCAACCCCTGTCTTTTTATCCAATCTTGGGAATAGTGATGCAACATAAAGAGTAGTATTGCGGGGTTATTGTTTTTTGCTCGGTGGAGGAATGAAATAATTTTCCTCAAGTTAAAAATAATACAACATACTATAAATTATTATGTGCTTAATATTCTTTTATAATGAAATTATATTTAATATACTCTATATTATTTTCTTTGTTTAGTATAGGTTTTTTCTTTCCATATATATAATTTTCACAAGAGTACTAATATAAGTTATATATAGATCTTACATGTATAATATATATCTTTTTTAAGTATTAATATAAATGATAGTACTAATTTTGACCTAGTGACAATATTAGGCCTTTTGAAACGCACAATATTAAGCATGTGTTTAATTTTAATATAGACATAAGGTATTATAATAGTATATATCTAATTTTAACACAATATATATTAACATAACGACAATTATTATATACAGGGAGTCATTAATTTAACGAAGGTAAGTATGTTAGTAATTAGGTTAGTAAACTGACACAATACTAACATAAGGCATAATGCAAATAGGTTAGTATGTAAAATATATGTGTATATATATTATATATATACTATACTATACATGTATATAATAGTATTGTAGAGTATGTAGAGGGCTAGGCATGGCCTTGACCCTTGATGTCGCCCAAAGATATGCGGTACTTTTGCAGGACAGTAAAAGTTTGTCGATCCACATAGAGAAGTGAAGGTAGGGAACTTGTAGAAAAAGAGATTGTAGATTTTTGGTAGAGAAAGTTGTAATTAATATAGAGGGAATATCAATGAGAGAAAGCGCCAAGGCGTCGTGTTTCCTCCTCTTAATGGTGTAATATCAATTTGCTTAATCAAAAGTATAACTCAATTGGGGATTTCACATCCCAAACCCTCAATCGGAAAATCTAGAAATTCAATTTATAATGAAAACCTAAAATCATTTTTCACTCAACTATCCAAACCAAGTTTTAACCCAAACAATAACTTCACTGGAAAGATCTAAGGTCAACGATATACCTAGAGGGAATATCGTAGCAAAGGATAATATCCGTTGAGAATAGAGTTCTTCGTTTGAGAAATCAATAATTATTACCTAACTACAAGAAAAGTATGACTGAACTCATGAAAAGATTTAAATCCAAGTGATTGAATTAAAAGAGAGACTCAAACTAGAAGAACAAGAGAAATTGAAATCATAGGCACTAAAACAATTCAATGGATTAAATCAAACTAACATCCACTCATTAAGATAATTCCACCATAGCTAAGGTTAGGGATTTAGCAATCCATACAAAAGAAAAATTAAAACAATAATAAAAGCTGAGATGAGCACCAATGTGTGCAGAGTAATGGTGGGACGTTCGTATGGGATGTATGTAGTTATTGCTCTTCCCTTTCGTTTTCTATTTGATTTAGATTTTCTCCTTTTTCAAAAATAGAAACATCAATAAAGCACGCTTCTTCTTTCTAATTTAGGAGAGTTCCATCATTTTTATGCCAAAATCACATTTATACATATCTTGCTAAGATTCTCTACCCATGTGTGATAGAATTTTTCTATACTTGGTATTGGGCTTTGGCCTTGGGCTTTGACTCTTTGACTTGAGACTTGGCTTCTTGGACTTGGGCTTTATCTTCTCTAATCCTGAGAATGGTCTGCATTAAGATTCTTATTTCGTCATTTTGACTTTTCTTTATCTGTTGATTTCCATGAAAGCTCTTTACTCGAATTTCTTGCATAAATAATATAAAAATACTTAGAATTCATAATCTATAAATTCATAATCTATAGATGAGGGAACAAGTTAAAATATAGAATTTAAATCTTGGATTCAGACTAGAAAGTGTGATAAAGGGTTACATAGTACTAGTTTGGAGTGTACTTTTGCACACCCATCAACTTTCATTTTAGAGGGCTTTCAAAAATTCGGCCCTACCTGACCTGTGAGTTTTTAAATAAATAAAAACTCTCAAATTTCCAGACTTAGGAGGGCTAGGTTGAGTCAAGGCTAGGGTCAACGGCGGAGCCACATGGGGCCCAAGGGGGGCTCAAAGCCCCCCCCCCCCCAACACTTTTGAAGAAAAAAATTCTCTAGAATTCATAGGGACATAGCGTGGGAGCAGGGAATAGGGCGGCTCTAGCCCTCCTGAACTTTTAAGGGAAAAAAAACATACTTATACAGTAGGCCCTCTTATAATTAATATTTTATAACTTAATAATCTCTAATAATTAATAAATTTATAAGGAACCAACTTGGTTCTATAGTGTGTAATTAATAATCTCTTATAATTGCTATTTAATAATTTTTTAAGAAAAACGTAGTATATTATTAATTATAAGAGAGGTTTTATTGTCACGCCCCGAAAATCAAGACAATTCATATCTCATAAATGAACGGACTTTTAGGCGTGGACCTGGAACAAATCCCAAGACTAAATGGAAATAATTCAAATTAATCCATTAAACAGAAATGTATATCTAGCCACTAAAATAAATCAACGACAATAACCAAATAAAATAGACATTTTAAGTCTCAATTAAAACTCACCTAAACAAGTTCCTTAAACAACTCAACAAAAATCTAACTAAAACAACTCCACAGACTAACTAAGCTCCTGCTTACTTCTAATTTTCTCAGGTATTTCCTGAAAAGATAGAGTATAACAAGGGTGTGCACGAGGGCTCAACAAAAGAACACATCGAACAACCAATAATTATATCATGACAAATGCAATAAATTTTGCAACAAAATATTACAACATATGCAATTTATTTATACACAAGTTTCAAAATTTACCGTTAATTCAATTATTGGTCACGGTCTCATGTCCATAGAATTAAAACTAATATCGTCCTATTGACATTCTTCCACTGACAACACTAAGCTCATCCAGTCGGGTTCCCACAAAGTTCGCCCTTCAGTTATTTGATATAACGAGTGTCTCACTCCGTTAGTCAAGGGTCATTTGGTTTAACATTGATCTTCCAATACTATTCTTGGGATCGCACTAAGTTTACCCAATTTTCACTTTTTGGCTCCCACAAAGTTCACCCGGGGATTCTCTTCTGGGCATCATACTAAAGTCCTCCCACAAACGAACCCCACCCAAGGTTTTGGTTTTTTATTGAAATCTGGATTTATTGAATGACATACAAGGCAATATTCATAGATTAAACATGACATGTACATCAACAATTAATAAACAAAATAATAATTGACAAGAGCATGCAAGATTTCATCTCATTATTCACAATAATTAAGAATATTAAATATAAATAATATATTCGATTAAAGTATCTTAGAAAAATTAATGTGAAAAAATATCTCTTTCTCGTTTTTGATTTTCAACTAAGGTTTTGACCCACAAAACTATTGATTTTTGGAAAACTTTATTCAAGAAAGTTGTAGATCTTTTTGAACTTTTCGAAATGATGTACTATCGGACAAAAATCAGACTTAAAGTCATAAAGTTATGACTCGTATATCGAAACTGGGTAAATTTCCTTTATATTAACTCAAATCCAAAAATTCACCTATTATAATCTCCTAGATCTCTCATGTTTTCTTCCCTAAAATTCTATTTTTCTCAATGGTTTTTCATCCCTAAATTCAATTCATTGTTTTTCTGACATTTAATTCGTTTATGATAATTATAGATGTAAAACAAGAGTTGAAACAACAAGATTTAAATATCAAAATATACTAAGTTTAATTTCAGGATTGTAAGAATTACCTAAAACATTACTCAGAAATTTAAACTCTAATTTATGAGTTTCTAACATGGATCATCATTCCTATAAATCCAAAACATAATTAAAACCTAGAACTAAGGTGGAGTGTTCACTTGCCTCAACAATTTAATCTATCACGAGGAAGAACAAGCTTTGGAATCGCGATCTCCTTCCTTGAAAACTCTTCCAAATGTGAAAACCCTACTTTTCTTCTCTCTCATGTTCTATTCTCTATAAATTGTGTTCTGTGTATTCTGAACTTAGGTTTACCACTTTCCATTTATATTATCCATATTATTTATTTACCAGAATGTCATTAGTGACTCTTGTTTGTCTACACTTCTAATTAAATCTCAATCAAGGTTATTCTAATTCCCTTATTTATTCTCACATTAGCTAATTAATTTCAAGGTCACTACAATCTACCCTCCTTAAAAGAAATTTTGTCCTCAAAATTTAACATACCTCATCAGGAAAAAAATGTGGATACTTTTCCTCCATCTCCGACTCCAGCTCCCAAGAGGCTTCACCTATGTCATGATTGTTCTAGAGAACCTTCACTAAGGTGATGGACTGAGCTCTAAGTTGTTTCGCCATACTGTCCAAAATGCGAACCGGTCTCTTCTCATAAGATGCATCCTGCCTGAGCTCCAAGGTACTGAAGTCAATAGTGTGAGACTCATCTCTCACATACTTACCCAGCATAGATACATGAAACACATTATGTACCCCAGATAGACTAGGTGGCAAAGCCAGTCTATATGTTACAACTCTGATCCAATCCAACACTTCAAATGGTCAAATGAACCTAGGAGACAACTTCCCCTTTTTCTTTCCAAATCTCACAATACCCTTCATTGGAGAAACCTTAAGCAAAACATGATCGCTAACTGTAAACTCTAGGCTTCTTCGCCGGTCTACATAAATCTTTTCCCGACTTTGAGTAGTTCTCAACCGCTCCCTGATCAATGCTACCTTCTCAGTAGCCTTACGAACCATTTTTGGTCCGAGCAAACTACTAACGCCTACCTCTGCCCAACAAATAGGTGATCTACAAAGTCTACCATATAGAGCCTCGTACGGCACCATCCCGATACTGGCATGATAACTGTTATTATATGCAAACTCCACCAAAGGTAGGTGAGCCAACCAATTACATTTAAAATCCAAAATACATGCCCAAAGTATGTCTTCCAACACTTGGTTGACTCATTTCGTTTGACCATCAGTTTGGGGATGAAAAGGCGTACTGAAATCTAATGATGTCCCCAAAGCCCTTTGAAAACTCTTCCAGAATTGAGATGTAAACATCGCATCTTGATCCGAGACTATCGATATAGGAACTCCATGCAATTTAACTATCTCTTTTACATACAGCTTACTCAACTCATCCTAAAGTAAGTAGTATGAACCAGAAGAAAGTGAGTAGATTTTATCAATCGGTCCACTATTACTCATACTGCATCGTGCCTCTACCTCGACCTCAGTAGTCCGACTACAAAATCCATCGATATCATCTCCCATTTTTATTCTGCAATGGACAATGACTATAAAGGCCCAGATGGCTTCTAATGTTCAGTTTTCACTTGCTGACAAGTCAAACATCTAGCTACAAACTCTGCAATCTATTTCATACTAACCTACTAAAAATGCCTACAAAGATCTCGATACATCTTTGTATCACCCGGATGAACCGCATATTTTGCATAATATGCTTCCTCAAGAACCTCTCTCTTTAAATCAGTCAAATCTGGAACATACAATCTACTACGAAATCTCACACCACCATTGATCCAACAGCCCAATCTGTAGTATTACCAACAACTGCCTCTGGTACTCTCGATTGCAACTTTCCTTTTTACGATTGAGCTTGAATGATTTTACTGACCAATGTCGGTTGGATAGTTAGACTGAATAGAAAAGCATTGGCATTCTGCTGAACTGGATGAATATTATATTATGAAACTACCTCTAACACATTCCACTCCTGAACTATCATAAGAGTAACTAATCCTCTCAGTTTGAGGCTCAATGCATCTGCTACAACCTTAGCCTTCCCAGGATGATAGTGAAAAGTAAAGTCATAATCTTTTAGATGTTTCATCCACTTTCGCTGCCTCATGTTCAACTCCTTCTGAGAGAACAGGTATTTCAAACTTTTGTGATTAGAAAAGAACTCAAACTTCTCTCCATAAAGATAGTATCTCCATATCTTCAATGCAAAAATAATTGTTGCCAATTCCAAATCATGAGTTGGATAGTTCTTCTTATAAACCTTCAACTGACGAGATGCATAAGCAACCACCTTACAATTCTGCATCAAAACATACCCCAAGCCCTGATGAGATGCATCACTATAGACCACAAGTCCTCCATGGCTCTCAAGAATGGTGTGCTCATGTCAGTCGGGTCTTAACTCAACAAAGACCTACTCACAACTGTCTTCCCAAACAAACTTCACATATTTCTTAGTCAGACGATTCAAAGGTACAGAAATCTTTGAAAATCCCTCAATGAAACGTCGATAGTATCCGGCCAGACTCAGAAAACTATGAATCTAGGTAACTGGAGTGGGTTATCCCTAGTCCATTACCACTTCAACCTTAGTAGGATCCACTAACACTCCTTCTATTGAAATGACATGTCCCAAAAACTTGACTTGCTTCTACCAGAACTCACATTTTGAAAGTTTGGCATACAACTGATGTTTTCTCAAAATCTGAAGTGTGATATGAAGATGATGCTTATGCTCTTCACTAGAGTTCGAAAAAATCCAAATGGCATCCACAAAGACAACAACAAATTGATCTAGGAAAGGCTTAAAACCCGGTTCATCAATTCCATGAAATTCGTTGGTACATTAGTCAGTCCAAATAACATGACTAAGAACTTGTAATGTCCATACCGATTCTGAAAAGCAGTCTTAGAGATGTCTTCCTACTTCACTCTCAACTAGTGATAACCTGACCTCAAGTCAATCTTGGAAATAACTACACTCCTCTGAGTTGATCGAATAAATCATTAATCCTAGGTAAAGAATATTTGTTCTTAATAGTCACTTTATTCAATTGCCAAAAATCGATACTCAATCGCATTGATCCATCATTCTTTTGACATATAGTACCGGCGCACCCCACGGCAAAGTATTAGGCCAAACAAAGTCCTGATCCAACAACTCTTGGATTTGCCCCTTTAATTCCTTCAATTTTATTAGCGTTATCCTGTAAGGTGCCTTTGACATTGGTGAGGTACCCGGTCCTACATCAATACTAAAATTCATTACCCTCCTAGGAGGCAACCCCGTATCTCTTGGAATACATCAACAAACTCGGAGACAACTGGTATTTGTTCCAACCCAATACCTTGATCCACACTCTCAATGTGAGAGAGAAATCCTTTAGTCAACACTTCATTTGTGTGACTACTCCGAAAAAGAAATGATAACTCACTAGAGATTAAAAATATATATATATATAACTGTTTTCTCAAAATAAGACAACTTACCATGAAAGGCTGCTAACTAATTCATACATAAGATCACATCGAATTCCCACATCTCGAGTAGCACTAAGTCAACTAGCAAAACTATCTCTCCAACCTTGATTGGATACTCTCTACAATTAAGGTCAAGAATAGCTGACTCTTCAAACGGTGTCATAACTGACAAAACTACTTCTAAGGTTTCACGCACTAAACACAAGATATTCTACTCTTTGGTCATTTCAGGAAAATACTCAACATAGAATTTAAAGTTAAATTATTCCTAGATCATCTCGATCACATCCTCGATCTTAATTGTTACACAACAATGGTGTGCCTCACCTTCCTAGATCATCACAATTTAAAACTTCAAGATCTTCTTGAATGTGAGAATTCACTCGTCTACCCCCAGAGGACTTACAATCCCGCCCAAGGTAGATGAATTCCACCTTATAAACTCCTTAATCAGCTCAACCATTGGGTTAAATTCTAATGGTTGACTAGATACTTCTGGCCTAGCTCTGACTTGATGAATAGTTAATCTCATCAAATAATAAACACTAGAGTTCTATCATGATCCTAATCACAACATACTACTCTAATGTTATCCTAAACTCCACAGTGACCCTAAGAACCAATCCTAGGTGTCACTCTTGTTATACCAGGGTTTCTAAACCTAGTGCTCTGATATCAATCTGTCACGCCCCGAAAATCAATACAATTCATATATCATAAATACACGGATTTCTAGGCGTGGACCTGGAACAAATTCCAAGACTAAATAGAAATAATTTAAATTAATCCATTAAACAGAAGTATATATCGAGTCACTAAAATAATTCAGTGACAATAACCAAATAAAATAGACATTTTTTAGTCTCAATTAAAACTCACCTAAACAAGATCCTTAAAAAACTCAATAAAAATCTAACTAAAGCAAAGAGCTCCACAGACTAACTAAGCTTCTGCTGACTTCTAATTTCTTCCAGTCTTTCCTGAAAAGATAGAGTATAACAAGGGTGAGCACGACAGCCTAGCAAAAGAACATATCGAACAATCAATAATTATATCATGACAGATGCAAAAAATTATGCAACAAAATATTACAACATAAACAATTTATTTATACACAAGTTTCATAATTTGCTGTTAATTCAATTATTGATCACGGTCTCATGTCCATAGGATTAAAACTGATTCCTACTGACATTCTTCTACTGACAACACTAAGCTCATCCAGTCGGGTTCCCACAAAATTCGCCCTTCAGTTATTTGATATAACGAGTGTCTCACTCCGTTAGTCAAGAGTCATTTGGTTTAACATTGATCTTCCAATACTATTCTTGGGATCACACTAAGTTTACCCAATTTTCACTTTTGGGCTCCCACAAAGTTCACCCGGGGATTCTCTTCTGGGCATCGTACTAAAGTCCTCCCACAAGCGAACCCCACCCAAGGTTTTGGTCTTTTATTGAAATCTGGATTTATTAAATGACATACAAGGCAATATTCATAGATTAAACATAACATGTACATCAACAATTAATAAACAAAATAATAATTGACAAGAGCAGCATGATTTCATCTCATTATTCACAATAATTAAGAATATTAAATATAAATAATATATTCGATTAAAATATCTTAGAAAAATTAATGTGAAAAAAAATCCCTTTCCCGTTTTTGATTTTTGACTAAGGTTTTGACCCACAAAACTATTGATTTTTGGAAAACTTTATTCAAGAAAGTTGTAGATCTTTTTGAGCTCTTCGAAACAATGTACTACCGGACCAAAATCGGACTTAAAGTCATAAAGTTATGACTCGTATATCGAAACTGGGTAAATTTCATTTATATTAACTCAATTCCGAAAATTCACCAATTATAATCTCCTAGATCTCTCATGTTTTCTTCCCTAAAATTCTATTTTTCTCAATGGTTTTTCATCTCTAAATTCAATTCATTGTTTTTCTGACATTTAATTCGTTTATGATAATTACAGATGTAAAACAAGAGTTAAAACAACAAGATTTAAACATCAAGGGCCCGTTTGGTTCGGATTAAAATAAGCACTTATGAGGGGATTAAACGCTTATGAAGGGATTGTGGCTAGATAATAGCGTTTGGTTAGGTTACCTATAACTGCTTATTTAATAACCACTTGTGTTCATAAGTGATGATTCCGTAATCGCCAAGGGCAGTGATTATAGGGGGAAGATAACCACTTAACGCGTGAAAAATTATCGGGGGATTATTTGATGGGAGAGAACACAAGTAAGAGACGTTCTCCTCATCTCTCTCCTCCTCACCTCAACGAAGCAAAAGGGGCTGAACTTCAGGTACAAACTCCTCTTCTCTTCTTCTTCTTCTCCTCTTCTTCTTCTTCTTTTTTTCTTCTTCTTAGACTGTAATAGAGATAGACTTTCATTGTCCTCTTCTTCTTCTTATTTTTTTTACTTTTCTTTCTATTATTCTTGTTCATCATCTTCTTTTGATTTCAATTTCGAAACCCTAACCCTAGAAATTTTAGGCAATGAAGGATTTTGATAATAGGGTTTTAGTCAGCGTCAATGCTCCGACAAGGCGTCTTTGCTTTGCCAATCTCAATCTTCAAAGTTAGGGAACATTTAGAAGTAACAGAGAAGGCAAGATGGCATTTATCATGGGATTTGCAGAGGATGACAAAGACAACATTTAAGCTTTATTTGATTCATAGGAGAAGGGGCCTAGTGTTGGTTGGTTTGTAATTCCTGAATACTCAAGACTTTGGTTGTGTTTAAATAAATGTTCGTGTAAATCTGGTTGGTTAGAAGACATTTAGGGAAAAATATTCTCCAGCCCTCTTATTGTCCTTCTGTGGCCAGTTATAGGCACTTACTAACTCATTGCTATATGTGAGGATTTAGATTGTTGCAAACAAAATAATAATAATAATAATAGGGTTTTAGTCAATTTGTTGGGGGTTTTGAGAATGTGGTTTTTGAGTTCTTTTTGTTATTCATTTTAGGATAATCATCTACATGTACATGTACAGATTAGTCTCTCCATCTCATTCTCTTCTCTGAATTTAGTTTGTGACCTTGTGGTCCTCTAATCAGAACTCTAATAAATATAAGAATAAAAGAAAGCTAACAAAACAATGTCATGGTCTGTGAGACTATGACTCTATTAGGGTAAAGGTGGATTCTATTCTTTTCTTAGTTCTTTGTAATGTAAGCAAATTGGTGTTTCTGGGCCAACACTGATGTGCCCACACTCCACAGTAATCCAAAGAGAAAATCAATGCAGTTGTGAGATGGTTGTTGAAAGGATGTTTAGGAATGATCATTAATAGCTAAATCTATTATATTGAAAGATCATTTAAAGCTAGCTTGTCAAATCCAGTATTACTCATTCTATGTGCATGTTGTTTTTTATTTGTCTGTGGTTAATGGTTACCATACAAACACAAGAACAATGAAGTAGTTTATTTTACCAAATCTCTTTTGTGCTGGATCATTATATTTATTATGCAATATCCGCCAAAATTCTTATTTTCTCTATGAAATGCACTATTGTTTGATTAGTTCAGTGGCTTTAAATGTGTGCTCCAAGTGAATTGAGTCAATGCCTCATTTAACTTGGGAGATCAGATAATTGAACTCGAAAGACATCAAATAGGATTTCCTTTATGTAGCTATTATATAATAAATAAGTTTGGGAATAGTCATAGAATAGTTTGATCATTACAATTTGTACAAGTTCCCTTTTGCCCCGTTGTTTTATAAGATTTCATGACTAACTTTATGATGTCTTTCTTCTTAGAAACATAGATGGATCCTATTGAAGTTAGTGGCTTAAAAAAAACATCACAAGCGATGTGGTCAGAAGATCTGACCCGAGTCTTTCTACAGTTGGCGGTGGAACAAACTATAAAGGGAAATAGACCGACTGGTACTCTTAATAAGACTGCTTGGAGATACATTAGGGCCGAGTTTAAGAAATTAACAGGAAATGAATATTCTCATCAACAATTTAAAATCATTTGATAGCCCTTAAGAGCAAATGGAAATCATGGAATAAACTTGTAGAGCAAACAGGATTTGGGTGGGACCCAGTGAAGAAGATTGTCATTGCTGACGAAGAGCGTTGGAGAGAATTAATACAGGTACAATTAATAATACTTTATATGCGAGTCGCATTTTTTTGATTCACCAAAATTAATATTGACAAATATTTTAATGAAATTAATACAGAAAGACCCAAGTATCGGAAAGTTCAAAAATGCCACATGCCCCATGTACGAGGAGATGACAACATTATTTGGAGATACTTGTGCAACCGGCTGGGGTGTTTTTTGCACAGGTCAAAGCGATGATGAGACGCAACCACCAGTGAACGTTGCCTCACTCCAACAAGATGAAGGCGGTGAATTTGTTTCATGCACGCCATTGGATGAGATTCCAAATGTTGGTGCTTCAACACCAGCAGATGCTGGAATACTTAATCGTCGCAAGCGACCTAATGAGTCATTCTCAAATGCAAAGCAAAAAAAAAAAAAAAAGATGGGGGGAGCCCTCACGAAAGCAACTGAAACACTTGCAGAAGTTACACAGAAAAAGTTGGAGGCTAGCATGTCGTCGATCAATAGTCCTTCACCTCCTACTTCAACAAAGGACACTTTCTCTATGGATGTTTGTATGGATGTGCTACATGAAATGGAGGGTGTTAACCAGAAAAAAAAACCTGTGTACAAAGCCATAGGGATGATGACAAGTAGTGAACATTGGAGGATAGCATTTATAAAAATGCTACCTGACCAGCGTCTTGGATGGGTGGAGAGCCTAGAATCTCCATAGATTGTCGATCATCTAATTTTGGGATTTTATGGATGATATAATATGATTTTTTTTTATGTTGGATGATTTAAATGTTTGCTTCAGTTGGGATTTGACTATTTACATTTTTATTTTATTTTTTTTTAATGTTGGATGATTTATTTGTTTACTTAAATTGAGATTTTTTATGGTTGGATGATAGCATATTTGATTGAATGATTCTTAGGCTTTCTTTAGTTGCATATGTGACTTGTTTTATATATGAGTTTATTTAAAAATTTAATAGGCAATATGAGTGATATTGAAGAAGATATTGAAGAAGCTATCTGCAACTTGATCGTTTGTACGTGTGCCCAAGAACATGCATCATTATACATGTTTAAAGTACCATGTAGAGACTCCATACTCTCGGGATATGAATTTTTACGTGAAGTATTGGAGGGGCATCCTATCCGATGCTTTGAATTGTTTCAAATGGACAAAATAGTTTTTCGGAGATTATGTTCTGCACTTAAGGAAAGGAGTTTGTTGAAGAATACGAGACATATGTCCATCAAGGAACAACTTGCAATTTTTCTATTAATCATTGGGCACAACGAAAGAAATAGGCTGATGCAAGAAAGATTTCAACATTCCAGGGAGACGATTAGCCGACATTTTCATAATGTCTTGAAGGCCATGATAAAATTTTCAAAGGAAATCATAACTCCTCATTCACATTCTTTTACTCCAGTTGAAGGTTGTTCAAACAAAAAATATAATCCGTGGTTCAAGGTAATATATCGCAATTTTTTGTAGCTTTTATTATATGTCATAATTTTTTTATTAATGTGAAGTAATATGTTTACAAAAATATGTAGGATTGTATTGGTGCAATTGATGGGACACACATTGATGCAATAGTCCCAGTTGACAAGCAAATCCCTTATCGTGGAAGGAAGGGAACTGTTACACAAAATGTGATGGCGGTGTGTTCTTTTAATATGCAATTCACATACGTCTGCGCTGGATGGGAGGGAAATGCACACGATTCTATAATTTTGTTGCATGCAATCAACACCCCAAAATTAAAATTTCCTCATGCCCCTTCAGGTAAATTTTTTTTATCAAGATGTAAAATTAAGACTGTTCATATGAATTGATTCTAAATTAGGACTTTAATTTATTGCAGGGAAGTATTATGTTGTGGATGCTGGATATCCAAACATGACAGGTTTTCTAGCACCCTATCGTGGATCGCGCTATCATTTACAAGACTACAAGGGCGGTAGAGGACCAACAAACTCAATAGAACTATTTAATCATGCACATTCCTCAGTACGGAATGTAATTGAGCGTTGCTTTGGGGTGTTAAAGACACACTTCCCTATCTTGAAGCGTATGGCTCCGTATCATTTTCTTACTCAGAGAGATATCGTTGTGGCTGCTAGTGTGGTCCACGATTTCATAAGACGGGAGACGCAAAGAGATGAATTATTTCGAGAGTACGAAGTAGAAGATTTGCTCATTCCCACACGATGGAAGGGATGCCAATGTTATTGGACAGACACAGCCACAGCAAGAGATGGGAGCATTTAGAGATCACTTAATAGAAACCATGTGGAATGATCATATCAATAGTTAAATACATTAGAAAATTGACTTGTCTTTATTTAAATTATGTTATTTTTATATTTGTAATTATTACCTTAAAGTAGGTATTGTTTAAAACAATTACAATGAAATGTTGAAAAAGAATTTTTTTTAAAATTGTTGAAATATTCAGTTTTTCCATTGGGGTGAACCAAACGTGATTATTTTACACATAATCAGTTATTATCAGCATAATCGCTTATTGATAGTGTCTAACCAAACAGGATTACAGTTATCAGCACTTATCAGCATCAGCGCTTACTGACATCAGCGCTTATGACAGCGATAATCCGAATCAAACGGGCCCCAAAATATACTAAGACCCCGTTTGGCATGTCTAAATTTTGGGTCTTTTTGTTTATACGTCTATTGCGGGTAGACGTTTTCATGTTTTAGACCGTTTGGTAGCGTGTCTACTTGTTTTAGGAAAAAAGACAAAAATATATTTTATGTCTAAATTTAAAATTCAAGTTTATGAGGATTTTTAAAAAAGAAACAAACATCTATTGCAGGTAGATGACGGGAGTCTCGTTTTTGGTCTTCTTTTTTTTTACTATTTTGCCCCGTTGTATTTCACTTTATTCCAGCCCCATATCTATCGTATCAAACCCAAGAGTTTCTTTGCCCCTTCATCTCATATGAACCTATGGCCTCTGGTCAAACGAACTCCCTCCTTCGAATAGCCGACTACCTCCTTTTTCCACCCAAGTTGTCTCCCTTTTACTAGTTCTGTGTATGTTCTTTGATCGACACCATCAAACTGATGGCCTATTTGTTTTTACGAAGAAGATGATTCGAAAGATTAATGCTAAAGAGTGCAAGAGCTTCACAATGCTCTAGGTGAAGAGAGGCACTGTGTAATAAACATGTTGTAGAGTTGTAACGTTCACAAAGCTATATATAACTTTTTAACTGTTAAGGCCTTCCAATTAGTACTAAGAAAGGGTCATCTTGGAGGCTGGAGCTGAGCATGAGACTATGAGAGTAACTTGGATGCTGCTCAGGCACGTCCTATCTTTTAGTGTTTATGGGCTCTCAATGTTGTCAATGGGTAGTGGACCTGTAGGTGTTTGTTTGAGTGTCTGAGAGAAACTCTTTTAATTATGCTTGTGAGAGGGAACCTAAAAGGAAGAGCAATGCTTAACTTACCAACAGTTTCCATTAAGTAACAAAATAACCGGTCCTCATTGGTCCACACACCCCATTTTTTGAACACTCACCAACCGTGGTTAAGATTCATTCACCCCTTTTAATTATGCTTGGGCGTCGAATCCAATGTCTAAATTCGCAAATCCAAAGAAAAATATCAACAAACTCAAATAAAAAATTTAGCGAACCAAGACCGTTTGAATTGGCTACCCAATGGGAACCTATTTTTAAAAAAAATTATTTCAATTGCCCCTGCAATAAGATGATGTCACCAAATAAAGTTTTACAAAAACGTTTAGTTTATAATAGTGAGCTGCCAAACGGTTTTACTGTCTATAGGTTTATTTCTTACAAATATTTTTGTCATAGATGTATTTTGGATAGATCTATCTAAAGTAGGCAAAATCATATAAGATTTATCAAACGAATCCTAAGTTTAATTCCAGGATTTTAAGAATTACCTAAGACATTACTCAGAATTTTAAGATCTAATTTATAAGTTTCTAACATGGATCATCATTCCTATAAATCCAAATCATAATCAAAACCTAGAACTAAGGTGGAGTGTTCATTTGCCTCAACGATTTAATCTACCACGAGAAATAACAAGCTTTGGAATCGCGATCTCCTTCCTTGAAAACTCTTCTAAAGGTGAAAACCCTATTTTTCTTCTCTCTCACGTTCTATTCTCCAGAAATTGTGTTCTACATATTCTGAAATTAGGTTTACCACTTTCTATTTATATTATCCCTATTATTTATTTACCAGAATGTCATTAGTGATTCTTGTTTGTCTACACCTCTAATTAAATTTCAATCAAGGTTATTCTCATTCCCTCATTTATTCTCACATTAGCTAATTAATTTCAAGGTCACTACATTTATACTATATTAACACATAGTTATATGAATCTTATAAACATTTTATGATGATTTATGGATCTTATAAACATTTTATGATGATTTAGGTATTAGGAAGAGAAAGAGATACAATTATTTTACGTATTTGGTTATGTATAATAAATTATCTATACATAGTATAAAGTCTTTAATATTTTAGAAAGAAACAACTATAAAAACCATTATATGAGGATTTTAAAATAATTAACAAAAGTTAAAGGGAGAATCCCATAAAAAGCAGAGTTCAAAAAGAATTTTGTCTCTTCCCAAAATAAAGTAAATTTCTTTATTCTCTTTGAAAAATGGGTTAACTTTACCAAACTGAAATTACCATATACTAGCCTTATACATTTGTATCTACATGAAGCTTATATGAAAAATACAATACATTCAAACGAAATTATGGGAAAAAAAATTGATAGACCAATATAGTGATTCTTATATATAGTATTCTCTTATAATTAATATAATTTATTTCCACCAAGGTTATTAATTACAAGAGAGTCCACTGTATTATTTAATTTAAGAGGGCATAAGCATGGGGCAAGGAGGTAGTTGCCTCTCTAAACTTAAAAAAATAAAATTAAGTTTTATACTTATATTATTTAATTTAAGATTGCATGACCATGGGTAAGGTAGCATTTCTCCGTAACTTTAAAAAAAAAAAATCATAAACAGACGAGATGACCCATAAACTTGGCCCTCAAAGAAAAAAACCGCCCCCCACCCCAATGTAATCCCCCTTGCAAGAAATCCTAACTCCGCCCCTCGCCGGAGTGCCATCCCTACATGTGGGCTATCAACCTACCGGGTTGAGTTGGGATGATTGCGGCATGGTTATCAAATGCGCTTATAGGCCCGAGACTGATCCTACTATTATCATGTTGGATCAAGCTATAGAATGCCAAATGGGCATCTTGTCTAAGAATCTAGCGCAAGCTCGCCCAACCACCTAATTGGGCCATCGGTTAGCCCAGCCCATTGATGTCCCTACCGTAGGTGTCAAAAGATGTCGTCACTTTTTAATGTACAATTAAAAATGCTTAGCAGAGAAAAGGGAAAAGTTAGCAACAATGGTCTTTGTAGCCGGGGGCGGAGCCAGGGGGCGGGGAGGGGCCATGGCCCCCCCAAATTTTGCAAATCCTTCTTCAGCTAGTAGGATTTTTTTTTTTTAATTTATAAAAATTTTATATATAGTGCCCCCTCCAAAATTATGAGTTAATGCCCCCCCCCCCCCAAAAAAAAAAATTCCACGTGTTCTATCCGTCTCTTTTTAACTGTGGTTAAGCTTAATGGTGACTGAATCTTAACAATAATTAGTGGGTGTTAAAAGAGACATGGCAGGTCGTAGATCCTCCTTTAACTGTGGTTAAGCTTAATCAACTTAAAGATGAACCTTAGGAGTGATGTTAAAAGAGACATGGCAGGTGGTAGATCCTCTTTTAACTGTGGTTAAGCTTAATCAACTTAAAGATAAACTTAGGAGTGAGTGAATCTTAACCAAAGTTAGTGGGTGTTAAAAAGGGACACGTGACAGCTGTTAGAGGCCCATGCATTCCGCCAAAAGAATAATTTTCCTTATATCGTTACTATTATAATGCGAGAGCCTTAGGTGGATGAATTTTTTGAAATTTCCAAACTACCCTTATATTAAAACAAAACATTGATTTAATGTTTTACATTAATTCCCAAAATACCTTTTGCCTTTGATTAATGTTTTAATTTAATTCCCAAACTACCCTTGCTCATCTATCTATTTAGAATCACAGCTAATTGTGATTGAACTCGAGGAGAGTTCAATCGCACCCGCGGGTCAACTCATGTCTCTTTTAATTGCTATTAACTGTGGTTAACTCCTTCCTCTCGCGCTCACGTGCATTGCATGTGCCACTAGCTAATTCAGTCGCACCCGTGGGTTAACACGTGTCCCTTTTAACTCCTATTAACTATGGTTAACTCCTTCCCCCTCGTTCTCACGTTCATCGCACATGCCACCCTCTAGTATAAAATAATAATAAAAAATTTTAAATAAAATTAATTTTATTTAAATAATAACTCTCCCTAATCTATTATCCAAAAAATATATATATATTGGGGCTACCCCTGAACCCCCGAGACCCATACTTTGGCCCCCAAGAGAAAAATCCTGGCTCCGCCCTTTCTGTAGCCCATAATTACAAAGACCAATGAAATGTTTACACGTCATAAAATGTCATACTTTGATACTTCAGTTTAAATATCAAGCGGAGCTCTGCATCATGCGGAGCTCCCTTTTACACTGCATAATTTTGCCCCCATGCAGTGTAAAAAGGGAGCTCCGCATGATGCAGGGCTCCCCATGATAATTAATCTCTACTTCTCAAAACCGTTCCCATTAGTTGTTCGTCAAAAGCATTGATTTAGGCTACAAAAGACCTTGTTACCTAGTCTATACGAAGCTGACATAAAGTCCTTAAATAGCTTTTTGATCTTAAAGGGAATCAACTTAGACAAAGACGAAAAGATTATCAGAGGCACTTTCGGCCACCCAACACAAGAAAATTATACTTTCTCCGCAGCCCCCACCCCCCGACGGCCGAGAGGGCCCCTTTTTTAGGTAAACTCAATCATACCACAAGGCAATGACTGAAGGCAAAGACGAGGGAATACTCACACCACCCAAGTAAACACACACACCACATGCAAACTCACACACACACCACACACATGCAGCCCATGTAAGCTTCAACCTAGAGCTCCTCAAAACAGGTACCAACCTTTTGAGGCGCCAAGGAACTTATATGGAACAACATGCTCGGGTAGGTACCAGATGTGGGACTAAACACTCACCCTAAAGGGTTCTGATTTTTTTTTTTTTTTTGGTAAACTCAATCATACCACATGGCAATGACCGAAGGCCCGTTAGTATGGGTGTCAAATCTATGTTTTGGTATTGTTATAAAATAAGTGCAAGGTGTAGAGCTAACAACGGAGTTGTGAATTTGAAGCAAATAGTAGTATATGGCATTTGTATCCGAATATTCGAATTCAAATAAATATCCGACGAATAATGAAATTTGATATTTGTATCCGACTCTTATTAAAATATTTGAATTATCTGAATACTTGAAAAAATTAAAAGAAAGAAAAATATTTAAAATAATAAATTAGTATTTTATATTCATTTACATTAAAAAAAATAATTGAATATCTTAAATTATAAAAAGTATATATTTATAAATATTAGTAATTTATTAAATAATTGTTCCGATATTTGTAGAATATAATATATCGATATTTGAATTTGTATTCGATTATAAATGGATTGTAAAATTACCACTTAAATTTGTACCGCTAGATACCTATTCAAATAATTATCCAAGTAAAAGAATTCAAATATAAATCGAATGCATATAATATCTGTATCTATTAACACCCCTGGTTGGGAGCATAGTTACCATATACAGGTACGGGTATGATATGGTAATTATCCGTTCGGAAAGTACGGATGTTATACATCAAAAACACAGTAAAAGTATAGAAAAATTAAAAAATAATTAATAATTATAAACAAATATAAAACATGATATTAACTAATAACAATCATTTAATACAGAATATGTGTTTAACACAGTAGAAGTACGGTGAAAATATGTGTATTGTTCGTGTTTAATACGTAATTTGTGTATTAAATAGATATTATATGATAATACACGTATAATACGTAATACGATAAAAATATGGAATTCTAAACCGTGACCCCCTTAAAAGTATTATATGAGGTATAATATGAGTGTTTGGTAACTATGGTTGGGAGAGCCTATTAAATTTTTATAATTGGGTTTCTTGGGTTTGAACCTTGTTCGGCTCATGACCCAACAAGTTATTTTAAATTATTAGATAACTAGTGGGCCGCATGTGCGATGTGCACATGAGAGAGAGGAAAGGGGATAAGTGTAAGAGTGATTTTGTCAATAGTGACAAATTTCAAACAACATTTATAATTATCATAATCTCATTATTATAGCAGAGATGAAGAAGATATAAGTATAAAGATAATTTTATTATTTTCTTTATAATAGTAGAGAAGATAGAAAAGATTAAAATTGTAATGATAAATTTTCAATAGTGATTATAATAGTACATGTAGATAACGTTCTAAGCGTAAGGTAATTTTGTCAGATAAGTGTTAAGAGTAATTTTGTTAATGATAGTGGCAAAATTTAATCAACATTTGTAAGAGCCTTATTTTCATTATAATAGTAGAAAAGATTAGCCGTACTCTGCCTAAGCTAACCACATCTATTTTCACTGTTAAAACAATGTAATTAGTTTTTAAAATGTGTACTTTAACGATGAGAATAGACAGGTGGTTGGCTCAGGCTGAGAATCAGAATTAAGAAAAACCTTAAGAGTAGGGCTAGCACTCCTTGTGTTATCTATTTATTTTAAGTTTGGAAATTAATATAATTTCAAATAGAAAAACTTATTTATTTATTTTAACCAACCAGTGACTAACCACTGCTATGGACACTCTTTAGGATCAGCCTCTCCCATTGCTACCTTTGATGGTTCCTTTAAAGGAAATGTTGATGCTTAACCTCCATGTAGATCTTAAATGAGCACTCTTGGCTTGTAATGAGAATTTCGTACACCATTTTCTATCCAGCCTCTAGGGTTCAAAGGAACCCAATGTTTCCATGGCATTTCCATGTTGAGAGGCTAAATCCGACATATAGAAACACCTTGACTTCATGATAAATACTGTTCAACACATCAAATACAATATTTAGGAATTATTTGGAAATGTTAATAATAGAAAAAATGCAAATGCAAATGAGTTTTCTCGGGGTGAGAGTATGCTTTTAATTACCAGAATTCATTCCTCTTAATTGGCCATTTTGTTGATATTCATGGGCAAAGATTGGTATCTAAATTTTGTTGGGTTTATTGCTTTTTGACCTTCAGTCACTCTTTCTTTTAGATTAAATGGTGGTTTGTCATCACATGACAAAACTGATTTCAGATGATACGAGAGAAAGTATATAGGAACAAGATTGATAATTATAAGGAAGGAATGCCTCTCGACAAAACTTAATAATAAAACTATCATCTATCTTTTTTTCCTCTCTTTTTCTTCTTACTTCCTGCGTGCATAGCACGGGGTGTTTGCTAGTACTTTATGAATGGGTCAGAACGATTGGCGTTTTACAAATGGTCATTGTTCATATGGTTTACGGATCATCATTCAACCCGACCGGACAGAATACATTCCCTATGAGTGCAGGTCCTATTATGTGCTATAAGAATTTTCTACCCACCTCAACTTTACATAAGCTAGAAAAAAAATAACAGAATAAGAATTTAACCTTGATGTTATTTAAATTTCAAAATACCCATAGTGTCCCGGGCTCGAATTAGACCCGACTCGTAATCAAGCATCAGTTAATGGACCTGCGGCCAACTAGATGCTTAATCGGATCTTAAGACTTGGAGCTAACCCGAGTACTAATGACCCGAATTGGTTTTTGATGACGATGTGGAATGTCGGCCCCTCACATTTCATCACTGTCTGATGAGGGGAATTTAACCATCAAATAGCTGATGATCGGACGGTTTTGGGAGGTGGGAAGTTGGCCTTTGCAAACATCATCTGATATCATGTATCAAAACTTAAACATTTAGGTACAAGTGTTCAACACCATATCTTCTTTTTTTTCCTTTTTTTTTTAATGGTAAAAAAGCCGCAGTCGCCACACTAACGGGACGACCCCTTCATCCGCCTCGGCATGCACAGTGGAGGCCCGCACACCGGCACACCTAAGTGATAAGTCCGGATGTGGCGCGGAGTGTGGACCCAAGCCTCCAATATGGAGCACAGCGACTTCAATTAACGAACCACACCCGGGCGGGCTTGGAATTCCCCTTAGAAAGAGGAAATCTATCATTCGACCTCGTGCTTGATTATGGGATCGTAGACTTTCATGGAAAGGTAAAGCCGACGTATATAAAATTGACTAATTTGCCGTTCTGTATTTTGGACCTCCAAGTTTATTAACTGCAAAATGTTAAGGGACAAAATTGGTATAATCCCATACAAAGAACAGAAAAAAAATAAAATTGGGAAACCGAGTCTGAGGGTGCATTCGTACTTTCCTCTTTCTCCGCCAATACATGAGCAAAATTTTCTTTATCTAAAAAATTTTATTTCTTCTATTTTTGGGTTATCTTTTTTAAAAGGAATCTCTTTTTTTGGATAATTTTCTATCTGTTGTTGTTATTATTATTATTATTTATTTATTTATTTGGTGTTGCATCATTTATTAGGTGAGAAGTTAGTATTTATTATAAATTGCTTAAATGCTTAGGCTTTTTAACTCCACGTCAACTCTTGAGAATCGATCTTAATTCACCGAAATAGGTATGGCATTTAAGCTGCTACTTTAGGTTTGCCTGTGTGTGTGAGTTTAGAGTGTGTTTGTTACATAATAACATTATCACCAAAAGAAAAAAAAAAGAGTTACGAGGTATGATCGCTGAGACTAATGGGCAAAACCTATGCTACCAATTCAACACACCATAAAGGATGATGGCGTACCACAGATGTACGAGAACGGAGTTCATGGTAGGATGGGTCCTATCTACAATACAACTAGACAATCACAACCATTTTTCTTTGTCATTGCCTTATCCCAATTAGAGCATTCCTAGCAGCCTCACCAAATTTCACTCACCAAAATAGTCAAAACCCACAAAAAGTGGTTTTGGTGAGCCACTTTTTTAAAACACTTCCAACAGCTTCACCATTTTAACCAAAAAAAAGATGAGAGAGAAGCAATATTTTATCATTTGTGTGGGAAAACGAAAAAGAAAGATAGAAAAATATTATTTTATTGTTTGTGTGGGACCACAAAAAAGAAAGAGAGAGAGAGAAACCTTATTTTATTATTTGTGTGGGCCCAAGGGTGAGAAGATTTAACTTTGGTGAATACTGTAAACTCACCAAACCGATTTCTTCATTCTGTTGAGGCTGCTGAGACTCATTTTAACATCTTTTTAGTCTTTTGGCTCACCAAAATAGAGGCTGCTAGGAATGCTCTTAGTTGCCGATTAGTTGAAGTCTGCAATCTGAATCTCTTGAAAAAAAAAAAAAAAAATCTCGTTTCTCATTCTACTACTGTAGGGAGAGTATCATATAAATATTGAGATTAACCTTGAAGATATAATCAGAGCAATCCACATGAATATTTTGAAAATTTCAGTAAAAAGTTTAAGTTAACATAAATACCTTTGCTTATATTTGTAATTCCCAAACCACCTCTACACATATTTTGGATTAATCTCTTTAATCGGAGCTCCTATTCTTAATTAATCTCTTAAATATTTTCTTATTTCCACGTTTTCTTAACTCTATGTTGACAATATAGGAGAGAACTGATGAGCAGCAGCCGCAGCCCCTATTGTAGCTTATATTGGGCTACGTAGGGCGGACTAATTGATCTCCGCTTTAATAAAAATTTTAAAATAAAATTTGTAGTAATTCTTTTTGAAAATACATTACAAAAATTAATTTGATATCAGAATTATTTTTTTTAATTAAGATGGGACCAATAGTAAGCAGTTGCTTCAATAAAAAAAGTAATAATAATAATTTTAGTAATTGCCTGCTTGAATACAGTTTATGTGTCCCCCTGGTCCTATATACCCCATAAAGCACAGGATTCTCTCGAGTTTGAACTCGGAATCTCACGAATTGGAACCCCGGAGGTCGCCAGAGGTCGGCCACGTTGTCCCCCTCCTTTGACCCCCTTAAGCTGTTAAGTTTCACCCACATCCTAGGGTTCCACCCCTCATCTTTGTTGTTTTTTTTAAATATTATTTATTATTTTTTTAAATTAAAAAATGTTTTTAGAGCTTTTTTTAATATAAAAAAGTTTTAGAATAAAAAAAAAATACTATTTTTAAAAAAAAAACCAAGGAGGATGGGTAACCCCTAGGTTATGAGTTAACCTTACCCTGGTTAAGGGGTAATCAAAGTGAGCACGTTGCGACCCTCTAGGGGTTCCAACTCGGAGGATCCTGGCCCCCTATAAATGATGCTGCCCCACAAAAAAAAAACAAGGAAAGAAAAAGAAAAAAACCGTTCAAACAAAAACCGTCAACTTTTGGTTTGTGCTGGGTCCAAGTTCCAAAAAAACCCAAAAAGGAGGAAGGAACTGAAAGACTCATGGCCCTGGCCTGGACATAGAGGTCTTACTTTGACCAGAAATTTTTTGTTTCTTTTTTTTTTTTTTTTTTTGGACTTTCATAAGAGGGATTCGTGTAAATGCCCCCAACCGCCCCCCCACCCAAATCCCCCAAACCCCATTTACAATGAATGAGCAAAGACGAGAGTTTTGAATTACGTAAGGAACTGATTTTTTCCTAGAAATAGT